>OU426989.1:86702299-87302299 GCA_911387755.1 Chrysotoxum bicinctum | reverse complement strand
AAGATCTTTGCGTAAAATCTTCCATGTGGTCGAATAACACAAACCCAATTGCTGCGAACGGCGACGAATCGACATTTCACGGTCTTCAGCAACACTCTCAGAAACAGACGCAATATTCTCTTCTGTACGCACTGTACGCATTCATGTGGTTGGTTTAATGTCCAATAAAGTAAACTGAGTGCGAAACTTGGTCACAATCGCATTAATTGTTTGCTCACTTGGTCGATTATGTAGACCATAAATCGGACATAAAGCGCGAAACACATTTCGAACCGAACACTGATTTTGGTAATAAAATTCAATGATTTGCAAGCTTTGCTCGTTAGTAAGTCTATTCATGATGAAATGTCAAAGCATACTGAGCATCTTTCTCTTTGACACCATGTCTGAAATCCCGCGTGATCTGTCAAATACTAATGCATGAAAATCCTAACCTCAAAAAAATCACCCGTTATAAAACTATTTCTTTCTTCTTCTTCCTTTGCTTCGGCGCTGTTATGATCTCGATGTCGAGGGGATCATAACTCTCCCACGTATCTGATTCACACTAGTGATCCGCCTGTGGGGTTCGCCGGGTTGACCTCAGAAATCGGCGGCAAGCCTCCCTGTTTTGTATTGTTCCATTTCTGAGGCCAACTGAAAACTATTTCTTTAAGAAAATCAAATAGGTACCTACGTATATGTACCTATATTTTTATTAAAGAAATTAGCTTTTACATTTGTACATACCTATACCTATGTATATAAAATAAAATAGAAGAAATTTGGTATGGTAGAAAATAATTTTGATTACAAAAAAAAAAATATTTGGATGCGTTGATAGGTATTTATACCTATAATTAAAAATAAAAAAAAATAAATTTGATACAGGTATAGACCAGTTTTTTAAATTTATTCATATAAACTTTTTTTGCAAAAAAATATAGAACATTTTTAATACTTTAATAGTTTTTCGAGAAATGTTATTATAATTCGCTTTTCTTACTTTCCAAAAGGGCCCCAAATTCTTGTGTGCCCAAGGGCCCCAGCCTAGTTTAAGACGGCCTTGACTAGACCTATGTTCTTCAATCTCGGTAGTTAAGGGTCTTCGGTGAATCCCTAGAGGAGAACTTGAAATTTTTCTTAGCTCCAAAACTAACGGTTCCCCCCATACACCCGTAATGCATAATCTTATTTATCTCGAAACGGTTCTAACGATTTTGATAAAAAAAATTAGGTGTGATTTTATGGACATTGGACATAGACTACATTTTGGTCAAAAAAATTTTTCTGGCAAAATGTTATTAACGTTACCTGTCATAGAACCGTTTTTTGATTTTTTGACTTTCACATCAACAGCTCTAACGATTTTAACCAAAAATTTTCAACAGGAGCCCCCTTAAGTTTAAAATAATATTGTATATAAAGATATTGGAAAAAAAAACTATTTCTAAAATCTATACTACCTAATGCTTAAAATTTGGCATCCCAAATTTTGTTCTCGAAAAATTTTAAGGGAATTTGTCATATAAAAAATTACTTAAATATTAAAAAGATTAATCAGACGGCAATTCCATACTTTTGGACATTTTTATCTCATTAAATCCATGTTTTATATTTATAAAATGGGGGTATTTTAAATTCCAAAGTACTTTTACATAAGAGCCAGTCGTGCATTTTATTTTTGAAGTTACTTGAATACACTCAATAGTATTTTGGGTGACGAAAAAGGACATTCAATTGACTACAGTGCCGTGCACATGAACTATTCTATAAAAGCGAAAGATTTTAAAGTTTGGGTTGAATGATCTCAGAAAGTAGTCAACCCGTTTATTTGAAATAAACTTTATTATTTTCTATATTGTTATATTTATAATATACACAAACATGAAAAAGCTCTTTTTTTCAAGTGTGAAAGAGAATCTAATTCGATACGGTATATTATACATATAAACTAAAATTAATATTATTGTAGCAAATATTCTCAGTCCCATTGAGAAATGTTTTCATATGCTAATATTAATACTAAGAAAATATTCGTAGTTACAATTTGCGAAGCAACGCGAGTACGGGTCGGCTAGTTTTTAATACATTCGAAATTTTCAATTTTAATTTTTATCGAAAAATACTCGTAAAATGAAAAATATTTGAAATTATTTTTGCGCAACTCGAAAAACTCCTTTTCTACTTGTTTACTATAGATTTAGAAACTAAAACCCAAGAAAAACTGAAAAAAAAATTTTTTGAAACGATCAATAAAAAATGTCAATTTTTAAAAAATGAATGACCCATATAGAACCATTTCTTTGACTTTTGATTTTCTCAAAAACGATTCCACTGATTTTGATCAATTTTTTTTACAGAGAATGTTTTCTAAAAGTTTAAAAGTATTGTATAATAAAATTTTCAAAAATCTCGAAAACAAGTTGGTCGATTTTTACTAAACTTGGTACGCAACAAAAATAACGGTACCTCTCATACAAAAATTTTAAAACCGGCATGGAAAATATCATTTTTCTTTTGACTCCTACGATTTTGATCAAAATTTTTGTGTGAGTTAACATACATAAATACGATCTACGATCTATCGTCTAATAAAAGTATCTCTCATGGAACCATTTTTTCTCATTATCTGCTCAATCGATTTTAATGATTTTTTTTTAAACAAAAGCTCCTGTTTGAATAATATTGCATATCAAAATTTTCAAAATATCAAATTTTGGATTAAAAAAAAATTAAAATTATTTTTTGAAAATTTGATATTTCAAAAATGGGTGGATAGTTTTTTTCAAAATCAGTTTTTAACTCTGCATTAATAAGCACTTAAAAATGGCGTACCAATTTTTTTTTAATATTTTCAAAATCTTATATACATAAATGTACATACCTACATATACCTATTATAAAAAACGATTTTTAAATAATAAATCAGACGGTGTACATCGCGTTGGTTTCAAATCTATTTCAGATTTTAAAAGATAAAACCAGTTTTGAACACTTTAATTTTGATGGGCTGTTGTGAAATATGTTTAAGCTAAAAATAATCCTTGGCCAATATTTCTGTTTCTTCATTTCCTTATGTATAACAATAATAGAAATAAAAAAATATTATAGGTATAATAATTATTACTATAACTATAAGAATAATAATAATTAAAGGCAGTGCGGGTTTTTTTTTTTAAAACCGGTTTTATTTTTCAGCAATCATCACCCGATTAGACACTTCTATCTACATAATATAATATAAATTAATATAATAAATCTGTGAATAAAAATTATAAAATTATAACAAGGTAAGTTAAGTAGCTGTTATACTTTTATAATTTTTATTCTCAGATTTATTATATTAATTTATATTATATTATGTAGATAGAAGTGTCTAATCGGGTGATGATTGCTGAAAAATAAAACCGGTTTTAAAAAAAATAAACCCGCACTGCCTTTAATTATTATTATTCTTATAGTTATAGTAATAATTATTATACCTATAATATTTTTTTATTTCTATTATTGTTATACATAAGGAAATGAAGAAACAGAAATATTGGCCAAGGATTATTTTTAGCTTAAACATATTTCACAACAGCCCATCAAAATTAAAGTGTTCAAAACTGGTTTTATCTTTTAAAATCTGAAATAGATTTGAAACCAACGCTATGTACACCGTCTGATTTATTATTTAAAAATCGTTTTTTATATTAGGTATATGTAGGTATGTACATTTATGTATATAAGATTTTGAAAATATTAAAAAAAAATTGGTACGCCATTTTTAAGTGCTTATTAATGCAGAGTTAAAAACTGATTTTGAAAAAAACTATCCACCCATTTTTGAAATATCAAATTTTCAAAAAATTATTTTAATTTTTTTTTAATCCAAAATTTGATTTTTTGAAAATTTTGATATGCAATATTATTCAAACAGGAGCTTTTGTTTAAAAAAAAATCATTAAAATCGATTGAGCAGATAATGAGAAAAAATGGTTCCATGAGAGATACTTTTATTAGACGATAGATCGTAGATCGTATTTATGTATGTTAACTCACACAAAAATTTTGATCAAAATCGTAGGAGTCAAAAGAAAAATGAGATTTTCCATGCCGGTTTTAAAATTTTTGTATGAGAGGTACCGTTATTTTTGTTGCGTACCAAGTTTAGTAAAAATCGACCAACTTGTTTTCGAGATTTTTGAAAATTTTATTATACAATACTTTTAAACTTTTAGAAAACATTCTCTGTAAAAAAAATTGATCAAAATCAGTGGAATCGTTTTTGAGAAAATCAAAAGTCAAAGAAATGGTTCTATATGGGTCATTCATTTTTTAAAAATTGACATTTTTTATTGATCGTTTCAAAAAAATTTTTTTTTCAGTTTTTCTTGGGTTTTAGTTTCTAAATCTATAGTAAACAAGTAGAAAAGGAGTTTTTCGAGTTGCGCAAAAATAATTTCAAATATTTTTCATTTTACGAGTATTTTTCGATAAAAATTAAAATTGAAAATTTCGAATGTATTAAAAACTAGCCGACCCGTACTCGCGTTGCTTCGCAAATTGTAACTACGAATATTTTCTTAGTATTAATATTAGCATATGAAAACATTTCTCAATGGGACTGAGAATATTTGCTACAATAATATTAATTATAGTTTATATGTATACAGGGCCGGACAAGCTATACGTGCAAGCTGTGCAAATGCGCAGGGCGCTGAACTCAAAAGGCGCCTTGGGCAAGCGTTAAAAAAGCCACAACTTCATAACCACTTCCTACCATCTTTTTTAAGTCTCATTTCTTTTTATAGCTCACTCCAATATTGGTATTTATTAAATAACTAACAGCTAATTCTGAATTTAAAGGCAGATATACATATATACATAAATAGATACATATCTACTTTTCCAAAAATAAGTCGATGTTTAATTTCCTATACACACCCCCATTCCCACAGTAAAAAAAAACTACATCACAAAATCTTTACAAAGTGCACAATTTTGTTCGCTTAACAACAGATACCAATGTACATATTTGCTATTTTTCTCTTTATCAATCTACTGTTACGTTATTCTTCACACTCACCATCGCATGTATGAGTGAAGGCATTTATTTTATTTTGTTATCCCTCCCCTATGCAGTGTAACATAAAACAGAATTTCAACAGCAAATACAGACAGTTAACAGTTTGCAAGTTGATAACATGAGTACGATGCCAATTCTTCTATATGAAATCGAAGTCAGCAATGTTACTCAAAAGAAATTCTGAGGTACAAAATTCATACTCATTGACATGTCAGTGCGCAGAATTAAAAGTTGAGTCTAGGAATTTAAACTCTTCCGGTTGAGTGTTTCTTGTACTATGTTTTAATTTGGCACTGGCCACTGTTTATGAGTGAAATTTTATCACTGTGTCGTGTGTCGAGAATGAGACAAAGGGTTGAAATATGGAAATACTTGAGTGATGATGATGCGATGATTAATGTTGAGGTTTGTCGTTTATGAGTGAATCTGTTTTATTCAATTTCTCTTTTTCTCTATTTTTTTGTTCTTGCCAGTTATTGCTTACATTTAAAAAAGGGATTTTTTGACTGAACTAATTACTTTATTTGTCTATGTATTATGGTAAAAAAACTCAATACAAAAGAAAGGATAGGGAATCTATATTTACAATAAAATTTGCTACGCTACTATTCCAGTAGTGTATACGAGTATGTATAAGGTTATGATAATGGTTCAAACATGAAAGGAAAAGAGGCTGGTGTTCAAAACAAAATTAAGTGTCTTGAACCAAGAGCTTATTTTGTTCAGGCTACTTGCATTCCCTTTGGTTGTTGTTGGTTTTTAATGATTCAGCTTGCTGTTCATTGGAAGCTGTTAAGTTTTTTGACATTGCTTAATGCATATAAAACTTTGTATCAGGTTCAACAATGCGTTGGGACATACATATATACAAAAAATTTCGCTGTTTTGACCTTAAAACCCCTTTCTGAAACCAGATGGGAGTAGACTAAATGCTTTAAAACCATTCAAAAAAATCTGAGAAGCTATAGTATGAAGCTCTTATTGAAATATCTGATGCTGGAAACGTTGAGAATAGAAACATGCAGTCATTAGGAAGTAAAATTTTAGTTTCAAGTTTATTTATATGTTGCATATTAATCTAGTTTGATATTTTAGAAAAAAATAATGGCGCAAAATTTTAATTGAATTAGTACGATGCTAAAGCTGTTTTAGTAATGTCATTGTTTTAGGTGTGTTCAGAAGCAATTTATTAAGAAAATTCTTGTAGTACGATACTAGTGAGAAAATGTTTAAAATTAAGAATGAGTTAGCAAACTACTATAAAGTTAGCAAATAATAATAGGCTGTTTAAAATTTTGCGCCAATATTACTAGTAAGTATTTACAAACTCCGTCTGCTAATTTATCTATACTAAATATGCTACTCAAAACTCTTTAGTGGAAATGCGATCAGAAGAACAATTCACTAACGTGCAATCAGCTGAAGCCATAGCTCTAAATCTATAAATACCATCACAGTTTCCTAAAATAACGTAGTTTTTTTAAACTAAAAGTAATAATAAACTACTTCAGGACCCCAATGACTCATGAAAGATAAGTTGACTAGTCAATCATGGCTATAGAGAAAGAGCTTGTCAAGTCATTATATTATGATGATCTGGTAACTGAGTTTGCTAAAACAGAAGCCAGAAAAGTTAATCTATTGCAATAAATTCGGTTCTATTTATTTTTATTAAAATAATAATCTTATTATTATTTCCTACACTGAATAAATTAAATATGAATATAAAACCTTTAATTCAACAACAATTAATGAGTTCATTATTTATTTGTATGTTGTTATGTTTTTGAATTAGTTTTTAAATATTTTTTACTTCAAAAAATATTTTTTTCAGTTCCTAAATTTTTGTGATATATTTTTTGACTATTATTTTTGTGATATATTTTTGATTTCTTAGTTTTTAATAAAAATCATATTTATTTTAATTAAATATAAGCATTATCTAGGAATAGGCCTCTTGGGGATCCCTTGTTAAAAAACGCATTGCAAAGGGTACCCCTTGGGTAATGAGGAAATGACTTTTTCCGCCAATCCAATCCAAATGAGAGGCGCCACTGATAAGGCTTGCGCAGGGCTCTAATTTAGCTCGGGCCGGTCCTGTATGTATAATATACCGTATCGAATTAGATTCTCTTTCACACTTGAAAAAAAGAGCTTTTTCATGTTTGTGTATATTATAAATATAACAATATAGAAAATAATAAAGTTTATTTCAAATAAACGGGTTGACTACTTTCTGAGATCATTCAACCCAAACTTTAAAATCTTTCGCTTTTATAGAATAGTTCATGTGCACGGCACTGTAGTCAATTGAATGTCCTTTTTCGTCACCCAAAATGCTATTGAGTGTATTCAAGTAACTTCAAAAATAAAATGCACGACTGGCTCTTATGTAAAAGTACTTTGGAATTTAAAATACCCCCATTTTATAAATATAAAACATGGATTTAATGAGATAAAATGTCCAAAAGTATGGAATTGCCGTCTGATTAATCTTTTTAATATTTAAGTAATTTTTTAAGTAGCTGTTATACTTTGATGTTTTTTAAAACAACAAACAAAATTAAAGGCCCAGAAAAAAATTGCTAGGGGCGGCAAAATTGGCTCTGCCCCGGATGGCAAAAACCCACGCTACGCCACTGTCTGTATCACCTTTTAAACAGGCAAACACGTCAAGCTTACCGTAGCTAGTATACCCTCACTAGGATGACAGCAGTGCTACTCGTATGATTTCCAATATTCTGTTCGTTGTTCGTAAGTCTCTTAAACATAAGAGCAAGTTCGTGCGCCTTATTTGTATATTTTATTTTATGTAAAGATAAAACATGTATTAAAAAAAATCAAGAACATATTATCTTTTAACTATCGAATTTAAAAAAAAAAAAAACTTTTCTAAGAAATAGACAAAAAAAAACTCGCTACCAAATAATTATTGCTTAAGAGCTTACTAATTGGTTTCGAAACACACCTGATCAGTGAGTTGTCAAATCACGTCTGCCATCTTTAAATGTTTTAAAACTTTTCCTTCTATTTATCTATGACGCCTGCCTGACGCTTGAACATAACTTAAGTAGAGTAAAGGTGTTGCGTAAGTGGATTGGGACAGAGTACGGAAGAACAGAGAAAGTGAGTTAAAATTCTTTGAATACACAAAGCAGGCCATCCAATAAGGTATACGAGTAGTTGTTCAAGAAAAGTTGTTGAAAACATCATTTTACTACCTCGCGATTGAGAATATTCTCTGAATGGTGAACAATTTTCTTAAAAATATGTAACACTGTCTTACCAAAATCTTAAATGCAATTTTTAAAATACAAACTTATTAAAAATTACGAAAAAGACTTAAACAGAATTTCCAAATCGTCACATAGGTATCAATAGGAGGTAATTTTAAGCACGAAATTCGGTAGAAAATCTCATGCAATTTTTACGAACACACCCAAGTGAAACGCATATCATAAGTATCAACCTATTCCAAAATTTTCAGTTACCTTTAGTTAGTGTTGCATTAATTACTGTGTTTTTGACAAAGAACTACAACAACACGAAACTATCCAGATCCCTTTGAACGCGGCTATTTGAATTCATCGTATAACAAACAGAAAACAATTCATTAACACCTTGATCAAATTCAAAATGAAATGAGCTGTCAAGTGAAATTACCAAATTTCATATGAAAACACTTTTTTGCAGTTTTGACTCTACTCTTTCACTAAAAAGCGTACTAAACTCCCTCTCTCGGTCGGAATAATCTCCATTTTAAAAGTGAAACAGATTTCCATGTAGAGCAGATCCCAGTGAAATAAATTTCTATGCATTTCATCAAGTGAGAATGTTGGTTGGGTGCGTTTAGAGAGTTGAATAGTTATTATGAATTATTTGAAGATTTTGTACGCAAAAGTTAACAAGCAAAAGCCAGTACTTAAGTCGTGTTAAGAGTACGGCAGTCCGTTAAACCTGTTAGGAAACAGAACTATCTTGAATAACGTCAGAATGTTTCATTTCTTTCCTCGTTTCATAGCTTTTTTTCTCAAGAAATGAACCCTTGAAATTTCCAGTTTCACTCCTTCTTTCAATCAGTTAACCTGTGATACCCGTTTTGATAGAAACACTCATCAATTCACCCTCGAGCCAAATTTTGGAGGTAACGTTAAAAACAGAGCTTAGTTTTTAGTTATTTATTTAATACACAATTAATTTATTAAAATAAAAGTTTTTACAAATTAATAAATTTTATATAAATATAATAATACTTATCGACGGTTAACTACGAATACCTCCTAACATACATTTTTTGTGAAACTCACTTTTTGATGCAGTTTCGTTAATAATTTCCATCTGCTTCGCTGAATTCTTAAAATTTAAACTATTTCACATCATAGATATTCAAAGCTGATAATTATGTATAAAATTTTATTATTATGCGTTTTAATGTTGAGACTATAATCAGGTTTTTTGTGTCCCCTTTAAAGTTTACAAAATGCGACATAGGAGGTATTCATAGTTAACCGTCGTTATAATGGTTTAAATTTTAAATAATAAATAATATAAAGGGGATATTATTTATTTATTTAAATTGTACTAATTGATTTATATTAATAATTTTTTACTCAAAATTAATTATTTAGTATAAATAATGTATTAAAGAGATTTTATCTTTAAAGTTTAATAATTTATAAATTTATACACTTCTTCTTCTTCTTCCTTTGTTTCGGCGCTGTTATGATCTCGATGTCGAGGGGATCATAACTCTCCCACGTATCTGCTTCACATAAGTGATCCGCCTGTGAGGTTCGCCACACTTAATAAAGTTATTTATTAGTAAAACTATAATTTTAATATTTGTATTATAATAATAATATTTATTTTATAAAGTTTTATTTTAGCTAAAATGTTTTCATTAGTTTATGTTATATGTAATTTAAATTTTTGTGTGAGTTTATAATTATTTTAAAAATAATTATATGAAAATAATTAAATAAATATATTTGTAATAATAAATATTATTAATTAAAGAAATTTGGAAACAGAAATATTAATTTATATTGACTTAATTTGTGCCAGCAGCTGCGGTTTTACAAATAATATACATAAGTCTTATTAATAGTAATTAAATAGATAATTTAAAATAAAATATTATTAAATTTGCTAAGTCAAATTTTAAATTTATAATAATATTATAAATAAAATTTATTGAAGCTAAAAAATTTTAATTAAAAAATAGGATTAAATACCATATTATTTAAAATGTAATTCAATTTATTCGAGCAGAATTAGTTACATTCTTGAAACTTGAAACAAATTTGGCGGTATTTGAGTCTATTCAGAGGAACTTGTTTTTTAATCGATAACCCCCAAATAATGGAACAATTTATGCGATACAATTTTCCCTTGCCATTTTGCAAAGTTTAAAAACCGAGTCACCTCGACACCTCCTTTCCTAATTTTCCCCATCACTCGTGCTTTATTGAACATTTTAAGGGGGTCTGAATAAACCTTTGAGCACGAGTGAATTGTACAAAAAAAAAAAAACAAATAATGCATTATCGTGCGATTGGAACTCCAGACCTTCGTCAAGAGAGTCCAACACCTTATCGCAATTCAAACCATCAATCTTCTACGATAAAAATTTTAAAAACAGCTTAAAAACTACATTGTGGATAACCAGAACAAGTAAAGCCAGCTAGGAATCCCTGCATAGCTCATATTCAAAGAACAAAATTCTTCCATGATCAAAATCTATGACGAAAAATACTACAAAGTCTCAAAGGTGGTGAAAACTTTTGGTCTTTTGGAAAAAATATTAAAAACTCTTCTAAGTCATTGATTCCTACACTCGTTCACAATAACAGTCATTTTGTTTGCTCGCAAGAAAAAGCAAATTTCCTTCAAACCTTTTTTACCAAACATTTTTATGAATCTTCCTGTACTTCAGAGCACAAATGATTCTATGGGACAAATCTTCTTTCGCACTCGTACAGTCACAAAAGTCCTCAAAGATGTTGAAATACATAAAACTGCTGGTCGAGATTGTATATCCATTAAGTTCTGAAGAGTTGTTTTTCTACGCTGCCAAAACCATTGCGTAAACTTTTCTATCTGCCATAATCTTTGGATATCGTTCGGAGTAGATGGAAAACTGCATTTGTCTAGGCAGTCCCTAAAAAAGACGAATCTTCTCCCCCCTCCAATTACCGACCAATTCCACTAACTCCCCTTCTTTCCAAGTTCATGGAAACGCTGATCAACAGTCAGTTTTAAATATATCTCGAAGTACGAAAGCAATTAAATAACCGGCAGTATGGCCTTCATAGCAATAAGTTCACTGGTGATCTGGATGACAAGCGGAACCAATCCTTGCATAATATTAGAGAAACAATTGCAATTGCACTTGATATTTCTAAAGCATTTGATAGAGTTTTGCAAGAACCTCTTTTATCGAAAATGGGTACATTTGGTATCGAAGAGTCTTTCCCTCGTTGGACTAGAAATAATCATTCTGACCGCTTAATTCGAGTTTTTTTTGACGGTTTCTTAGTGTGATAGTCAAAAAATAAATTATGGTGTGACGCAAGGCTCCGTTTTGTCTCCGACACTCTTCCTTATCTTCATAAATAATCTTTTATCTCAAACTTCTAATCCACTTCACGATTTGGCGAGAACAGCAACCTCAGATTTCAATATTGGTTCCCAGACTCATAAGCCTGTTCTTCAACTGTGGAACTAATATGGCAGCGTATGATAAGCCCACTTGATTCTGATCTTGACAGCCTTATGCAATGGGGTACTAACAACCGCTTGGAATTCAATGCTTCGAAAACACAAAGCTGTCTTCTGAGGGCCAAGCGATAAACACAACCCATGCCATTATCCAGGAACGGTATTTGTAGGAAAAGATCTGAAAAGCTTTCCATTGTCGTTATGTGTTATTGACCATCTCTTATGCAATGCTTGGTTTTCTTAAAAGATGCTAGAAATTTGTTTCCCTTTCTGATCTGGCTAGTATCTATGATAGTCCAGTCAGTTTAGGTTTTATCTGCGGAAAAATTCCTAGTGAGCTGAATTTTTGTATACACCTTTATTACGGCATTCTGATGACCTCGACTTTAGGAGCTGTTCTGTACACTATTAGGTCGACGGCATACACAATTGCCCGAGTTAGACTACCCATTAGATCGCTGGTGTAAATGCTGAATAGAATCAGGGAGTTAACACAGCTGAAGACCATTTTTAATATCGAAGATTGCGGTATGCAATTGTTAATGACACAGAAACTGAAGATATCGACAATGAATGATAAAAAAAATGATATACTAAAGTTAATTTTTCTGTATTTTTCTGTATTCAAATAAAAAATTATTCACTCGTAAATAAAAAAAACCTCTGATTACATATCATGGATTATGCCCACGGGGGAAACCATGTAAAAAAAACGCGCCCTGCATTCTACCTCGAAGGTGGTGAGGAAACGAGTGCATCGTCAAAATATATTTGCTTTCTCAGCGCTCTACTCCGAAAACGGTTAATTTTACAGAAAAATCCAAGAGACATTTTTTGTAGACAATTTCACGACAAACAATTTTTGTAATGACCTTTATTGACCTCCTCTGAGCAATAGATCGCGAGATATTTGCGAAAAACTGATTTTTGTGACCTTTTGATCCCTATAACTTTTTTAGCCGGCACGATATCAATGTCGATTTTTCACATCTTCATTACAATGCCGTAATAAAGGTGTATACAAAAATTCAGCTCACTAGGAATTTTTCCGCAGATTGGGGTTTAAAATGCCTAAAATGACTGGACTTTGAGGCATACTTCCACCCAAAACTTGAGTATAACTCGCATATCTGGCCCAGGTGCTCCCATTACTCATTTGAACCTGTTTGATAGAATTCAGAATAGAGCCCTAAGACTTATAGCAGACACATCCATTCCGGAAACTTTTGTTTCTCTTGAACATCGTCGTAACGTTTCCTGTCGCTTTTTCTAACAACAATCTTCACTTAAAATAGCCACTTGTATTCCTCCCCTCAAACTATTCCACCGTAATACTCGACTAGCTGGGAATACTCATCAGTTTACCCTTGATCCTAACTTCGGAAGTACTGTCAAATAAAGAGGTTATTTCTTTAGCTGAACTACTAGAATGTGAATTGTCGATTTTTGCCCTCATTCTGATGTACAGGCTTCCAATACCACTGTGCATCGACATCTCCTATTAAATCCTCTCCACTCTACCTAAACGCTACCACTGTGTTACACCGTAACATTTTAAGGGTAGTCATTATCCCTTGAGTGTGGGTACTATCCAGTAATTAGTTCCTGTTCTAATAATCATCAAATAAACAGACTAAAATTGCTTCCTCCATCATGGTCGAATTCTGAACCCAAATCACTGAAAATCTCGAAACTCAAAAAAAAAAAGAAAGTAAAATCATTTCCAATTTCCGAATTTCCGATTGGTAATCTAGAACTTCCTTCTGCTACCCGTATAGCTATTTGAGCTTTCTATTTTATTGAACTTTAAATAAGTTTTCATCATTTCCGAGGAGGTAATAATGGTAAACAAGGCTCAAATCAGCCAGACAAATGCACACAAATTATTTCTCTGAAAAACTGGATAAGATTGAAGGACAGAACGCTCTTCGAACAGTATGGCTTACCCTAATTTCCAGAAGGACGAAAGGCTCGCACAACAGAGGTGTGTAAAGTATGATGCTTTGCAGAAGGTATCACTGTACTTTGTTAGCTCTAGTACAAAAATAAGAGCAACACAAAAAACGTAATATGACCGCTGATTGTTATTTTTGCTGCTTATCCTGGAAGAACCCTATCGCCCGACTGGCCGCTCTGACCTTCACATGAATCATTGAGATAATGAAAAGCAGCATCAAGCGAAGGCATTGCATATAAAGCTTTCGGTGGCCAATTGGACTCTCAAATAGTTAAAAAATTTCCATTTACCCATTTACGAGTAAATGCTCATCGAGGATGAAGGAACTGAAGTGTGCAATAATTACACAGAATACAGAACCAGAAACAGGACGAACGGCAGGAGCTGTGCATACACACATAGGATGAGGGTACACGCGCGGCAGTGAATGGAATGTTGATTACGAACGTAAACATTTCAATCAACGCATGCACTTTAATCAGGACGAGAAAGGCGGACACGGGGGGGGGGGGGTTGTCGTGTTTTCCAATATTCCGGCTCAAATGAGTTAGCGATACCAATCGGAATTCGGTCAGCAGCGCACCGTCCGGTCGGAATGGAGACTGGGACCGCGTCCGTTTACGATACGGTTTGGTATTATCTGGCCAAAATCACTTTTGTGGAATCAATTTTTAACCAAATTAACAAAACAAAAAAACGACGTTTGCCTACAAGGTCGCACAGCACAGCAAAGAGTCCTTTTGTTGGCATCTAATTTAGGGATGAGGACGTATGGGAGGGGTTGTTTGGGAATGCATGTTGGATTAATTAATTTCCACGAGAATGATTTTTACAAATAGTAAAACAAATGTTTTAGAAGGAGGGGGAGGCTGCTTCCCCGCGTGCCGTTCATCTAACGGCAAACACTGTGTTCAGTGTTCTCTCCCCGATGATCAGGACGAAATTAGATTTTCGAATATTTCAGAAATAAATGCCCGAGGAAAAATGTGAGCTCGGCAATAGAGGAGTGCTTTGCTTTGCTTTGCTGGCTCTGCGTAAAGCGTTTATTTGGTTTTGTAAAATGTTATTTTATTTTGTGTGACTTTTCAATTTAGAGTTTTGGAACTCAGATATGTTGGGGTGGGACTGGGACTGGGGGCTGGGTTATTGGGCAAATACTGTTTGATTGTTCAGAACGTTAGTTAATGCTTAATTAAATTTTGATTGTTTAACGATTTGTGGAAAATATTCCTCGTTGCTTATTCGCATAGGTATACCTATGTTATTTAAGTATTAAATACCCAGACCTAAGCAAAGCTATTGTTGCAGATTGCTTTTGTTGGGGGGTGTGTTGGTGATGTTAATTTTAGTGGAAAACCAACTTCAAAAGATGCTTTGATTTCGAAAGAACGAACTTGGAGAATGTGATTGCGTTAAATATGCTTATGACATCTGAGAATGAATTTTGAAGAAAAGAATCTGGTGTAAGTTGTACAGAAGGATGAGTCGTCTGATGGGACTTTTTGTCTTAAAGTAAAATCGTTTTTATCTTTGATTACCATAAATATATAGGGTGATTCAAATTTAACACTATAATGCCATAGGGTAAACCCTGACGCGATGGTGAAGGAGGACCTACGGTGTCTGTTTCACCAAAAAATCAGATATACTCGATAGCGGTACTTGTTTCCACAGAAGTGTCAACAATCGTCAACAGGTCAAGCTTAACCTGCACGTCACTACTATAATCGTCCTAAAATGAACTATATTCATAACCAAGCTTTCTCGAAAAGATAGTAAGCGAAGAATTCTTGAGGTAAAACATTTTCCAATAAGAATGGGTAGATTTTGATAGTTCCTTGCTTTGTATGTTTCAGTAGCTCTGGTGGATACCAGAGTGGGAAAATCCTCCGGAGAGCCAATAACTTGGAACCTCTCCCATACAGAAATCAGTGTCCCTTCAGGACGAATTCGGGCTTCACAATTACTCATGAAACCCCGCTTTTTTTGCAAGACATAACATTTCGGCTGCGGTGCCTACCAGCTGGCGAGCGAGGATGAGCTTAGCAGGGCCATGCTACACTGACGTAGCCTGGACCCGCTCTCAATCCAGCTGCCAACATCAGCCTCATGTACCTATAAGGTTGTAAGGGTATAATATGGGAAGGAGAGTTTTTATCTTTGGTTGGCGCTATTTCCGAAACCAGCCTTGTAAGAGGCTCCGGTTTTCAAAATCCCCGGTTAAATTTTGCACAGCTATTCACAGGCAAAAACCAGATGCTTCTGCAAGGTCTGGCTCTCGAAATATTTCAATTCAAAGTGATTTCACTGAATTTTTGAGAACTTTGAAAAAATCATGGACTAACCACTTGTCTAAAAAAATCACCAAATTTTCAAAGTTCCCCAAACGCATCGAGACATACATCGAATGAAAGGTCTATTCAATTCCTATATACAGATCCAAACAAGAATGAGTTATCTGGTTATCGAAATAGGGTGGTCCAAAGTGATTTTATGGATTTTCAAGCCCCAACTACCTAATAATGTCTTTGATGCCGCTATTTCCAAAACCAAGCTTTGTAAGAGGCTCCGGTTTTCAAAATCCTCGGTTAAATTTTCCACAGCTGTCCACAAGTGGAAACCAGAAGCTTCTGCGGGGTCTGGTTCTCAAAAATATTTCTAACCAAAATGATTTTACTGAATTTTCGAGAATTTTGGAAAAATCATAGGCTAACCACTGGTCTAAAAAAAAACCCAAAATTTTCAAAGTTCCAATGAAAGGTCTTTTCAATTCCTATATACAGATCCAAACAAGAAGTTTCTGAGTCGTCTGGTTATCGAAATATGCCAGTCCAAAGTGATTTTATGGATTTTCAAGTCCTAACTACCGAATAATGTCTTTTGTTGGTGCTATTTCCGAAACCAAGCTTTGTAAGAGGCTCCGGTATTCAAAGTCCTCGGTTATATTTTCCACAGCTATCCACGGGTGAAAATAGAAGCTTCTGCGAGGTCTGATCCTCGAAATATTTCTAACCAAAGGGATTTTGGTGAATTTTTCAGAATTTAGAAAAAATCATGGACTAACCACTTGTCTAAAAAAATCACCAAATTTTGAAAGTTCCCCAAACGCATCGAGACATCATACATTGAATGAAAGGTATATTCAATTCCCATATACAGATCCGAACAAAAAGTTTCTGAGTGGTCTGGTTATCGAAATATGCCGGTCCAAAGTGATTTTAGGGATTTTCAAGCCCCAATTATCTAATAATGTCCTTGCCTGGCGCTATTTCCAAAACCAAGTCTTGTAAGCCTTGTTTAATTTTGTAGCAGGAAAATGATGAATGCACATCGAGGAAATGTGAGATCGAATGGCTACAATCGCAAGAGATCACTGCATCCTTTTCTAATCGAGTATCGAATAACCTCTTAAGAAGCCCTAATGCTGATCTTAAGCTGTTCGAAGTGGTGGACGATAACTTGGTTAACTTGAGTTTGGTTGATCTACTAGATCTTCTAAAAGCCTTTGAACTGCGCCATCTACAAATATAGCAGTTTCCCTAACATAGCCTTCCAAGATCTCTTCTGTCAAACTATGCCTAATGTCGAGCTAAAATGAAACAAATGCTTTTATCTTCGTCATCTCAACAATATGATTTTATTGCCATCACCGAGACATGGCTCACCGATGATCATCACAATACTGAAATATTCAACAGTCAGCAATACTCTGTTTTTCGTAAAGATCGTTGGGGTCATACAACTGGATTGGTAAGGGGGGGAGGTGTATTGCTTGCTATACGCATCGATTTCTCTTGTGTACAAATGTTGTTGCATTCTTCTACTTCCTCATCTTCGTAACATTGCTCATAGGTTCGATTTTTTTATAAATAGGCGTGTTTTTTTTTTTGCAAGTCCATATAGAATTGTAGAAAAAAACGACATCGGGACTAAGCGCTTTACATGCAAATGCAACAACTACTTAAATATATACAGAGTTAGATAAGACCAGATAATTTTCGAAAGTTAATCTAAGACCCGATAAAAATGGTGATGCCAAAATAGTATTATCTATATGTTATCGATAATTTTCTCAGAGACGTCAAAAGTGACGTTTTTGGATGCTGGTTGATGCTTCCAGTTATTTGGAAAAAAAGCTCCTAAATCCCGATGTCGTTTTTTTTACAATTCTATATAGACTTGCGAAAAAAAACACACCTAATGTGTGCTACATTCCTCCTAAGAGTTCAGTTGATATTTATAAATTACATGTTTAAAATTGTCAATATTATTTATCAAAATTAAATGAGAATCAACATGTTATTATGCTTGGAGATTTTAACTTACCCTTCATTGAGTGGGTTTATGACTTTGAAGACTTACAACTTTTTCCTTTTAATGTTAAAAATAATTACGAGATGGAAGTAATTGATTCATTTATGAGTTATAATTTAGTTCAAACTAATAGTTGTAGAAATAACTTAAATCGTATATTAGATCTTGTTTATGTAGATAAAGAACTAAAAATACAAGTTGAAGAAAGTTTATACCTGATTGGTCCTAACTCTATTCATCATATTGCTTTGGTCATTAATTTTGAATTTTACGAATATACCAAATACAATTGTACAAATTTTATATTTAACTATAAAAAAGCTAATTTTCAAAACATAGCGAGTTATATGTTGAGTATTCCATGGCATCTTAAACTTAATCAGTCCGATTTATCCAATTCTTATAATTTTTTTATTGATTCTTTAAGTGTGCAGTTGATATGTATGTGCCTAAAACAAAAATTAACACCAATTCAAAACGCCCGTGGTTCAACAAAAGGCTTTGCAATTTAAGTAACAAAAAAAAAAAGCCTACAAACTTCTTCGAAAATCGTTCAATAATTCTTCAATTAAGGACAAGTATATTCAACTTGAAAAGGAATTCAATGTTCTAAACAAATTTCTTTTTTAAAGTTATGTTATTTCAGTTAAAAATAGTGGCAAGAGTACGATAACTTAGGCGCCAAGAAATTATAACGGTTTTTTGTAGAACAGTTCAATACAAGCATTTTTTACTATGGGAGGGGGGGGTCTATCTCCCCCCGTTTGGGCGGGAGGGGCAATTTTATAAAAAAGGTACTAAAATGGAAACAAAAATATTAAAAAATAACGGTAATACTTACAATTAAGTATTATACCTTTTTCTAAAGCCAATACTCTGATCTATTAGATAATTTTTAAATCAAGTAGAATCTATGGACAGTTTTTGAAAAAACGAGTTTTAAACTCA
The DNA here is from genome assembly GCA_911387755.1 of Chrysotoxum bicinctum. Lineage (NCBI taxonomy): Eukaryota > Metazoa > Arthropoda > Insecta > Diptera > Syrphidae > Chrysotoxum > Chrysotoxum bicinctum. The sequence continues at coordinate 87,283,307 of OU426989.1, read as the reverse complement.
AATTTTGGTGAAAAAAAACATAAAAAAAAAGTTTAAAGTTTAATTTTTCCAAACTGCAAAGTTTTATATTATTATTTTTCCTAAAATTCGTTGCTCTCATTTATTCTTATTCAAAAACTGAAAACTAGATGATTTTATGTCGTCTAGTTTTTGAGAAAATTGAAAATAACTAAAACTACTTTTTTATGGGATATTTGCTTTTTTTGCTTGCTTACGCATTACGGCGTATAAACAGTGAGATATGTATGGGGGGGCATGCTGCCCCCCTGCAACCCCCCTGCTTGGACACACTATAGGATTTGGGGTAGGTGCGAGGTTGGGTGTATGCAAGGTTTCCTTTGCATTTACAGAATCTGGATTTAAAGAAACTTTGAGTTTACCCTATGGTCTATATCCAATGTCTACTAAATATATGTATGTACGTATGTATGTACGCCCAAAGTTGCACATTTAAAATGTTCAGTCATGAAAATTTAATACATTATGAAAAATACACATTACCTTGGTACTACTGTACGAATGCAGCAAATTTATATAATTCCTTAATTATTATGTATGTTTATTGTTTGTGTCTAACATTTTTAATGGTAATGTGGTACAGGTTATTGTTTACCAAGGTCATTCGTTATTCAACCTTTGTAAGAGTGAAGTATTTTTTTCTTTGAATAAAGAATGGCGACTAAGCATCCACTACTTCATCCTAAATTAAATAACTTTTCAATATTTCAAAAAAAATATTTCAAAAGCACCGCGTTCTTAGAAGAAATTGGTCTAATTCCAACTAAAGCGTCAACAAAAATTGTAAGAATACAATATTATTATTATTATTTATTAATCAACCAGAGTATATTATACTCTTACAGACTAAGATACATACATAAGTAAATAATATAGTTACAAATTTGTAGGTGGGTATATAAAATTCAAATTACATTTAAATGATTTACATAGTTAATCTTTTATTTTAATAAATAACGTTACTTAAATTTTGCTTAAAACTAATGATTTAAAAGTTTCTCTGGTGCAATCCATATAAAAGTTAATCTCAGAGCAATAAACCCATCTATCGGTACATTTTTCCATGGGCCTCAATATTGGCTAGAGATTCGGGAGGTGCTTGCTATAATTTTTTTTTGTGATCAAAATGCCTGTAAACACGGTTTTAATACATTGAACATTGAAAAATTGTCTTGACTATTTTTAAGTAACACCTGACTTATTACTCACAAACTTACTGACTGAGACGCGAAATGCCATGCAATTCTACCTCCTCGTGGTGCATTCTTAGTAACCCTTAATGATTTGCTGTACTGTACTTACAAATGAACCACATTAACATTAATCCTCAAAATGAAATCACCGTAGTTAAATACCAAAAATCAAAAATTTCATAAAAAGTAGTTTTAGTAATTTTCAATTTTCTCAAAAACTAGAAGGGACAAAACCATTCGGTTTTTTGTGCTCGATTTAGAATTAATAGTAGCATTGACCACAAAAATCCAATTAAGCACTTCATTTTACAATTTTGAAAAAAATTGGTCTAAACTTTTTTTTTTCATTTTTTTTAACAAAATTTTGAGTTTGCATGCAAATTTTTCAAAAACTATTGACATAAATAATTTAATTTAAATTTACGATTATAGAATAGACTTCTGGCTTTCAAAACCGGTATAGTATTTTATTGTAAGTGTTGCCGTTGTTTTTTAATATTTTTTTTTTCAATTTAAGTCATTTTTTCTAAAATCGCCCCTACCTCCTAAACGGGGCGAGATAGACCCCCCCCTCCCATAGTAAAAAACGCTTGTATTTGACCCTTCTACAAAAATCCGTTATCAATTTTTGGCGCCTAAGTTATCGTACTCTCCCCAAAATAGTTTAAAAAATAATAGTAAATGCTTTTGGAAATTCATAAAAAAACAAAAAGAAGAACAGTGTAATTCCTAAAAATATGCAATATAAGGGTGAAACTTATTCTGATATGCCAACAATTTGCAATGTGTTTGCTGAATACTTTAAATCCAACTATTCAAGTCCCTTTAAAGAACAATCAGTTGATATTAACCATAATTCTGATAGTGTGATTGGTTATCAGTAGTTCTGAAGTAGAAAAAGCACTTTCGAATTTGAACTGCGATAAACAGCCTGGTCCAGATGGAGTGCCTCCAATAGTTTTAAAAATGTTTGCTGCATCACTTTCAGAACCTTTTTCCTACATTTTTAATTGCTCTCTTTTTAAAGGAGAGTTCCTTTCTAATGGGAAAAAAACTTTTATAATTCCAATTTACAAATCAGATCTCAAGCAGGAAATATCTAACTATCGCCCGATTTGTAAGTTGTCAACGATTCCAAAACTTTTTGGAAAACTTGTTTGCAATAAATATACATTTATGCTCAAGGAAATAATATCACCTTTCCAGCATGACTTTATTTCCGGTAGGTCAACAACTACCAACTTTTCTATTTTTTCTAATCTTGTTCTTAAGGAACTTGAAGAAGGGCATCAAGTTGACGTGATCTATATCGACTTCGCAATGGCTTTTGATAGAGTCAGCCAAGCAATTCTATTGAACAAACTTTTAAGAATCGGATTCCATTCTAATATTTTGAATTGGCTACCATCTTACCTTATACGACGCACTCAGTTCGTAACTATTGACAATTTTCTTTCTTCTCCCATATGTGTGTCATCAGGTGTCCCTCAAGGTAGTCACCTTGGACCGCTTTTTTTTTCTTGTTTTCATCAACGACCTGCCAGATGTTTTTTTTAAATTCTTTTCGTCTATTGTTCGCGGACGGTCTAAAGTTTTTTAGATGCATTAGACAAAAAGATGATTGCCTTCGTTTGCAAGATGACCTTAACAGCCTTACGAAATGGTGTAGGATAAATCAATATTGTTCTTATATGTTGCCAAATGTCAATGTTTTTCTTTCTGTCGACCCTACTCCTCAATTTCCTTCGAATACAAAATTTGGATTACTGTTCTTGAAATAGTCAATGAAAAGAGAGATCTTGGTGTGGTTTTTGACCATAAATTTAATTTTATCAAGCATGTTGGATATATTGCGGCCAAAGCTAATTCCATGCCAAACTATGCACTTAATGAGCCAATAACTCGCTGTGTTAGAGAAACTATTTCCATCTCCAATTTCGTTGATTTTAACTTTCATGATAGTAGAGACACTTTAAAAAGAAAACTTGTATTTCATTTTTGAAATAACTAACTATACGCATTCCATTTTTATTATAAATGTATGTAAATTAATATTTGTACTTAATTTTTATTTATATCTTTATTTGTATATAGTCTGCAAGATGATTATTGAAATCTCTGATTGATGTAACTAATAAAACTAAACTAAAAAAATTAGAAATTCACAAACTTAAAAGATTTATATACGAGTTACAGTGTGGCTTAAGGATAAACCAAATATTCATATTACGGCAGATCTAAAATGAAACACAGGAACTTCAAGTAGAAACAAGGCCTCGTATGACACCATCTAGGTAAACTAGTCCGCTTGTGGACATTGGATGATAGGAAAAGTCGGTAAAGACCTCACCGATAACTTTTTTGTTAAAAACTGTTTTACAAAATGCAAAGGGACTTCTTTTAACAACCTTCTTGAATCCATAGAACATTTGTAATATAGGCACAATTTTTCAAAATCTGTCTAGTGACTCACATACAACGAAGATATTGATATAGTCTGAAGAATAAAAATCGTGATTACTGTAGGCGAATAGGTCTTCGAGGTAATTAGACATTTTGTCTTATTAGGATATGCTTTAAATTCAAGCAACAATTCTAGCGCTTCAGATATCAAACGAAAGTAACTCTTGCTAATAGCTGATTCTATAGGCTTAGAGAGTAACTGAGAAGCAAAGCCTTCTTCCGACCATTCCTTCCTCTACCTGAATACGCTAACAATCATACCGGTACTGATATACATATGGTAAAGGATCATTGACAATGTCAAAGGTGTATGAGAAAGCTGAAAGCTGCTTAGAGATTAAAATCTTCCCGGTGAATTTTGGCCCAGCCTGCAGAGACGGATAATATGAGACCATACAAATAACGTGTGAATTAGCCAGAAAAGTTAAAAGCCAACGACTGAGGTGACTGAGTTATTTAAAGCGAATGAACGCTTATACTAAGATCCAAATACCACGACACAGATTGCGTTCGGAGGTTGAAGATGACGTTATCCAACTCGTCCTGCAAAGCTGGAGACTGGAAGAAGCTGCTAAATTAATTCAACAAATCAATCCGCGCATTAAGACAGGTTTCCTAACCTCCACAAATAAAAAAATATTATTATAATTCCAAGCAAATCCCCGGCATTTTGATGATAAAATAAGGAAAATACCTGTTGCCAAACTATGCATAACTGTTTGACACACATATGTACATCCAAACTCAAATTCTTATTAAACAAAAAAAGAAAGACTCTGTCAACCCCAAACAAAGACTATCAAATTTTAAGTGGAAAAAAAGGAAAGCAAAACAATTAGTAGAACAACAAAGAAGTACTTGTCCGCATCATCAAATCACCCGTCACCAGCAGTGTGACACCCAAGTGTCCCCTTTTCACTTCACAAGGATAAAAGGACAATCGAGCGTGTAAAATAAAAAATACCTGTTGAGCCGAATCTATTTCAGGCATTAATCTTAAAACACATACACTACACGACCCACAACATTATAGGATTATGGAAGTCAAGCCATCACCATCAACAACAATGGGCCGCTCAAAGGACAACCAAAAACAAGAACATCATTGTACTCGAGCATCTCAAACACATGTCGAATCGCTAAATGACACAATCCCATGGCATAAAGGTTAATGGATTCCACTTTTCCATTTGACAGATTGTGTTCCACTCCACTGTAAAACTGTACGGATTGGATGTACTGTGAACACCCAGGATAAGGATCAGACAGTCGTTTGGCCAGCCACTTCATCCAAACGAGGGGTGTGTGTCGAACGGATCAAGGCAAAGCAGTGTCACTTCAAGTCAGAACCAAATCTTTTGTATTGTTTCCTCTCTCACTCAGGGTCTTCGTCATCATAGTTATGTCGTAGGTGTCGTGTAGAAGTTGTTGTTGTTGTATGATCAATGATCGTGTGACCCTCAGGACGATCATCCTAATGACACACCGGTGAATGTGCCTTTTATACTTACTATAAGATGATCAGTTTTTGTTCTCTTTGGACACAATCCTCCGAGTCTGTGGGTCGTCTTCCTGATGACTGTTATTACACGGAACGCAGGGGGAAAATGTTTAATTAAGGACGACAAAAGGGAGAAAATAACATCAGTTGTATTGTGTTTTTAATTTTTATTTTTTTAGATTATTACAAGTGGATGAAAAATATCGACACAAAAATATACCCATCCCTCATTGAGGGATATTTTTTGAAGAAAAGATTTCCCGACGCCACATCTTGCCGATAATAAATGACAAATGAATTTTGAAGGACGAATCAGTTCAACAATGCGATGCGATAGGAAAAATACGAGAATCCCTGAGAAAGTGGAACAACATTGCATTTTGATTGATTCGTTACGCATTTTAAATTTGATTTGTATTCATTTTTTTTTTTGTTGATCAAACAGAAGGGAAATCGCGCTGTGTGATTTCCTGGAATTTCCTTAACCAATCGCGCGGCATAAGATGTGAAAAGAAAAGACATATGGTGTCTACTTAAACTCTCATCGATTATCCTAGTTTGAAAGAATTTTATTAGATTTTCCTCGAAAACGAAAAAAAAACCGTTTTTCTTGATCAAATACGAAAGATGTTGTAACAATCACCGCGATTTCGTTTTTATTGTGCATGTTTAAATTGGTTTACAATGCAAACCAATGACTGAATTGTGTCCTTTGTTTCACAGGAAAATAAGGTCCTTTTTGATCTCTCAATTGCCGATTACCTAAATATAACACTAAAACGTTATCACTCTGCGCGGATGTTATCTGCTGTTGCAATAAAATGTGCGCAAGGTCTCTTTGATGGGATGTTAGGTGTTAATTTTATGATGATCCTGTTTGAAGAAGATCAAGCGGTATTTTCAAGATAACTGATGCCTTTACAATGTACCTAATGTCCTTCGCACAAACTCAAAAAATGTTTGTTTTACTCAATTGGACAAAGTGTCCAATTCCGTATGTTTATCTGTTCTCTTATTTAGCATTAATTTTTTTCAAAATTTTAGAATTGTTTTTCTTCAAAAAATGCTTCAAAAAATTAATTTCGTAAATACTAGCTAGGGGTTTAAAAAAACATTTTAAAAATTTACTTTTCAAAACTTAATAAATTTCGAAAAAATTTTCTAATACGAGGGCAGTTTGAAAAGTTCTCGGCCTGACCAATAAAACGCAATAAATTTAAAAACTTTTTTTTTAATCTTTTTCTACATATTCTCCTCTTATATCAATGCACTTATTCCATCTGTGTTCCAGTGCTTCTATACCCTTTTTATAGGCTGATTCCTCCAACTCTTCGAAAAACCGCTCCGTCTCAGCAATCACCTCCTCGTTGGTGAAGAATTTGCGTCCTGACAAATGTTTTCTTAAGTTAGGAAAGAGGTAATAGTCTGATGGTGCCAAATCAGGTGAATAAGGGGGGTGGTTCAGTACACCAAATCGAAGTTCATGACGGCTCTAATTTCATTTTTTTCCATTTTCGTCGTTAGCAATAGGTTCGTTCAAACAAAAAATTTCACTGATATAAGTACGCGACCAATTTTAATGAAACTTCACATACAATTATTATATATTACATTACATTACATTTTACACTACTCCGTAGATAAATCTACGAAGTAGAGACACAGAAAAGCACTGGCAACTGAGGCCATCGGCTTTAGACAATACAACAGAGAGAGACACACAGATAGAAAGAACAACAGAAGAAACACATGTCAACAGCACACGGTTGGTATTTGAACGGTCCCCCATCCAAGTACTAACCGCGCGCAATGATGCTTGATTTCGCTGATCGATGGGAAGCGATGCTTTCATCAAAGCCAAGGCCGTTGACTTATTATATATACATATATATATATGGCTATTTGAGGAATTAAAATTTATTTATTAAAACAACGCCTTCTATCTTAGGCCGAGAACTTTTCAAACAGCCTCCGTACTATCCACAGCATAGCATAAAGAAAAAAGTGTTCTCTTATCTAAAAATAAGGGAACCTACTATACATTTATGTTAAAAGATGTTTTTCGAAAATCTCATTTTTCCCCAAAAACGTCACATACAATTTTGTTAATTTTTTTTCTATTTCGCTTAATGTTTAAGATTTATAATTCAATAATTTTTTTTTTTTGAAATTACAGACAGTACCTCCCATAGACCTACTTTACGATTTTTAACTTTCTCACTATCTGATTAATGGATTTTAATAAAAAAGTTTATAATAAAGCTTTTAAAATTTAAGAAAAACTTTGCACATCAAAACTTGAGATAAATATTTTCGGGATTTATAAAAAATATTTTTTTTTTTTAAATTCGACTTTTCAAACACCGGTTGATGAACTTTTCCTTAAATTGAATTTTAATTTGGAAAATAACAAAAACTTAAGATTAGCGAAACAAATTTTTTTTTTAATTTTTAAAATTTTTATTTATAAAAACTTATTTAAATAACAAAAATGGGTATAATTTTGTTCTTGCACAAACTCTTATTTGCTTGAGAAATCAAGTGGCAGAAATTTTGGAGTGTTTTCAGCTATTTTAATAATAAATGAACATTTATGAACATTTTTCCCAATAACGTCTATTTTTAAAATTCTAAGTCGCTTGAACATTAGACCAGATTCGTGTGCGGCCAAGTCGTACGATTTGGGGATTGTAAAAAAACCATTCCCAGTAGCCTGTTTTTTTTCAAATTTGGTAGGTACTATCAAACAGCTGTCCGAATAATTTTGAAAAACAGATAATGGGGTGTGTTCGTAGATTACAGTCAAAGTACAATGTTGTTGATTATGTTCCATGTAGTAGATAGCATGAAACGGTGGTAATTCGTAGAACATTGTATTTTATTTATTTTAATAATAAAAGTACAAAAGGCTTGTGAGATTTTAATCAGTATATTTTCTTGTTGGAGTGATACACCTGATCGTGAATATTTCCTGTTTTTTAAATTGATTTTTTTATAATTTTCTATTGATTGATTGTTAAAGTTGATTAAATTATATAAACTCTATCCCTTTTGCAATTTTTGACAGAAGACGATAGAAAAGCATAGTTTTTCTCTATAACCCATAAGATAAATTAAGCCATATATAATTGTAAAAAAGGTAGTTTTAGCAAAAAAATAAGATCCAAAAATGATTTAATTTTTCTGCAAAACAGATAATGAAATAAAAAATATTTTTTGCTATTGAATAGAAAATTAAAAATGCTACTTAAAACCACAGCTACTCAATGAACACAGCCATCGAAATACATACAAGTTTGATACTTTAATATACGCAACAACTTTTTTGAACAAAAACACGAAAACTCCATTCGATACTCGAATACTGGTCGAAAACAAATCCGTATTAGAATTATTCTAGCTTCGAGAACCTTTAACAGTAAGAGGACCTCTTTCAATTTTTAATATTAAAAAAAAACTGTAAAACGTTCAGACTGTAGATGTTTCTCAACCTAAATCTAAGACTTGGGTTTTTAAATAAAAGCCAGATTTCGCGTGATTAAGAATAAAGCTTAAGCCAGCAAGCAAAAGATGGCTTCTAGAAATAGTTATTTTCAAACAACCAAAGCTAAATTCAAGTAGCTTAAGCTTATTTTTTAGCTTAAACTCCAATTTGTGTGATTAAAAATATGTTAATCTTAATTTTAATAGTAAAAGCTGCAGAAATGTCAAGATTCCTGGACCATTACTACAAGATGTTTTAGTTCCAAGTACTACAATATGCAAAACTATTAAAGATGCGCGACCAATAAGATTATGAAAAAGGCTCACATTCATATAAGATTTCCGTCGTTATCACATGTACTAAACTTAAAAGAATTTTAAGGGCCAGTTTTGATAAAATTTGAAAATATCAAAACCGAGCTACCCGTCCAAGATGAGCCAACACAACAGTTCGAACTTTTCCTGACATAAAAGTGCTCAGTATGAAATTTGAAGAAAATCTGTCAATTCGTTTTATAAACGCACAGACTGATGGACTGTATGATAACTTATTTGGACTTAATGCTAAGTTTAATTAAATATTCTTGTTACATTAAAACAATACTTTCCATTTAGATCAACGTCAACAATTTTAATGAGCTAAAATCTGAACAATAAATATCTATCTTCAGCTACTAGCAATAGCTATTGTAAAGACTTATAATAGTGAAGCCTTAAATGTTGTACTGCAAGTCCACTACTTTGGTGGAGTTTTTTTCCACAAGCAAAGCAAACGCCAAAAAATATATATTATGTTCTCGAAATGAGAGATACCAGCACCTTCTCACATATATCCAGAATCTTTTCACTCATCGATAACGGTTATGGAAACGTCTTTAAAGGATCCACTAGCGTGAACTGAACACGACGAACAGCAACTAACAGTTAGTATGGAGCGAACTTAAATGTGTCAACGAACTGATTAGGAAAACACCATCGATGCCGAAAACCATTATTTCCAACAATGGAGAAATTCCAAAGACACAGGATAAAGCATAGGCATTTGCCGAATATTTAAAAAAAATATTTCATCCCCAAACCATCTGCAGATCCAGTCTTGCTTGATGAAGTGAAGGATTCCATCCAACAAACAATGGCACCTAACAAGGACAGAGCTTTATTCAGCGAGACCAATCAAGCGACTGAACTAGTTGAAAGAAATAACTAATATAATCAGTAGCTGCGGGCCTAAAAAGTCAACCGAATATCTAAGACAGATGGAATATTATCATTAAGAGAAAGCCATAGACAGTTCTGATCCTTCTAACCATCACCTTGACCAACTGCGTCAACAACAACTACTTCCCTAAAATATTGAAAACTGCACAGATCGGGGCGATTATAAGGAAATGTATCAGGTACATGATCTCTAACTACAGGTTAATATCACTCTTAAGCAACTTAAGCAAGCTCTTGGAAGAGCTGATACTTGAGAAGTTTTGAAGAGAAAACAACTTAAAACCTGACATGCAGTTTGGCTCAGGGAGAAGCACTCAATACTACACCCGGTGCTGAAGTTCCAGCATGACATACAATAGTCGTGTAACCGTGCGCCGGGTGTTTTCTGGATGTTCAGAAAGCATTCGATAGCGTCTGGTTCGACGCTCTACATCTACTCCCGCCACTAATAAAAATTCTTTTTTCTATGCTTTCTCCCAGGAACTTCTTTGTGTAATTAGGAAACTGCTCATCAACTATGAATTAAATCAAAGTCGGAGTCACACAAGGTTCAAAACTTGGCCCCTTTCTCTACAGCCTGATGGCATCAATCAGACCAATCCATCCCAAGCGGCTGTGAGAACCTGTTGTATGCTGATGACTCGCTTACGTATGCAACCTCATATCAACTCCGAGCTTGTCTGCTTCAGGAGACCTGGTGATGGTAGATGTCGCTCAGCAACCACCTGCAGAAATTTAGTTCTGAAACTTCCAGATGGATCCACCCTGGCAGACATAAGGAACGTCAAATACCTGGGTATCAACTTTAACGAGTTGCTAAGGCTTGACCCGCACTCAAAAAGTGTAATCAGAAAAGCCAACTGGGCATTCCACCGACTACAAAGATCAGGACTTAGCAGGACTGCGGCTTGTTATCAGCTATTGTTTCCCAGTCTGGTTCACGAACTCAAAGATAGCCATGAAAGAACTCCAAATCTTCGAGAGGAAGATGCTAAGAATCTGCACCAATATTCACTTGGACCGGCATTTGATATTTCCCTAAGAAATATGTCAAGATTTGGTTTTTGAATATTTTCCTCCATTAACATTCATGTTCAAAATTCTTAGCGTCTTGAACATAAAATCAAGGTGCAAAACTAAGATCACAAATGAATATTCTGACTACGTAACTACAAAAGCTTTGCATTTTAAGAGCTTTTTCTAAAAGCCTCAAGCAACCAACTTTTTATGGTTTCAAGAATTAAAGAGAGTTCATTTTAGTTAACCTTTTGCAATTTTATTGAACTTTCACCAACTTATCATGTCAAAGCTACCCATTGTTTAAAATCATTTAAGAAATCAAGGTCACTTTTTTTTGTACATTAATAAAAGTTGACAAAATGTTTCCTCAAACACAACACTAGAACCCATAAAAATGACAAAATAAGGCCATTACTTACCCGAAACTAAAAAACAAAAAATATTAATTTCCATAAAATAAAAACTTAAATTAAATGTTATTAGTTTTTTAACATTTCTGATTTCCCACACTATTAGAATTCATTCCCCTCCTGATGGAGAAGCATACGCTAAGTAACCCGATGGATGGCGGTTTAGCATTAACAAATCATTCGCAGATCAGCAAACATCACCCGAACGCTTGATAGCGTATAGTCGTAACCTTTGGACACAATTCCTAAGGTGATACTTACAACACAAAGGCGCAACGCATTAAAATTTATTAATAATTCATTTAATTAAGATTCATTGTCCCAGACGAATTCGAGTCAAGTGTCGTCGTTCTCGTTGTTATCGTCGGTGTGAGAGAAGAAAAAAATATGTCACTGTGCGACAATTGTGTGGAAACCTTTAAGACTGAAGGCGCTGCCATCGCAGAATCACCTGTCCAAGGTTCTCCACTCTTTGTGTCATTGTCTCCTTTGTTAATTTTATTATCACGAAACCTGGCGATGAAGACTGACATTATGCAAATTAGAGGAAGTCTTCTCTTAATAAAGGTCTTTTGATGCCACTGTTCTGAGAATATTCATCGAAGTTTTGCATAGATATGAATCTATGTTTTTTGTTTGATCTGAAGCGGAGTTAAGAGGCTGAAAATTTGATGACTTAGGCATACATGAGTCGAATGGTTTTGCTTGGAACTCAAAACCTGGGGGAAGATCTTGTTTTCCAAATGTTGGAAATGGTGAAAATTAGACATTTTAACGAGTGAAAAACAAGCAATTTGAACAATCAAATCAAACTGTCAAACTGTGGTCCATCGAGGAAGTTATTGATCTCACACTTTTGGAACCGCATCGTTGGACTTTTGCCCTGACCTCTGCAAGCAACCTATGAAAAAAACCCAAACAACTAGTTATTTCAAAATCATCAAAGAGGCAGAAATCGATGCTCCAAAAAAAAACACGATCTTAGATGCTTTTAAATGGGCTCCAGGATTTCAGGACCTCATTTTCGGAATTTGAAATAAAAGCAAGAAAGCCACCAAAAGTTTAAAAATTGGTCATAAGAAGGCATTGATTGTTCAGTAATAAAAAAATAAAAAGCTTACAAAACTTTTTTCAAGATCACTAGAGCTTTTCAAAATTTTTAGCTTATCATTTTTGGAACTTAGAAATAATCAATTATTCCACTCGAAATGTCACTAAACTGTCTTAAAAGGTCAACAAGTTTAAGCAATTGGCATAGATATATTTTTTTATGAATTTTAAATATTTTCTCAAGATCTCTAGAATTTTTTTAAAAGACTTTCAAAATTCTTAAAATAATTTTTTTTATAGAGAATCCAATACTTTGTTCAATTCAGATCCGACCGAGACTTCCCTGATAAGGTAGCTGGCTATCTATTGCGACCAACTCAAAGTCATATTATACCAGCTAATCATAAATGATAATTGTCCAAGATCCGTTCAAACCGTTCTATTATTTCTATCTATTGAAAAAAAAAATCCTAGAAATTACCTTAGGCGTTAGCCATGAAGACACACACTACAAATACAAAACCAGCCAGGTTTGACCAAGCAAAGACACCCCAGGGAGAACGTTTACACTACCACGCGCAGCAGCAGGTTGATAATTAAGCGACGAACGTCATAAATATTCACATTAGCCAAAGTCGACGCTGAAGCCGAAGCCAAAGCCGAAACGTCACATTTGGCTGCACACACAAACGAAAACAAGAAGAAGCGGCAATGGCAACGGCAGCGAAAGCGCATTATCCAGAACGCCATCGGAACACATCGTGCAATTGCAATTGCATATCTTGACTCTTTTGAGTATGAAGAACGATGTCGTCACTCATCGATACACCGAGCCGAGACATACATAGAGGTGGGTTTTGGTTGAGGTCGGATGGACTTTGAGGATGGAACAGTTCTTGCAAAGAGGGTGATTGGACCGCGTATGACGGTAATTTCGCGGCTTGGAATTACCGTATCCAAAACTAATTGTGTGAGTGTGCGCCTTTGAAGTGTGGGAAGGGGCCTTTTTATGGTATTTAGTTGCAATAAATGGAACTTGTGCGTGTGGAGCAATTTATTGCAAATTAAAAAGAGCTTTGACACCTGTCCTGTCAGCAAAGGTTGAGCGTATACTTGTTCTTCTTCGAAGAGTTCAAGTTGCTCTAAGTATTGGTTAATCAATAAAACATACCAATCCTAAACAGTCCAAAAGGTTGCAAATGTTTTCAAGCATTCTTAGATACAAAGTAACACATAGTGTTTGAAATAGTGGGTGGTCTTTTAATTAGTTCAGAAATATCCCTCCAAATAGGGTAAGCTTTGACGCAGCGGAAGGTTAACGGTGACTAATAAGATGAAATCTCGAGCTACAATGTGGAAGGGCAACCCATAATCGACAGCTCGAAGTGGGGTAAGGTGTTACTACTAATTACTCTGCAACGAAAGCTTATACCCTTTCGAAAAGACGGTAGCGGCTGAATTCTTTAGATAGAATAAATAGTTCCAGTCTGTCCGAACTACTTGGTGATCACATCAAGCGAGTTCTAGACAGTAAAAATTTTAAGTACAAGTAAGGTTGCTGGAAAGGTGATATTAGCGGATGAACCCTCTATGGGCCGACGGTATCTATCATATCCCGGTAGTCGGCTTATGGCAATGGCACCGAACTACCTGGCCTGATATTTTAAGTTACAGCCCTGTCCGTCAGTTCTGAGGACTGTTTTTAATTTTTTAAAACGAGAACCGTCGGATGAAAAAACGCAAATAGCTGTCCCGTAATTTCAAAGAAGAATGACTTGAGAGTTTTTAAATGAAACGAGAAAACATCATACCCTAGACGCTTTATAAATGCTTCAGTTGGTAGAAGGTAGAAATTATCAAGACCCTACGATGTGATGTGAATTTGAAGTGGGAAACTTATTAAGTGCTAAGCACAGGCTGCACGAAACGATATCATTAAACGGCTTAGCAGCGCCGGATTTACATAAGGGCACTTGGGGCACTGGCCCAGGGCCCCCACAAAATAGGGGCCCCACAAATATTTAGTCGGCACTGAAAAGTTGGCAAGTAAACCGTAAACCCAAAAGCCGTAAACTCTAAACCCCAAATGACCTAACTGACTCGAGTTTTTTGTTATTATTGCTCAAGCTACGTATTATTAATACCGCGGCCGAGCAATAATTGAAATTTTTAAATTAATGCTCAAGCTGAGAATTATCAATATCATATCCGAGCAATCAATACAATAAATCAATCTATAAAAAAACCCCAACCAATAACCATAAGCGCTTAACCCAGCGATCCAACACGCCAGAGGTTTTTTTTACTATTTTCAAAGTACGAATTATTAAATTATCAACATGGTAGCAGTCATGAAAAAATAGATGTACGAATGATAAAAAAAAAATAATAAAACGAATTAAACTACTGTAGCTTAACAAATTTCATTTTATTAAGTCAAAATATTTAAAAAAAAATAGAACTAATATTTTTTAATTAAATTAAGATAAACAATTTTAAATTCTACACAATTGAAATTATATTATGTAATAATGACACAAGTTTTTTTTTATAATGAAACCTGGATTTTTTTACCATTCAAATATTAATTTTTCAAATATCACGCGTAAATGGTGCAATTTATTGCAAGTTTGACTGGCGAGCCCGTTCTCGCGTGTCTTACTATACATAATTCACGCCTTTTTATTATTACGTTTAATGTAAATTTGTTTGTTTAAATAAAATTTATTTTAGTTTCATTTTATTTCAATATATTTGAAGCATTTCTATATTTTTATTTCAATTAACAAACTTTTTAAAAAGTATTTTTATATTAAAATTACAAATTACAAATTTTTGCTGTCCTTACAAGGGGCTCCCACACTATTTATGCCCATGGGCCACCACATGTTTAAATCCGGCACTGCGGCTTAGACCTAATAGACTTTACACTTTACTGTAGCTTAAATAAAATGCACGACTGGATCGGATGAACTTGCTCCTATGTAATAGACTAGGAATTTTAAAAACGAATGTTATTAGAAAAAACTGTTCATAAGGATAAAATTATCATCATTTTTTAAATTCTTTTAGCAGTAAGAGACAAAAATGCAAATATGAATTTATGCAAGAACAAAAATTATAAGCCGTTGTAGTGGTTTCTTAATAAAATAAGGTTTTATATATAAAATTTTAAAAATTTGGTACGTCAACTTTCGTTTCTTAAATTTTTTAGAAGCATCTCTATGGAAAATTTCAAATCCGTTATGTCGATAATGATAAATTCAAAATTTTAAAAAATCGTTCTATGGTAGCTACAGTCAGTAATATCTTGTTTTCAAAATTTTTGGTATTAAATTATAGATCTTAAAAATAAATCGAAAGACCAAAAATTTAAGCAAAATTCTCGTAACCGTTTTCGAGAAAAATACGATTTTCGAAAACCATTTTTTAACATTTGTATGGAGGGTACCCTTATTTTTAGGTGAAATAAATTTTTTCTCTCATAATCTTGTAGATTATTTTAAGAAATTTTTATTTATCAAGTTTTAAAAAAATCGAGCATGGGGTTTTCAAAATATTGAGTTTTCAAAAAAAAATTTGAAATTTTTTTTAAAAATCCAAAAAAAGTTTTTTTTGAAAATTTGAATACACAATAATATTGAAACTGCTGGGGAGCCTTAACGTAAATATTTGATCGAAATCGCTTGTACAGTTTTTGAGAAAATCAAAAACAAAAAAAAATAGTTCCAAGGGGGGTACCAAAAATAACAATTTTTTGGAAAATTTTTCTTCATTCATTACCTAGGTTTAACTAAATGAAATTTTTCGAATTTTTTTTTTAAATCTGTGGGACAGTTTTTGAGAAAAAAAATATGTATGTACAAAATTTCGAAAAAAAATCGTATGTCAGGTAGGTACCGTTATTTTTGGTTTTAAAAAATCAAATCAAAAAACGTCCGGGGGGAAAAAAATAAAACCCATATCTACCAAGTTTAAAGAAAATCGGCCGAGCCGTTTAGCTGTAGTCGAACAGACAGACAGACAGAATTGCTAGACCCACTTTTTTGGTCTTCGCTATTATCAAAATGTCAACTTTGATCAAAATCTCGAGTTCGATTTTTTTTTACGAATGCATAACTTGCCTTATAGTACCTATAAGTCGCAAGTCAAAAGAGTGAAAAGTAGCACTAAGGATCCACAAAAAAATCAGGCTGTCTAGGCAGCCGAATCGCAAACCAAGTCCACCTTAGGCTCATTGACGGAAACCATATATCCTACGTTTTAAATGTGCTTACATATCAATTTATCAAGGGGGAAACATCGACTCTGATCATTTCCTAGTGGTCCAGAAGAAGATATTTGATGTTAGGCACGTTTACATACATATCTGGAGCTTCCAAAGTCTTATGAAAGCACGTGAGCGAGAAGCTTTCCACTAAAAATTCATCTACAACGGGCGGCAACAATTAGTGGTCTCAGTATTTGAATATTATCAAAGAGACAGCCGTTGAACACCTTAGTCTGCTAACTACCACAGAGAAAGAACCTTTATGAAGTGACAGAAAAAGAACATGCGATATTTGCTCCAACACGCAAGACTAGAGAATCGAGTGAAGTATATCGATTAAGAAGAATGGAGTAGAGAAAGATCGTGGACGAAGCAACAACCGCTGGATTTGTGAAAAAGACAAGCGGCTAAGCCAGGTTGAGCTAGTAACATCAGCAATTATTAGAGGTACATACTAAGGAAAATTTCCAAAATCTGTTTAACGGACACACAGTAGCTTAAGTAATCCAATAAATGACTCAGTTCAAGTACCCAGTATAGAAGACATAGGTCAAGTAATAAACCACAAAGCCGCAAAATTTGATCCCTTACCAGCAGATATTTGCAAGTACAGAGGTGTTATTTTCATTAGTCAAGTAAGAGTAGAAAGAAGCACATCCAGCTTCATTTGCCTCATCCACAAAAACGGCGATCTTGAGTTCTGCAAGAATTATGGCAGCATATAATTGTGAAACTTCTCAGAAAATTATTATCAGCCGTTTTTTATGATCGCCAATTTGAAACACTTTAGCCGTCATCAGCAAATACCAATGAGGGGACTGCCCCGATCGGACTGACAATATACCAAATCTTCACACTGTAGAAAACCCTGGAAAATACCAACAAATTTCAAGTTGAGACTCATTCCCTTTTCATCAAATTCAAACCCCAAATATGATAGCATTCATCGTCACAGCTTCATATCCCGGAAAAACTGATCAAGCTGCGTTGCAGAAAAATACACGGTTGTTACGGTAAAAATTCACTGCAACAATCTTCATTCTTTCTATTTCCTTTTCCTTGCGTCCTTCCAATTTTCCTTTTAATTACACAGGTGTTCGTTTTGCGATAGTGCGAGAGAGCAGGGCGACCATGGTCCATCAGCCAGTGGTTCTCTCTCTCAGTATCGTAAAACAAACAAATCGTCGATGAGTACTGACAGACGGGCGGTCTGTTCCATGGGTTCGAATTTGAAAACGTTGAAGACACTTGGTCTTTAAACGTAGATGTCGCTCTTAAAGGAGAACGGCCGAGTGCGCAACCTAAGACTAAAAACTAAAAATTAACTAATTTGTAAAAGATGGAACGTTAAGTGTGAGTTCCCAAACTCCCCCTTGTCTGAGTTGGAAGCCAATCACGACCTATTGAGTAAATGTATGCAACTTGATCGATTCCTCTTTCTTTTGCTTTCCTCTCTAATTATCATTATTGTTGAAAATCCGGTGGGGACTAATGAGCGCGAATCCTTATTAATTCTACTTAAGGTTTTAAAGATTTTTTTTCTATCAGCGCAAAAACTGTGGGGATAATTGTGAACTAACCAAGGAAACGTCGTGACCTGGAAGGAAATTCCAGCGGGCGGCGAATTCCATGGAAAGTTCGAGAGAAATTGAAGGAAAGAGAATTTGTGAGTAAGCAGGATCGCCATATTTCGACACAAAAGGCTCTTCAGCAAACTTGCGGAGATTGGCTGTCGATGACGTGATCGAAATTCGCGATACCGAATTGGCTGAAAGCACGAGGGTATGGGGCGAAATTTTGAGCGGCTATCCAGGAGAAAAATCTTGGAAGTCACTCTAATCTTGATTGAGAAACAAGTCAGAAGCTGAGAAAAAAAGTCTTTAAAACAGGAGTAAAATTATAAGTGGAAAAAAAAAGAGGAATTTTGTTTAAAAAAAAGAAAAGTAGAAATTAAGAGCATAGAAAGAAAATAATAGTGGTAGTGAAGAAAAAAATACGGAGGATAAGAATATCGAGAAGTTATTGGGAAAAATAAAGGAAGAGGAAAGGAAGGAAGAGGAAAACGAGGAAAAATCTACAGGATATTGTCGAGGAGGAAACAAAAACAAAAAAAAAGCTAAGTACCCCTTTCTTGTGCTTGTCTTTTTTTAGTAAATTTGTCTTTTTTTATTTGGTCTTGATTGGTTTTTAACGGCTTTACGTTCTATTCCGAAAATTGCGGAAATCGCGACCCGTTAATATCCGTTGTGTTTCTGGGAACCAGACCTTAACGGTCCATCTTATTGTTTCAAATTTCTTGTATTTGCTTGAAAAGATCCTGGGTTTTAATCCTACTGGTAAGGTTTCCCAGGCAAATAGATCTCTAAAAATTCAAAAAAATATCTTTCATTTTCATATAATTTCAACTCATCATCGTTGTTTATTTTCGCTCCAAAGGTTTGCAATTTCCTTTTTCGTATTTCAGGAAAAAAATTGCTGGCGCCCTTTTTATTACGCAGTAAGTACGCCACTGGGGCGATTAAACGTAATAAATTACATTTTTTATATCAATTTGATATTAATCATATCACCAAAGAAAAAACCCTATCAAATTTTCCAACCCCATTGTGAACCCACCCCAACTGCTCTAGCCGTGGTGGCAGCATCTTACTCGCTGTCAGTTACACTTGTTGTTTTGTCAATTATTGACACTTCGCCTTCATCTCAATTCGTGGTGGTTGTCGTCGCGCCGCCGCAAACTCGTTTCGTTGTTTTTCTTTTTTTTATCATAAATCATATCAATAATAATATTTTTAATTAATTGCATCCTGCGGTCGCGATCGAAAATTCAAGTGTAGCACGGTGTAACTTGAAAGAAGGGAATGGTTCCTCCGATCTTTTCCAAAATTGCCCAAGGTTTCAGAAATGAGATATGCTATCATGTTTATTTCTTCAATCTCTTTTGACGTAGATCCTGCGCAGCACGGGCGTTAACATCGAGGTCACTACTTTCAACAAATCTGCAAACTATTGGCGTATACAAATACATTGATATCTACATTATTTATCGTTCCCTAGTAAACGAGGACAAGACCGACGCACGATAGGCTATCAACAAATAGACAAACATCTTTTGAAGGACTTCTACGCAGTTAAGGAATTGCTCTACCTCGAAGTAAATTCGAACTACAGCTTACTGGATATCCAACGAAGAATTCCCCTAGAACCCAAAGCTACTTCTATTGGTACTAGTTGCAAAGTGGAGAGAAAGACTTTTTTAAAGAAAAAAAAAATCTGCGACGAGATGAAGCTGTAGTCCAGAAAGTCCAAACTCATCGACGACATAGACTCGCTCACATCGATCGAATGGGCAACAATTCTATAGGCCCTCTGGGCCCTCTGTTTCTAGAAATAACGGTAGATTAATGACAGACAGGAAACATTGCGGCGGTACTCGAGGGATGCAAATGTGTTTTAAAGCTCTTTTTTGTATCCTAACCAAGCGATCGTAGTGGGTTATTGGATCACTTGCACAAAAATAGGAATCGTACTCTCAAGCTTTGGACGTATATAACCTTATAGATTACAGCCATATCAGCGAGGTGAAACATATTTTGCATCCTAGAAGGAAAGCTACACACTTAGCAACCTTTTTGGCGGCGTCGAATATGTGGTCATTCATGTGACCAGGAGATAAATTGTATGTAGTTGTATATAAATTCAATTTTCTATCGAGACCACAGACGTATTGGCCAGACGGAGACTCTCGCTAAATTTCTGTCCGAAAATTCGGTCCCTATCGTATTTTATCTAAACATCTAGGCCAAGAATTCATGCATCATTGATAAGCTAAGCTATTTTTAACGTATTAACCAATGCACAATTACAATTGGTAGATAGAACTGATGCTATAACAGGGGACCTCGAGTCAAGGCGCCAGAGACGAGTTCCATTGACAGCAAATGTCTACGCTCTGTCATAATTACACACATATTTAGAATTTTGTCATCATAATAAATGAACATTCCTTCATGGGTTAATATTTGGGCACTCAAATAAATTCTTCAACAAAAAAACACGTCAAAATCCTGACGACACAATTAGTTTATGAGAAATCACTTGTCAATCATGTCAAAGTGTCATCGTGTCGCTAATGGATTTGTGCACATTTTGTCATTAACGCACTTTAACAGCAAGCTCCGCGTGCCACAGCGCACACCACTCCTACGTACATACTGCCTACCTACCTTTCGACTGCTGAGGTGACGTCTGACGTGTCACACATGCAACACCACATGCAGCACAGCACACAACAACTGTCAGTGTCAACAAACTGTCACATTATTCTATAATTCAACATCGACCGACACACTTGAATTCGAGCCAAATTCCGAATGCCGTTGATTTGGCTGGGTCAGTGTTCTTGAGGGGCAGGCGTTGTGAATGTGTCCCCATGACTTGCATGACTTGTACAAAAAATAAGTTGAATTCCTCTGGAAGTTGAACACTTCCTTCACTTCACAGCCATTGCCAATTCAGTTCAAATATCCAATTCAAAACCTAGTCACATCCTGTGCATCAATAACATCCAACCGGGACCCCAAAAAAAGGAACTGATGAATACGAAAATTCGATACAATTCAACATCCGGCCTAGGTTCGACGGTATAAAGCAGTTACATACGTGAAATATGTGACTTATGTTGTTGGTTCGTGACGGGCTCTTGTGTTGCTACGAGTATTTTCCCGACCCTTAAAGGAATCATAAAGCCAAAACCACAGCCCCCTCGACATTCTGGCCATTAAATAATTGTAAAGTGGAGCAGGTTTTCTTTTTTCAGGGCACACTACAGGGCGGCAGCAGTTCCGTTTTGTTTGCGGGTTTTCGGTTTTCTGTTTTTATATTCGTTTTTTTTTTCAACTCGATTTTCTATTAAATTTTCACATTCGATTGGTCATGATACCTTTGGGAGTTCACATTTCACAACATGTTCAATGCGAGGAAGGAGTGGGATATTTAGCCTTTGTGAAGCCGAGGCAATGAATGCCTTGACCAATACATTGGGGAACCACTGAATTAGATTGAAATTTTGGTCATAGATATGAGCATTTATTTGGCAACTGAATACGAGTTCTATGGTGGAATTGTTGAATTATTGCGAGTAGTTGTGTTTTTCAATTCACTTGGAAGCCAAGTTGGATAGGCACCTACTTCTTTATGTAAGAATGTATCGACCTTTTGAAAACAGGAAAACTGGCAACAAAAACTTTGAATGCATCGTGTGATGTGAGACGTGAAGACTGCGACTGTATAAATTCTATAATAACAAGCCCTTGGTTGTTTGAATATTTTCTTTTGAAACAAAAATATAAATTTGAACACAACCAAATTGTGTATACATTTTTTGAAGCAGGCTCTGGTTTGCCTAATTGCTACAGAAAATCTAATGAAGACGGGACGACACGGGAGTATGCCATTAAAAAGGTGACATCGCGACAATGCATGGCCAATATTGACTTTTTTGGTTGACAAAATCATAACTCTTAAACGAATAAAGATATCTCCACAAGTTTTTGTGTTCTTGAAGGAAATTTCCAAGACTATGAAAATAATGATTTTCAGAAATCAATCACAGAGTGTTTCAGAATTTTCTGTTGAAATAAGAAGTTTTCGTTTGTTAAGGTGATTAACAAAATTAACACCGTCTCCTACTGACAGAATTTTTTATGGAGACAGTGAACGACAACAAACATACAAAAACTTTTGGGAAGATCAAATGGTATAATCTGGATAAGGAAAAAGGCGAAGCTTTTATTTCGAATATGCAAAACGTTCTGTATAACAACACCGATATACATAGTTCGAAATGAAGAGAGTACAGCACAAAGTATGTGGGATCTCCTACAGAGAACTTGCAAAGAAAAAGCCAAAACACTGTTAGGGGTTTCAAAAGGACACAACCAACAAGGCAAAGAAACATGGTGGTGGAATGATGAATCTAAATCAGTTATAAGTAAAAAGAAAATGGCTTTCAAGGCTTGGTCGAAGTGCCCCTCTAATAATACAGAGCAAAAGTCACGCCTCGAAGTGGAATATAGAAACTGCAAGAAAGAAGCGAAGAAGAAGTGCGCCCAAATTCAAGCAAAGAATACAGAAAACCTGTATCGGGAGCTGGATGAAATTTCTACCCCGACAGCTGGTGCTATTCAAGAGCTACGGCAAAACACGAATAAGGGCGCAACTATCTTCAAAATAGCCGCTCAAAGAGGAAGAAATGCCCAGGAGATTTGTTCGCCAAAGTTCATTAACAATGCTCAAGGCCAACTACTTGTGGAAGACAACGAAATTCTTCACAGGTGGCGACAGTATTGTGACGGACTTCTAAACGAACAATTTCCAAGGCTATACTTTCCAATAGCTTCACCTAACTTAAGCGAAGTATCCGACGTCGCAGTCGAAGAAGTTAGTGAGGCGGTAAAATACTCCAAAAAGGGAAAAGCTGTTGGCCCAGACGAAATACCCTCAGAGTTTTGGAAAAAGATGGGAGATATCGGGTTTAGATGGCTCATGATTCTTGTCTCCAAACTTATACGAGGTGATCGCATGCCTAATCAATGGAGGGAAAGTTACCTTCTTCTAATTTATAAAGGAAAGGGTGATACTCGAAGCTGTGATAATTACCGTTCGATTAAGCTGATGTCACACACCATGAAGATCGTTGAGCGAGTCTTGGGTAGCCGACTGCGAAAAATAATTAGGCTATCTGATGACCAGTGCGGGTTTGTCGGGGGTAAGTCAACCACGGATGCAATCCAGAGTATAAGAATAATTATGGAAAAGCATCGGGATTCTTTGGAGGATTTGCATGTCGTATTGGTTGATTTTGAAAAAGCATTCGATCGGCAACCACGAGATCTAATATGGGTGGCCCTCAGGCAACGAGGAGTTCCAGAAACCTATGTGCGGATAATTATGGACATGTATGATGGAGCAGTTACTAAAGTAAGATGCGCAGCTGGAGTCACCGAAGAATTCGAAATCACAGTAGGTGTACACCAGGGAAGTGTCTTGAGTCCCCTGCTCTTTATTACAGTTCTTGATTACCTGCTTGAAGGCAAAGTGACGGATCCAAAAGTACATCAGTTATTCTTTGCTGACGATGGAGCCATCATAAGTGAAGACCCGATATCCCTACAACGAGCACTTGACGTATGGGTGGATGTTCTAGAAGGAAGTGGGTACCGCATAAGCGCGAAAAAGACAGAATACCTATGCTGCCCATTTTCTGATCCACACAGGCCTATTCCAGACATTTATTTGAATGGAGTAGTGCTTCCCAAGTGTGAAAAGTTTAAATATCTGGGGTCTATGATAAATAACGAAGCTACTTGTGATGACGATATCAATCATCGCGTAAGCGTAGGGTGGATGAAGTGGCGGGAAATTCTGCTATCTTCTGTGACCGAAAAATGCCCCCTAAGCTGAAAGGAAAGCTCTACACTTCAGTTGTGCGTCCAGCACTCACATACGGTTCACAATGTTGGACATTGTACAAAAAGTATGAGAGTAAGCTAACGGCAGCTGAGATGAAGATGCTTCGTATGACAGCAGGAGTTACAAAGCTTGATCGAATTAAAAGTACGAAGATCCGAGGAAGCCTTCATGTTAAGAATACCATTTCCCAAAAAATTGAACACGACCGACTCAGTTGGTATTGCCATGTTCAAAGGAGAGATCCTGAGAACCCCGTCAAAAAGGCAATATCATACAACGTTCCAATTCGAAATAAAAAGAAAGGTAGGCCTAAACACTCCTGGTACAAACAAATGCAAAAACACCAGCATTCAGTTGGCCTCAGAAATGGAACAATACAAAACCGGGAGGCTTGCCGCCGATTTCTGAGGTCAACCCGGCGAACCCCACAGGCGGATCACTAGTGTGAAGCAGATACGTTTGAGAGTTATGATCCCCTCGACATCGAGATCAGCGCCGAAACAAAGGAAGAAGAAGGTGATTAACAAAATTGATATTTTACTTTACAAAGGTGAAAAGAAGATTTCTAAAGGTAATTTGAGTCTATAGTACAAGAGTGCATTAACAAAGTATTTCACATAGATTACAATTTGTCTGATTTATTTTTTTAAGTCTATTTTTTGGAATGTTGAGTGTACTTAGAGTCGATTTCAACAACATTCGGGCTTCGGGGACTTAGGAAAAATATCTGTGCTGTGGAAACAGGCCAGCAGTTTTAGCACTTAGCGAAACCCAGGTTAGAGAAAATTCTGATCACACGGAATTAAGCCTATCTAGATATAGGTTAATGAACGTAATGAATTAGCTTATCAGGTTGAACCACAATAAGGCATTTATTTGAATAAGAACTTTAATACGTATTGTTGGGTTTTTTTCGTCTCCAGTAATTTTAATTTACACAACTAATTTTTAGTAAAAATGCAACGCGTTTCGGAATTAGAATTCCATCTTCGGGCTACTCGAACTGAATAATGAATTCTAATTCCGAAACGCGTTGCCATTATTACTAAAAATTAGTTGTGTAAATTAAAAAGTGAAATAAAAAGACATTTAATTAATATTTATATTTTATTTTATTTAATTATCTATTAAAAACTTTAACTTCGCGTTGTTTTAATTTCACAGTCAAATAGCGCATCATTCATACATGTTTTATTTATCACAGCCCAAGTTTCGATATTAACCTCTGGCACATGAGACCATTGTGTCATATCCAGCCCCAGATATAAGGGGGGCAAACCGGGGAACTTGCCCCGGGCGGCAGTTTAATGGGGGCGCCAAATCCTTGAGATAAGAATTTGAAATATCGAACAAATTAAGTCTCTTTTCCTTCAATCTCATAGGTTTTTATCGAGTAATCGAATCTTAATATAATATGTTTTAAAAACAAACTCTTCTATTTCCATACGCCCAGTTAGTTTTTGAACACATATTAAGTGATTTATGAACGCATCTTAACAGATCAAGTAAATTTTTGAACGCGTGCGTAGTGTCCGTGATCTTTTTGCCAGGGGAATCCCCGTCACATATATACCAGCCAAGCTATTATCATTTCGCGTTCTGTGGCGCTAATGCAAGGCCTTGGCAAGATCTTACAAGGAATGAGAGAAAAACCGTTAGAATATTGGATCAAACAAGATACACCTGTATCAGAAATTCTAAAAAAGAAAAAGCAAGACGAAACATTTTTGCTAGATCCGAATAAGCTATTTTCCAAAGATATAAAAGTAGTGTTTGACAAAATTTTAACAGAAATTCAGATAAGAGTAGAGAGTGCAAAGAGTCTACATGCGAAATTCGCCTTCCGCCAGTGGCCACGCTTTTTTAAATATGTCGACAAAAGATCTGCAAAAAATGGAGCCGATCTAGCTTTAAAATATTCATAAGACTTGAATGCAGTTGGTTTTTGTCAGGAACTTACCATATTTAAAGAGCTAGTACATGAAATTAATGAAAAATTAAGTGCCTTCGACCTGTAACAACATTTTGCAAGAAGGGTTTCCAAATATTAGTAGCTTTTAAAATTTATTGCACATTACCAACAACATCCGCAACCTGTGAGCGCAGCTTTAGCAAACTGAAAATAATTAAAACTTATCCACGTTCTACAATAAGTCAGGATCGTCTATCTGGCCTCGCGATCCTAGCCATTGAAAACAAAACTGCCTATGCGACGGACTTTGAGGAGCTAATAGATTCTTTCGCAGAAAAGAAAGCACGCCGCCGTGTAAAGTTGTAGTCTTTCCTGGTTATATATTTTTTCTGTGTTTCTGTTTTATGTCACAAATGAAAGTTATTAGTTATTAGATAATAAAAAGTTTAAATTTATTAAAGGGTTATTATTTTAATAGATGGTCACAAAAATGCTATACTCATTGGCAGTTTTAACAGTTTTTCTCCAACACTGAAGGGAGGGGGCGCCACTATCAAATAAGCTAGAAAACTCTATAGTTAATACTACTTTGTCTTCGGTTGCTCGTCGTCTTCAATTACACTCTTTTTATAAGTTCACAAGAAAAAACTAATTTGATTGCAGCACAATTTGATATGAATTCGATGCTCCCAGAGAGTTCCATGACACTCCCCCTGTACTTGAGAGAGTAAACGATTTTATGGGACAAATCTTCCTTAGCATTCGTACAGTTGCACGAGTACTGAAAGATCTCTTTCATTGCGTAAGACTTTCCGTCTGCTCTACTCTCCTGGTCTCTTTTCGAGCATATGAAAAACAGCATTTGTCCAACTTGTCCCTAAAAATGTAAATATTCTCCCCCTTTTAACTATCGTCCAATTTCAATTACGTCCCTTCTGTACAAGGTCATGTAAATGCTGATAAATTACTAGCTCATGGAATATCTTGAAGAACGAAAGCTTCTCAATGTGTTTGGCATCCAGCTCTCTTATCGAAAATGTGTGCATTTGGTACTGATGAATTTCTTCTTCATTGGATTATAAACTAGATTTCAAATCGCTTAATACAAGTTGTGTTTTAGACGGTTTCAAGTCTGAAATTCATAAAATAAATTCTGGTGTGCCACAGGGTTCCGTTTTGTCTCCGACTCTCTTTCTCATATTCATCAATGATCTTTTGATTGAAACTTCTAATCCATTAGTTTTGTTGGCTGACGGCAGTACTAATAGCTTTTCAAATTCCTTTCCAGATTCACATCCATTTCCTTGGGATGTTGATCCAGATCGACAGCGCATGATAAGTTCATTAAATTCTGATCCCGAAAGCATTGTCAAATGGGCCACCAAAAACCGTGTAGAATTTAATGCTTCAAAAACTCAATGCTGTCTCGTGTCGTTGAAGTGCAATCCACCGCCATGTCGAAATCCATTGAGGAAACCGAATCTCGGTATGTGCATCACCTTACCACAAATTTGACGTCGCCAGAAACGTTGCTTGGTTTTTAGGTTTCCTTCGATGTTACAAGAAATTTTTCACCCCTTCTTATCTTGCGTTAATCTATATTAATCCAAAACTCGAGTACAATTCACATATTTGGGCAGGTGCTCCAATATGTCACTTGAGACTCTTGGATAGAATCTAGAAAAGGTCTTCAAGCTCAATAGATGAAAGAAGTATAACAGAAACAATTTGAATCCTTCGAGCACCACTGAAATGTTTCTTGTCTTTTATTATTATATCGTTTTTTAAATAAACAGTGTTCCAGTGAAATAACCAATTGCATTTCGCCCCTTAAACAATTCAACCGTAAAACCTGCGCTTCAGGAAGTGTCCATCAGTATACCCTTGAGCCAAAATTGGGACGTATTGTTAAATTCAGAGATTCTTTCACTAGCCGCACTTCACGAATGTGGTATATGTCAATATTACTTTCCCATTATGATATTCAGATATTCAAAAAACGCTCGCACTATGAGCAAACATTTTAAGTGTAGTCTTAATCACTTTAGTGCCCTTAAAATTATATAAAAAAAAAACTCTGGGCCTTGTTAAGACTCTTTGATTTCTTTTAGCTCCTAGGCTAAGTATGCTGTCTTCTTTCTAAACAGGATCATTCTTTACTCTTTTCTTTTTGCTCGATACTCTTCCTACGCTGTTTTCCGTGGGGCTGTTTGAAGTCTATGGTGTCTTTTACTTGTCTTTTAGTTATATCGCGATATGGCGCCTATGCTAGGTAAGTGGACAGTCGACTGCTTCTCACACAAGTGTTGCATGTAGGCTCTGGCAATACCACGATAAGGTGACCAACTTCAAATTTCTCTTTCTGGCTGGTTTGTTATATCTTTTCGTTCGACAGCCGAGCTCTGAATTTTGCTGCAACTATGAAATAGTCAAAGTCTACGTTTACACCTAAGCAATGTTCGCAGCATTTAAGATGTCGGATTCGTGCCTTGCGACAATTAGCACTCAGTCGATTTAATTAGATATTAGTTCCACTGGCTGGAGAGCATCCGGCTTAAATCTAGTTCTTCAGTCTTATGGAAACCTAGACGAACTAACACATATCACAGAATGACGAACTGCTAATAATTCTAATATTCGGAAGCACACTTTTCGGTTGTCCTTTTGTGTAGAGTATGTGCTAACTCACTAATGTACCGAAGCAGTCTTGCTTTCGAGCACAACTTCTACATTGTAGTCTGGCCAGGCTCCATTTTTTTCGCCTTGGAGCCCTGGAGCTGTTAAAACTCCTATTTAAGTTCATCAGCTTCATCGGTAAAGATGCTGGAACATTTAAGGGATATGTTTTGGAAAGTGGATTTGATGCAAGGCAATTATTTATCAGCCCCAAGTCAATAACTATGCTTCCTAGCAGACGAATGCGCATCAATGTACCTACAATCTTTTCATGATATCTGATCCTATCTGTCGTAACAGATATAAGCTTTTGAGTTCTCACATTTCAGGCACAAGCTTCCAAGCCGCTTGAGGCCTTTTTGTCATTTGAAGGAAATCGTTATCCCAGGCTCCACGTGTTTTTCTCATATCATTATCTCACGAAGCTATTTTAATACTTCTGTTATTAAGAGGTCATCTAAAGCACTTATCTCTACACCATTAAAGACGTCTAAAAGTCTCGTCACCAAATACTATTCATATCACATACTTTCATCAATCCAAACATGATTAAAACTTTATCATCCCTCACCCCTCCATTAATAATACAAAAATCGACGTCACGAAACATCAAGACCATAATTTTCTAAAAATAAAGGAGAACTTGTGCATTGTGTTCTTCTAACCAACCAAACCTTTAAAAATTGATAGACAGATTTTGCCTAAGTTATTTTTATGCTGAGTAATGCCATTCGAAGTACTTCATAAATCCTAAGGATTTCTCATATAACTCACAACCAAGAGTCATCTCAATCACAACAAAATATAGATATTATGAAATTATTTCTATCAAAGGACTCAATTGCACATACGAGTTATGCAGCATCTGGACGAGTTCTCATCCTCTTCATCCGTGTCCTTATAACATGCAGCAGACTCGTTTTGTACATACCTAAGTAGGTGGTACCTTATATATAAGTTCGAGTATTCCAAGGTCTCTGCAGCAGAGGGAGAACAAAATCTCGTATAAAAGAAATGAATAGAAAATAACGATTTGCATTAATCCCTTGTTTACACTCATCATTCCCTTTTCATATTTTAGGAGTGAAACAAAATAAAATTCTAATAATTCATATCCTTCTTTCAATTCAAGTCCCCCGCAGGAAACATACAGGACTTTAAGATGATGGCTCGACATTGATGTCCTTTATACAATGGTTTGCTACAGTATTACCGGCTGCATTAATCACAGCATCGCATGTGTAAACAAAAAAAAAAACAAATGCAATATTGCCCGATCTGGAAATATGAAGACGGAAAAAAAGGATCAGTGTGTTGTGTGCGGCTCTCTGATTTCAGAGCAAACCAATTAGGAAGCCAATCAGGTTCTTGGTCATGGTGTGGTGATGGTGAGTCTGTTTTGTCCGCGGATGGCTTTGTATTATGAAGGATTACATAAAAACTACAAAACAATAATAATTCTTTTTTGTTTTCCTTGGTTTCTTTCTTTGATCCTTGAACATTTCTTTTTGGTATTTTTGATGGATGACGGGATACGATGTGACCGTGCGGGCGGCAGCGGCGAATGGTTGTTTTTATAAAAATGGGTGCTGCCTACCGATCCTGTTAAAATATAAACCTTCGCTTATGCTTCATTTAAACTTTTCAATGACCCTTAATGTTATACAACGGCACATGGTTGTGTTTTGTAAGAAAAAAAAATTGCAGGAGGATGAACTTGCCTTCCATGTGAATCGGACAAAAGGTGTGGGAAAATAAACATTTGCACGAAAGTGATCTGGCTTTAAGCATAATCTGTAAATTTAATCCGCAAAGACTTCTAGTTTTAGAACTTAAGATTCGTATTGCTAAGGAAATGAACTTTAGAACATTATTATTCCGAAGGCCAATTTTCTAACTTGTATTGATATCCTGAATGATTTTATAAAATTTGATTCGGTAACCATATGTTACATCGCTGTAGCTCTAATATCTCATAGCCCATGAGAAAACATTCTTTCAGGAGCCTGTTGCACCAGTTTACAATTTATAACCACAAATTTCTTATTGTAATCTACAAATACAAATCCTGTATACGATTTTTTGTTGCACCATGTTCAAATGAGTGTGTTAACAAATTAGTAGAAATATTTACACACGGTCTTAACAACTTTTTAACTTTTTTTTGTGCAACGAAAAATTCTGTTTGTCAACAAATTTGTGACTTGTAATTCACAAGTACAAATTTGTGTTTAACAAATAAATTACAAATGAAAAAATCTCGATTTTTTACAAATTTTGTTAAAAAAATGCTTGTAATCACAATTTTGTAAGATGGTGCAATAGGCCCCAGGTGACACTAAAATAGTATTTAAGAGATAATAACGGCTTACGAACAGATCAAAGTCAACAGTTAAAGCTTCGTTTATTGGTCTCCCTTGATTTCTTATAATTTTAAATAAATAGCGAAATTATGGTTCAAGAGGTAAGTATAAGTCCAAAATTTTAAGCGATTTAGTAAAATACTAAAAAGAAGATTTTTCTAATTTTAAACGATTTTAGCAATTAGTATTTTACTATTTAACAAACAAGGGTTAAAATTTTCGAATAGCTAGTAAATTACTAAATGTGTAGCGAATTGCTAACTAGTAACATGCTTGGCTATTAACAGTGGGTTGTTTAAAATTTTGCGCTATTGTGTTTATCGGCTAATTAGATACTATTACGGTATATCGTCGCTGTAGATCGAATACCTCGTAACCCAGAAAAGTCGATTTTTCAGGCGAGACAAAAAACTTATTATCAAATCAATGAGAGACAATGAGAGACATGTTGTTAATTATGCGCGTGGCTCTGCAATTATAGTTTTTAGATTCACAGGATATTTTTCATCCGGAATTTTTTTCACAATATAATTGCATCATTACCTAAAAATCGTTTTTTTCTGGGTTACGAGGTATTCGATCTACAGCGACGATATTTCTTAGTTACGAGATATTTTCTTGACATAGTTTACCGGGTTACGAGATATTTCAGGAAACAGTAAGTAATGGCTTAAGACGTATTTTTCTGGGTTACGAAGAATTCCAATGGCATATTTTATATAGGTATATTGAATTGAAGGAAAGGATTCAGGCTTACAAGATATTTCACCAAGAAAAGCTCATCTTGTGACATGAGGTATTACTTGTTCGCTTGTAGCTACACAAAAATTTAAACGGACCTTAAGGGACTTTTCCATCAGATTCGTAACACATTTTTTTATAAAAGCATGGTTATCAAAAATTAGTTTTTGGGGATTACGATACGTATTATAACTAAAACAATAGGAACCTCGCAAAAAGCCATGATTTAACGAAAGAAATGAAAAACAACTCTACGAGTATTATCATTTTCCACACTTACTAGCCCGACAGTTATTTCTATATGCACTAAGAGTGGAAACTTTTCTAAATAATCTAATATAATAGCAATCACACAGAAATATGATCAATTATTAAAAACAACGTAAGACTCGTGTTAAATAAAACAAGTGAGACTGCTAATATACAACCTGGAAACTTACCTGTTTAAAATAATACGAATCAACTAGGTAAGTTAATTAAATAAATTTGATTCATTGCTGTAACCAAATTGTTGTAACAATCTTCAGTTAGTTAAAATAAGCAATTGGGTGTGTTATTTTACCATCAATTTTCGGGTAAATCAAAAGAGAAGATTATTTATTCTTAAAATTTTAATCCATTTACTTAGTAAGATTAAATACATTTGAATAATTTTATTTCAACCTGGATACTCATTTAAATTAACAACATGACACATAGGTAGTTTAATTTAACCTAGAACATTGATTAATATTAAATTAAAAATGTTTTAAACTAAGTTTACCTATTTAATTTAAGCACGTTACTCGTTTAAAGTAAATAGATAATATTGGAAACTGCGAATTTTAGTCTAGTTGCTCGAATTATATAACTAAGTAAGTACATATATACTAACATTCTTAGTTGTTCATTTCTTTTAAACGACTTTCACTCTTAGCAATATTGACCAGTTTTTACCCAAGACCATGTTGTTTTTAACACACTTTTTTAACTCACCGAAAAATGATCCATATAATAATTTTATGCGTGTAGTAAAATCAATTTTTTTTGTTTATGTTTTCATTTAAATACCTTAACAATTTCTGGAACACTTAAGTGATAGAACAATGTTGAAGTTGGAAACCAAATCAGGGCACTAAAAACCTTTGGAAAATTTAGATCAGCTTTCGGTTTCGCTGCTGTCAATATAAACTCACTTTTATATAAATTGAGTTTATTGGGGTCTCCACAAAGCTTCTTAGCGTTTATAAAAATGTATTACAAATACTTCAGCGTTAGTTTGGAATGGGAGTGAGACTTTGCCTTGTTTTTTCACTCTAGGGGAAGGTGGCCTAAAATGGCACCCCCTAAGGAAAATGTGAAATTTAAACTTAAATGTTATATTCTTTTCAAAGCTTAATCAATAACGCTTTACGAGTTTAAAAAGTTTAAAAAAAAAATTAAAAGTATTTAATTTTCAAAAACTCTTCAAATTCCAACGATCGAAATTGTCCGGGTAAAATGGCATACCAGTATGCCAGTATGCAAGTAAACCAACTAGGCAAGTAAACCAAAAACCATTTTCAATTTAATTTAAACTTTATTTTAAACAAATCATAGTTCAAAGTAAAATAAACATACTCAACAAAAAAAATAAAAACAACAATTTATTTAAAACAACTTCTTTTAAAACAAAATAGGGAAAAGTAGAAATTATAATAATAGATAGGTACTCAAATATTGCAAATATCACAAATGCACTTTTTTTGAATGGCATTTAGGGCTTTTGTTAATGCATTATCAGATCAAAAACATAAATGTTAAAAAAAGAGCCAAGTTCTTCTATACAAAAACCTTTGTCTAACAAGTCAGCCGTGAAAAGTACTGAGATTTAAAAGTACGCCAAGTTCTTACTTCATGAAGGTTTAATACCGGATATTTAAAGTAGAATAATATTGAAACAGCTACAATGTAATAGAGAAATTTTATTATTTAATGATTACTGACTAAAATTTGATGGGCTTACTTGGCAAGTTTTATGCCCAATACGAAAGGTTTTAAAAACTTGACCAGTAAACCCATCATACTGCCTCTCTGTACATAGTTTATATTTTCCAACCATTTTAACTAAAAAGAAAATGAAAATTTAATGATAAGTATAAAATGGCACGCTATGCCATTTAGGCGAATGCTTAGTATTAGTAGGCCATTTAGCCCATTTAGGGTCCTTTTATTTAAGCTTTAGTTCCGAACACACGGAAATAGTTAGAGTTAAATTAATAAGAAATACTTAATACTTACATGCATTTACTGCTTTCTCCAAATTCGAATGTTTTTTATAATTTTTTTTGTCAAAAAACTTTTTACAACATTTTATTGGTCCTTCTTTTGTAGATGACTAGATACAGTTTGACCCGTAAAATTTTTAAACAATAGCTTCAAGCACCTAATATTTCGTTTATGTTAGATAAACTAAAGAATTGTGTTACCTAAACCTTTTAGTTCTGTTAGATTCTACAATTTCTAGCAAGGGGGCCATTTTACCTTGGTGGGCCATTTTAGGCCATTTTCCCCTATATTTGTTAATTTTTTTTTTTTTTAAATGACTTAACCTTGTTAATAATTTGTCTTTCTGTCATTGTTTAGCTTTATTATCTCAAGGCTTAACAATATAAATAAATGAAATGAAGTTCAAAAAAAAAAAATAAGTTCAGATGTCACACTTTTTTGTTACTGAGACGGGAGTTCCACAAGGCTTCGCTCTTTCCATTGACGATGTACCGGAAAACTTTCCTGGCGATATGTTGTTGCAGGAGATCTAAATATTAAAATACTTTTATACGCCGACGATTTAGTTATTCTGGCGGATAACCCCTTTACACAGCCTCAAATAAATTAGCTTAAGCAGTATTGTGACACTGGGGATCTAAAAATAAACACGTCAAAATCAAAAGTCATGATATTTCAGCACCCGGCAAGATGTAAGACTACCAAAATAAAATGCACGACTGGGTCGCACGAACTTGCTCCTATGTAATAGACTAGGAATTTCAAAAACGAATGTTATAAGGGAAAACTGTTCATAAGGATCAAATTAATTTTTTAAATTCTTTTAATAGTAAGAGACGAAAACAGAATGCTACGCAAATTTATGCAACAACAAAAATTATAAGTCGTTTTAGTAGATTCTTAAAAAAAGCTTTTATTAACAAAATTTTTAAAAGATTTTTAAGAAAAAATTTTGGTACGCCAATTTAAAGTTTTTATTATTGTTCGAATAAAAATTATATTAAAAAAAAATATTGAGCCGTTTCTGAGATATCAAATTTAAAAAAAAAGAAAAAAACATATATTTTTTTTTTTAATTCAAAAAATATTTATTTTAAAGTTTTGAAATACAATGTGTTTTAGACTTTTTAGAAGCTTCTCTATAAAAAAATTTCATTAAGAACCGTTATGTGGATAATGAGAAATTCAAAATTCGAAAAAATGGTTCTATGGTAGGTACAAGCTGTAATATCTTAATTTCAATTTTTTTTTAATAAATTAAAGATCATAAAAATTAATTCCAAGAAAAAAAATTTTATCAAAATTCTAGGTGCCGTTTTCGAGAAAAATACGATTTTTGAAAACCATTTTTTAAAATTTTTTAACATTTGTATTGTGGGTACCTTTATTTTAAGGTAAAATGAATTTTTTTATTACATCTTGTATATTATATTGAGAAACTTTTATTTATTAAGTTTAAAAAAAATCAAGCATGGGGTTTTCGATATATTGAGTTTTGAAAAAAAAAATTTTTATTTTTTTTTTAAAATCCAAAATTTTTTTTTTTTAAATTTGAATACACAATTCTATTTATATTTTTGAAGAGCCTTCGCAAAAAAAAAATTATCAAAATCGGTGGTACAGTTTTTGAGAAAATCAAAAACAAAAAAAATAGTTCCATGGTTCCATGGTTCAATAACCATTTTTCGGAAAAATTTTTTCAAGCATTACCTAGCTTTAACTAAATGAAATTTTTTTGTGTTTTTATTTTTTAAATCTGTTCGGCAGTTTTTGAGAAAAAAAATATTTATAAAATTTCGAAAAAAATTCGTATGGCAGGTGCCGTTATTTTTGGTCTTAAAAAAAAATAAAAACGTGTGGGGGTAAAAAATCAAAACCCATATCTACCAAGTTTAAAGAAAATCGGCCGAGCCGTTTAGGCTGTAGTCGCAGCGACAGACAGACAGACAGAATTGCCAGACAGAATTGCCAGACAGAATTGCCAGACCCACTTTTTTAGTCTTCGCTATGATCGTAATGTCAACTTTGATCAAAATCTCGAGTTCGATTTTTTTTACGAATGCATAACTTGCCTTATAGTACCTATAAGTCGCAAGTAAAAAAGTTGGTAAACATCGGGCGATCCTTTAGAAGTTTTCAATGAAGTCAGGTATCTACGTTTTGATTGTGAAGAAAAAGTTACTAATGCACAAACAGTCATTACACTTATTTGGACTAAATTTGACTGCAACATAAATATAGAGACTGCATCTAAGTTCAAAGTATTCAATGCTATTATCAACTCCCGTCTCTGCTATGCGAATAAAGTCTTCGGTTTCAGTATAAGTTGACGAATTTGAATGCTTGCAGTGTTTTTTCTTCAAACGCATTTTCAAACTCTCTGCTACAATCCCCTTTTATTCTGTACATGTAGAGGCTGAAACTCCCCAAATTAACTATAAGATCCTCAAAGCAAATGCAGATTTTATAATCGAAATAATCAAGCGTTCAAAAACAAATCTTCAGAATTAGTTACTAAGATATCCTTTTCGATTTAATCTGTCACCATTTAAAGACTGATACGACCTAGCTGTGGATTATGGGGTGGAATTTAGCTTAATTATCATCTCTCCGATACCTTTCCGACAGCTAACAAAAAACCACAACAACTGGCAGCTTACTCAAAGACACTTAGTTATAAAAAAAAGTAGAGCCAGAAAACGAACTCTTCGGAAGAAATCAAAAGCAATTCTACAGAAAACTTGGAAAGCCGCAATCAAATGACACGTATGTATTTCCTTCTGTGGAACAAGTTGAGGCGTTCTGGAAAGATATTTGGAGCAACCCAAAAATTACCAACCTCAATACCGCGTGAATTTCTGAAGAACGAAAAAACAGTATTGCAACTACAACGAGATGCAAAACAACTACTTAACTACAGAAGAAGTCAACAAAGCAATTAGAGAAAGCACCAATTGGAAGTCGCCAGATCTCGATAAAACCCAAAACATAAGGCTAAGAAAGTTGTCTGCTATTCATATGCTTATTGCAAAATATTTCTCCGAGCTTTTGATGAAACCTGCAAGAATGCCGACATTTATAATGACTGGAAATACATTCCTTTTATCAAAAGGAACCAATGCACCAGATCCAGCTGATTTCAGACCAATCACCTGTCAACCACCTACAAACTTTAACGAAAATTTTCCCCAACCGTGTGTATCAACACTGATGTGTTGTTAACAACATCATAACACGTGAACAGAAAGGCTGTGTGAAAAACTCTATGGGATGCAAAGAAGTACTTGTCATTGATTCTGTGCTTGTTCAGCAAGCACTTAAAAATGAGCGCAATATCTCTATGGGGTTTATTGACTATGAAAAAGCTTTTGATAGTCTTCCGCATTCCTATTTATTGGAAATTCTCCATAGCTACAAGATTGACGAAAGAGTTATCCATTTTATGGAGGTGGTCATGCTCAAATGGAACGTAAAACTTCATTTGGGGCCAAATGTGAGCTCACCTATACCTTTCAGATGCGGAATTTTCCAGGGAGATGCTTTAAATGATGGAAAATAAACGCAAAGCCATTAACACCTGGGCAATTCCTGTACTAACATATTCGTTTGGAATCGTTAAGTGGTCTAATACGGATATTGATCAGATTGCAATTTCAATCAGAACAAGTTCGTCAAAACATCTATGTCTACACCCAAAACGTGTGATTGAACGATGCTCACTACCAAATGAATTTGGAAGACGAGAACTCCTTGATATTCCTAATCTGCAGTACTCGCAAAACATGAAGTTGAAGAATTATTTCAGAGTACAGATTAAAACATCTGATTTGTTCCGGACTGTATGCCTATAGCAGATAGGAACTGCCTAAATTTGAAGACTGAAGAATTCCAAATTCCAGAGAATGTGTTATCAAGAGACTAGCTGCTTGCAACCCGGAAAGCAAGAAATCGTATGGAGTACATCCATGACAAATGTATGAAAGGCACGTCGATTTAATGAACTCCAATCTCTGGTTGAAACGAGGTCCATCTCTTCGATGTAGCCATCCCATTCAACAACAACCTACTAACAAAACTTACAGTACGAAAATAGGGAAGTATACGAAACTTGCTGAAGAACTAAGGATGATGTATTAAGCTGCTCGAGTAACCATAACACCAATAATACTCTCAGCTACTGAATGGATTCCGAAGACACATATTGAACTCTTTAAGAAACATAGTCTTGAAAGTGCACTCATAACTATGGCAAAATCTGTGATTCTGAACACAATATTGCAATATTGTACGACGATTTCTACTAGCTAAGGGAAACAAGAAGATACATATTGGGGCGTAATTTTCGGAGGAAGAAAAATATATCCTCTTAATGAAATGGATGCACCAAAGACGCTTAGTTATACATAGAAGCAGAATATTAGGAGAATATTTTAAGTTTATAACTGTAACTTAATTAGTATTTTTTTTTTTAAATATTGTCAATCTGGTAGACGGCAATTCCATGCTTGATTAATTGTGTACATAAACTGTAAAAATCAAAGGAAATAAAAATGAGTCTAGTATAAAATCTATTAATACCAATCCTACCTCCCCATCCCTTAAGCCCCATCAATACAACTTTTCTAATTATAATTTCGACATGACCCCGACCAATCCCTCCAAAGACAAGCACATTACAATATTAGATACTAACACCAAAAAATACGAGTTCATCCAACCAGACGATAAATTAAATTTTACCATTTTCTACATACTACACTTTCCATTTTCATCCAATATGACCCTTGGTCGGTTCTCCGTCATATTTTCATTTGAAAATATTTTCTTTAGCCAAAAGAAAAAGAAAATTTATTTACACATCCCTTCACGGCGACAAAAGGGTCCAACGACCATCGTCCAACGCCACAACCAAAACTCATTCACATCTCCCACTTGCCGCATGCCGCATGCCGCATTCTGCACATGGACCTTCTCCAATCACAAAATTTTAATGAAAAATTTCCTAACGTGCGGTCGCTTGAAATTATTTTTTTCGCCTAAAATCCACCCACCATCTTAATTGTGAAAAATCGTCCACTCATCATATACCAACAATACAAATATGTACTTATATTTGCATATGGCCTTTTAAAGGTCCTGCTGGACGCTGGCTGGGATTATTTCTAAAAAGTCGTTTTCAAAAAGGACTCACTCATTCGTGAATTCTGTCATGATGAGTTTTTATTTCTATGCATGCCCTTAGTTGGTCTACCACCCCTTTCAATTTAAATTTTAACAAAAAAAAATAAAAACTTTACCCCCGAATAAAGGACATGGGTGCCGGAGTGAACTCCCATAAATGTGTGTAAGGTCGTTACAAACATCCCTATAATGAAAATGCAATCCTTGCTAGGTTAGGAATATTATGGGCGTTTGAGGGGTAGTTTAGTGAAACTCATTTGAATGAAGATATTCCCTTCGCATTTATGCCTATATTCAAGGATATTACAATGAAATATGCACTTAAGCCTAAAGGCTGTACCAGGATAATGACATACTTCCTAGGGGCACAAACATGTATGTACGTATATGTTGACGATGGTGTATTAATATTTTGATGTTAAGTACTCGAATATGACTACATCAATTTTACTGCCCAAACTATGGGAAATAAGGACGAAGTGCTCGTTACCCCCTTCGACAAAGGGATAGGCTTTAACAGTGGTACCACTTTACTTCAATTGAAGTAGATCTACTTCTTTTTTCCCAAATATTTTAAAATCTACTTCCTACTTCGCACCATCAGCAAAGTACTGAAATCTACTTCATTTTAAAAATCTCTGTTTCAATCTACTTCAATTTTACAAAATAAAGCCCAAATCTACTTCTTTTTCTCTATTGCACTCTAAGTAGTAGTAGGTATATAACCTCATAATTACCATAAAATAAAAGAACGTCAACACAATCCAAATACACAAATGAGTAATTTTATGCGAAATTTCTTTAAAGTTAAAAGAAATGTATTGACAATTTTAAATACATATTTAATAGGTCATATGTATTCATTTAAGGAAAAAAATTTTTGTATGCAACATTTTTTCCAAAAGCAAGTAAAAAGCCATTTAGAAACACATTTCCACACCCCTTTTGCTGATCTGCCATTGCGTTAGGCGGTTGCTTAGCTATCCTGTTCTGATTATCCTTTCGAAAATAAATATTAAGCATGGGTGTGTTGTGTTGTGCGTGTGCGTGTGTTATATGCCTTCTGTGATTTTTTCAAGAGCAAAAACTCGTTAATGCGGCAACAAGCCTGCTATGGAAATCCAAGGGTTGACGATTCACCAAGTTATTACGATGACGATAATGTGTGGCGTTGTGATTTGAGTTACGTCAATCAACCGCGAACGGTATACCCATTACCAATCCGTGGAGTGGGCTCACTCGGAAAATATACATAGAATATAAATGGCGTCGAAATTAAATCCGCGTGTCCTTGTCTATTGAAAATGTTCTCCCAACTTCCTGATTTGTGAATTGTGTGCATTATGAATATCTATGTCAATATTATATTTTATCTGTTGTTTAATTACGGTATTGTGAAGGATGCAATGGAGAGGTTGCTCGCTCGGTACAACTACAGGAAGCAGGAGTATTGTAGTATTAAAATGAGTTTCGCAAACAATAGGACGGACGCCATTGTTGATGTTGGAATGAATTTTTTGTTTGTTTGCTTGTTTGTCATCCGTTAAGTGCTGATACTTTTTTGTTAACTTTGTTGTAGTGGTGCAGTTTAAAGTTAATGGCAGACATTTTGAAATTCTGTAATTTGTCAAGAAGCTGGTTCTGATAGAATAGCAGAAGGTTAGTTACAACCAAATAATGTGACTTCTTACAACTGTTCAAAACTTTTAAACAATTCTCTTGGCTTTGACAACAAATTCTTGGTGAAAAGTTTATGAAGTTGTGAAACGCTTAAAGGCTGGGTTTATAGGTATTTACCGATTTCTGCAGTAGCAATTTTTCTTTGTTATATGGTAGTCATATGAGATCTCGAAAGTAAGGCTGATATTATATTGGTTTCAATTTCATATGACTTTCTATTCAGCACAGCAAAAATTTAAACAGATGTCATTTTGACAAATTATCTAGAAAAACATGACGGCTGCTGTCACTCTGTCAACACATAAATAGTTTTAATATCATTGGTGGGTAAGCTTACTGACTTACTAAACAATGAAGAGCAAATTTGCATCTCAATCAAATTGAATTCAAAAATGTGGTAATCCGGGCAATTTCAGGGAATTTAAAAATTCGGTTGGATAGTTGACAACATCACCTTGGTTAGTAACGGAATCAACTGATTTGTATGTCATCAACTCGCCAGCTATCTTACATACTTTGAATTTGAAAATTCATTTCGTTGACATCAACGTTTTTTACAGCCAATAAGTATAACACCTTCTCTGAGCCAAACATGATTTTTGTAATTTTCAGCAATGTTTGGGAAAACCATCTCAATGAGTTCGGTCTTTGATTTAGTAAAGTGACAAACATTTTCAGGAAATGTAATGTGTCAAAAGGAATTTTGCCATACTCTTTTTTAATTCGACGTTTTTCCATAAAATGAACGACTTTAAACGTGCATTACATTCGTCGGCTGTAGTTGATCGAGGCAATATTGGCAATGTTTGTCGAAAGTCACCAGCCAATAGAATCATCGCTCCACCAAACAGGATTTGGCTGTTTCGTAAATCTTTCATTGTGCGGTCTAATGCCTCCAAAGATTTTTTGTGTACCATCGAGCATTCATACCAAACGATTAATCTGATTTGCTGCAAAGCATCGCAGAGTTCCTCAAAAGGTTGCAAGTTCGAGTTTCATTAACTTGCATGTCCAAAGGCAATTTGAATGCTGATTGAGCTGTTCGACCGCCTTCCAACAACGTTGCTGCAATACCTGATGATGCAAGTGCAAGTGCAATACCGTTTTTGCGATCGAATCGTTGCCAAAATCAATGAAGTCAAAAATGTTTTTGTCAGGTCCACCGTGCGCATCTAAGAACAAAATTCCGCCAGTTCTGTTCGAGTACGTGTCTTTGAACGGTTTCTTTTAATTTTTCGTATTGGGTTTCGCGACTCAACTCTTGATTAAATGCGTTGTCATTCGTTTTTTGGTAACCATCAAGCACATGTTCTCAATTAAAATTAATGCTTCATTGTGAATTTCTTCGTTCATTTTCAAATCTGCATTCAATGTTCTAAGGCGCATCTGATGCAATATATCTTCCGCCATATGATCTTTATATTTGTCCCACATATCAATCGGTGTGAATGAGAAGCATGTGCACAAAATTATAGCAAACAATGTTCGTATTTGTTAAGCATTTGACAGCTAGGGCTAAGGTTACATTAAGAAAGCTTATATAATAAAGGTAGTCGTTAAGTTTTCTTAAATTTTTTCTGTACAATTTCTTCAATTTTTTGAATGTAAGAACCTTCTACGAAGTATTAGCAAACATTTTAAAAGAAGATGAATGAAATCGGTATAGCCGTTCTCAAGTTAAGGCCAAACCAGTTCATTTTTACTTGCGACTTATAGGTACTATAAGGCAAGTTATGCATTCTTAAAAAAAATCGAACTCGAGATATTGATCAAAGTTGACATTACGATGATAGCGAAGACGAAAAAAGTGGGTCTGGCAATTCTGTCTGTCTGTTCGATTACAGCTAAACGCCTCGGCCGATTTTCTTCAAGCTTGGTAGATATGGGTTTTAATTTTTTACCCCCGGATATTTTTTGATTTGATTTCTTAAGACCAAAAATAACGGTACCTGCCATACGAATTTTTTTCGAAATTTTAAAAATATTTTTTTTTTCTCAAAAACTGTCCCAACGATTTTTCAAACAAAAATTCAAAAAAATTAATTTAGTTAAACCTAGGTAATGGTTGAAAAAGATTATCCAAAAAATGATTAGTTTTGGTACCCCCTTTGGTAGGTATCATTTTTTTTGTTTTTGATTTTCTCAAAAACGGTACAACCGATTTTGATCATTTTTTTATGCTAAAGTTTCCCAGCAGTTTGAATATTATTGTCTATTCAAATTTTCCAAAAATTTTTTTTTGGATTTTTAAAAAAAAACTTTCCAAATTTTTTTTTTTGAAAACACAATATGTCGGAAACCCCATGCTTGATTTTTCAAAACTTGACAAATAAAAGTTTGGAAAAATAATCTACTAGATATGAGAAAAATAAATTCATTTTACCTAAAAATAACGGTACCCTCCAAATAAATGTTAAAAAATGGTTTTCGAAAATCGTATTTTTCTCGAAAACGGTTCCGAGAGTTTTGTTCAAATTTGTTTTCTTTCTATTATTTTGTAATATCTGTAATTTAATAAAAAAAAATTTGAAAACAAGATATTACTGACTGTACCTACCATAGAACAATTTTTTTTAAATTTTGAATTTCTCATTATCAGCACAACGGATTTTAGTGAAATTTCGTAGAGAGAAGCTTCTAAAAAGTTTAAAAAACATTGCATTTCAAAACTTTAAGAAAAATATTTTTTTGAATTTTGAAAAAAAAATCAATTTTTCGTTCAATATCTCGAAAACAGCTCAATACTTTTTTTTTGTAAATTTAATTCTTATTCATGCAATAATAAAAACTTCAAATTGGCGTACCATCATTTTTTCTTAAAAATGTTTTAAAATTTTCTTATATAAAACTTTATTTCTTAAGAAACCACTACTAAGACTTATAATTTTTGTTCTTGCATAAATCTATATTTGCTTGAATCACCTGGCATCCTATTCTTACCTTTAACTACTAAAGAAGTTTTTTTTAGTCGTTTAAAAAATTAATTTTTATGCTTATGAACAGTTTTTCTCTAATAACATTCATTTTTGAAATTCTTAGTCTATTACATAGGAGCAAGTTCGTGCGACCCAGTCGTGCATTTTATTATATATAGATTTGCTATAATTCAAACATTTTATGTATAATTGGTGATTTTAATCTACATAGGTAGATATACAATGTGTAAAATTTAAATTTTTGATGTACAGAAAAATGGGTTTCAAAGGCACACTGAGCCAATTACCTTACTTAAATCCATGTAGATAGCATCTACTTGAATTTGACTTTCAATACAATTAATAACGAACGAGGAAAAACATGACAGATTAGTCATAGTTGATCTACCCGAAATACATCAATGTTGAGCTTCACGCACATGTTATTTCACAAACAAATCGAGTTTGCATTTTACTAAGCTTTTGAACAGTTTAGGAATTC
Source organism: Chrysotoxum bicinctum (assembly GCA_911387755.1). Taxonomy (NCBI): domain Eukaryota; kingdom Metazoa; phylum Arthropoda; class Insecta; order Diptera; family Syrphidae; genus Chrysotoxum; species Chrysotoxum bicinctum. Next base: position 87,238,991 of record OU426989.1, on the reverse strand, counting down.
AGACGGGGCTGCAGTTGTAGCTGCACAAATTGGCAATTTTATATATTACTTGCAGGATTTTTACATTAGCATTGTACTCACGAAAAAAATATCACTTTTACAGCTATTCCAGCCAGTTACAAATCCCTCTGTAATTTTTAACATTGTTTTTCGAAATTGAAATCAGTCTAAATGATTTCTATTCGTCCAAAATAATCCGGACGGGGGGGGGGGGGGGGGCAATAACACCATCGACACCAGGAATGTGATTTCTGTTGAGATCTTGTAAATCTTTAAAAATCTCAGAGAAAAAAAGAAAGTGTAATAAGCCAATATCCACTTTAGGGGCATTTTCTGAAAGGAAAACAGGGTTTCCTTGTTAATATTCGTAGAATCATTCCCTTGAGAGTTCTTTATTAAGTAAGCGGATAATCCGATGCAGAATTCTCCTTAGGCTAGTGCGCGAAATTTTGAGCTGTTGAGATAGATGGCGAGTTGTTGTTCGTGAATTGAGTCTCACACACTCGGCTACAGTAGCCACATTTTCGTCTGTGCGTATCGTACGACTACGGGGAGCATGAGTGTTGTCCAATAGCATATACCAGTCTCACGATCTTGTTAAACAACCTTGCGTACAGCAAGTGCGGGCCAAAACTTCTTTTAAAAAAATCACACTGTTTGGGCTACACTGCACTCATTTTGGAAATAAGTTTCCAATATTTCCCAACGTTGTTCAAGCATAATATGACTCATTTTATTCCGTGGAGGTATGGTTCTGACTTTCTGTCAAGATTTTGAGCGGGAAACACTTGTCAGTGTCAAAATATCTGTGATGTGCTTTTTGCTTTCCAGCCGAGGTTCTGCTCGTCGGTCTTGCCAGGTTCGTCCTGAAGAAAACACGAAACTCCAGATTTAAAAGGTCTTCAAACCTTATTACAAAATCTTTATTGGAAATAACTCTTAGATCTATAACATACAATATTCTGATATTAATATTTCACTTAATTCGGGTAATTGAACGATTCACGGGCATCAATACTTCTGGCTTCTAGTCTAGCTGTCTCGCATCAGTTATACTGCCTGCTGATGATCTGGATCTGGTACTTCATTACGGGTATTCGTATTCTGGCTTCTGGTAATTCGGCCTCAAACGGGCCCTTTCATTCGGATGTCGGGTTCCTGACGGGATCTTGTAGGTATAACGCCCCTAGTGGCACTAAACAGCAAGCTAAACGCTCTGGTAGATCAGCAGGTTCAAGGCCCCTGGTGGCACAAAACAGCAGGCTAAAGCTCTGGTAGATCAGCAGGTTCAAGGCCCCTGGTGGCACAAAACAGCAGGCTAACGCTCTGGTAGATCAGCAGGTTCAAGGCCCCTGGTGGCACAAAACAGCAGGCTAACGCTCTGGTAGATCAGCAGGTTCAAGGCCCCTGGTGGCACAAAACAGCAGGCTAAAGCTCTGGTAGATCAGCAGGTTCAAGGCCCCTGGTGGCACAAAACAGCAGGCCTAAGCTCTGGTAGATCAGCAGGTTCAAGGCCCCTGGTGGCACAAAACAGCAGGCCTAAGCTCTGGTAGATCAGCAGGTTCAAGGCCCCTGGTGGCACAAAACAGCAGGCTAAAGCTCTGGTAGATCAGCAGGTTCAAGGCCCCTGGTGGCACAAAACAGCAGGCTAACGCTCTGGTAGATCAGCAGGTTCAAGGCCCCTGGTGGCACAAAACAGCAGGCCTAAGCTCTGGTAGATAAGCAGGTTCAAGTCCTCTGGTGGCACAAAACAGCAGGCCTAAGCTCTGGTAGATCAGCAGGTTCAAGGCCCCTGGTGGCACAAAACAGCAGGCTAACGCTCTGGTAGATCAGCAGGTACCGAAGCCCCTGGTGGCAATTAGGACCTTAAACTTCGAATTAAGGCCCCTTACCGCTGGTGGGGGGAAGCCTTAATAAGAAAGAGCTGGACAATCTCACCTACCTAACTTGTCTTCATACGAAACCCCTTACCACTGGTGGGGGGAAGCTCCGCAAAAAGCAAGGGAAGCTAAATGACCAACTCGTCTATACGTCTTGTTTACGACTGGACTTCAAAAGATTTATTCAATCGATCTACTGTGCCGCCTGACTGTATGTATGAGCGAGGTGAGGTGATTTTCGTTCACCCGAGTAGGTCCTCTTGATAGTTTTTCAGTAGAAACTGAATGTGAACTGTATGGGTTGCGAACGAAAAATATTATTGTTTGCTTTTTGTGTGACGTCATAAGCCTATGGTGTGTGTGAATCTTATTCGGGCGAAGTATAATTCTTAGTATTAATTACGATTCTCGCTGTTTATGCAGAAGTATGTAGTATAGAGTAGAGCAGCATGGACCGCTTCGTTACATATCTTATGATTCGAAAAGAAACCACTAAATGACCCACTCTGTACAATTTCTGTGTAAAAATTTTACTGAGAACAAAGAATTCGTTACGAAGTTTATAAAATGTTTATTTTTCATCTAACTACATAGATTGACATTTTATAATTAAAAAATGATGTATTCTTTAAATTTTTCAAACGAGTTTTTGATAAAGTTCAATAATAATTTTTGGCGGTATATAACTTATATAACATATATTAAAATACCAAGTTCAAGTCTAATGGAAATACAAATTTTTTCAAAAGGTAGTTCAATTGTTTGACATGACATGATTTATCAAAGTAAAGGTGGTCAAACCAATTCAAATAAATGTATGCCGAATAAACAAAGCGTTAAACGTATTTCAATCTCTCTTCAAAAACGAAATAGAACTGATGGTATGTAGTTTCCTGAAGAGCCAAATTGAAAATATGAGAAGGCTTTGTACCAAATAGCAATACATCACTTTCTCCCTCTTCCGTTTTTATTTTCAAACACCAAAATATTTATTTTGATGAAACTGGCATTTATTTATCTATTTTTGAAGCAAATACCTCCTGGCATTCTTTGGAATACATTGACTATCAAAAAAAAAAAACTTTTATCTTCGCTTTGCAATTTTACATCTGTCAGATTCATGGAAGTCACTTTTGTCATTGACAGTTTCGTAGAGTTCTACAGTTTAAAATGTTCGACACTGACTTTTGTTGAAAATTTCGAAAAGAAAGATGTCAACACAACTCCACTGAGCGAGCGGGATCGAGTTGAACCAAACCCATTCCAATTCAAGCCAAACGTATTTCGTTTATACAAAGGAATTGAAACGTCCTTCAATCTCTCTTCAACTTTGCAGATATATGAGTCAAGTAAGGTACTGTTTGAAGTTAGGAGATAAATTATACCTAATTTGTTGGCAGATACTTTCTACATAATATGTATCTTCAAATTTTAAACAAATTGAAATATTGCATATATTCTTCCATTTTCCTCTTCTCCTTTTTAACAGTTAATTTCTCAAATTTACATCGAACACGATACACACTTCAAAATTAATTTGAAATTAAGCTGTCCACATCCTCAATTCTATCACAATCATGCCCCACATAGGTATAGTGTGTATTTGAAACCAGTCCAATAAAACCGAATAAGAAAAAACCTGCAATCTTAACCAGCGGAAAGCTGCTGCGGCCGCAAATTTGTTACCCCAATCATCGGACAAACTTCAATTAAACACACGTTAACAACCACACTCCAGGCTGACGGTGGCATAACATGAGGCCCTCTGGGCTAACAACATCATAAAACTAAAACGCATTTGTCATTCCATCAGATGGCGTGCTAAGCCGCCGCGCCACTGCTCCAACTCGAATGACAGAAAAGCAGCCCAACACCTGGTGGACATCGTGCGTCATTCATTTCATCATCGCCATCATCATCATCTCATCTAACAAGGCTGATTCAGAAAGGAAAAGAAGAAGATTCCAAAAAAATTGCCCCTCCTCCGCCTCTCGATCTAGTTCAGCATCAGAGGCTGAAAGTCGAAGGCGGACCAACGCTCCCAATCTAAATCAAAACGTTATTAGCCCCCAGAATGTTTGCTTCGGTTTTGGCCCCATCATCTTAACTCGGCATCAACCCAACTACCGCGCGCAAATTACAGCATCGCGTGTTAATGCTTCGCCTAGGCGTCTCATTACAACGACACGACTTAAATGCCAACGTTGCGTTCGGCGTTATCCCGCTGCTGTTGTCAGTCGGTCATTCTTGTCTGTCCCTGTCGTCGGAACGGAATTGGTCCACCGAGACCAAGCATCAATCCACCATTATTCGCCCGGAAGAAGATCACCTGTGGACAGACATGCTGTTACTGCTTCTGCCGACGGACGCGACGACGACGCAAGGTGGTCATTTTCCATTCATTAAAAGGAGTGAGACATAAACGTGGAAATGCATGAAATGACAAATGCGTCTCGTGGATGGTGATGCTTGCTTCAGCTCAGAAGAAACGGAATGGTCCTATCGCGAGATGAGTTGACATTGTGAATGGATTTGATTCAACCAAGGTGCCCCTCACCATGGGGAAATGGAAGAAGTAGTTATAATGACAATAACGGCTTTTTGATTGTGAATATTCCAATTAAATTCACGTTATGTGTAACGAAGCCGCGCGTCTTGTCAAGGAAAAACTCGGTATAGTTAAGTCGTCTCGGCCTTGGCTTGCCATTCGAACCATCAGCGTATCATGGCCGCACGCTGCCGCCAGTCGCCAGCCGCCAGTCGCCAGCCGCCAGCCACCATATAAACCTCAAAGGGACTTCTGGTCATTTGAATTCGGTAGACACGAGGCGACTTCCATCAACTTGTCTATTTTGCCTCAGTCCAGGATGTAGTCACGAAATAGACATCTTATTGTAATATTATTGTTTGAAGCATGTCCGGTTTGGATTAACTGTCATTTAGAGACGACCATTGAATAGAGCCGGAGCCTCCAATGGCCGGGGGACAGCTAATGATTATCGTGTGCTGGTTTATTTATGTCAAATGCATTCGAATGCTTTTTGATTTGCGCGCGACGACGGGCGGTGGCCGGCGCGGCGAAGGCAGTTGTCAGTTAGAGCGGCTTTCTTCAATTGAATAGAAGAGCTGATTTGCAAGTCTCTTAGTTTTCCTCACAACTTAAAAGTTGACAATGGAAAATATGTGGCATCCATCAAAGTGATTTCATTTAAAACCAAGGACACAGTTGACAGCTGACAATTGATCAACAAAGATCGTTGATGATGAATGAGGGAATGTGAGAGAAAAACTGATTCTGTCGATCATTACATCTGGGCAAGGACTAAGGTTAACATCCCTTAAGTACCTCAATAGACTCTTAACTCAAATGTTAGCCTAATCAATTTTGAACCTATAAGCTACGATGGTTGGGAGTTCGTCTGGCAAAAAGCTTACATTCCTGTGGACCTTTGAATTATCGTTAAATCTCCCCCGGCATGAAAAGAGAACTGTTATACTAATAGCTGATATACGGTGTGCTTGCAGATGTGTCGACAAGCGTCGACTGTCGCGTCAGCACTGTCATCTCTGAAGGTAGAAGGTTCGCTTAGATAGAATTGATAAATCAAATGCTAATAAGGAGGATTACTTATTTAAAGCCGGCCGGGTTTTCTGCAAGAAGATCTGTCAGAAGAGGGACTCCGCAAGGCGGTGTACTATCTCCCTTACTTTGGAACTTGGTAGAGAATGAGCTGTTAAAGTATCTGGAAGCGTAGAGTTATAGAGTGATTGCCTATGCTGATGACATTGCTCTTGCCGTATCAGGAAAGCATCCTTATACCCTTTTGAAGATCTCATAATACTATTAAAGGTACACCACTAACATTCTCCGACGGTGCAAAAAACTTGGGTCTCATTTTTGATAAGAAGTTGAGTTGGAAACCTGACATTCAAGAAAGAGTTCAAAGGGCCATAATGGCACTCTTTTCATGCAAAAAAGCCACTTGGAATAAATGGGGGCTCTAACCCCCCATTACTCACTGGATGCACACCTCGATAATGAAACCGATTCTAACATGTGGCATGGTAGTATGGTGGAAGGCTCTAAACAAAAACACTCACACGACACCCTGTATTGCACTGGACATTCTGTTCCATCTAATAGCCCTCGATATATTCGGCAAACAAGCTGCAAAATCAGCTATTCTTCTGAAAGCCTCCTCGCATTATGAAATTAGCCACCCCATCATTCTGAACTCATTCGGATCACTTCCAAGTAGCATCAAGAAAAATTTGGGAGGACATAGAATTCCTGGAAGATTATTCAATCCATTTGTACACTAATGGATCAAAAACTGAATATACGAGTACTCAGACAGACTTAATTGAAGTCTCACTTTTCGTCTACCCAAGAGCTGTAGCCTGTTCCAGGCGGAGATTAAACTTCTGCCTCGGCTGAGAGAAAACGTGATATCAAATATAGATAACCCCTCTTCTCGTTCTCGGACAGCCAAGTCGCCATTGAATTTTTTGATTCTGTCTCTACCAACTCAATTACAGCGCTTAACTGCCGATCGTCTCTGATGGAGATGGCGCAGAAGCTTCAACGTTCACCCCTGGTGGATGCCAGCCGGGCTACAAGGACATTTCAGGAAATTGTAAGGCTGACGAACTCGCCAAAGGTGGAGCAATGATACCTTTATTGCCAAATAAGGTAAATATTGGTATTCCCATCGCTACGTGTAAACTTATGGTATAGCAAGTTGCTATACAGAGAACAAACTTGGGGATAAAACAGATTTATCCACTGCTGGGTCTGAAGGGCTCCAGAGTTATAATATCTTTAAGCAGATCGCATATAGGCTCCGTAATAGGTGTTATAACAGGACACTATTTGATAGGCAAACGCACAACGGAGCTTGGAGTTTATTCTAACGATTTCTGTAGAAGCTGCATGGTTGAAGAAGATTAGGAATCGATCCATCAACTTCTCTGTAAATCCCCTGATTTATCTCAACGACTACAACGATCTTAGTGATCTTGCAATCTAGCTCGCTTCATAAGGAGCTCTAATTGGTTTAACGATTAGGGAGAAAATCTCAATAATTCAATGTGGTAACACAATGGACCAACTCATGGTCTAGCCACGTCAACCTAACCTACTTATAACTGGATTTTGGATCTTAACTATATGGAAAATCACCTGAGTTTGTTCCTATAACATGGATATAGTGCCGCAAACTTCTCTATATACCCGCAGCTATTTTAAAAAAGGACAAGTTTTCAAAAACATTTTTTTAAAACCATTTTTAAGAAAAAAATTTGGTAATCACGCAAAGTGTATGTTTTCAATATTGTGAAATTGAAAATTTTATTTAAAAAATAAATCATTGAAACTTTTTTGAAATATTAAATTTTCCAAAATTCCAAAACAAAATTTTAAATTTTCTTTTAATAATCCGAAATAAGGAAAGAATCTCTGAATTTAACCGTATGTCCGAAGTTGATGGGCCTGGCAGCGGTACTCGAGAGATATAAATTTTTCTGTTATGTTATACTTCTATCACCTGTCATTTTTAAAGCCTTTTTTTTGATTCTATAAAGAAGACTCAATTCAGTTATTGAGGTGCTCTAATAATCCAAAAATCCCGGGTAGAAAATTATCTAGGAAACACTATCGAATACCGTGGCGTGGCCCTAGATAGATTGGCCAGGGTGATTTGCATAAGGTGTGACAAAAGCTAGGGCGTGTAGGTTGGACTTAGGCAAGAAAAAAATCGTATGGGAGGGGGGGTCTATTCCCCCCCGTTTAGGCGGGAGGGGCAATTTAAGAAAAAAATCACTTAAAACAGAACAAAAATTATTAAAAAATAACGGTGATACCTACAGAGTAATGCTATAGTATTTTGAAAAGCCAGGAATACATTCTTTAATTTTGTTTTTAAATAAAGTTGTTCGAGTGAATAGTTTTTGAAAAATTAATTTTCAAAATCAAAATTTTGAAAAAAAAAATGAAAAATTTTTTTTAAACAATTTTTTTTCAAAATTTTACGTAATTAAGTATTATTTTTTTATTCAATATTCAATGCTCCTATTAATTTTTGATCAAACACAAAAAACCGGATGTCAAAATGTTTTGTAGTTTTTGAGAAAATCAAAAATAACAAAATCTTTTAAGAAAAGCCTTTTATTTTAGTTTTTACGTTTTTGGATTCTTAGGTGAATTTACGATTGAAAGGATTAACTTTCTTTTTACTATTTTTTTAATTTTCGTCTTATAAGCATACAATAATGTGACAAAGTACTGGATTAACCATATTTCACACATTTTTTCATTGATAACTGCTGCGTGAGAGCATTGGATTAATATTGACCTGCGAATGTTTTTTAAATAATGCAACGTTACACGCCCTAACTAGTGACAGAAAAATGCAATTGCGAAATAAGAACAAAAATGTTCCTGAATCTTGAAATCAATTAAAATATGAAATACATGCATATTTAGATAAAATACATAATTACTGTTTATTTAAATTTGTAACTAAAGCTTATTACAAAAAATTTTCGATATGATCCCCTTTTTGTAGAAGGCAAAGATTATAGCGCCTTCTTATTGCTGCACATAAATTTATACTTGATAAATTTTCCTGTAATTTGACTGCAGCCACTTCAATCCGTTGTTTCAGTTGTTCCAAAGATTCTATTTCCACTTCGTAAACATAGTTCTTCATGAATCCCCAAGCATAAAAATCTAACGGAATTAGATTTTAGATTTAGATTTTTTAGATTTAGATTTAGATTTATTTGGTATAATTTACTCAGTAAGATACAGTACCTTATAAATTAGAGTAAACATCAGTAATTTAATACTATATAAGTGTATTCAATATATGCAATTGCTTAAAGTGGCATTAAGTGTAAAATTAATGAAAAAAAAAGAATAGCTTATTAATTGGTATTTAAACATATGTTGTAAGTTCTTGAACATCAATATACAAAATAAAAATTAATGCAATTAACCTTATACTAAAAATAATAAAAATTGAAATAAAAGGAAGAGGAAAAAAAAAAAGAACATCATCAACATCATCAAGATCTCTCGAGAAATTCTTTTAGCATTCCTCGAAACCGTGTCGTACAGCTTAACATCCTAATAGAGCGAGGGAGTGAATTCCATAATCGAGTAGCATACACATAAAACTGTCGTTCGAATACTAAATATGAGCAGCGTATTGGGATAAGGTCATAAGATTTACTAGATTGTGGGAACTTGATTTTTTTATGTAGGTATTCCGGTTGACGTGATTGTAACACATTGTGAAGAAGGATTAGAGTTCTGTGTTTAAATAGGTTTTCAAGAGTGGCACCATACAAGGATTTAGAGAAATGTGAGATGTGGTCAAATTTCCTTAGCCCATAGACATAACGTGCTATGCTGTTGAACGCAACATTAAGTCTTCGCTTGTGCTCATAGTCACAATTGCAGAAAACTTCACAACAAAAAAGCATAATTGGTACGATTAAGGTTTTAGCCAAAATAGATCGGGTCTTCAAGGGTATCAGATGATGAGAAGTCCAAAGCATTCGAAGACCACCATAGATCTTTCCTAGTGTAAGTCTTATATGGTCATCCCAGGTTAATGTTTTATTAAATGTTAATCCCAGATTTTTCGCAGAATCAACGAAATCAATAACTGTATTTTTCAGATAAATTTGAGGGAAATAGGAAGTGTCAACATTGATCCTGGAAATCAGTAAGCACTTCGACTTCTTTGGGTTCAAACAAAGATCGTTTTTACGGGACCAGGCTACTATTTTATTCAAACCCTCATTGACTTCATGCACGCCATTCTCAAGCATACCAAGTGGAAAACTATTATATAATTGGACATCATCTGCATACATATGCAGGGAAGAGTTCAACGAGCAAGAAGGTAAATCATTAATATACATAGAAAACAACAGAGGGCCCAAAATAGAGCCCTGAGGAACACCTCTACATAAAGGAAGAAATGAAGACATCGACTCGTTAGCATAAACTGCCTGGGATCTATTTGCTAAATAAGAAAGAATTGGGTTATTGTCAAGGCCGTCTTAAACTAGGCTGGGGCCCTTGGGCACACAAGAATTTGGGGCTCTTTTGGAAAGTAAAAAAAGCGAATTATAATAACATTTTTTTACTAATAAGTATGAGTATGACCATTTATTATAGGTAATCAAATATAGTATCATATAATATGTCATTAATGATATTGGAATGCTGCTGGTTTTTTGGTGACGATTACGATAACGGTTTCTTTCGGGATTTCTGTTGAGCAAAATCTTCTATTATATCCTTAAAGTCAATTTTTTGAAGGATATCACTTTCTATGCACATAATTGACAAATTACTCAGTCGTTCTTGTAACATTGTTGTTCGCAATTCATTTTTTATTCTCTTAAGCTGCGAAAATGACCGCTCTCCACTACAATTGGTAACCATTAGGCAAAGGAATATTCTTGTAGCAATTTCTACGTTTGGAAAAGTTTCTTCCAATTTATCTGATTTTATTAGGTTATGTAAGGTTGAGATATTTAAATCCACTGATTGCTTTGCTATGTTCTTAAAATATTGGCTTAAATGAAAACATTCTGTTTCGAGCTTATCTGCATTAATGCCTTCATGATAAAATTCTGCAAATTCTTTACATTTTTTGGTCAACTCATCAGATTCGATTGTTGTTAACTGACAAAGAAAACTAAATCGACTATCAATTTCTTGCTATGCTGCCGAACGTTTTTTTAAATGCGTATTTAATCTGTCAATTTTGGGAATGAAAGTATCTACACGAAACTTTTCCTTGCCTCTCAACTGTGCAGTCTCTGATGATCCTTCAAAAAAAGTGATGCGTGTGCAGTGCTGCGAAATGTTTTAGATAATATCGAAATTGAACAACGTTGCTTTGTTGCGTATGAAATAGACAAAACAAAACAAATATTCTTGACAAAAAAAATATAACAACAAAACACAGAAGGTCCTTCAAAAGAAAAATGCTACAAAACAAATTTGATTTTCTAATTCTCGTCTTTCTCATTGCCAGAGCTGATCAAATTTTGTCGCTCTATCCTCAATTACCATCCCCCCAAATCAAAAGTCACCACATCAATTTTTTCCGCCGACAGCGCCCTCAGTAGAATGTATTCCCCAACTTTTTTTTCTGTTCCGTGAGAGTACTATAAATTTTATATACAAGGGTTTAATACATCATTCGGGGATTCCCCCAACCATAGACAATGTCGACATTTATGTAAGGCCTTGTTTAAACGATGCAACTTGACTTAGGAATCGGAGGGATTGCGTAAGTGATCCCCAGATAGTGTACTTAGTAAATTAGGTAGGACACGTTCGGAAATATTATTAATTAGTACAGTAGGAATAGGCGCAGTCATCGATATAATGGCGTAGTATATGCCTTGTAAATACCTTCTGATAAGATTACTGATTTGTGAAAAAAGTGTAATGTGCCCGACAAAAATGTTCTGAGAATAAATATGTGAGAGAAATTGTCGGTCCTTCGGGGCCCACCTGAGATTGGGGGCCCTGGGCACGGGCCCCGTGTGCCCTTATGGTAAAGACGGTACAGGTTATTGTGTTTACAGGAAATAAGTTAAGTGATTTCATGCTATCCGTGAGCTCAGAGCTTCTAAGTACGTTATTATTAAAATCTCCTGCAACAATTATGAAAGGTGATACAAAAGATAACTCATCTATGACTGATAGCAATGGTGTTAAATCAATATTACGATGTGGACGATAGACTGATCCCAACAGTATTTTATTGTTGTTACATTTTATCTGAATGAATAAATATTCAACTGCACTACCTGGGGGACTTTTACGTATTAACCTGCAATTTAAATGATTGTGTGTGAAAATTGCAACACCACCACCTATACGACTACTTCTATCGCAACGAAAGACATTATAACCCTCCATATAAGATACAGAATTAGTAGAAAACCATGTTTCACAAACACAAATCACGTCAATTTTAGAATTCACGAACAAATATCGAAATTCGTCCAACTTAGGACTCAAACTCTGAGCATTAATGTGGCAGACCTTCAACCCACTATACTGCCCACTCAAAACGCGAATCATTGACCTTGTAGAATCATTACAACCATCGAAAACAAACTCCCTATTACCATTATCAGAATGAGGATTAATCATTATTAAAAAAGCTTAAATGACAAGGACCCAAAGTAGTCCAGTACAAGGGAAAAGCCTTAAACTGCATGACCAGATCAAGAGGGAATTTCAGAGACGGAGAGACGAAGATGATGATGATGAGAAATTTATATTTTACAATATTGAATTAAATCTGGCGATCTAGGCGGCCATTCTATTGGACCTCCTCTTCCAATCCAATGGTCACTAAAATGTTCATCAAGCCAGTTCTTTGCAGTGCGGCTGTAGTGTGCTGGAGCTCCATCTTGCTGGTAGATTAAATTGTCTGCTATGGCCAAGGGAACGTTGTCATTCAAATCGGGCAGAAGGTCTCGTAGTAACTACAAAATGGGGATCATATCGAAAATTTTTTGTAATAAGCTTTAGTTACAAATTTAAATAAACAGTAATTATGTATTTTATCTAAATATGCATGTATTTCTTATTTTAATTGATTTCAAGATTCAGGAACATTTTTGTTCTTATTTCGCAATTGCATTTTTCTGTCACTAGTTAGGGCGTGTAACGTTGCATTATTTAAAAAACATTCGCAGGTCAATATTAATCCAATGCTCTCACGCAGGTGTTCTCAATGAAAGAATGTGAGAAATATTGTTAATCCAGTACTTTTGTCACATTATTGTATGCTTCTAAGACGATAATTAAAAAAAATAGTAAAAAGAAAGTTAATCCTTTCAATCGTAAATTCACCTTAGAATCCAAAAACGAAAAAACTAAAATAAAAGGCTTTTCTTAGAACAAAAGTAGTTTTTGTTATTTTTGATTTTCTCAAAAACTGCAAGACATTTTGACATCCGGTTTTTTGTGTTTGATCAAAAATTAATAAGAGCATTGAATATTAAATAAAAAAATAATACTTAATTACGTAAAATTTTGAAAAAAAAATTGTTTAAAAAAAATTTTTCATTTTTTTTTTTCAAAATTTTGATTTTGAAAATTAATTTTTCAAAAACTATTCACTCGAACAACTTTATTTAAAAACAAAATTAAAGAATGTATTCCTGGCTTTTCAAAATACTATAGCATTACTCTGTAGGTATCACCGTTATTTTTTAATAATTTTTGTTCTGTTTTAAGTGATTTTTTTCTTAAATTGCCCCTCCCGCCTAAACGGGGGGGAATAGACCCCCCCTCCCATACGATTTTTTTCTTGTCTAAGTCCAAGCTACACGCCCTAGCTTTTTGTCACACCTTATGCAAATGACCCTATAGTAAATACTATGCTGGGCCTAGACAGATGCAAGCCTGGCGGATCTTGACTAATTTATGCTTATCCTGGTTTTATATTGAACCTGGCTAGAACTGTCTATTTATTGGCTTTTCCAGGAGTATCTTAGACTGGGCCTAGACCCTAGATATTTGTAAATTGATGTAGCCTAGATATGAAACTTTTTCCTGGCGATATCTTGGCTGTAGATAGTATCGCCTCTTTATTGGCATTGTAACAAATAAACTACAAGGGACCTGGATAGTTTTTACTTGGTGTAGCCTGCAGAAGGAATTGTATCTGGACGTTATATTGGCCTTAGCTAGTATCGCCTCTTTATAAGCGTTCTCAGATTTTACTTATACTGGGGCTAGATAGTTTTTACTTGATGTATCCTAGATGTGCCTATACATATGTCTCTATAAAAGGCTATCCATTATCCTTCTAAAAACATAACTTTTTTGTTTTGGTCCTAAATCGGTATTTTTCAGATTCTTTAAAACGTATTTAAGTCTTCTTAAACAGTATAATTAAAAGAGAGTTATTTGAGTAGCACTTTGAGACACAATATTTTATATATCACAGTGGCGCAATAGGTAGCGCACAAGCACGGCAAGCGAGAGGATTCGGGGTCGAATCTCAGTGGAGGTAAATTAAAAAAAAAAAAAAAAATTCTTTCATTCCAGCAAAAAATCACATAAAGAGTCGAATATAGGGAGGCAAAGAAAAAATGAAAATAAACAACAAATAATAAAAAATAAAAAAGAATTGCCGTAGCTCTTGTGCTACTTGTGAAGACCCATCTAGGGCCCATATAGGAACATCTAGCAAGGCCCATTATATACAGAGCATTAACAAATTAGCGAGGGACAAGCTAGATACTGCTCGGGTAGGGCCATGACTGAAACTAAGAAAAACTAGCTGGGGCCTTGGCATTATCGAGTCGAAAATTCTACCCGGGATCTGATCAGAAATAGTGACTCTTGCAACATCAAAGGAAGCCTAAGCACTTACCAGCGTTTTTGGCAACATAAAAAGAGAGTGGTCATTTCACACAAGGAAGACTATGATGCACATACGAAAAATTGAAAGCTGTTCGGTTTCCTCAAAGCAAGTACCACTCATGGATAGGGGACTAAGGGATGGGTTGCGCTGTAACGACAGAAGACAGCATTGACTTTTGAAGCATTAAACTCTACACGATATATACTTCCTTATTTGACAATGCTATCGAGATCGAGATTATCAAACGGTGTCGTTCAAAATCCTCATCCGACGGTCAAGGACGTGAAACGAATACGAAAAGCTGAGAGTACTGTCGTCAGCAAAACAAATTAATGGATTAGAAGTCTCAGAAAACATATCATTGATGAATACGAGAAAGAGAGTCGGAGACAAAACGGAGCCCTGTGGAACACCAGAAATTATTTTATTGATTTCAGACTAAAATCCGTCAAAAACAACAGTTCGTAAGGTAGTTTCAAATCCAACGAAGAAGAAATTCATCAATACCAAATGCACGTACTTTCGATAAGAGATGCCCAACTCTATCAAATGCACTTAACTTACTTTCTCCCAAAACGATGTAAAGATCCATTCGTGCATTTTATTGTATTTTATGAGAGTCAAAGTCTCCATATAATCGTATTCCCTTTCTATCAGAAAAAAAAAACTACGTGCATATGCCATAAATATCACTCAATGAAAGTAACACGAGCCGCACTCACTAACTCGCTCCAAACACCAATTAGCCCAATTAAGACTTTTACAAATTAATTATACAACTCGCGCGGTAGATCCAATTAACTTTGATTTAGTGCGCCTGTGTCATTATAGGCCAGCATGACGACAAAGCTCTAGAGTTAGCTCTAAGGCTAACCGTTATTTGATTCAGTTTAGATTCCTCTATCTCATCATCAACATCTTTTTTTAACAAGCACTCCATCAATCAAAATATGAATCTTCAATGTTTTAACTTTTATAACGTTTGTCGCCAAACAACAACACCAACAAATCTCTACACAGAAGATCTTCTTTGGCCGAGAAGTTCCACAGAGGTTCAGCCAAGGAAGCGAGCCAACACATACAACGTAGCTAAATTCATTTCCTCGCGAGAGATGGCAGAATCTGCGCTGAGCTGGAGTCAACTGCACTAATGGGTCTAACAAGACTTTCCCATTATCTGCATGCAACAAAGTGTCTCCTTATCGCTGCCGGGTATGTTGGACAACCAGAGGTTGGATCTCGAGGTCCAGCAAGTCTTATGCAAACTCGTCGTCGTCTTGGTCGTCCAGATTGTGGCAGCTGATAAGGATTAGCCTTCGTTGTTGTCATCATTGGATTCGCGTTACCTTCTTCGGTTCAGATGGTCACTTGGGTATATGTAGGTAAGGTACTCGTATATGGCCAATAGTTTGTGATCGTTCTAGGGTTTGGTATCGGGGCAATCTTTTGCGCATATCTGGAGTTCTGGACGATTTGAATGGGAATTTGGTTATGTAAGCTTGTTATTTCATGGTAAGACTGGAAAGCACAGTTATGCGAATATAACCTTTGCAATCTAAGATCGATGCTATTTTAGTTTTGATTAGATGGATCTTTTTATGATCATTTTTTCATGGAAGGTATAATGATCACGGAAATGTAAGAACAGATGTTTTTCATTTTGGTATATCAACTACAGCAAAATGCCACATGTGAATCCAGTCTCGGAGATAACTCAAAACCCTCGTCTGGATAGAACTTACTAGCTCTTATGCTTCAAAGCTAAAGGATTTTTCACAAATGGATCGCATGATGTTGCTCTTATGTAAAAGACTACAAATTTAAAAAATTTATTTTACTAGAGAAAAGTATTCGTAACCATAAAGCTCATTTTTTAAATGACTAAATCAACAGGTCTAAAAACCTAGCGGTAGGAAATCAGCGAAAATGAAAAAAAAAAACACCAAAATTTGTGGCTTTTTTGTTGCTAATTAGTTGCTGGAATATCGATTTTGTTGCTCGAACCGATCGCGAGAAATCGGACACAGTTCTAGATTTATGTTAAGATAGCGTGGAAGCGGTGAAAAATCAGCGAAAATGAAAAAAAAAAACACCAAAATTTGTGGCTTTTTTGTTGCTAATTAGTTGCTGGAATACCGATTTTGTTGCTCGAACCGATCGCGAGAAATCGGACACAGTTCTAGATTTATGTTAAGATAGCGTGGTAGCGGTGAAAAATCAGCGAAAATGAAAAAAAAAAAAACACCAAGATTTGTGGCTTTTTTGTTGCTAATTAGTTGCTGGAATACCGATTTTGTTGCTCGAACCGATCGCGAGAAATCGGACACAGTTCTAGATTTATGTTAAGATAGCGTGGTAGCGGTGAAAAATCAGCGAAAATGAAAAAAAAAAAACACCAAAATTTGTGGCTTTTTTGTTGCTAATTAGTTGCTGGAATACCGATTTTGTTGCTCGAACCGATCGCGAGAAATGGACACAGTTCTAGATTTATGTTGAGATAGCGTGGAAGCGGTGAAAAATCAGCGAAAATGAAAAAAAAAACACCAAAATTTGTGGCTTTTTTGTTGCTAATTAGTTGCTGGAATACCGATTTTGTTGCTCGAACCGATCGCGAGAAATCGGACACAGTTCTAGATTTATGTTAAGATAGCGTGGAAGCGGTGAAAAATCAGCGAAAATGAAAAAAAAACACCAAAATTTGTGGCTTTTTTGTTGCTAATTAGTTGCTGGAATACCGATTTTGTTGCTCGAACCGATCGCGAGAAATCGGACACAGTTCTAGATTTATGTTGAGATAGCGTGGAAGCGGTGAAAAATCAGCGAAAATGAAAAAAAAAAACACCAAAATTTGTGGCTTTTTTGTTGCTAATTAGTTGCTGGAATACCGATTTTGTTGCTCGAACCGATCGCGAGAAATCGGACACAGTTCTAGATTTATGTTAAGATAGCGTGGTAGCGATGAAAACTCAGCGAAAATGAAAAAAAAAAACACAAAAATTTGTGGCTTTTTTGTTGCTAATTAGTTGCTGGAATACCGATTTTGTTGCTCGAACCGATCGCGAGAAATCGGACACAGTTCTAGATTTATGTTAAGATAGCGTGGAAACTACAAAATTTTGGAATAACCGATCACACAAATGAGAGTAAATTTGTTGCTAATTTGTTGCTGTAAGATGTTCCAAGAAAAAGTTGAAAAAAAATATTTATTCACAATTAATTTAACTACGAGTAACTCAAATTTGATGTCGTCCACGCTAGCTTAACTCTCGATTTTTCCATGGAAAAATCCAATTAATAATTTGTTGAGCACAGTAGGCCTTGTCTGAGTGCAGAGTCAGCAACAAAATAGAAACCGGAAGTCGCTAGTGTTTCGAAACCCGTAAGCAAACCAACCGGCCATGCTAGATTACTCTGTAGAAAAAATTTCGGTTACTACGCGGTCTTTTTTTGAATACCTTCCTTTAAGCTAGCCCTAAACGACGAACATGCTCGCCGAACTTGTTCGTTTGCGTTATCCCCTACACGGCGAACACATTTGGCGAACATTCATTTCGTGTTGATTCTTCACAGAGTAAGCATGTGCGACGCACAGTGGGTCCTGTTGGTACTAAGCAATCTCAAAATTCAGAGTCTTGTTAAAAATGCTAAAAACTGTTATAAATAGATACTAACTGCTTCTGAAAATGAAAATATTAGTAACAATGAATATAGTTCTGACTTTTAAAAATAAAAGAAAACTGCACACAATTAAAACTTCTGCATGTTTAATGAAAAAGCAATGACACAGACAACTTAAATGTACCGTAACTTGGCCGTTAGACAGAGACGAAAGATAATACTGTGTTATAATATTTGTTATAATATTTATATTGGTTAGGCATTTTTATTTTGTTTTTATTGACAAAAATTGAAAACCGTATTTTGAGCACTATTATGTATGAAGAGGACCCACTGTGCAACGTTCACGGTAAAAATAAGATTTGCTCGCGAACATGGACCTACACGACGAACATCGAAGCCAACGAACATGAGAAAATCGAAATTTTTCGCCAACAGCGAGCGGCTCGCGAACCAGCCCCTACACGACGAAAACATGGCGAGCACGAACAAGTTCAGCGAGTAGGGCTAGCGTCTAGGGCTAGCTTTAAGCGACTTATTAAAAAAGTTTATATAAATCTTCTGTCTGAATGTAAATCTAATTTTTTTTTAACTATATACACATGTAAAATTTAGATCTGCATCCGTTAAACATTTACGAATTTTTCTCATGATTTACGCATTGTTTTGAACTATATACTTCTTTGAAGTTATTTACTATATGTTTTAAGCTCTCTGTAGCTGGTTTTATACAATGACTTTTTTGAACGTGAATGTCGGATTCTTTCACCTGAAAAGTTCAGCAAATATCGCAATATTTTATTTAATGCTCAAAATCTCATAGCTGAATTCCGTGCGGTTATAGTATATTGTGTGGCTCGAAGAGCTCAAAAGCGTAGAACAGCTAGTTTTTGAGCTCGGAGAGCTCATAATAACGAAGAAATTACGAGCTCAAAAATGTTGTATTGAGTGAATTTTGAGTGCAAAAGCATAGAATTAGCGGAAAGTAACAGGACAGGACATTCGTTTTTTATAACAAAAACTGCTTTTAAACGAAGCATTATTACCTTGCGATTTTTAAGCCCGTAGGAGAGAGACGTGTATGGTGGCGGGGTTACACAAAGCGGAAGATGACTCCAAACGAGGAAATAAGATTAAAAATCGCTTTCGTGTAAAAGCAGTATTAAGAATTATGTCATGTGATTTTGACATACATTAAAATTCTAGGCTTAATAGCGTATGTATTTTTTCTGAATATTTCTTTTTCACAACGATCGTCGTATTCTGTCCACTGAGTTCCTCGTAAGCACACAGCCGTGAAGTGTCCTATATTTAAATCTGATGATGTTCTTCGAGTATTCGAAGGCGGCGTAAAGTCTATAGCTCCAACAAGTCTATATATTTCTCTGCTATTTAATTGATTCGTTAAACTTCGTGGAAGAGCACCCAATTTAATTTTCTGGTTCGTCCCGTCGTCAAAGACTTCAAAAATAATGACATCTCCTGTTGAACATGAATTAAAATTAGTTTTTGAAAATGTAGTTTTCAACTTACATGTTTTTTTTCTTTGTGTACGACACGTTATGTTAAACATTGAGGAATGAACATTACGATCGGCTTATTTTTTTTGTTTCTTTCCTACTACTTTTTCTATTATTACCTACATTATTATTAGAATGTCACGACATAAAAATAAATTTCATATTATTCTATAGACAATTGAATAGTGAGTAATTCGATAATGGTTAAAAATCGTTCAATAAATCTTTCTATTTTTAATACAAAAAATATGACGAAAATTCAGCTAAACTAAGTTGGCATCGTCACTGACCGGCATTGTTATTAATATCTCAAAAACTATTCAAGCAACAAAATTCTCATTAGAGCAACTAATTAGCTATAAAAAAGCTTCAAATTTTGGTGTTTTTTTTTTTTTCATTTTCGCTGATTTTTCAACGCTTCCACGCTATCTTAACATAAATCTAGAACTGTGTCCGATTTCTCGCGATCGGTTCGAGCAACAAAATCGGTATTCCAGCAACTAATTAGCAACAAAAAAGCCACAAATTTTGGTGTTTTTTTTTTCATTTTCGCTGATTTTTCACCGCTTCCACGCTATCTTAACATAAATCTAGAACTGTGTCCGATTTCTCGCGATCGGTTCGAGCAACAAAATCGGTATTCCAGCAACTAATTAGCAACAAAAAAGCCACAAATTTTGGTGTTTTTTTTTTCATTTTCGCTGATTTTTCACCGCTTCCACGCTATCTTAACATAAATCTAGAACTGTGTCCGATTTCTCGCGATCGGTTCGAGCAACAAAATCGGTATTCCAGCAACTAATTAGCAACAAAAAAGCCACAAATTTTGGTGTTTTTTTTTTCATTTTCGCTGATTTTTCACCGCTTCCACGCTATCTCAACATAAATCTAGAACTGTGTCCGATTTCTCGCGATCGGTTCGAGCAACAAAATCGGTATTCCAGCAACTAATTAGCAACAAAAAAGCCACAAATTTTGGTGTTTTTTTTTTTCATTTTCGCTGATTTTTCACCGCTACCACGCTATCTTAACATAAATCTAGAACTGTGTCCGATTTCTCGCGATCGGCTCGAGCAACAAAATCGGTATTCCAGCAACTAATTAGCAACAAAAAAGCCACAAATTTTGGTGTTTTTTTTTTCATTTTCGCTGAGTTTTCATCGCTACCACGCTATCTTAACATAAATCTAGAACTGTGTCCGTTTTCTCGCGATCGGTTCGAGCAACAAAATCGGTATTCCAGCAACTAATTAGCAACAAAAAAGCCACAAATTTTGGTGTTTTTTTTTTTCATTTTCGCTGATTTTCCACCGCTAGGTTTTTAGACCTTAAATCAACTCCTTCAGTAGTTGGAGCTAAGAACAGGATGCCATGTCATTTCTCAAGCAAATATAAGTTTAAAAATCGTTGTAGCGGATTAAAACGAAAAAAAATAAGCTTTTATTATACAACATTTGAACAAGTTTAATTTTTTTATATTGTGCGAATAAAAAAAATACTTACCCGTTTTTGGGATATCGAATTTTTCAAACAAAAATTGATTTTTTTTTTTCAAAAATTCCAAAAATATTTTTTTAAATTTTGACATTCAATGTTTTTAAAACTTTTAAGGAAACTTTTTAAAAAACTCGAAAAATAGTTCTATGGTAGGTAGATACAGTCAGTAGGAAGAAAATTTATCAAAATTCTAGGTGCTTTTTCGCGAAAAAAAGTATTTTCGAAAACCATTTATAAATATTTGTTATTTTTAGATGAAATACAATTTTTTTCCACACATTTTGTAGATTGTACTAAAATGTTTTTAACAGTCAAAGTCTTAAAGCACGGGATTTTACAAATATTGACTTTTGAAAAAATAAATTGAAAATCCATTTTGGGAGCATTAACATAAAAGAAAATGATCAAATTCGGCTTTACCGTTTTTTACTTGCGACTTCTAGGTACTGTAAGGCAAATTATGCATTCGTAAAAAAAAACCGAACTCGAGATTTTGATCAAAGTTGACATTACGATGATAGGGAAAGAGAAAAAAGTGGGTCCTGCAATTCGGCCTGTCTGTTTGACTACAGCCTAAGCGGCTCGGCCGATTTTCTTCAAACTTGGTAGATATTATTTTGAATTTCGCTCCCACATGTTTTTTTCTTTTTTTTTTAATCTAAAATAACGGTACCTGCCATACGATTTTTTTTTCGAAATTTTATAAATATTTTTTTTTCTCAAAAACTGTCACAGAATTAAAAGAAAAAATTCATAAAATTTCATTTAGTTAAGGCTAAGGAATGGTTGAAAAAAAAATTACAAAAAATGGTTATTTTTGGTAGCCCCTTGGAATTATTTTATTGTTTTTGATTTTCTCAAAAACGGTACAACCGATCTTAATCATTTTTTTTATGATAAGGCTTCTCCAAAGTTTGAATGTTATTGCGTATTCAAATTTTCGATTTTTGTTTGTTTTTGGATTTAAAAAAAAATTCGATTTTTTCAAACTTAATAAATGAAAGTTTCTTAATACAGTGGACGTCCAGTATAACGAATGATATAATGTTCGAGGTCATTCTCTATATCGAGAGCGTTCGTTATATCGATCGACTTTTCCATTCAAAAAATTTAAAATAAGTGGTTGATTTGTTAATTTATTTATTCATATGTTTTTTATTGGTAATATTAAATTGAATGGTTGTGTTTGATGAATTCCAGTAGATCTTTTTTGAACGGCTCAACGAGATCAACGCATGACGAAAGTTTTTCTCCGCAATCTTTTATAATTCGGACACCGAAACGTTTCTTAAGCTTTGTGATCACTAGCACAGAATCCACCACTCTCTTCACCATATAGATTTTGATGAATTAAACTAGCTTTAGCCTTTGGTATAGCACCACTTTGGGAATGTTTTTCTCCCTTTGTCGAAGAAACCATTTGTACAGCTGATTTTCCATATTAAAAAACCCCCTCTTTCGCATAGATTTACGTTGTAGAGAGCCATTGTGTGTCAAGTTCAGGTTTTTTAAGATTTTACGCTACTTTTTTAATCCCACATATTGTTGATTTTGGCACACGGAATTTTATTGAAATTTCCTTAAGTGAAACGCCTTTGTTGCACTCATCAATAATTTTGACTTTGTCTTTTAATGAAAGCCGAGTGCGTTAAAATTTTATATTCATTTTTATATTTTGTACACAAAACTAAATCTTTGTAAAAAAAAAAAAAAAAAAAAAAAAACTAAATCTACAAAATTATTTCTGACCGTTTCAGCCAGACGAGACTTCAAACAACAAAAACACTTTTTAACTGCTAACGTTATCTTGCTGTCATGTCTTTGAATATGTGTGCGTACATAAAATTCAAAACTGCATAGCGATAGACAAACCAAAAAATAAAAATTTAAACAAAAATGTTTTAGTAGCGACGCGAAGACTAAACGAAAAACAGAAAGCTTGTTACAGTTTTGAACCTTTGGGCCACACACATACGAGAATAAACTTGTGTGTTGACATAAGAATAAATGCAAAGATTACAATAGCAACAAAAAAACATTTTAAGGCAATTTATCTACGCGTTCGTTATATCGGATAGCAAATTTGTATCATCGTTCTCTATTTAGAGATGTTAATGTAAATTTAAAAAGCGTTCGTTATATCGCAAATTCGCTATATCGGGTATTCATTATATTGGACGTCCACTGTATAATCTACAATATTTGAGAAAAGAAATTTTGTTTGCCTAAAAATAACGGTACCCACCAAACAAATGTTAAAAAATGGTTTTCCGATAATTTTAATAAAAATTCTGTTCTTTCCTTTGATTTTTTCGATCTATAGTTTAATAAAAAAAACTTTGGAATTTAATATATTACCGACTGTACCTAGCATAGAACCATTTTTTTTTTGAAATTTGAATTTCTCATTATCGGCATAACGGGTCTTACTGAAATTTCTTATAGAGAAGTTTAAAAAACATTGCATTTCAAGACCTTAAAAAAGATTTTTTATGAATTTAAAAAAAAAAAATCTATTTGTTTTTGAAAATTTAATATTTTTAATATTAAATATCTCAACGGCTTATATTTTGCTTGGAAATTTATTTTTTATTCGTATAGGTAATAATAGAAACATTGAGTTGGCCTACCGAAATTTTATCTTAAAAATGTTTAAAAAATTTTGTTTGTAAAAGCTTATTTTTTTAAGAAACCAATGTAAAGACTTATAATTTTCGTTCTTGCATAAACCAATATTTGCTTGAATCACTTGGCATCCTATTTTTATCTTCAACTATTGAGGAAGTTGACCTCAACTTTAGGATTTTTATTCTCAACTTGTGATTTTGTTTTTCTTCACTCAAAGTTGACAGTTTCAACTTTCGATTCTAAACTCTCGAGTTGATCTACTTCTGGTTTTCTCAGCTTCCGAAAATAATAGAAGTTGAGAGAGCAAACTTGAGAGTTGACATGAAACATTGTTTTTTTTTATAAAATACATACATGCATTTTGCTTCAAAAGTTTGTTTGCTTGAGTTTTCACAACAAAAATAAATATTGGCATACTTTTCCGCAGCAGTTATTTTTAGGAAAATTGGACTTCAACTTCGTCGAGCAGTGAATGTTGCCGCTCATTGGAGTTGAAAAGTGGAACGACCGTGACTCCAATTATCGCTTTCGTTTTTCAAAACCGACAGCAGTGATGTTGGTAGATTTAATAAAGGATTCACTTCCTTGCAACGCGAGACGGTAATAGTTTTAAATTCAGACCTAAGTTCCCTTTTAAATTAATCTCGTGAATTCCGGCCAGTCACAGATTTTTTGGTAAGATTGTATGCTTTCGGATCAATCCATTCCAGCGCCAGCGTGTATCACTTTCTGAAACTAGTATCGAAAGCAATTGTTAATCCAGCACCACAATTAATTCGAATGCCGGAAACGCACGAGGAAATGCTTGAAACAGTACGAGGTTTGTTCGCGATCGAAAAGACGACTTTTATATGTATGTAGGTAAATTAGGTCAGTTTATCACTAATGTAACAAACGCTATAAAGAATTGCAGATAGGCACTCGCAATTGAGTTGAGCGTTCATCTTCATATGGCGTTTGGAAAAGCAGATTTCCCGTGTGGGCTTCCGACATTAGGTGCGAAATAGAGACGGCAAAACACATCATCGCTTGCGCTGTTATTCACAATAAAGCAATTGATGGAAAACTATCGAACCTGCTCCCGGATTTGCTGATTTAGCTGCCACAAATTTACCATTTATGTTTGGGGAAACGGCAACATCCATAACAAACATCCGTTCGCTATTGGTAACAACTTATTTTAATCCCTATGTAGATCGAGGAGAAAATCATTCATCACAAATATCACACAAAAATTCAACTAGATTGACCGAATAAATTAAAATTTAATTTTGAAAGTGACAAATATCCCAGGGATATTTTTAAAATCAGAAGTTGATCAACTTTAGATTTTCAACTCGGGAGTTGAGAAAAAAAATTGTGAAGAAAAAGAAATTTCAACTTGCGTTTCAACTCTCGAGTTGAAGCCAACTCTCAAGTTGATCAACTTGAGAGTTTGGCTCAAGTTGAGCTATAGTGAAGAAAACGGCCCTTAGTCATTTAAAAAATGAATTTTATGCTTTTACATAAGAGCAAGTTCGTGAGACCCAGTCGTTCATTTTATTTTTATAATGGTTTAATTTTTTTGAACCATTACATAGCTTTGACTTAATGAAATCTCATGACATTTTTTTTTAATCTGTGTCTGTGTTTTGGAGAAATAAAATTTGGAAAAAAAAAAATGAAAGCCCAACAAAAAGAATTGCGCGACATCCTTTTTTTCTTCTTTCCCATCATTGTAATCTCAAGTGTGATCAAAATCTCGAGTTCGATTTTTTAACAAATGCATAACTTTCCATATAGAACCTAAATATGAAAATTAAATGCAATTTCTTGAACATTAGAGGTACGTCAAAATGTTTAATCAAAATCTTGGGTGTAGTTTTCGAGGTCCTGTGAAATAATCAAAAACGTTGTATGGCGGCCCTCAAACGTCAAAATTTAATTTTTCCCTTATCTGCTAACCCACATAGTGCCAAATTTCAAATTAAATCCGTCTGTCAAGCCATATGAACAGAATGATGACCGCGACGCCAATGGATTATAAATTTTAGTTTTTTCGGCTAATATTAACTTTGACAATTGCATCACTAGATGGAAATAATGTGAATCAGAAACGTCAAAAAATATATGTAAGATTTAGTTCATGGTAAACACCGTCTATAATAGAAAGAGATATCAAGAGCCTGATTACACGATTCTTTTTCTTTCAGTTGTTTCGTTTTTTTGACATTGTAAGTGAGAGGTGAAAAATTGTTGCTGAATGAAGCTACGTTTCAACACATTTAACGCAAACGTCAAAAAGACGAAACAACCGGAAAAAAGAATTGTGTAATCAGGCTACAAGAGTCAAACTGAAGTATCATATTATCTTCGTGCACCATTAGGTGCGGTCACATTCTCAAATATGCGTGTCAAGTACGGCATGATTGGGTTGATTTAATGAGAACACCACATCCAGCGGATTGTCCAGCATGATGGATGGATTTCAAAATGTTTTGATATTTTGGTAGATTTTGTTAGATTCAATTAAGATTTCTGCAGAATTCGAAAATCCAGTAAATTTCCATTTTAAATTTCATCTATGCTCTTAGTGGTCCGCCATGGTCAAAATTCTAATAAGAAGTGATGCTTGAGAGCATGTTTGATGAATGTGAATGCTCCTGTTTTTCATCCATCAAATATTCATTATGTCGTGTCAAATTTGAGAATGTTACAGCTCTAAGAAAATAGTTTCAGTATTTTGTATCTGCTAACTTCTCTGTTTGAATATATGTAGGTGGACAAATTTATTGTTGTATCAAATAACATCCCTGTTTAAAGAAAGTCTAACAAACTTTACGTTACGTAACGGAGTCCGATGGTACGTTCTTTTTTTAGCTAGCCTTTTTTATATAAAATTTTTAGATTTTTTTTTCAAAAAAATCTCTGGAACAACTTTTGAGAAAAAAAAATATTTTCTTACATTTCGAAAAAAATAAAATGCACGACTGGGTCGCACGAACTTGCTCCTATGTAATCGACTAGGAATTTTAAAAACGAATGTTTTTAGAGAAAACTGTTCATAAGGATAAAATTAATTTTTAAATTCTTTTAGTAGTAAGAGAAGAAAACAGAATGCTATCCAACTATGAATTTACGTAAGAACAAAAATTATAAGTCGTTGTAGTGGTTTCTTAAAAAAAAGCTTTTATAAACAAACTTTTTAAAAGCTTTTTAAGAAAAAATTTTGGTACGCCAATTTAAAGTTTTTATTATTGTTCGAATAAAAATTAAATTTACGAAAAGAAATATTGACCCGTTTCGGAGATATCGAATTTTCAAAAAAAGAAAAAATAGATTTTTTTTTCAAAAATTCAAAAAATATTTATTTTAAAGTTTTGAAATGCAATGTATTTTAGACTTTTTAGAAGCTTCTGCATAAAAATTTTCATTAAGATCCGTTCTGTGGATAATGATTAATTCAAAATTCGAAAAAATGGTTCTATGGTAGGTACAAGCTGTAATTTATCTTAATTTCAAAATTGTTTGAATATTTTGGTTTGGATAAATGGTTCCATGGGGGGTACCCTCAATAACCATTTTTCGGAATTTTTTTTCAACCAATACCTAGCTTTAATTAAATAAAAATTTTTTGCATTTTTATTTTTAAAATTTGTCGAACAGTTTTTGAGAAAAAAAAATGTTTTTAAAATTTCGAAAAAAATTCGTATGGCAGGTACCGTTATTTTTGGTCTTAAAAAAAAAAAGAAAAAACGTGTGGGGGGAAAAAATTAAAAATGATATCCACCAAGTTTGAAGAAAATTGGCCGAGCCGTTTAGGCTGTAGTCGAACCGACAGACAGACAGACCGACAGACAGACAGACAGAATTGCGAGACCTCATTTTTTAGTCTTCGCTATCATCGTAATGCCAACTTTGATCAAAATCTCGAGTTCGATTTTTTCTACGAATTCATAACTTGCCTTATAATACGAGTACCTAGAAGTCGCAAGTAAAAATGTATGATAAGTAACCTCATTTTTGGTCTCAAAGAAAAACTGTCAGGGGAAATATTATAAAATTATATCTACCAAGGTAAAAAAAAATCAGCAGGCTGAATTCGATCGGACAGACAGAACTTTGGGACCTGCTTTTTTCGTCTTACCTATCATTATATGGGTGATTCTACAAACGATGGAATTTTCAATTCAATTATTTAATCTGATTTTTTTTTATAAAATTAAATCTGACTAATATCTACCTGGCCTAACAATATTATTAGGGTGACCTTATTTTATATTGCTCAAAACATTCTTCAAAGTGTCCGATTCTCAGTCCCCTGACGTGTCCCCAGTGCGTTTTCTGAAAGAAAAATTATTACCGTTCTGTTATTTCAGGTCTCATACTAAAATGAATCCCACCGAAGTTACGCCAAATAATACATCTTTGCTACGAAATAGATAAATATTTTTTAGTAATTGATTTTATTACAAAAATCTTAATTAAACTTTGTCCCCCGTATTTCATATCAGTCCCCTGGAATATTGAAACAGTCGAAAATATCAATAACTAGGATGTCGATCGGATTTCCAGCACTGGAAATTTGAAGTACCAAGTCTTCTTACAATAAAATCGTGGTGCAACTCGATTCTGTTTCTTATGTTAGTAATGTGAAAAAGACATTTGTGCATGAAGTCGTGGATTGTCCGTTTAGTTTATCAGTCCTCTGGTGAGTTTTTACGAAACAAATTTGTATGTAAGTAGGCATCTTTCTTAGCAGTATAATATAGGTTTGATAAAACTGTAATATTATAAATATTTTTTTGATTTTTTAAGCAAAACCTTAATATCTTTTTTGCGCAAGAACCATGAAAAACCTCAGTCCCCTGGCTAATAAATAAACAAATGATATTTTATTCAGAAACCTGAGAATTTTTAAGTTATGTTGAACTTCGAACTTCATTGCGAAATATTTTTAAAATTTTTAAAAAGAATATAATTTATTTAAAATTGATTCTAAGTAGAAAAAAAAATTATTATAATATATTATTTTCTTTTAATAAAATGCTAAGTTAATTTGTATTAACCATGAATTTGTATGTTTATGAAGGCTAATTAAATTTAATTTCTATATTTCAGTGTGTACCCAAGAGAAAATACAAAAAAACTAAAGATTTATTCAGTCCCCTTAAAAAAAAACTCAGTCCCCTGAACATCCTTTTTCAAAAAATGTCCTTAAAATCGTCATTTTTAATATTTTTTACTGGCCGCTTTCAACAACGCAAAGAGCCGTTCTAAGGATCAACTAGAACAATTCTTACGACTTTTGGCTTCCAAAAATGTCGTGCCGAAATTTGTATCATTTTATTCCATTGTTTGTAGAATCACCCATATGTACTTTCTTACTTAACCGTCTCATGATCCATGAAGGGTCTCTTTTTCCATCCTCTGCGATCCCGAGGACGCTGCTTACAATCATCTAGGCTAAGTGTTCTGATGGCATCGCGATGTCTTCGTTTTTAAACCGGATGTTCTGCCTTCCTCGTTGCTGCGAACCTGGAGGCTGGGATTAGAAGAATCTCTTAGCTGGAGCATTGTTTTGTCCATTCAATGTGGCCGACCAAATGTAGTCAACTTGTTTTGCTTTCTGGACTAGATCCATATCTTCGTACAGATTGATAGAGTTCGCGATTATATCTTCCCCTCCATTCGCCTTCCTCACACATAGGACCAAATATCCGTGGAAGAATTTTTCTTTGGAAAGAGTCCAATATCTTCTCTCCATAAATCGGGACTGGTAGTATAAGGGTAGTCAAGACCAACAAGACTCGCCTGATCTTCAACACCCGCGAAGGACTTTATTAGAGATCGTTGGGAATGTTGTTTGCGGTCGATATCGTTCGCATTTCCCAACAGATGCAGATTTGTAGAATATAGTGTCCTCCGTGTTAACGCTTGCCCTTCGCAACATCTGCTTTACAACCAGATTGAAGAAATTACAAGAATTTTAAGTCCAGATTCACCATTCACTTATTGACTTTAAAGCCGCATATTCATTTTGAGGAGCTCTATATGCGGCGATGGACGAACTTGGGATCCTGAGAGTACTGATCTAACTGTGTCCCGTAATATTGAAAAATACGTGGTGCAATGTGAAACTAGGGTGCAACTCTTCTGAACGATTCCAAACACGTGCAGTGTTTCGTTGTTCTTTTCCAGGAGATCCCTGAATGTGAATATTTAGGTTGGGCTATGGTCGATCTGCGTTCCGGTCTTGAAACCAGTTGCTTGGATTTTTTTTTAAAACTTCCGGGTTTTGTTTCTATTGCTAGGCTCTTTAATCTCCTTGAGGCTGCGTTAACTCCCTTCTTTTTACGCAAGATATTCCTATCTGGCTAACCCAGGTATGCTGAGGCACCCACCGTAAAATTTCTTTTTCTGGGCGATTCGCAGTTTTTAACTACATAAGCTTTTAACTACATAAGCCGCAACTTAGAAATGGTTAGAGTCAAAGTTTTCCCTTCGAAATGTACGCGCGTCTAAAAAGATGTCAGATAAGTGCCATGCTTCGTTTATTATATGGTCGATTTTGTTGGTGGTTCGATCGTCTGGAGAGTGCCAGGTTCTTTTGTGGATCATAACCCTTGGAAATCTAGTGCTTACTTATCACCGTTTTATTAGTTGCTGCAAAATCTATTTGTCGAAATCCGTTATCTGTTGACGTTTCGTGGAGGCTGTGCTTACCAACTAATCCACTGAAGATGTCTTCTTTTCTAATTTTGGCATAAAAGTCACTCATCACAACTTTGACATCGTACTCGGGACAGACTCCGTACGCTCCATACAGAAGGTCAAAAACTCCTCCTTGACAGGTTCTTCAGATTCTTCGATGGGGACGTATGCGACATATTAAGCTTATATTTTAGAAGGTGGCTTTGATGCGAATCACAGGCAGATGATCACTTATCGGCCTATATGAACAAAGAGTATCCCAGGTATTAAAAACATGCACAGGCGAGTGACCAAAAAATGACAGGTGCCTACCAAATTTGAAAAAAATTGACCCATCCAAACAAACAGCTATAAATTCTTCGCACTATAACTCCAATAAATCATAGACCACCCTTAGTTAGTTGTTGGACAAACGCAAATCGAAATCACCAATGAAGAGGAATATAAAAGTTGGAGTCGGGCAAGGCTCGAAATTATGCCTGTTCCTCTACAGCTTGACAAAACCAACCAACTCAGCCCAACTTTATGTCCCCGACTAGCTTTCTTACGCTAGTTGAGACTCACGTTCACAGACTCTTCAAGTTCTCAAAAAAAAAAAACTGCTAACCTGATCAAACCCCCTAAACCGGAAAATATTTCCAACGGGCAGGGGCAGTCCATCAAAAAGCAATCTGAACTTTCCATCGTCAGCGCCCATTGATAAGAAGCGGATCTGATCCAATAGACGAAGATTTTGATTAACAATGAACGTAATGGCTTGCGCAATGGACTGTCACGCCACGCTGAAGGTCTGGCATTGATTCCCAGCCGCTGCCATCTAAAAAAAAAGTTTCCATGGCTTTTGCATCTTGTGAGGAAGTGACAACACGCAGCAGAAAATTTAAGTTCACCTTAATTCCTGCCTACACAAACAAATGGTTGGGAGTTGCAAGTGCGTCTAGCTTTTTGTTATTTTTTTAGCATCAGCCTTCCACCAGCAACTGAACGCCAATCCCTCCAAACCTGCACCAAAACCACCCATGTTCAACTGGGCAAAAGTCAACTGACTTATAATTCAATCTATTTACGATTATTTTAATCCTTGACTACTTTCTTTGAAACCAATAATTTACTGAATATCCACCGAGCTCAACTTCGATCAACAATCTGTTGGTCAAGCAAACTCTCTGCTCAGCACGACAGCATTCCAAGCCGCATTTATGAGTCTTTTGTGTGGCATATGTCCATCAAATATTTGGAACAAGATTTTAAACTCCTTTTTAATATATTCCACAGAATTAGGCAGAACCGCACACTGTTCCCAATGTGGCATATTGTTATAAGACATCAGTCGCATCCGCATTTAAATTTGGAAAAAAATAATCACTCACCCAAAAATATGAAAGTAAGTAGAAGTGTTTCCCTATAAAATCCTTTCTTCTCCCAAGAATCCCAACACAAAACATAAAGAACCAATCTTAAATCTGCATCTTATCCGCATGTTGTGCTTCTCTTTGTTAACCAATTATCTATCTTATCTGCCGAAAAATGCAAAACAGGAGGATTTTTGAGGTTTTTTTTTTTGCCTTTTCGTTGTTCTTTTTTTTAACGATACCTTTAGAATTTGAAATCGAATCCCAACTGAGGTAATTGGCCCTTGAAACAAATGCCGCTTCTGTTTGGGAAAAAAAATGTATCAAAAGACTCAAAGCTAAGCGCCATGCGCCTACAGATTTACCGCTTCAACAGTAAAATGTGAAACGACCGAATGAAAGGAAAGGACCCAGCCTCCAGCATCCTGTCAATATATATTCAAGTGCAAAACAAAGGAGATAATTATTCATGTTGCTCGCACCGACACGACGAACGACGGACGCACGTGAGAGAGAGAGTAATGCGCCTGTCTAAGCGTAAGGTTTTTACTCGAAATAAATTGAAGGTCCTTAGAAGACAAATAGGAATTTCGAGGCCGACACAAGGATACATGACGGACTTCATTAATCAATCGATGTGTTATTGATTCGCACAGGTAGATGTATCAGAATTCATCATGTCGTGCATATGGCTGCTGTATACTTTTCCAAGGGTGAAAATTGAAGCGGAACATATCTGAGGAATAAAAGTCATTACACGAATGCAATGGGTTGACAATTTCTTTGTGTTGCCAAAAAGACGAATTGATAGATTGACAAGAGGCGCCTCTATGGTGCCTATTCAAATGGAGAAGCCTCTCGCATTTCCCCAGAGCATTGGGAATCTTGAGATTGATTACAGCTATACCAAGGGAAAAAGTTGATGTAGAATAAGCGTATATACATCAGAAACCTTTTTTGTCGGTGCAACAAGAATCTTTTCATATTCTTCCTAAAGGTGGAACGCCCGGGGATCACTTTATCGATTTATTAATAAAAATTTAACTGTGGAGTGAGTTTTGTATTCTAGCAAGTCATGAAGGTTAATTGAGTTTTTAATTTTATTTATAAAGAAATAAATTCTTTTCGAATTTAGGAAAGAGGCTTAAAAAAGATGAGCTCACAGCGCACATTACACATATATGTACTGTGTACATACCTTACACAAGCGGACTTGGAAAAGAATTGTGTTCCTATTTGACATCCGAAGATTATTTCAAATTAACTCCTTAAGCACATTTCTCAGTTTATTCAATTTTCGAGTTAATTCGTTTTTAACCCATCAGTACTCGCAGAAAAAAAAAATCTACCCCTTGGTCTCGGAAACACTGTATAGGGTATTATTGATAGTTAACTCGATTAAATGAAATGGTTGAAAAAAAAACAACTAAAAATGTTAGTTAAATTTAAAAAAATTTAAAAACCGAGAAACTAGGTTATAATTGGCAATTTTCAAGATTGTTTATTTCAAATGAATAATGTGTAGAAATCAAAAAACTACTTACACTTAATTCATTGAACACATTTCCTATTAAATATTAAACAATCTTTTTAATTAAATCAAACTAATGGTTATGTTGTTTAAATTAAATGAGTTTCATATTTATTTAATTTTACGCAGCGAATGGGTTAGAATTTCCAAAATTTAAATAACTTCTCGTTTGATTTAACCGAATGGCGATGGTCAAAATAACACATCAAGCTTGTTAAAATTGCACACCGATGCGGTTAAAAATATCAATTATATTTATTTAATTAATTAACCGAGTAGAGTCGCGTAATTTTAACCAAAAAAGTTTCCAAGAAGTAAAATCTTACACGACTTTTACGTGATTTTTAACCGACCTATTTTTAAATAATCTCATGACTCACTGAAGATATATTTTTAACATAATTTTGAAATAATAAACAGCACTTAGTTCTGAGCCTTAGACGAACTAGATAGTTTCTAATTCAATATTAACAATTTTGGTAATATGCTATTGACTTCTCTAATAACTTTTCAAGCCGCCACTCAAAGTTGTTGATATTAGGTGTGTTTTTTTCGCAAGTCCATATAGAATTGTAAAAAAAAACGACATCGGGATTTAAGAGCTTTTTTTCTACATAGCTGGAAGCACTGTGTACGCTATGACATTTGTCAGCTGTATTGACGACTAGCATCAACCAGCATCAAAAAACGACACTTTTGACGTCTCTGAGCAAATTATCGATAACATATAGATAATTCTATTTTGGCATCACCATTTTAATCGGGTCTTAGATTAACTCTCGAAAATTATCTGGTCTTAGCTAACTCTGTATAGATTTAAGTAGTTCTTGCATTTGCATGTAAAGCGCTTAGTCCCGATGTCGTTTTTTTTACATTTCTATATGGACTTGCAAAAAAATACGCCTATTTTGGTGTGCAAAGCTAAGTTCAATTTTAATTTCTTATTTTCGATGTTTTTCTAGCTTGTTCTGGATTTATTCTGGTTTTTTTCAAAACCCAAGTTTTTGACCTTAACTTTTTTTTCAAAAATGAAATTTTTTTAAAGTTATTCCAATTTTTTGTTGATGTTCTAGATATTGTGTATGGTTAGTAAAAAAGCAAGGTTTTTCGTGAATTTAATTACAGTAGCTTTTTTTAATTCAAATGCGCTTAAGAGTTTATTGGGATCATTGTAATAACATAGAATAAAATGCACGACTGGGTCGCACGAACTTGATCCTATGTAATAGAGTAGGAATTTTAGAAACGAATGTTTTTAAAGAAAAGGATAAAATGAATTTATTAAATTCTTTTAGTAGTGAGGGATAAAAACAGAATGCTATGCAAATATGAACAAGAACAAGAACAAAAATTATAAGTCGTTGTAGTGGTTCCTTAAAAAAATAAGCTTTTATGTAAAAAAAATTTCAAAACATTCTCAAGAAAAAATTTTGGTACGCCAACTTTAAATTTTTATTATTGTACGAATGAGAATTAAATTTCCAAGAAAAATATTGAGCCTTGTTTGAGATATCGAATTTCCCAAGAAAAAATTACTTTTTTCCAAAAATTGAAAAAATATTTTTTTTTAAGTTTTGAAATCTAATGTTTTTAAACTTTTTAGAAGCTTCTCTCTAAAAAATTTCATTAAAATCAGTAGATAATGCCGATAATGAGAAATTCAAAATTCGAAAAAATCGTTCTGTGGTAGGTCAGTACCATTTTGTTTTGAAAAATTGTTTTATTAAATTATAGATCGTAAGAATTAATCGAAAAACAAACAAAAAATAAGCTAAATTCTCAGAACCGTTTTTGAGAAAAATACGATTTTTGAAAACCATTTTTTAACATTTGTATGGAGGGTACCGTTATTTTTAGGTAAAATAATTTATTTTTTCTCATATCTTGTAGATTATATTAAAAAACTTTTATTTATCAAGTCTCAAAAAAATCGAGCATTGGGTTTTGAAAATATTGATTTTCAAAAAAATTTGAATTTTTTTTTTAAATCCGAAAAAAATTTTTATTGAAAATTTCAATACACAATAATATTCAAACTGCTGGGGACCCTTAACATATTTTGAAGAAAATCAAAAATAAAAAAAATGTTTCCAAGAGGGGTACGAAAAATAACCATTTTTTTGCAAATTTTTTTCAACCATTACTTAGCTTTAACTAAATGAAATTTCGTGATTTTTTTTTTTAAATCTGTGGACAGTTTAAAAAAAATTATTTATAAAATTTCGAAAAAAAATGGCAGGTACTGTTATTTTTGGTCATAAAAAAAAAGAAAAAAACGTAAAACCCATATCTTCCAAGTTTGAAGAAAATTGGCCGAGCCATTTAGGCTATAGTCGAACAGACAGACAGACAGACAAGTTGCGACATCCACTTTTTTCGTCTTCGCTACACGTCTTTACACACTGTGTAAAATTACCTTAAACGCCTTAGGTAAATATTTTTGTATGGAATTTGTTAAGGTGTGTCCAGACCAAAGAAACATTTTTTAAACATTTCAGAAACATTTAAGAAACATTTAAGAAACATTTCAGAAACATTTAAAAAACATTTCAGAAACAGAGAAACATTTCTGAAATGTTTCTGAAATGTTTTCTTTGGTCTGGACGCTCGGATCCACTCTTGACGAAAATTTTAAAAATAGAATCAAAAAAGCCAATGATATATCTGAAATTTGCGAAAATATAAATTGTGATAAAGATGAAGTAGAAAAAAAAATTTATGCGCTTAAAGTACAACACAGGCGAGAAAAAAAGTTACAGACAACTCAATCTGGAAACAATGGGAAACAAAGAAACATTTCAGAAATGTTTCTCAAAGCGTCCACACCAAAAAAACAAATCAGAAACATTTCTGAAATGTGTCTTAAACAAATTGGAAACATTTTAGAAACGTTTTTTAAACAATGTTTCCTGAAATGTTTCTTTGGTGTGGACACACCTTTAGACATACATAATTTTACCTGAGAACTAATGTAATGCGATTTAGGTTAGACTGCCTTAAATATAACTTGATTTTACCTCCCATTGTAAACATGAATCTGATGTGTAACTTTGCCCTAGCGTTTAGGTGTTTCATTAGGGCTAAGATAAGTTTGCCTCAAACTATTGATGTAAAAATTACCTTAAACTAAGGGCAGAATTGCCTTAGGGCTAATGTAAAGTTCCACAAATCTAGAAAATGTGCGGGTTAATCAAGTTGTATTTAAGGCAGATTTACCTCACGAACAGGACAGGTAAAATTACCTACTTTTCTGATGTCAATGTTCTCTTCTCACTCGCACGTGAGTAAACATAAATCATAATGAAGCGTCTATAATCCCATAGAAAGAATAAAGATGTTACTAGAAGTGTAAGTGTCTCGTCAGCGGCAGCCATATTTATAGAAGTATTTGAGGGTTAAAAAATTATGATCTTGATAAAATAACTTGGCTGTAGCACTTGACTGACTTAAAATGTATTAAGTGGTATGTTCAAGTTTTCGTTTCGCATTGTGGTGATTGCATAGAAAATATTTTATTATAAAAGTTACACAATATAACTTTTTTCAATTTATACTAAATAAGTACATTAACATCTTGGAGACTTTATTGCTACTTACTACAAAAAAAATGTAATAGTAGAAAATTACAGAAAAGATGAGATTTTATGACTATTGTAAAAGCAGCATAAGCTTCTCAGTGTCTAATTTGGAATATTTTGTATTAAATTTGACCTTTCCGCTTTCCTATCAACTCTCACACGCAAATGACCCACGACCTAAATAAAAACAAAACAGATTTAAAAGTTAATTTGGATTTTATTTGCTTACGAAAAAATATATGGTAACCCTTTTTCCGATAAAAGTTATAAATAAAATAATTAAAATATGCATTATTTTGAAGGCGCTTTGTGTTTTTTCAACGTAAAATGTTAAAATTAGTAGATATAATTTCAACCGCACTTATATTTCGGTTCCCATATGTGCAAAATAGTAAATATAATGCATGGCCATTATAATAAAATAATTGATAGATAGCAAATCATGTATACACACAAACTTAAAAAGTATTTTGTTTCTTTCTTTATTAAGCTTACAAATATTCTGTTCTCTTTTTATCACCTCTCATTGGAAGAGAAACTAGGTAAAAATTATCTTATTCCTGCTAGATTTACCTTATCTGAAAGCTTCATTTAGCCAAAGAACTATGGTAAATTTACCTAGTTGTCAAGCTTTATTCAAAAAAGGTTTAAGATAAAATTCCATAGATAAACTTGCATAAATTTACCTACTTTAGACAGTTCCTAACAAATTTGTTTTGCCTTAGCAATTTAAGGTATGTTATCTTAGAACTTACCAAGTTCAAAACTGCCCTAGGAGTAACTTAGTTTATACCCCGATTTAGGTTAATTTTACACAGGTTTTTCTTTGGGTGTATAATCGTAATGTCAACTTTGATCAAAATCTCGAGTTCAATTTTTTTTTCGAATGCATAACTTGCCTTATAGTACCTATAACTCGCAAGTAAAAAAGGTGTATATAAACATTGGTCTTAAATGTTTGAAAATTTCATTAAAATCCGTTATGCCGAAAATGAGAAATGCAAGATTCGAAAAAATGATTTTATGGTAGGTAACAAGGTAAGGTACAATCAATAATATCTTTATTTAAAATGTTTGTTTATTGAAGTATGGGTACCGTTATTTTTAGATAAAATAACTTTTTTCTCAAATCTTTTAGATTGTATTAAAAAACTGTTTACTGTTAAGTGGTAAGAAAATCGCACATGGGTTTTTTTAATTCAAAACAATTTTTGTTTTAAAATTTAAATACCAAATACTATCCAAGCTTTTGGGGAGATTTAGCATAGAATAAAATCGGGTTTACAGTTATTGAGAAAATCAAAAACAAAAGAAATAGTTCTGAATTTGTAATTTTTTTTCAAGTATTACATAGCTTTAACGAAATGAATTTTTTTCATTTTTCTTAAATCTATGGAACAGTTTTTGAAAAAAAATATTTTATAAGATTTCGAAAAAATTCATATGGCAATTACCGTTATTTTTGGACTTAAAAAAAACTTGTGAAAAATTTTAAAATACCATCTCACAAGTTTAAAGCTATAGGCTGTAATTGGACAGACAGACACAATTGCGAGACCCACTTTATTCTTGTTTTCACCGTAATATCGAGTTCGATCTTTCTCCGAATGCATAACTTGCCATATAGTACCTATGTATGCATTTATATGTCGCAAGTAAAAAAAATGTTATACAAAAATCATTACCTATCATATAAATGTAAGAAATTGTTTAACAAAATCTTATTTTTCTAGAATTTTGACAAAATTTTGTCGTTATTCCTTAATTTATATAACCAACAATTTCATATAAGACGATTTTTAACTAGTACATTATTTCTTTTTTGTTTTTAACTTTCAACAGAAGCTTTTAAAAAATATTGCATATACAAATTTTCAAAAGTGTGGTTTTACATTTTTTTTTTTTAAATTGAATATACATGTTTCATAAACGGTTCTGTAATTCTCATTTTGAAACATTTATATAAATTTATATTTTAGTACATTAATATAAAAGAAATTAGTTTAAAAAAAAAAAACAATATAAAAAATAATATTCGTTAAAACAAAAAAATATCGGCTGCTTACTATTAACGTATATTTCACATTTATCGCTCTTGACCAAATATAGAAGAAAAAGTATGCAATATTTTCTTGAAGTACCTATTTAAAAAAAATTATCGAAATTTGCAATAGAAGAAAAGTAAAAATTTATTAAAATAATATAATTTTTCTTAAAAATATTTTCATAAATTTGAAAAGCATAAAATACAATTTTTACAAGTCCCTCTTTTTTCAACAAAATTTGACATTACATCGTCGCGAATCGCGAATCAATGGAAAACATCCTAACATTATTCTGCCTAGTATTTCATATATCCGATAACCCTTCGCTTAGTTTGGCTATTTTTCATGAAGGACCGTTAAGAGGATACAGAAAAAACGTTCTATCTCACGAGATAAATCTGATTGAATTAGCAGAAAAAAGTACCAGAAAAATTTATATTATTATTTTCCAAAAGAACAAAAAGGTTGATTTTCATAATATTAACGTCTTGCTCCTTTGGCGAATTCTAAATTGCCCAATGGCGAACTTAACAATTTATTTTTTTTCCTGAATTTGGAATAGTGTACACATTTTAATGATAAGTGACGTATCTGGCTTAATAGATAATAAGCAGATGATTGGAAGAAGCTAGAAGGTCTTAAGAGTCCGCACAGTAGATAAGGCCATAACGATTCAAAAGCGACATTTTAAAAAACTTATTCCTCGGCAGTTAATACCGAGTATTTGCTATATTGTCAATCGGTGAATTTATTGACTGGTGAAGAATCATCTGTCGAAGAAATGGTCTTGAAAAACTAGCTATCGTCAGCTTAAAGAGAGATATGAAAATATTTGATAATAAGATTATTGGAATCGTTAAAAGCAAGCCTAAAAAAGTACAGGACCTAAGTGGTAGCCTTGTGGGACCCCGGAGATAGCTAAGAAATTATTTGAGAGGGTAGATTTGGAACGATCCTTATAATTACATAGTTACGGTTTCCGATGTAAGATGTAATCCATTTGAAGAAGAAAGATTCAAACCTAAGGGTGGACTGTTTGAAAAGAATAAGTCTATTGGAATTTTTGTTGAAGGCATTAATTAAGAAAATAGGTGGATAAGGGCACTGATATCTATAGTACATTGGATAGCGGATTCATCAAAAAAAGTTGACTCCAATTGAACATTGTTATATTATAAAGGCAACCACGGTGCCGTATAACAGTATAACTGAATAACATCTAAAACAGCATCATAAAGCGCGGAACAGAATGAACCAGCAACAGCAACAACGACCGCCATTAATTTAGAACCAATGCATTTCAATTGTTCAACACACATAAGAACAGCAACAGCAACGCCAACAGCATCGTTAGGCCAAAGTCCTAAACTTGCTATTGCTGGTGCAGTGTTGTCAACTTTCCCACTGCAACATTTAGTGGCACCACAATGCAAAACAAAATAGAACTCAAAATATTTTTTTCATTTCGCTACTTTTTTATTTTGGTTGCAATTATCCTGTGAATAAAAAACAATAAACAATTTTTGATAAACTAAAATTGCAAAATTAAGTGACCAAAAAGTAATAAAGAATAAAAAACTATCGTGAGTGTTAAAAAATCGCAGAATAAATGAAAAAATTACTGTGCCAGTCTTTTGCCTTAAAAACAGACAACTGAAACGACATTCTTTCAATTTTATTAAATTGTCAATTTGTCAATCAAAACAAATGATTTTCGTTCAATTTTCAATTTATTATTTTAATTT
Organism: Chrysotoxum bicinctum; assembly: GCA_911387755.1. Classification (NCBI taxonomy): domain Eukaryota; kingdom Metazoa; phylum Arthropoda; class Insecta; order Diptera; family Syrphidae; genus Chrysotoxum; species Chrysotoxum bicinctum. The sequence continues at coordinate 87,198,482 of OU426989.1, read as the reverse complement.
TAATAATAAATATGTAAAATTTACAAATAATGCGAGAAACAGATTAGCATAGCAACTTCAACAGTAAGTTCAACAGCAACTTTAACAACCACGTCACTCTTTTTAAGGCCACTATTTTAAATGGCTTTGATTACATTAGCCGTGTTTTTTTGGAAAAAAACTTCGACATTAACGTTAGACCTTAACCCTAAATTCGATGTGGCTGTGCAAGTGCTACCAACTTTTGAGGCGAAATTAGTCAGTATTAGCAACACTTAAATGAAAATGTAACAACCATATTTTTGATTCGTCTATTTATTTTGGTTTTGACAATCGAAGAATTGTTAAAAACAAATTAATTAGTACGACAAATTGCACAAGTCGTATACATTGGCGCTATTTACGTTAATTTTTATCGTTAAATGTACGGCAAAATCATTTCGCATTTGAATTTACTTTGATTATATGCTGTCAAGAACGCTGTTCAAGTTGTAATCTATTTCACAAGACTTTTGCAGCTTTATTTACTAACTCGTTTAAGCGACGGAGTAAAGTTACTTCGACTTTACAACGGCTCTAATCCTGAAATCCTTATTTATAATGAAAATGCACGAGGAATAGCGTCGGAATAAGCTAAAACTGGTTCATAGGAGGTTTAAGGCCGTTTTAGTATCTAAATGTCATTTTGAGATGACATTATATTTTGCAATAATGAATTATTTATATTTTCCAAACGCTCAGTTTTACGGTATTGGGAACACAATGTATTTGGTACATTCATTTATTGGATTTGAACTTTATACAATCCAATTTTAAATGTATCCAATTTCTAATATGCATACAATGATAATAAAATGCATAATAATGGAAATCAGCTGGGGTTTGATTTAGGTTTATAATAACCAGAGTTTTAGATTTGTCACTTTTTTTCCCAGTATATTTGACATAAGGAAGGCGTAGCTAAAACGGCTAAGAAAATAATTTTAAATAAGGATTTGTTTGACGTGCCGTAAACCCGAAGTAAGTGCTTCGGCTCGGTTTAACTATTCCAAAGTTGAACCCAGTATTAGTGAAAAATAATAAATAAGGCTGTTGATATTGAAGTTTTTCGTTGCTGTTAGACTAGACGCGCACGTTCAATTTTTAGTTGCACAACTGTCTGGTTGCTTATAGTTATAGAAAACAGATGAACTATTTGGTTGAATGTCCGCGCAGGTGCATATATTTAGATGTTACACAAAATAGCGAATTCATTTTAGCCATTCGTTTAGTTTGTGTCAAAACACAAACTTTTTAGTTGCTCGAACCAAGCAGTTGTTAGACTAAAAATTAAATGTGTGCGCCTAGCCTTAAAGTTACTTTTGAAGTTGCTTTGTCAATCTGTTTCTCGCATAAACAAGTGCAATCAAATTTGTTTTCCTCTTTGTCATGTCAAAATATTTTTTTTTTGTGAAAAAAGACGTCACATTATGAAGCTGCCCACCATCTGTCATCTTCAATTGAAGTCAAAAAATCTGTTATACAATGTAGGGAATGTGCTATCCAGTGTATTATACAGATCAGTGGATAAGGGATACGAATTATTTCAACAAGGTTTCAAAGTTTTTGGGAATATGTGAAAATTTAGAAACGGGACAATAGTTTGTAAATGTTACTTCACATTGGGTCCTTTTTATGTATTGGGATTTGATGTATAGAAATTCGTAGGATTATAACTGTTTGTGGTTCGTTTAGAGTTCCGTAAATGAAAGAGTGAGAGAAGTGTTACCTTAAGTACTTCAAAGTATCCGAATATTTCTGATATTCGGACAAACTATAAGGAAAGTGCAAAATATTGGTATCAACGTTCAGACCCGAATCATGTAAGATAAATTATTATCTGGACAGTAAAGGTAAAACAGGTTATGTAAACACAAAAATCTTACAGTATCTTACTATCGATTCCAACCTAAATATTTTTGTATTTGATTTTGAAGCTTGTTTTTCCAAGTTTCAAGAAGATAAGATTTTATTTATTTATAACTACTGTTTTAACTTTGCTATACAGATAAAAATCAATAAAATTAGATCCGGATCTGCATTTTTATCCGGATATGTGACACTTTCCGGACACACAATCTTTCAAATGTCAGTCCAATTACTCGGCCACTTTGACGATATTGACATAATTGGAATTGCAAAGCGTGATGTTAGTGGCGCGTTTGATAGCATTGAGGCGGAAGTGATGTGGACAAAACCAAGTATATGCTGTCATAAAGAAAGGACACCCAACGCTGACGTAGAACACCACCAACACCAGCTATAACCTTGAGGTAGTTAGGGCTGAAATCAAACGGATAAGAACTCTTGCCAAATGCTGCTTCTTTGATCTAAGAAAGTGAGTAACAAAGTGTTCTCTTGATCACATGAAGTGCACCTTATAAGACTATTTTTATCCTGGTCGTTGTATATGGTGCCGAGACATCGACCTTGTCAAAACTGGATGACCGTTCTCAGGATATTTCAATAGCAAGATTTTCAGGTAGATATTTGGTCCCGTCTGCATAGACGAAGAGTGGACACATAAACACGAACTGTACGGAAGCACAGCAAGACTAACTTGGCCAAACGAGGTGGCTAGGTGATGACCAGACCTAAATGCACCGACTCGGAAAGTCTTCGAATCCAATCGCAATGAACGGCGTAGTAGAGGAAGACCCCAACTCAGTTGACACACACATGTGGGAAAGGACCTCAACCAACATGGTGTGCGAATATGGAGATAGCTATCTAGAGTGTAGAGCTGATTGGAGAAGCTTGTTGGTAGAAACCCTGGTCCACCCCGGTCTGTTGCGCCACTTTAAGTAAGTATTTTTTTCTCTTTGAAGAAAATTTTTCGGGTACCACAATTAATTAATGCCTCGACCCAAATAACACTGCCTATAGCATTTGATCAAAGCAACATAATGTACATCTCTCCAATCACCAATTTTGTTGAATGAAATAAAAAAAGTTAACAGCTTAGTTTAAAATATCGACTAAATGAATGGCCAATCAACAATAATCAATTCGTTTGTAGGTAAAGTACACAAAAAAATATATATCATCTCTCAGTTTTTGTAGGTATTTAGGTTTATATTTTTACAATTTTTCTCAACCCTTTCCAACCGCCAATCTCTAAATGAAAATGAAAAAAAAATCATCCAAGACCCACTACACACTAATACCGCGGTCCACATGGAGTACATCTCGTTATATCACACTTTGTGCATATAACACATTGTGTGAGGCCGTGTAATTGAGATTTTTTTTTGTCAGTAAAAACGGGAATTATTTTTTGTTTTCTTTTTGGAATTCAATAGAAACATCACTTTTTAAGTAATTTTTTTTTTAATCTACCGTCATCATCAGCATCCAGTGGCGACCTCAATTGAACTCCCGGACCAAAGCTAAACGAATTTTCATTTATTTCGCATTTTAACATTTCAATTTGCAAAAATGATTATAAAAACCACATGGTCCACTGGGAGACATGAAAAAAATGAAAAAATTCTTTTTGCTTTTTTCTTTTTTTCCGAGGTTTTTCATCCGTTTTTCTTTACATGTTCAGAACGGGGATATGTAAACTCTGGCAGAATCAAGGTTTCAACACCTGTTCAGATGGTTGGGGTGGCTCGCAGCTCGCAGCCCAAAGCCAGCTACCTGCTGCATGACATCGCCCCCTCCCCCAGTAGTCAATTTGCTGGTGTATCAATTTCATATAAGCCCACACATTCAGCTCCATTCCATCCATCCCGCTGCCAATAGATACATCATAAAAAAAGCAAACAGTAAAAAAGTATCTCATTGTTATAACATCACAATCACCCAGATAACAACACCAGCAACAATCGCAAATAAAAAAAAAATACTACAAAAAAGCAGCGGGAAAAATTGGAAACACGATGAACTTAAGGGATGACTGCCGATGCCAGTGCCAGCCGGCGGCGGAAGGGGGGAATCACTTCGATAAAGCTGTCGACACAGACATACAAGATTCACAGGACATTTGATGATTGCCCTCGGTATCCGTATCCGTATCCGCATTCCGTGTAACTGTTTCTGTTTGTATACGCAAATCGGATGGGATTCCATCATTTAATGCCGTAAAAAATTGGGGATTACATCGCGAGTTCTGTTATTTTCCACCATCATCGCCGCCGCCGCAGCTCCGCCACCAGGACCACCCTCTGGGAGAATTTCGTTTCTTTGATTTTTTTGATTTTTTTTGGTTCATGATTGGGGAGGGGAATCAGAGGGAACTACCTAAGGGCAGTATTCCGTGTCGTAGAATTATTCTCTTCTGATGGCATGCGATTTCTTATTTTCTTTGTTGGTTCTTTATCGTTCGTCATCGCTGCGTTAAGTCTGTTAAGTGAATTAAATTGTCCTTCATGGCTACAGGCTGGTTTGTCTACCCCAACTCCCCAAACAACCAGCACTATATACTCTGTGCTCTGGAGGGTTGATTTGTTCGTGCAGATAAAAATAAATTTTTCTATAGGATGTTGATGTTTCATTTTTTTTTTATTATTTATTTTGTTGTTCTTTCTCATTATTTCTTAATGTTTTGTTTATTGACATCAGACAAGGGAACGATTAAGATAAAGAAATCACAAATTTGACAGGATTAGCCCATTTAAATTCGGGAGTGTTATGGGTGATTGAGGGATCCTTCCTGGGAGTTGGTGTACTGTTTTTTGTAAACAAATTTTATTACTTTTTTTTTGTCGGGCTTATTTAAGTGTTGGCCTGGGCCTAGTGAGATGAAGATGACTTTATCATTAGACATTGATTGCCAGAAGAAAACTTGACGGTTTTTAAGCATTATTACGCAGGCAAAATATTAAAATTAAGCTTTGAAAAGCAAATATTAACTTTTTATATTCCTAATCCTTTATCACTTGGAATCATCTATTGGCTTGTCAGGGAAGAAAGCAATTTGGAATCAATACCTTAATCAACAATTCGGAACAAATAAAAATAAAAGAGGTATACATTTTGGTCGATTGCTCAAGGAGAACCAGAGTCTAGTGATTTACAACTACTTCCCAACCATTTTTATGTGCATGTTGTTAGTAGGAATGGAAAGGAATCACGATTTTCCACCAAATCCAAATGGATAACTAGAAATGCACAGTTTTATGACAAGGGATTGACTAAGGCGATTTGTTGCTTACTCAAAACAGTCTGAGGGCTCTTAACCTTACATGTGTCCCAGGATATAATTCCACTTTCCATACCCCAAGGAGTAAGTTCGAACAAATAGTAGATAAGTAAAAAGTCTTCTACTTAGTGTGTGACTGTTATAAAAAGTGTTGGTGTTGGCTGTTCGGCTACCCGAATTTGATCGTGTTTTTCAAGCTGAATTACTGGCTATCAGGACAGCATGCAAAGTGCTCAAAAGAGATCCAAACCAGAACTGGAATACCGCTATTATCACAGGCAGTCAAGGGGCTGTTAAATCAAATAATTCTAGCACATCATCCTCCAAATCATCCTCAATGTCACTCTTATCTGGGTTCAGGTTTATTGTGCCATTGATGGGAATGAACGGATTGGCCAGGCAAGGATCAGCCCTTCACAATTTACTTGCGGAAAGAGTCAACATTACCCTCGGAGTGTTTTCTTAACGAACCAAACCGTAGTTGAAGCAGTTTAACTAACTGCATTATATCTAGAAATATTTGGCCCAACTATAATAAATCCCTAACACTTGATCTGATATGCAGACCCAAGCAAAACATGGCCAGGATCGTGACTATACCTGTAGCGGACACTGGCCAATAGGAGAGGATATAGCGAAGCTATAGGCATTCCTCACAACACTCACTGTCCTAGCTGTGGAGAGTGGAGACCAACGGAGACTGCAAATAACCTGCTCTGGCCAAATTTAGAGCATAATCATTAGGAAGGGCATTTTTTAACGACACATTGGCGAACTTTCGGAAATGAAAGTCAAACATAGAAGATACAAGGATTTCTTAGATTACAGGAACTGGTATTGAAAGAGGTGGAATTGTAGAGATTTGTGCAGTGAACAGATCCTGAAAGTAGTCGATGAATGAAGAGAGTGTCGCTTATTGGTCATCGTTCTTCCAGCGTATTCAAGTTTACTAATAGAAGTCGGCCGCGATACCTTTGTAGAATTAAAGGGTTATTCCAAGACAGGCCCCAAAGAGTGAAACTTAAGAAACGACGTTCAATGCTCTCCATTCTGGATATATGAATTTATTGATACTTAACAGGCGTATTCAAGAAGGGGACGAAAATTAATGTATAAAGATTGATTTACGTAGGAGTCAAAGAGTTCTTTGGGCCATTGTTTCACAAAGCCTTATAGTGCAGAATTTGCTTTTCAGAAAAATTTCGTTAATTGCGGGTTTTTCAATAAGAGCGCTACAAAAGTTTTTTTTAAATAAAACAATAACGGTTTTGGATATCAATGAAATTTTTTATTCATGTGAAAGAACGTTCGATGCCATTGTATGGAACTCGATTTCTTTTGCACGGCCACCACGGGCACGCTTGCAGAAGTCCAGATGCAGAGCCCAATTTTCGACGGTTTTCAAGCATAAATCGGCCGATACTGATGCAATTTCACGCTTGAGAACGACGTGTGAGAGACACATTTGGGCTTTCTGCAACTGAAGCCTCAGCGGCAGCAATATTCTCGACACTACGGGCACTTCTTTGTCTCACTGGCACGGAAACATTTTGTACTGTGCCTGGTGGATTCAAATTTTTCCAATAGGCGCTCAATTGTTGATCTGCTAGGACGATTATGACGACCATAAATTGGACGTAGCGCTCTTAACGTTGAGGCTATTGACTCCGAATTTCGGTAGTAAATTTTAATAATTTCGACTCGTTGTTGGCTCGTATATCTTTCCATCATGTAATGGAAAACCTTACTGAAGAGAAATGTCAAAAGAGCGGCAAGAAATATGGCGTCGTTTGCTGTCCCTGTCGCTCTACTTTTGTAGCGTCCCTGTTGAAAAACCCTTTACTTAACAGGCGTATTCAAGAAGTGGACGAAAATTAATGTATAAATAATGTATAAAGATTGATTTACGTATAGGAGTCAAAGAGTTCTCTGGGCCATCGTTTCACAAAGCCTATAGTGCAGAATTTGCTTTTCAGAAAAATCTCGTCAATATGTGTGAGAAAGTTGAGCTCTTTATCCTATAAAAGACCAATGTCGCGAATTGACTCAGCGGTGGATATGGGTTAATAATGGAAAAGGTAGAGACGGAGATGAGATTGGAAGCGATTTCGTGAAAAAGTGATTGACTGATACTTATCTTTAAGCAATTTTTCAGACACCAAGCAGAGAAATTGTAGAGATCAAGTTAAAGAATAGTAGATAGTCATGTGCCGAATAAATGGTCTTGAAAAACTTGGTACCGTCGGCATAGTGAGATATCGGAATATTTTTTGACCGTTTCAATATTGTTAATTGTAAAAAAAGGAGAGGTCCTAAGTGGGTGCCTTGTTGGACCCTGGAGGTAGCTAAGAAATCATCATATTTAAATTTGTTTTTGTACTGACAGTTTTTCAGGCAAGAACAATCTATTTTAAAAAGAAAACTTTAAGCCCAAGGGTGGACAGTTTGAATAGAATAAACTTATGTGAAATTTCGTCGAATGCCTTGCTGAATTCGGTTGAGACAATAGACCGAGAGCCCACAGCAATTTTTGGGTGTGATTGATAACAAAAAATAATTAGCATAATTAGATAGACCTTTAGTAGTTATTTAAAAATGTGAATATACTGTATGCTCTAGTGGGAGCTATAGTGCATAAAAGTGCATCATGTATGCAGTTCTTTCCAAGTCTAAATAATTGTCATAACAACTTTGCTAAAATGTAGAGTTAAGCCCCCTGATTGAAAATATCGAGGTCCAAGACGTTTTACAGACAGCCTTTTGTCTGCCAGACGCGATAAGAATAGCGTACTTCTTGCACGAAGAAGACCGCCTTCAAAACATCTTGGACCTCGATATTTGAAATCAGGGCACTTAGCTCTTCATTTTGAAGTTATGGCAAATTTTTTATCACAATTTTTTAGACTTTGGATTGAACTGCATGTCTGATGCACTCTTATGCACTATTGCTCCCAATAGAGCATGCAAGACGTTCACATTTGTAAATAACTACTAAAGGCCTATCTAATTTTGTTAATTATTTTTTGTTATCAATCACACCCGAAAATTGCTGTTGGCTCTTAGTCTACAACTTCGACTTCTTTCGTCCTTCCATTCTCTATAGAGTTGTATAGGCTAAAGAAACGAATTCAACGACGTTAGTAGTTGTGGACCTAACTTTAAAAAGAACCGTGTTGTCTAGGGGAAATGAGAGAGAAATTTTAAATTTCATACAAAATGTTTCCAAATATTTTGGAAATATGTGAAAGTTTAGCAATTGGAAGATAGTTTGTAACTTCAAATTTTGGTGCCTTTTTATGTATTGGGGGTTATGAAAGAGGTCTTCCATAACAGAGGGAATTTTCCTTAAGTTAGGGATAAACTGAAGATTTTTAAGAGGCGAAGAGAGACTGTGGAAGGCGGGGATACTATCTGAGTCGGGAATACACTCCATCAATGAGTGGATTAAGCTTATTTTTGATAAGAAAGTGGAACAAACAATACAAACAAAATTTCTGGATTTGGCGTTTGTCTAATAATGTATAGGAAAATTGAGTATTGAAAGTAATAATGAGTTTGAATTAAAAATCAAATATTTATATTCAAGATTTTTAGTTTAAGGAATAATTTTTCAAAAAAAAAGTAGAAATGTTTCTGAAATGATTATTTTAGTCTGGACGTTTAGCGGAACATTTCTGAAATGTTTTTGTGTTTCCTATGCAGAATGGGATATTTTCTCTGTTTCTTAAGCAATAAAATAAAAAGTAAGCGTTCATGAATATGCGTCAAAAACTAAAATAGCAGTAAATTCAAATCATAAAAATACATGAACTTAAAAGAATTTGTGGGAAATTTTAAAAACAAGAAAGAATGGAATATCTTTCTCACGCCTTGGTTTATTTATTTATTTTTATTTTTTAAAATTTTTATTTTGTATGTATCTTAATGAGTACCTCAACATTCAATGTAATAACTAATAAAATTATGTACCTTGTGATGTGATTTTTGGTTTCCAGCCGAGGTTCTTGGTCGCCGGACTTCCAGGGTCGCTCTGAAGAAAACACGAAACTTCAGCAGTAAAGTCTTTAAAACCTTATACAAAATCTTTATTGAAAACAAATCTTAAATTCATATATAGTAACAACTTAAACATTCTAGACTTCAATTAATTTACAATTTGTATTGTGTATCTGGTAAACATCGGTTAATCTCCTTATATTGTGCTTCTGTCGGTTTTTCATTAACTGGTATTCGGTATCGGGTTACTCTTTTACAAGTACGGACTACGCTCTTGGCGCTTACAAGATCAGAAGGTTTGAGGAGTTTGAGAACTGGTGGAACTAGATCACCAGGTTTGAGGCCCCTGATGGCACTAGATTAATGCATATACTGACAGATCAGCAGGTAACAAAGCCCCTGGTGGCAATGGCAATTAGGACGTTTATTCTTCAAGGATGTGACGTCATGATCTTATAGTAACTGTGTATTATATTAGAGCATGATATCAAATCCCTTATCTTGCCGAAGTGACTGGGGTCGTCGGTACATTGAAAATAAATTCCTAGGTAATGTTGACAAAAACGTTTTGTTGACCTTTAACAAAACAATTTTATCGTTTTGATTAAATTTTTGTCAATACGAAAGAATGATTTTGTTGATTTCACAAAATTTTTATAATCCAGCATGATTTTTTGTCAATTTAACTAAATATGTACTACAAATAATATTGTCAGTTTAACAAACCAAGTTTTGTTAATATAACAAAATAAAACTTAGATTTTTGTCACATCGACAAACTTTTTTGTGATGTTAACAAAATGTTTGTTGTATCTACAAAAAATCTGTTTTGTAAATGTTTGTCAATATCACAAAATTTTTGTTAATTTTTTTTGTCAATTTAACAAAAAATGAAAAGGTTTTTGTTAAAATGACAAATATTTTGTTTTGGGGTTGAATTATTTTGTAATATGATAAAATAATATTATCAGATAGACATTTCTTTTGTGTATGATATAGTTCACATTTGGTTTTCTTCGAAAAATCGATGTAAGATTAACTGAAGTTATAGGGCCCATACACTACCTATGCAAACACGTTTGTTCAAACGTGTGTTTGAGCAAACATAGTTTCGCCACACACTACACAAACATGTTTGAGAGATATTAAGTAGTTGCGTGACGTTTTTCATCTCAATCAGACCTACGGAGCAATGAGCGATTCAGCGTGTGCAGCTTTAATTATTGCCTTGGCTATTAAAAAAAATAGAAAAAACAAAAAAAAAAAAAGAATTTGGTCCAAAAAAATTCGTTCGTCTTAATTCTTAATTTCATGAAAATTGGCATCTGTTTGAGCAAAATTCAACACACACCACTCAAATATGTTTGTGCAGTCACGGAAAATTCAAATTTTTTTGAATTTCTTCAAACCGTTTGCGCAAATACTCAACATCGCTACACACTACTCAAACAGTTTGCACAAACATTTTTGCAACAACAAAAGGCATTTGTTTGCTCAAACGGTTTGCGTAGTGTATGGGCCCTATTAGCAAAAATTGCGTATTGTCCATACGCCCTTACAGATGGTTGCATGTGAGATCGTAGGGACGAAACACCAATTTTTGTGGACTTAAATCCCCAAAAAAAAAACTATTTTGACAAAATTAATTTTGACAAAAGAAATTTCTAAAATTGACAAAATATTTTGTTAAATTGACAAAATATTTTGTTAATTAAACAAAATATAACAAGAAATTTTTGTTAATTTAACAAAATATTTTGTTAATGTAACGAAACAATTTTGTTAATTTAACAAAACAATTTTGTTAATTTAACAAAACAATTTTGTTAATTTAACAAAACAATTTTGTTAATTTAACAAACAAATTTTGTTAATCCGATAATAATAAAAAAAAAACAATAACACTAACAAAAAAATTGTTAATACGTTAATGACAAATTAATTTTGTAAATTCTACGAAATTTTGTCATATTGACAAAATATTTTTGTTGTTTCAACAAATTATGTTGTTAGCATAACATAAAATTTTTATCAGATAAACCTACATTTTTGTCATATATACCTAGATTTTATTTTCAGTGTAGCTGCAGCGTCGTATGGTGTTGTCGGTCGGTCGGTAGCTGCTGCGTGGTATGGTGTCGTCGGCCGTTGCTACGGTAGCGGCTTCTCACTATTTTTATAAATGTTTCAAAATTTGTATACTTGCTTAAAATAAATAATTTTTCATTAACTATTCTAATTTATATTTACACAAATTAATATTTATTTTTTTCTTAACTATTTTTTTTCTCGGATGACAGTTTTTTTTTTTTTTTTTTTTTTTTTTTTTTTTTTTTTTTTTTAGATTAAGATTTTTTATTTAAATTAAATCATGTTGGCTCAACAATAGGGGCCCAACGTTCTTCATTTGACTTTACATAATGCTATTTGCTTACAATATCATATTAATGTTTTCTTAATCTAATTCATGATTTTTTTAATATTAACTAAATAATAATTTTTGATGAGTGGGCGTTTTATCCCCTGTAGTATTGATTGTTGTTCTTGTCGTAAAAGGGTGCGTTGTCGTTATGGATGATGTCTTCAAATTGATCGACCGTGATGGCTCGGGTGTATTATAGATACTTGTAACGAGGCTCTAGTTCATGCTGGAGAAGTTTGGTTTGACGTCAGTGATTGAAACAGGGATGTCAAATTCAAATCCAGATAAGAGATAGATAGAAGATAAGAATGAAATAAGTATAAGAAATATAAGTATGTATATCTATAGGCAAAGTTTTTGTTTTTTAACCATCACCCCTAAAGGTAGGTAAGTAAGTTGGAAGAAAAAGCAACCACTGGTAGTATAGCCCTATGTCCCAATTAGCGCTCAAGTGCGCCATTTTGATACCTTAACTCGTTTGACCCTGTGTATAGAATTTATATGGAAAATTGTGGACATTCTTAAAGACTCATCCAGTTTGGATTGAGCCTAAAAATATAAAATGATCTAATAGGTTTTGATGTCTCTTAATTGGTGTTTGCTTTTGCACAATCATCCGGAGATTGGATCACCCACTCAGCTGGGCCACCACACCCATCCAACACCATCTATACACTGTGCCAAACTAGGTGGTGGCTTTTTAACTGGTGCTGGAACAGTAGCCAATCCGATTGAGTGATCATCTGGTCCCCGTACCGTAAACCTCCGTCAAAGTCCTCAGTCTGCTATATCGGGATCTAAGGAATCAAATGGAAGGCACGGTACAGAAGTACCCGAAGTTCATCCGAAAGCCTTTTCTGAGAAAAGAAATCAAGTCTTTGACTTTCATTTCCGAAAGTTTGTCAATGTCACATGAACTGCGAATTGCAAATGGTCGCGAATTTTGACATTTCGTTCACATGAGTATTTTTGTTCGTCGCCGAACAGTGCGAATTGTCAAAAAAAATGAAGTAAGTAAATTAAAGTAAAATGAGTCATCATCATCATCGGCTCGACAACCGGGTTCCGGTCCTGGCCTCTTTCAGCAAGTCTCTCCACCTATCCCGGTCTCTAGCCGACGCCATCCAGTTGCGCACCCCAAGGCTTCGGGCGTCCTGGTCTACGCCATCTCTCCAGCGCAAGCATGGTCTACCACGCTGTCGTCTACCATAGAATGTACCACAAAGAACTTTCCGAGCAGGTTCCTCTTCGCTCATGCGAGCTAGGTGCCCTGCCCACCGGAGTCTACCGAGCTTAATTTTTGTCACGATATCTGCTTCAAGGTAGATTGCGTACAGTTCATGATTGTACCGTCTCCGGAATCGTCCTTCCTCACATATGGGGCCAACAATTCTCCTTAAGACTTTTCTCTCGAACGCAGCTAAGAGGTCGGAGTGCCTTTTGGTAAGCACCCAAGTCTCGGATCCATATGTGAGTACTGGCAGGACCATGGTCCTGTACAGCAGCAGTTTTGAAGTTATGGTGAGATTTCTGGATTTGAAAAGCTTTGACAGACTATAGTAGGCTCTGTTGGATTTGAGAGGCCGCCCGCGTATTTCTTCTTCTATATTGTTATCGGCTGCTACTATTGACCCAAGGTATTTAAAGGATTGCACCACTTCAAATTCGTGCTCCGCTACCTTGATTGTTTGACCAACTGTTCCTCTCGCATTCGACGCCACCATGTACTTTGTTTTACCTTCACTAATGTGCAGCCCCAGATTTTGTGCCGCCTGCTCGATCTGGATGAAGGAATCGTGTACAGCTTGTTCGGATCTTCCGATGATGTCAATGTCGTCTGCGTAAGCTAGTAACTGGCTGGACCTGTTGACGATGGTTGTGAAGGGATCGCACTAGCGACCACTTAATTATCTTTTCCATACAGAACCATACTTCGATATTTGACACTCAATTCCCACAATATGAAATGCATTGCCTTAAGCCAAACATAACGATCAAAATCCAATGCAATGTATTAATTTGCCTTCTACGCCAGGGTAATAAAAGATATACATGAAATAAACATATCCGACTCGTTGTCGATGACCAACCAAGAAAAAACAGTATCATATTTCCCTAATGGCACGAACGGCATAAATATACAAAGTGCATGGTATTATGTGAATGGGTTGATGGTGCGCGATCAACGGTCATTTGTTTAGGTTGACAAAATATGTCAACTAAGCATTGTAGCCGAACGATTTGTGCCACTTAAGATAGCTGGTCGTTCACCCTTAGCCCATACGTACGAATTGTGATGATTTTAATATCGATTATTTGTGAGGTCAAAAATCGAAGTATGGATCGATTCCGATAACCAATTTGTAAGTATAAATAGGAACAATATTTTCAAAATAAATTTGTCTTCGCCTTAGACATCAAAACAGAAGGTCTTTTCTTTTTATTCTTGAGGAGCTTGCGAGCTGAAAGGAAAAAGGGAAAATACTTTGAATACTTTGATTTGTAGGTCAAAACCTCGAGTGCAGTTTTGCCAGAGGTTCGAGCTGAAGCATTCGTTGCTAAGCGATTTGATTCTAGATCTCTAAAGTATTCCGGTAGGACACCTCCACCTTTAACCGACCCTTCACCATCTTTACATGGCGATCTTGCCAGCTTATTACCCAAGCTGCTAAACACCCTTCAATCTTTACATGGCGATCTTGCCAGTTCAGTAGATTACTGAATTGGAACCAACAAACATTACTTGCCACTTACAACCGTGGAAGTTTAGGCAACGGTTCACCTGTTGCTACAGCCGCTGCAATGCAAGTATTTCAACAGAATATATTAAGAGCTTTGGCTGGCTCGAATCCCCGGCATATGATGCAGTTCAAACCCTTGCTGTATTCTTACCAAATGGCAATTGCACAAGCTCATGCGGGTGCTTTCAACAAGAGAAATGTCTCTTCCAGTAAAAACGCACCTAGTTTAGCAGATATTCAAAGTGCTGCAGCAATACAACGTAAGTGTTTACTCGAAATGATGACACCCCAGACAGCGGAACCGAGTAACAGTCACCAGAATAATTGGAAGACCTAAAAACTACCAATTTGCTTACTAACCCGACTATTAGAATGCAGCACAACAACATCCGATAAAAAAGAAAGGAAACAAAATAAAAAGCAATAGAATAAAATATATCAAACCAAGTCCCACACTTTGCAATAAAAATGGAATAGAAATACAGCAGGAAACTGTTTTCAAAAACAACAATAATAAGAAAAAAAAAAATATATTGCAAACATAACAGTAAATACAATTATAAAACTTTTATAATTTCTCAAAAAAAAAAAAAAAGTAAAATTATGTATCTAGTTTGCGTTAACTAAAACTCAATTCAGATGCAAGCCATTCTATAAGTAAAATGCAAGTGAACATTAAGATTTATAAGAAATGTAATTATAATATGCATGTATTAATATAAATATATATATATATGTTTTGATAGAATTTCATATTTATATGTAAATGTATTGATGTATGAAAGAATTAAAAAAAAAAAAAAAAAAAAAAGAAATAAATACAAAACAAGAACTAGGTAATATAAGCTCATTAATAATGAAGAAAAAAAAAAAACGTCACTGTAATTATTATTAATATATCTACATACCTTAATTAAATTGTATTTATTTAAAGAAGACGTTTTAAAATATTAACCGATCATAGGCCTTTAGTATATCTATTTTCGCTTAAAGAACCTTCCAGTCGATTAACCAAATTTAGGCTTTTACTAGAAGAATACAATTTCTACATAGAATATTCTCCGGGTAAGAATAATTGTACAGCCGACGCCCTTAGCCGTATAAAAATAGACTCAGAGGATTTAAAGCAATTATGCATTTGTGTTGTAACGAGAGCTCAGTCAAAAACGGAAAATCATATACAAAAACAAGTTAACGTAGAGACCACGAAAACCGACGAACAACGCATAACTGAACTTTTAAAATTACCAGAAAATGGACTCAAAATAATAGAGTTGAAGATTGTTGACAACTTCGAGGAAGATTTAGTTAGTTTCAAGGATACAGACATAATTATTGGCCCAAACAAGGTTTTGGCGTATATCCCAGAAGGGAATTGTTTACTCCTAAAAAAGTCCAAGGACAGCACTATAACCCAATCGACAATATTTGGCAAAATATTGTCGAGGGATGTGCAGAAACTCTGCGGATCAAATTGTATTAAAAAAATATATATTACTAAAAATGAAATAAAGAAGCTCGCATGCGGCCGCAAACAGAGCAATATTAATGAATTAAAAATGAAATTAGGAGAAATATTTAAAGAAAGTAATATTAAAGTGCACATTATAGATAAAAATATTGAAATAACTGATCCTTGTAAGAAGAAACTAATACTTAATGATTATCACATACTTCCAACCAGCGGACATGCAGGAATAAACCGCATGTTACAAAATATAAAGAAAAAATACTTTTGGACAGGTATGCAAAACGATGTGACGACATTTGTAAAGCATTGTCCAATTTGTCAACGAAACAAATATATTCAACCAAAGAAGCAACCAATGACTATTACATCGACAGCAGAATCAGGTTTCGACAAACTCTTTTTAGACCTAGTAGGACCTTTAGAAGAATCGGAAGACGGATCTAAATATATTCTCACCATTCAAGATGAGTTGACCAAATTTATCGAAGCTATACCACTCCCTAATAAAGAGTCAAGTACCGTAGCTAAAGCTTTAGTAGAGGGTTTTATTCTAAGATACGGAACACCACATACAATAGCATCTGATCAGGGAACTGAATTTATAAACCAGGTTTTCAAGGGTATTTGTAAGCTATTGAGAATAGAACAACTACAATCTACAGCCTACCATCATGAGAGTATAGGAGCTTTAGAAAATTCTCACAAAGTTTTAGGAGCATATCTAAGAAGTTACGTTTCAGAAAAACATACCGATTGGAGCACATGGCTACCTTACTACGTTTTCTGTTATAATACATCAGTACACTCAGAAACCGGATATACACCTTTCGAGCTAATATTCGGAAAACAGTGTAACCTACCATCAAATTTAGTTAAACAGGTAGAACCTGTGTACAACTATGACGATTATGTGATTGATTTAAAACATAAATTACAAATCGCTCATAAAGATGCTCGGGAAAATCTGATAGGCAAAAAGATAGCAAGGAAGAACAGATTTGATCTAGAAGAACGAACAAAAAGCTCAAATTTTGAAATAGGAAGTCTAGTTTTACTTAGAAATGAAAATAGAAAGAAACTTGATCCAATCTACATAGGTCCATATGAAGTTTTGTCTCAAAAAGGTGTGAACTGCGATATAAAATATGAAAACAAGAAAATAACGGTTCATAAAAATAGATTAAAACCGTTTTATATATATTTAACACTGATTTAATGAACTCTGTGAATAAATAAAACACATAACTTGTAAACAATATTGTATAGAATTTATCTCAAAAAAAAGAGGGGAAAGAAAGAGGCGTTTAGTAGTACTAGTACATGTATATATAAATATGCAATCATAACAACAAGTGTAGTTTTGTTGTTATAGGTTTAAATTAAAAATAAAATTAGACGCGCATAGACTTACGATTTACATAACTATTGATAAGAAATTTAAATAAAAACTAAATATTCTGAATGTATAAAGCTAAAAACTATTGATAAGCATTTTAAAATAAAAACTAAATATATGTATAAATGTATATAGCTAAACGTAACTATTCATAAGCAATTTAAAATAAGAACAAAATATCCCGAATGTATAAAGCTAAACGTAAATGTTGAGAAGCAATAACAAAAAAAAAAAAATATTCATTATCTTTAAAAATTATTGATAAGCTATTTAATATGAAAATATATATGTACACACTGTGCTACGAGTATATCTTTAAAATGTAACTATTTGAAACAATTTAAATTGACGTAGCTATTTTCATAGCTATAGCTATTTTCATATTCCATGTTGATAACTAATTTCAAGAAAATATATATTCACCGTTTAATGTAACAAAAAAAAAAACACAAAAGAAAAAAAAAAATACAGAAATAAAGTATCATATATACATAAGAACAAATGAAATAAAATCCCCATTGTACAAGTGGCGCGTAAAAGAAGAAATCAAGAAGTGTCATGATTTCTCCTTTTTCCCCAGGAAGGGTGGTGTGAAGGGATCGCACTAGCGACCACTTAATTATCTTTTCCATACAGAACCATACTTCGATATTTGACACTCAATTCCCACAATATGAAATGCATTGCCTTAAGCCAAACATAACGATCAAAATCCAATGCAATGTATTAATTTGCCTTCTACGCCAGGGTAATAAAAGATATACATGAAATAAACATATCCGACTCGTTGTCGATGACCAACCAAGAAAAAACAGTATCATATTTCCCTAATGGCACGAACGGCATAAATATACAAAGTGCATGGTATTATGTGAATGGGTTGATGGTGCGCGATCAACGGTCATTTGTTTAGGTTGACAAAATATGTCAACTAAGCATTGTAGCCGAACGATTTGTGCCACTTAAGATAGCTGGTCGTTCACCCTTAGCCCATACGTACGAATTGTGATGATTTTAATATCGATTATTTGTGAGGTCAAAAATCGAAGTATGGATCGATTCCGATAACCAATTTGTAAGTATAAATAGGAACAATATTTTCAAAATAAATTTGTCTTCGCCTTAGACATCAAAACAGAAGGTCTTTTCTTTTTATTCTTGAGGAGCTTGCGAGCTGAAAGGAAAAAGGGAAAATACTTTGAATACTTTGATTTGTAGGTCAAAACCTCGAGTGCAGTTTTGCCAGAGGTTCGAGCTGAAGCATTCGTTGCTAAGCGATTTGATTCTAGATCTCTAAAGTATTCCGGTAGGACACCTCCACCTTTAACCGACCCTTCACCATCTTTACATGGCGATCTTGCCAGCTTATTACCCAAGCTGCTAAACACCCTTCAATCTTTACATGGTCCCTCTTGTTGCCGTGCCAGAGTCACGGATTGCTTTCTCCAACGCCAGGTTGAAGAGGAGGCAGGCCAAACCGTCCCCTTATCGGAGTCCATTAAAGATTTTGATTGGTCTGGATAGCAATCCGGCTATTTTTACTTGGCTTGTTACGTTGGTCATGGTCAACCTACATAGTCGTGTCAATTTATTTGGGATGCCGAATTCTCTCATGGCTTTGTAAAGTTCTACCCTGGCTATGCTATCATAGGCGGCCTTAAAGTCTATAAACAGATGGTATGTTGGGATGTTAAATTCTAGACATTTTTCCATCGCCTGCCTAAGGGTAAATATCTGATCAGTTGTTGATTTGCCTGGAATGAAACCACACTGATATTTTCGGATGACGGTTTTAGCGTATGGGGTTATCCGGTCTTGTAGGATAGAGGAGAGTATCTTATAGGCGGTACTCAACAACGTGATACCTCTATAATTGCTGCACGTTGAGACATCTCCCTTCTTATGTATGGGGCATATTATGCCTTTTCGCCAGTCTTCTGGCATTTCTTCCTGCTCCCATACGTGCACTATAATATCATGAATTGCTTGACGTAAGGCTGGCCCGCCGTGATGAAATAATTCGGCTGGTATCCCATCGGCTCCCGGGGATTTGTTCTGTTTAAGCCGGCCTATAGCCTTCTCAACCTCTTCTATGCTTGGTGGCGGCAACATAGGGTATTCTTCTTGAAGTAGTGGAGCCTCCACTTCTGCAGTGAGCTGACTATTTAGCAATTTATTAAAGTACACTTCCCATCGCTCCAGTATGCTTTCAGGTGGTGTGTGCTCTCATGTAAAAGACTAAGAATTTCAAAAATTAATGCTAAGAGAAAAAGCATAAAATTCATTTTTTAAATGACTAAAACTCCTTTAGTAGTTGGAGCTAAGCACAGGATCACATGTGTTTTGAGCAAATATTAGTTTATGCGAGAACAAAATTGTAATTCGTTTTAGTGGTTTCTTAAAAAAATAAGCTTTTGTATACAAAATCTTTAAAACATATTTAAGAAAAAATTTTGGTTCGCATATTTAAACTTTTTTCTTATTTTTCGAATAAAAATTTAATTTACAAAAAAAATATTGAGCAGTTTTTGAGATATCGGATTTTCAAAAAAAAAAATAAATGTTTTTCTTTCAAAAATTAAAAAAAAATATTTTTTTTTTTAAAGTCTTAAAATGCAATGTTTTTTTAAACTTTTTAGAAGCTTCTCTAAAAGTAAAGATTAATCGAAACAAAAAAAAAAACTATCAAAATTCTCGGAGCCATTTTTTTGAAAAACACGATTTTCGAAAATCATTTTTTGACATTTGTATTGTGGGTACCTTTATTTTTAGGTAAAAAAAATTTTTTTCCTCAGATCTTGTAGATTATATTAAAAAAACTTTTATTTATCAAGTTTTAAAAAAAATCGAGCATGGGGTTTTCGAAATATTGAGCTTAAAGAAAAAAATTTTGAATTTTTTTTGAATAATCAAAAAATAAAACTTTTAAAATTTGTATACGCAAAAATATTTAAACCTTGGTGGGGCTTCATAATGATTAAAATCGGTTGTACTGTTTTCGAGAAAATCAAAAAACCAAAAAAATGGTCCCAAGGGGGTTTCCAAGAATAATCATTTTTTGGAAAAAATTTTTCAACCTAGGTAATGACAAAATGAAATTTTATGAATTTTTTTTTTCAAAATTCTGTGGGACAGTTTTAGAGAAAAAAATATTTATAAGATTTCGAAAAAAAATCTAATGGCAGCTACCGTTTTTTTGGTCTTAAAAAGAAAAGGAAAAAAAACGTGGGGGAAAAAAATTCAAAACGATATCTACCAAGTTTAACGTAAATTGGCTCAGCCTTTTAGGCCGTAGTCGAACAGACAGACAGACAGAATTTTGGGACCCACATTTTTCGTCTTCGCTATCATAGTAATATCAACTTTGATAAAAATCTTGAGTTCGATTTTTTTTACGAATGCATTACTTAAGGCAAGTAGTACCTATAAGTCGTAAGAAAAAACAACACAAGCAGAAGAATTTATGGCACGAAAATAACACTGTTTTTTTTTTAACAAAATAAACCCTTATTTTTGTGGTCGTTTCGGGGGGGGGGGGTTTGAACCCCTAAAACCCCTACCTGCGTTCGCCCCTGGGGCGGATGTATGCCTTATAAAGGGTGGTCCAACGAAAACGCACGATTTTAATTGTAAATAAAACAAAACGTTTTCAGAAAATTATCTTAATATTTTTTATTATGATAGAAGGATCTATGACAATTATGTGCGAAATAAAATAACGGCCAAATGCACGCCACGGCTTCGGTGGCATACATCTATCCGATGGTCCATATTTTAAATGACTCTGAGACATAATTGAGGTTCAATGTCGTTAATCTGCCGAATTATCTCATCCTTTAGCACTTGAATTGTTCTTGGCTCAATAGTACACTTTTTCTTTCAAATATCCCCAAATCAAATCACATGATCGTGGCGGCCAATTAACATCTTCACGACGTGAGAAAACAAGGCCATTGAATTTCTCGCGCAAAAGACCCATTGTTTCGTTGGCAGTGTGGCAAGTGGCACCATTCTATTGGAAGCACATATCGTCCAGGTCCATATCCTCAATTTTTAGCCACAAGAAGTCCGTTATCATCTCGCGATAGCGAACACCATTCATATTAACTGCTTGTCCGACCTCATTTTCGAAGAAGTACGGCCCGATGACGCCGCCGCCAGCCCAAAAGCCGCACCAAACAGTCACTCTTTGTGGATGCATCGGCTTTTCAACAATCACTCGCGGAGTCTCACTTGCCCAAATGCGGCAATTCTGCTTGTTAACGAATCCACTGAGGTGAAAGCGTGCCTCCTCGATGAAGATGATTTTCTTTGTAAAGTCACCATTCACTTCTGACTGTTCAACCATACCATTCGGCGTATTGACAACACTTGAAATGGTAAGTAGGCTTCAGCTATTGAGTCAATTGAACCTTGAAAGCGTGTAAATTCAAATCTTTATTCAAAATTCGCATCTGTGATAGTCGTGACTATTGTTCAATTGTTGGGGCACGACGCACGACGAGTCGAGGTTGACGGCTCTTCTGCCACACTATCGCGAACAACAGCAATGTTTTCTGGAGAACGAACTGGGCGAGCATGCACAGGTGTTTTCACATTTCCTACAGACCCGGTTTGCTGAAATATGCGCACAATTCTACTGACACATTTGGTCCATTATGCTGACCAAAAAAACCATTAAGTGCGCTGCTCAATTGTGTACCTCTCCATGGGTGAATTTGTCAAACACTTAAACAAGGAAATGTCAAAATAAGTTGGTTTGTTAAGACCCCATTGTATAATGCTGTGAAGATCGGAATCTAATGAGCTTAGCATACTCTGCCATTCCAGTTCCACAGTCAAAGAACAGGCTTGTGAGTCTGAAAACGAATATGAAAAGCTGAGAGTGCTGTCGACAGCGAAACAATGAAGTGGTTGGAGACAAAACGGAACCTTGGGGCACACCAACATTTATTTTATGAATATCAGACTTGAAACCGTTTAATACCACTTGTATTGAGCGGTCCGAATGATAGTTTCTTATATCCAACGAAGAAGAGACTCTTCGATACCAAATACACACAGTTTCTTTAAAAGAGCTTCGTGCCAAACTCTATCAAATGCTTCAGAAATATCAAAAGGAAAACTTCAAAAATCTTTTTAAAGCTCTTCTAAAACTAGTTTTATTTTTTTTTTTATTTTATTCGGACAACGGGAAGTGGCTTAGGTTCTTCCTTATTTATGAATCAAAAAGCCTAGCAAATTGAAATTGTATTCAATAGGTATACCTACCTACCCTTACATATTTGCCTTTTCAATTTGCCACGTTGCCAAATAATTAAGTAAAATATAGCCGAATCTTCAAAAATAGGCATCATAATACCTACACCTTCCAACCTTCGCCTAAACGAAATGATTCCTTCAAGAAGACAATTATTCTTCCGATTCACCGGTTCTCATTTAATTTCCTCAAAAGTCCAACATCATTACGCAGCGTCGCGTCGCCCCACCCCACCCTCAAAAATTGTTTCCTTCCGTATCTCATTCCTTCCGATTGAAATATAATGAGAAGCGGTAAAGGAAAAAATACTTTTCCCATCTGAAATTCAACCCAATTAATTCGAACATTTGGGGGAGTTCTTAAACCTAATTTCACGACAATTAAAATGGGATGATAACTAAAGACAACACCAACAATTTATAAAGGCCCGCCAACGACGACGAAGCGATGTTGACGACTCCACGCCGCCGCCGCCGCCGGAAGGGTTAAAATTCTAAAATTATGAAAAATCAATAAAAGGACATATATAAACAGCAAAGACAACCATATCAACCGGAGACTGGAGAGCAATAGGTATAGGAATTATGAACGAACGTGAACGATCAACAAACGATGAGATTCATAAAATGATGACAAAACAAAGATGGAGTTCAAGGGTGATTGCCAAACGGTTAGGGATGAACCTCTTTACATAGATAGATATGGCTGCTATATTTTAAACATTATCCTTGTTCCTTATGCTATGCTCTCTGAGGTGGAAGTGATTCCTATTTTTATTAAATTCACAGATTCCTTGACGCAAAATGGCAGCCAACTCAGAGGATAGGTATATACGTTATTAAGATGTAAACCCTTTTTTTTATTTTTGTCGGCATCATCATCATCATAAGCGTCGTCGTTGTCGTCCTTGTATACGGATCACCCACCACATTTGCATAATTATAAATATAATGAAAATAATAACAGCATCCCGGTTGGAGGCATCTTCCAGCTTCCGTTTGTTCCGCAATGTCATGGGATTCATTATGACAGCAGGGCGAGGACGACGATATGGATTGAGTGAGATTGCCTGTCTCTTGATGTGTCCTTTGTTTGGTTTATAGGTATGAATGTATGTAGGTCCGTAAGGTATAGGGAACAAGGTACACCCGATTCACCGCCAAACAAAAGAGTTCAAGGAGCAAAAAATCACGATTGAAAGGAAGAATTTACAGCATAGTAGGTATAAAGATACATATTTATACATATACCTATAGAACCTTTATAGATTCCAAGAAGAGTTCGAGCTCCAGGGCAACCCCGGAGTCTATTGTTATCCCTTATAGTTTTAATGGGTGCCCCTTCTGCTTTAATTCATCATAGGAAGCGAGAATAAAGTTGATATCTACACGTCTGATGGTGGACTTTTGCGAGAAAAGGGTTGCGCTGTTGCTGCTGCATGGACGAGGCGAGGACAACGAAAAACACAAACACACACATGCATGTATGAAAATCATCCCCGAGCTTATGAAGTCGATAGTTCTTATGCCAGTTTATGACTTGGCAGTATACATCAACAAACTATATACACTATAGGGACTATACCAGTCATTATGTCGTAGTTGGATTTTTCATCCTTAAATTTCTGGTGCTGGTGGTGTGCTTGGCGCGTTTCGTCTCGTGTTCTACGGACTATGGTACTCTACATTTCAGTTATCCTTCGACTTCGATGAATACATACAGGGGCGGTGACCATTATGAAGTTTTGCCATCGGGTAGATTAGAATCCTTTTTCTGAGTCACCACAATCTAAATTCGGTTTTTGCTTGTGTGTGTTCTTATGCAATAACTGTATAGGTATAATGAATGTATAACAGAAATATGGCCGAAGCAAAGGACTATGAGGAACTGCATTCTGAATTCACATACATAGATATACGTATTTAACTGAACAACGGAACATGGTGATAATTTAAATTTTTAGTTGGAAACTGACTTAACATATACCTATAAGTACATATGTAGAATGTAGGTGACTATAATATTGCTTACTCGAGATAACGGTAAGCCACAACTTTCCCCGAACAAAAATCCTTAATGAATTTCTCAATAAACCACCAATTAAGTATTTAATCACAACCTAGGACCTAGGTAGGTAAGACCTATGACGAGAGAAACTTTTTAATATTATCTAATCTTAAAAGAAATATGGAACACCGTAGGTACCTAACTATTTCGCAAAATTGGTGTAACCTCAATCAACATAAAATGTATTCTTCCCAAAGGTAAATAAGTTTCTAATTTAAATTCGATAAAAAACAGATTGTATCCTTTCCTATTTTTTAAGGACACTATTTAAGTTTTAAATGAACGAATAATTTACGGACTTACCGCGATTGTTTATTTTAAACAAATTTATACTACAAACCCGCTTAAGAGAAACGGCAAAATGTCACAGTCTTTCTTTCACTTAATCGGGTTTTTCACTTAAACGAACCCCGCTTAAGTGAAAAATAATTTCACTAAAGCGGAGTTCGGATAAGTGAAAAAAAAAATTCACTTATGCGGATTTAAAAATTCCATTAAGTGGAGATTTAATGGTAGAAACAATATTGTTTTTAACTTTTGGACTTGCCTTTAAAGAAGTTAAATAAAACAACGATTAAATAACACAAAAATAATTTATTGAAAAACGAAGAGAGTTTTTTTTAATGAAAAATATTAAAAATTAACTGAAAATATGTTTCAGTTATCCGGGTTTTTCGCTTAAGCGAGTTTTACTTAAGCGGAGTGCTTTAAGGGAAATTGGTCGGAAAATACTTGGGGATGAAAAAAGTATTTCAGGTAAGCGGGTTTTTCTCTTAAGCGGGTTTTACTGTATTTGATATTGCCCGACATTTCGACAAGGTTTCACTTCTCGTGGTCATACGGGTTTGACCCGTCTCAGTACCATGATAAGAAAAAGTCTTAAATCTACAATTATTTTTAAGTTGTTGCATTGTCAAGATATTCGATCAACAAGGTGTCTGAACTTTGCGATATGGCTGGAGGATAAGTTACATAGGAGCTTTCATTTTGTGGTGTAGATATCAAATGTTGGAGGGTTTGAAAAGGTAGGTATTAGAAAATGAGAAGAAGTTTGTGGATGTGTAAACTGTTCGACAAGGTCCTGTATTCGACTTCTTCACCGCATCTTCATGTGGTTAAGGAGTTCTTCAACCTATAGGCCAAAAGGCTACGAAAAAAAAGAAAATGATTAATGTATACCTAGAGTAAGGTCGGCATATATGGACTACGCGTCTAATATGGACCACCAGCTTTTCTCACATATGCAATTGAGCTGAGAATCGTTTGCATTTATGCGCAAGCTCTCTTAGCTTACATGTTACATCAGTGTAATCTCAGCAGTCAAAAAGGACGTGTCGACGAGTAGTGGGGAAAAAAGTAAAATCAAGTGTGGTGATTATTTTTCTTTGGTAAGTGTTTTTATTTTTTTCGGCAGCGAGCCATGTGTTATTTAGCCATTTCTTTTTTAAATACAAAAAGTGAATATGTTCTATTAATTGTGCAGTAAGACAATTATTCTAAGCATTATTGGTTCCTTTTAGAATGATTTTTTTTTAAACACTGTGTTGTGGGAAATATGGACCACCATGGGCGAGGGCAATATGGACTAGTGGTCCATACTACCCGCAGTTATATTTAATACCATTTTATTTGTTTTACTTCAGGCAATGAGTTCGATAGAGAAAGAAAAAACGCCGAAACGGAAGACTTGGGGTCCGGAGGCTATGAAAAGAGCGATTGAGATGGTGAAGTCTAAATGTTGTGGCTTTTTAAAAGCAGCAAAAGAAAACAATGTGCCAAAAACTACGATAATAAGACTATGCAAAATTGAAAACACTGATACTGGAGCTTTAGTAAACTCTAAGTTAGGTCGAAGACCAGTTTTCCCACCTTCCTTTGAGAAAATGCTTGTGGAATATGTATTAACAATGGAGAGCAAATTTTTGGACTGACTAGAAAAGACATTCAAAACATAGCATTTCAGTTAGCTGAAAAAAACGGGATAAGCCATCCGTTTTCAAAAACGAATGAATCTGCAGGCAAGGACTGGCTCAATTCATTTTTAAAAAGAAATCCTAACTTGTCATTTCGTTCACCGACTGCTACATCACTTGCCAGAGCAAAAGGATTCACTAAAGAACGAACCGAAGAATTTTTTACCTTACTGGAGACGGAAATGGATAAAGTAACATATTCTGCAAACAACATCTATAACGTTGATGAGACCGGCGTAAGTGTGGTTCCTTCTAAGGTGCCAAAAGTCCTGGCACTGAAAGGAAAGCGACAAATTGGCGCTCTTACCTCAGCAGAAAGAGGCTCAACCATCACAACAATTGTTTGTATGAGTGCTGCGGGCTCGTTTGTGACACCGCTTTTCATATTTCCCCGCAAAAAACGCAATCCACAACTTTTAAAAGGGGCACCACCAGGGTCATCCGTCTGGGTGGGTTCAGACCGACATTTTTACAACCTGGTTTGAATACTTTATTAAGCTTGTAAGGCCAACAGCTGAGTCCCCGGTTTTACTGATTTTAGATGGGCATTACAGTCATACGAGAAATATAAAACTTATTGATATGGCAAGGGAAAATCACGTTAGTCTGCTGTCCATTCCTCCTCATTCCAGCCACAAAATGCAGCCACTGGACAAAACATTTATGGGCCCTTTAAAGAAATATTTGTCCGAAGAGATAAGAATTTGGATGAGGCAGAATTCAAGAACTTTAACCCATTTCGATATGGCGGAACTATTTGGCAAAGCGTACCTGAGATGCCAAACGGGAGAAATTGCTGTCAACGGATTTAGGGCTACAGGAATATACCCTCTTGACCGGAATATCTTTCGGGATAGTGATTTTCTGGCAGCTGATAATGATATCCTACCAGCAGAGTCCACAAATAATGAAATGCCAGAAATCCCAGAAGTGTCACCCTCATCACCATCTTGTGGGCTGCAAACTACAAACTTATTAGAAATTAATCGTGTTGTAACACCAGCTGAGATATCACCAATCCCAGTTAAGAAAAAGACTAAAACTATTCGTGGTAGACCAGCTGGAAAATCCACCTTGCTTTCCGGGTCACCATACAAACAGTCATTAGAAGACTCATTGAACAAAATTGCAGATAAAAACAAGCCAAGTACTTTTAAACAAGCGCTAAAAAATATTTTAGCTGAGAAAAAGAAACGCGCAGGTTAGAATTTAAATGTCACCCCTATATCTTTCAAATATTTATCAGTTATTGTTTTTTTAATAAAGGGAAGAAGACACTGGAGAAGAGGGATTCCTCATCAAGCCCAGAACTGGATCACTTCAGCTGTCATGACGAGTCGGACGTCGAAAATGATTGCCCAAACAATTCTGCCACTAGGAAAGAAGATGCTACCTGCATGTACTGCTGTACATTGTATTCAGAAGATAGGCCTGGTGAAATATGGATACAATGTGTATCATGCCTAATGTGGAGCCACGAACTTTGTGCTGGTTGTGAAAAACCCATATACATTTGTGAATTCTGTAACCCATATTAATACCTTTTTATAGATCGGGTAATATGGACTAGATGGTCCAAATTACCCCCTACTTTTTATTTTTAACGTTTTTGAGTTTCTTCAATATTTATTTTTTGTTATTTTTTTTATGAAGTGAATTTTTATTTTTGTTGTTAATTATTAGATAATAAGAATGAACTATTGTTTTTTTTTTTTTAAATATCTGTGGTTAAACCTTAAATTTATCTGTTTTATTAGCAAAAATATGATTGGTGGTCCATATTCACCGACCTTACTCTATCGATGGTCGCTCATTTAGACGCGCTGAGTATTTATTGATAGTTTTTCGCATTGGAATAATTTCGCTTCATTTTTCGCTAGAAATTTACAACATGGCTCTGAATCTTCATGGGTCAATTGCTCTGGATCTTCATGAATTAGTGACCCTTTATACTACCCTTAGACTATAGGTGGCAAAAGTGAATGTGTCATCTTTTTTGTAAGGCACTTCTATGTTCGAGGTCTTAAGCTTACAAAATGGAACTGGTGAAGTTTTCTTCTTATTATTATTCAAATTACCCATTGAGGTTCTTGGTTTTATAATCTTTTTTAAAAACAATCATAAAGTGCATTTGTGTTTTACACAATACTGTCATTAACAGAGAAGAATTTGAAGGTCAATATATATTAATTGGGAAAAGAGAGCACTCTAAAGATGCGAAAACAACCAGAACTACCTTTGCTGCTTACTTTAAAAAAAATACCCTTTAAGTTTTGTGTAAGGGCTCTACTAACTTGTAGAGTAGATAAGTATCTACAGTTAGTACCTTGTATTCCCATTTTTGTTAATTCTCATGCCAGGACTCAAGAAAAAAATAGTTTGTATTTTATTGAAAACTATCAGTAAAATCCACACAAAAAAGTGACTTTTTCATTCATAAAAACAGAATTCCATGTGATTTTTTCAGCAAATATTAGTTAAAGCAAGAACAAAAATTATAAGTCGTTGTAGCGTATTCTGAGAAAAATATCTAAGCTTTTATATAGCTATACCAAATTTTTAAAACATTTTTAAGAAAATATTTTGGTACGTCAACTTAAATTTTTTATTATCTATTATAAGATATATCGAATTTTCCAAAAAAATGGTCTTTTTTCAAAAATTCAAGAAAAAAATTTTCCAATGCAATGTTTTTTAAACTTTTTAAATCTAAAAATTTTTGAAAATTTGAATAATACAAAATACTATCCAAATTGTTAGAGAGCTTTTGGATAAAATAAAGTGATCAAAATCAGTTGAACCTATTTAACTAAATGAAATTTTTGAAAGAAAAAAAAATTATTTATAAAATTTCGAAAAAAATCGTAATGGCATCGTTTGGTCTTAAGAGAAAAAAAGTGTGAAAAATGATATATCTACCAAGTTAAAAGAAAATCGGGCGAGCCCTTTAGGCTGTAGTCCAACAAACAGACAGGCAGAATTGTGAGACCCAGTTTTTTTCTATCATTGTAATGTCAACTTTATTTAAAATCTCGTTTTCTATTTTTTTACGAACGCATAATTTGCCTTATAGTACCTACATATAAGTCGCAAGCAGGCCCGGATTAAAGAAAATGGGGGCCCGGGGCTATTTCAAATTTGAGGCCCCCTCATAACCCAGAGCGTGCTAAACCCCAAGCGAGCCAACCCCCAATAACCCGTTGCGCTAGGAGTCCACGCTCTTAGAGACGATGCGTCGAGGAGTTGACGCATCAAAAATCCAAGAAGCTATCCCCCAAGTGCTCCACCCCCGATAAGATTAAGAATTTTTGATATCCGGGGCCAATTATTTATCAGGGGCTCCTTTTTTTAACGTTTTTGAAAAATTAAATGTGTTCATTTCGCAATCGCAAATAAATAAAATGCACGACTGGGTCGCACGAACTTGCTTCTATGTAATAGTCTAAGAATTTCAAAAATAATTGTTATTATAGAGAAAAACTGTTCACAAGCATAAAATTAATTTTTTAAATGACTAAAACAACTTCTTTAGTATTTGGAGGCAAAAGTAGAATGCCATGTGATTCAAGCAAATATATGTTTGTTAAAGAACAAAAATTATAAGTCTTTGCAGTGGTTTCTTAAAAAAATAAGCTTTTATGTAAAAAAAACATTTTTAAGAAAAAATTTTGTAACGCCAATTTAAAGGTTTTATTATTCTTCGAATAAAAATTAAGTTTACAAAAAAAGATATTGAGCTGTTTTCGAGATATTGAATTTTCCAAAAAATAGATTTTTTTTCAAAATTCAAAAAAAAACATTTTTCTTAAAGTTTTGAAATGCAATGTTTTTTAAACTTTTTAGAAGCTTCTCTCTAAAAAAAATTCATTAAAATCTGTTATGCTGATAATGAGATATTCAAAATTTTAAAAAATCGTTCTACGGTAGGTACAGTCAGTAATATCTTGTTTTCAATTTTTTTTATTAAATTGTAGATCTTAAAAATTTATCGAACGACTAAAAATTTAAGCAAAATTCTCGGAACAGTTTTCGAGAAAAATACGATCTTCGAAAACCATTTTTTAACATTTGTATGGAGGGTACCGTTATTTTTAAATAAAATAAATTTCTTTTTCTCATATCTTGTAGATTATATTAAAAAACTTTTATTTATCAAGTTTTAAAAAAATCGATCATGGGGTTTTCGAAATATTGACCTTTAGCAGAAAAAAAATGATCAAAATCCGTTGCACCGTTTTTGAGAAAATCAAAAACAATAAAATGGTTCCAAGGGGGTACCAAAAATAACAATTTTTTGGACATTTTTTTCCAACCATTACCTAGCTTTAACTCAATAAAATTTTTTTAATTTTTTTTAAGAAAACCTGTTGGACAGTTTTTGAGAAAAAAAAATATTTACAAAATTTCGAAAAAAATTTGTATTGCAGGTACAAAACCCATATCTACCAAGTTTGAAGAAAATCGGCCAAGCCGTTTAGGCATTAGTCGAACCGACAGACAGACAGAATTGCGAGACCCACTTTTTTGGGCTTCGCTATCATCGTAATGTCAACTTTGATCAATATCTCGAGTTACGAATTTTTTTACGAATGCATAACTTGCCTTATAGTACCTATAAGTCGCCAGTAAAAATCGTAAACCCAAAATCGTTAAACCCACATAACCAATTCGTAATTAATCCAAAAACCATGAAATCAAAACTCTAAAAATTAAAAGTAACAAATTATGTAGGAATTAGGATTTATTAGATTGAATGAGTATGTATAAATTATAAATAATAGATATGCTTAATTTGAATTTTGCAAACGGGAGCGTTTCGGAAAATTCAAACCTACGTACGTTGTGTCGAAAAATACTATTCAATACTTTTGCGGCAAAATTTGTATCGCCATATTTCGCTTGTTAATCTCAAAACGGACTCGTGGAAATTAACAATTCGCCGCCTGAGTACTTAAATGCCCCATATCCAAAAAAATTGTTCCCCAGAAAACGAATTTTAAGGTTTAAAAAATAATTTCTTTACTTTCTTCTTGAGAAATATAATGTTTGAATTTTTATATACATTTTTTGAAAATATCTTTGTTGGAATTTCAAGACAAGAAGTCAAAAACTAAAACGGTTATTTCTTTAAAAATAAAAGTATGAAAAAAGTCAGAAATGGATATAGGACCCTCTTCCATACGAATGCGAAATCGATGAAAACCAAATTGAAAATTTCCTATGGATATAGGACTTTTGTGCACTGAAAAAATGTAAGCAAGAAGAACCAAAAAATTCACAAACACTGGCATTATTTATTTTTTATAATTTTATTTTTATTGATAAGAACATAAAACAAAAAATATTATAAATTTAGTGAGTATACCTTACTAAATCTCATATTGGACTATTTCTAAGTCGACAAAATAAGTAAGAATATGCTTAAGTATTTTAATACTAAAGTATGAAAAATACTTAAAACTAACTTTGGTCCTTAAAATTTTCCAGAAAGAGACGTCTTTTTTAATTCGGAATAGTTTATAAAAATTCGTCAACATTTCATTGTATTAAGTATTTTTTTTTCAAAAGTTTTTTTTTTTTTTAATTTAAATTTTTTGTTTACCTTTTTGGATTTTATCCACTTTAGTAAAAAAAAAAAAAAATGCTTAAATTAAATCGTTAAAAAACTCTACAAGACTGCATTTAACGCACCCATCTCTATTTACCCCATGGTTAATTGTTTTTCAACTTTAATGATGTCTTTTTTCTTTACCATCGTCAAAGCGAAAACTTACTTTTGCGTTATTGAAATAACCTCCGATAGAAACCTGGACCATATGTTGTTCCTGCATGTTAAAAGATATAAAGCATATAGAGACATAGAGGATATAGTGTACATAAGCACTGAAAATGTAACTTAGTTATGATAAATTAATATGAGAGCTTAAATGCTCTATATCCCATTTTTTGTGGATATGGGGCACTTATGCATTAAATGAATGTTTTAAGAACTCTTCTACAAAGATTGCCCCACTTAGTACAAATTTTGAATATGCGGCAAATAAGCACTAAAAGGACCCACAAATTAGTGGTCTATGGAGCAAACTGGCTTTATGTAACTTCGTTAATAATGAAGATAGAGCTACGGGGATAGCGCCAAACGATAGAGAATATTCGAATTAGTATAACTGCATCTTTAACTCAGTTTCCCGAAAAAGTGGTCTGTGGGGCATTTAAGTACTCAGGCGGCGAATTCTAAATTTTACCACACTAGTGTTTGTTTTTCAATCTGGCAACCCTTTGCTGAATTAGGCTGCATAGATTTAATATTTTTTGAGATTACAGTTTTGGGTTAATAGCGACTTGGGCTATGTGGGTTTGACTTTTTGGAGACTATAGCGAGTTGAGCTATGTGGGTTTAAAGTTTATGGGATTAATTGCGAGTTGGGCAATATGAGTTAACGTTTTTGGGGTTTGGATTTTGTGGGGTCAGCTAATTTTGGTTTTTATTTTTGGGGTTTATTAGATTGTACAGTTTGAATATCGTGGTTTTACGGTTTAAATTTCTTAATGGGATGGGGCCCTCGTTTCCGCGGGGCCCGGTTCTTCAGTCCCCCCTAGCCCCCCTATTAATACGGGCCTGGTCGCAAGTAAAAATTATCAGGCTCATTATCAAACCTTTGACATAACCTATGAACAATAGCTTTCAAAAAGGAATATTCCTGGAGTACTTGAATATAGCAAGTGGTGAATCTTTCCTGAGGAGCAACAATTATTTTCAAGATTCATTAAAAATTCATGACATTATTTTAATATTTAAAGTAAAGAATGAACTCTAACTTTAATATTTAATGGAAGACCTTACACCTTATAATGGCTTATTTAACCAGTTTTTCACTCTATGCAGCCTTAAATCCAGTGAAACATATTTCCATTTTATAAGCGTATGTTCTATTTTTAAACATTAGAGACTAACATACTTTGGAAAACGATCCTTTTCGATGTTTGAAACAATACAAATATTGAATGGTTTAGAGCCTTAGAGAAATCTAAGAGCACAATGACACAAAACTTGCCAGCTTCAAGGGCAAAGCGGTTATCTGACGAACCTAATTGTTATTGCTGCAGATTCACACTTGGTGTTTATAACGGAACCCAAATTACCACTTTGAAAGCAATCCGTGTTCATTAAGGTAGTTTTGGATTTGATAATGGTTAAATTTCTGTAGAAGGTAGGTAGGTATATGCACGCTTAGAATTGCGGAGACTAGAATTAACTTTGTTACGAGCAAATAAAAACTGTCTTCAATTGAAATCAGAAGGACTACACTTTATCACAGGAAGAAATGCTCTCTTTCCTTTTATCAGATACCTACTTGATGTTGTTGTTAAACCAGGGACACCTATTTACCTTTAATTCCCTAGTTACTACTGGGAGGTGGTATCTATTCGGTTCTTCCTAACGCGAAAAGCACTAAGTAGGTAGTTTATAGGTACGCATACCCTAACCTACCTTACCTATTTATGTTTTGTTAAAATGGTTGTCCTTCAATCACGGCGCACTCAAATGGCTGCTCGGATTCTAGTTTGCCTTATTATTTGATTATGAATAGGTACCTACCGTGGAATAAAATATGGCTCAACTTTCCTTTCAGGTAGCACGAATTTCAACACGCGGATAGTTTTATTCGGTAGATTAGCACTTTTTAATAACAAATACAACAATTTTAAAGTGAGGAAACATTTATAACTATTTTTAATTAATTTTTAAAGTTCCTCAATTTCCATACAAAATGCACTCTTTTTGTCTATTTTGACATTTGTCTCTGTATAAGTTTAAGTATTACCAGAGTCTGATTATTTTTTTCCTTTTTTTTTTTAATTTTGTAAGGGAATTATTTGTTCACTAAAGGGAAGTTTCTGAACCCACCGTACTTTTGAGTTAAAATACTGTTGACATAGGCGCCAGCCTAGCGACTTTACATGCCCTAAGTGGAGCAACGAAGTTGCGTGAGCGGGTGTGGCTCCCGAAAAGGGAGTTAAAATCCTTATAACCAGCGAAGCGGGCCACCCACAGTACTATTAAGCTAAAAAACTGTAGATATAGACTCCTGCCCGGTGGCTTTACATACACTAAGAGGTAAGTACCTATTAAATATCGAAATCTGGCCACTTTCAGTACTGTTAGTCAAGAAAACACTAACAAAAATGGAAAAAGTGAGGTTAAAATTGAAAAATAAAACATTTTTGTTTTTATGATTTATCGTTTTATGATTTTATGATTTATAATATAGGTATTTTAAATCTGTTCTATTGAGACCACTAGCTAACTGCAAAAAAAAAAATCAATATAATAATAAATATTACCTAGGTATAGCTATATTAAATACCTACCAAGTTATCTGCCGGAAATCAACAATGTCTTACAATGTTTAGGAACCTGTCCTTAGGTAAAAACAAATTCACCCAACCGCTTTCAAGAAAAGCTATAATTAATCTACGAAGATGAAGGTAGGTATACACATTAATGTATGTACATAGGTTTTTCCCTTTACCTATTTAGGTGTCTCAAAATACATAAGCTTACACTTTTATAACACCCAACCAATATCCGATTTGCCGTCGGCAAAACTAACTCCGCTTTTTTAAATTTTAAAAAGTAGGCAAACTTTTCAAATTCCAGGAGTCTCAGCTCCATTTTGAACATCAATGACATTTTCCATCCACATAAAATGATGCCTTATATCTCAAGGCAAACAAAAAACACAACTCTGCTCTCCCATTGGATTAGGTCCTCTCGCCAACCCATTTGTATTAGTGTATGCGGGCGACATTTTATTTTTCCGAGCTGTTTCCTACCTAGCAGGAACAGGGAATCTAACTAGTAGATACCAACCAACCTACTTGACAAGAGAAGAGAAGTTTATATACAAAATGACAAAAATACAAAATTTGTGATTTTGTCACCACATCCAATGTCCCAATTGGTTGAAATAAAATTTTAAATAAAACACATATACGTGAAGGCCTGTATATACAATTCAGATATCGAATTTATATACATCCGTATTACCGTCTCCCTCTACATCCTATGGTTCTGTATCTTCAAGATGAAAAACAATATTCCCAACTGGTCACCAAGTCGCATGTCACCAAATAAAAAAGTCCTCTCTCTCTCTTCTGGTGTGAACGAACGAACGATATAGGGAACCATTGCAGGCGACACGATGATGCTACAAATCCAAAAGTGTCGTCCCACAAAACGACCAAGTAAACAACACATAGATACACCAGTTAGGTATATATATGTGTTTGAATCTGTGAATTTTTGAGAAAATAAAAAGAAACACACACAGCCATTCGCGATGAGATTGGATTTCAATGCGATTACTTCAAATCCTCTCTTAAAAGAGCAAGAGAACGAAACTTGGCGAAGTAACTCAATCTACCTTATCGACGTCATCAGATGTGTTTTGACAATTTAGATACAAGACCGTTCTCTTTAGCGCACAGGTAGAGAAATAAAGTAAACAAAACTTTTGAGAAACTCGAAAAAATTGTCCCTTTTCTGAGATGCAGATATAGAAACCCGAAGAGTCGGAATGAAACAGAACGATTTATTAGTGCGCGAGCTAATGCAGAGATGTAGATACTTTTGTATCTTTTTTTCTTGGATTTTCTCTCTATTGACACAAAAGAGAAAAAAAAAGTCATATTTTACTGTGACAAAAATAAATCCAATGAGTGTACTTGTATAGCTGGATCTGGCTGTTCTCATGAGATACAAATTGTGTTATGGATGATAGAGTGTGTTGGTGTGTGTGTTGTAGGAGGGGAGGTGGAGAATTTTTGTCACTGCACGCTCGTGTATTTCTGTGAGGTTGACTATGGGATTTAACTTTTTGTTGTTGTTGGTTTTCCTTATTATTGTTTTTTTTTTTTTATTATTTGTTCGGTATCTGTTGCCAAAGAGTGTATCTATGTACTTCTTAATGCGCCTGAGGAGTTTTAGGATAGGATGACGAAACGAAAGACGTTTGTGGGCAGTTGCGTTGAACTTGTCGTCTTGTGCGTTTCACAGTGTTGTTGGAGGAGACATAGAAATTGTCGCCAAAGCAAAATTTAATTTGTCAACCTATAGAGTGTTTGTGTTTTTTTTTTGGGCGTCTTTCAATAATGTTAAAACTATTTCGAGTTAAAGAACACACATTGTTTTTTTGGAAAAATATTTTGAACTTTTATCACATGTTTGTGTTGAGAAAAAAAAGATGCGATTTTTGAGAACGATTTTTTATGACTAAAAAAAATATTTTTGTGTATGTATTTTGGAAAAAAAGCAAAAACCAAGTGATTCAAAATTAAAAAAAAAATAATAAAAACTATTTTGAACTTTTAGAATGATTTTTATCAAATCATAAATTCTTGAAAGAAGAACTTTTGATAACAATATTGTGTAGTGTAGTGTACCTACCTAGTTTGTTATAATTTGATATCACGAAGCAACAATTTGGATTTGATTTAAATTGGTGATTTTGAGAACTCTTGTGATTAGAGCTGTGAAGATTTTATTCTGATTTGGAGCATTAAAAAAAAAATTGTAAGTACCAATATGTCTACCTATTGCTTCAACCAACACATCTTAAATATCCCCCTTTAGCTAAATAGGCCTACAAAGATAGATCGTCTTACCTAACAATTTTTTTATTAAAAAGTTTAGAAAATTTACCGACGGCAAATGGAAAGATGTGCCATTAAGAAATTGTGCTTTTAGTCACCTACCTATCTACAAAAGTATTTCTACAAAATTTTTAGTGAAAAGTATATTTTGGTTGTTAAGATTTTTTAAACTTTAAAGTTTTAAAAATAGAGAGTTTTAAATGCTCGGTTCAATATTTTATCATTTTAGAGATCGGAGTTTTTTTTTTCGTAAGATAGGTATAGGTTCTGTTGTCTCCAATGGAGTTATAGGTATTTATTTAGTGACTAATATGAAATGACCACTTTAACATTTCCGGCTAAGTTGTCTCTTCTCATTTCGTGCTTTGACTTGTGGCCTTATAGCCTTCAGCTAGTATCTACATAAAAATATAAGGAATGTCATTAGACTTCTTGGATAACCAATGTAGTTAGATCGTGTGTAATTTCTTATTTCTTCAGCCCAACATTTGAGTCGCTTCCATTTTTTTTTTCGTGGAGAGCTGATGTGGGAAAGCTTAATTTTGGGACATTAGATAGGCTTAATTTTGTAGGACATTAGAAAGGCTTCTATTAGACGTAAAATAAGGGTAGTATCTTTAAAGGCTCTACTATCATAGGTATCTACCTGATATTTAAAATTAGTACCCCCTTCTTATAATGGTTAGTGCGTTGGACTGTCATCCAGAAGGTCTTAGGTTCGATTCCCAGAGCTGTACGGCCTCTTGCGAGGAATTGCCAAATCCTCCAAATTTCTTGTCATGGAAATTGCTGGTCATTAGCCGTTCGGAATTGGCGGAAAATTGTAGGTCCTCTCCATTACTGGGTAACACGCACAAAGGAATGGTTTAGAGTTAGGTATAAGTCACTAGGTTTATGCGCTCTCTACGTAGCCGTCATGGCTTTTCTATTTATTTATTTTTATTTTTCAAAACTACTCAAAGTTTAGAAACAAAAGTCTTTTCTAGTAGGTAAATATCCAGGCTAATAATGGACATTTCAAGGTGCGAGTAGTTATTCCTAATCCAACTTTACTTGTCGACTCTTTGTTCTCGTTTTTTGTTTTGTTTTTGGTACAAAGAATTCGGATTCCCTAGCGGAGAAGTTCCAACTTTTGCTTGAGTTCATCCAAATAATGGGTGGGCCAAATAAAAGTTTCTTTTTAAAAATTCAATAAAATGAACAAAATTAAATTTTGTCTATGTATTATGGCTTTATTAGTAAGAGCAAACATTCCCATTAACTATGGAATAAGTACAACGTCGTTCAACTCTCTTTGGAGAAGCACAATTACACTTTGTGAGCGAATAATCCGAGATCTTTGTACATAATTCTGCTCAGGCTAGTGCGTGAAATGTTGAGCTGTTGAGATCGATAGCGATTTGATGTTCGTGAATTGAGTCTCATACTATCGGCTATAGCAGCCACATTTTCGTCTGTGCATACCTTTCGACGACGGGGACAATGTGTGTTGTCCAC
The DNA here is from genome assembly GCA_911387755.1 of Chrysotoxum bicinctum. Taxonomy (NCBI): domain Eukaryota; kingdom Metazoa; phylum Arthropoda; class Insecta; order Diptera; family Syrphidae; genus Chrysotoxum; species Chrysotoxum bicinctum. Next base: position 87,159,839 of record OU426989.1, on the reverse strand, counting down.
TACCACATCAGTCTCATGAACTTTTTGCACAAACTTGCGTACAGCAGGCGCGGTGGATGCTTCATTTCGGCCAAAACTTCTTTTCAAAAAACGCACTGTTTGGGTTACATAGCACTCACTTTGAAAATAAGTTTTTAATCTTTTCCCAACGTTGTCCAAGCGTAAAGCGACTCATTTCGTTTCGCGGAGGTATGATAGTGACATTCTGTCAAAAATTCGAGCGGTAAGCAGCAGCTAGTGTCTGTCAAAATAACCTATCATTTAAAAGAAACCATTAGATGGCCTACCCTGTATAGTGTCTCTATATGAATATAGAGAAATTTTTTTTTAATTTTGCTCTCCTCGTTGGCAGGCGTAGTTAGGTAGAAATGGCAACCACTGTCAGTTTAGCCCTGTGACCCAATTAGCGCCATTTTGATACCATAACTGGTATGAACCTGTATATAGATATTGAATTGATGTGGGAAATTCTCGACATTCTCACGGTGTCATCCAGTTCGAAAATTAGAAAGGATCTAGTAGGTTCTGATGTCTCTTAGTGTGAGTTTGCTTTTGCATAATCATCCGGAAATTGGATCACTCACTCAACGGGACCCACACACCCATCCGAAACCATCTACCCTGTGCCAAGCTAGGCGCAGCTTGTTGACTGGTGCTGAAACTGTAGCCAATCAGATTGAGTAATCACCCGGCCGCCCCGACCGTAAACTTCCGTCAAAGATCTCAGTCCGGTAGCTTGGGATCTAGGGAATAAAACAGGGCTCGGCGCAAAAAACGAAGAGAAGTTCGTCTTAAAGCCATTTCGTCGGGTTGAGAAAACAGATCAAATCTTTGATCTTCATTTCTGGAAGTTCGTAAATATCGGCAAAAAAGACCCTTCCTAATTATTGTGCTCAAAACTTGCCTAGAGCAGGGAATTTGCACTGTTCATTGGTCTCCGTTGGCCTCCACAGCTATGACAGTGAGTTTTGTGAGGAATGCCTAGCTTCGCTGTATACTGGTCAGTGTCCGCTACAGGTAGCCACGATCCTGGCCATGTTCTTCCTGGATCTGCGTATCAGATCAAGTGTTCGGCATTTATTATATGTAGGTGGGCCAAATAAACAGTTAGTTAGTTAAGCTGCTTCACCTACGGTTTGATTCGCTAAGCAATATTGAAAGAATATTGCCCTTCCGAGCGGAATGTTGAATCTTTTCGCAAGTGAGTTATGAAGGACTGATTCTTGCCTGGCCAGCTCGTCCGGCTGTTCATTCCTATCAATTCCACAATGATCCGAAATTCAGATAAGAGTGTAATTATTAATCCTAATTGAGGCTAGGAAGTTCATTCCGGCTTCGCTGGAAAATGATGTGCTAGAATGAATGCATTTAACAGCAACCTGTGATAATATCCATATTCCAGTTCTGTTTAGATCTTGTTTGAGTACCTTGCATCATGCTTCCCTGATAGCCAGTAAATCAGCTTGAAAAATACTTACAAGGTCGTGTAGCCTACACGACCTACTACCTAGATACGTATATTAAAAGTCTCAGAGAAGATTCCTCAACCAATACTACACTACCATCTTTCAGCCATCAGTAAAGATATGTAGTTGTGTCGAAGTCTTTCGCCAAGACGTCCTTATCCCAGACAGGCACATTTTGCACCTGCCAAAACGACAACAACAATCCATTTATCTAGGTCTGAACTAAATCACTTGGCAGATTATTGCTCCAGAAGCCATTTTTTGATAACACAAGTTGTAGAAATCTTCTATTTGTCATTTTATTATGTTTGCCAGTTTGAAAGCAGTTAACTACGGGTATTGGTCAATAAGTTTCTGGAAATTAAACAAATAGCTTTGTCAAATCCATCATTTTGTTTGTCAAGAAGCATCTTTAAAAAGAATGCACACAAATTTTCAGATAGATCTGTCAAATTGTTTCAATGTGGCAGCCATTTTATAAAGAGCCACAGAGAATGTTCGTTAAAATGGAAAAGAGTGATCTTCGAGTTCTTATTAAACACTATTTTATAACCGAAAAAAACATCACGCAATTCAAAACACAGCTTAACAAATACTATGGGGACTCTTCACCATCGATTGGAGCCATTCAAGACTTCGACCGAGTTTTTGGCGATGTTCAAGAAAAGTTCAACCGAGCTTTTGCGCCGTTTCGTAACTCTGGATGTAACATGAATACACTACAATACACCAGAGTCCAAGGAACCAGCGAAAGAATGGATGTTTTCTGAAGAATCGAAGCCGAAGAACGCTAAGGTGGGTTTGTTAGAAAACAAGGTCATGGCGGTATCATCCAATCAGTTGCATTGGAAAGAGGAAAAAGAAAACCCGCGCATATTATGCAGATCTGCTGGATCGATTCCAAGCAATTTCAAAGTATTAACGCCCGCAGTTGGCGAAGAAAACCGTTTTTCCACCAGGCCAACGCGTCGGGCGGCCCACAAGTCCACAATCGCACTGGCAAATTTGCTTGAGTAAGGTTCCCTTATCCAGATTTAGCCCTCTGCGACTATTCCTTATTTCCAAAAATTAAGAAATGATTCGGAGGTAAGAGATTTGAGTCGAATGGACTGGTCATCTTTGGAACAAACACGGGAGATATTGAAGAGAGAATATTGAAGAAACGTTGTATGAAGTGTATCGAGCTAAAGAAAACAATGTTGAGAATGGAAATGTTTTTATTTTTATGTCGAAAAGTTTGTTCCTAATTTTTTTTTTTTCAAGGAAGTATGATGCCGTCGGCCCAAAGTTTACACCAAATAGTGATTTCCTCTGGATGAATTGCACTTTTGTGTGTATTTCGTTTGGATTGTGATCGTTCCAAATTCGACAAATTTGCTTGTTGAGAAACATGATCAACCAGAAATGGACCTCGAATTTGCTGAATATGATATTTCGATCAAAATATTGCTGGAACAATAGTTTGTGTTTTACAAGCTGATTTACTAACTATGAGGGAAGCATATTACAAGGTACTCAAACAAGATCCGAAGAAACTTGGGCCAGGATCGAAGGATCGAAGAAAGAAAACAGCTCAAAGCTCGCATTGCAGCAACGTCAGCAGCAGCCAGAATCGACCTAGAGTCTGCGTCTGCGTACCGCATGAAGATGAGAGAAGTTCACCGTAGCGTAACTATATCAACGCATTGGCAACAGAAGCAGAAGAGGCCGCAAGTAGGTGCGACAGTAGGACCGTCTACAGAATTACCAAAGAGCTAGCTGGTGTCCAAAGCTCTAAACAACACCTGGTAAAGGGCATAAACAGATCACTGCTAGTTTCGGATGAGGACCAGATCAAAAGGTGGAAGGAACACTTTTCTGCGGCTTTAAATCGCGTTTTCACCAGCGAAGTCAACCTAACACCCAATAACAAATTCCCGAATACGCACTGTACCCCCCAGTAGAGAAGAAATCTTAACCGCAATCAGAGCACTGAAGAACAACAAAGCGGTTGGACTTGACGGTATTCCCGCAGAGCTCTTACGAGCACCGCCAACAACATCGTCTGAATTGAATATCGATCACCACTTCACCTGCTGTTTATCGATTTCGAAAAGGCGTTTGACAGTGTCAATATAGAATTTATTTGGCTTGCCTTGCGCAGGAGGGGCATTCCGGATAAATTGATCGCTATAATCAAGGCTACATATGAAGGATCCAAATGTCACGTTCTGCGTAAAGGAAGGTTGTCAGAGGAGTTTGAAATCCAAAGTGGCGTTAGACAAGGTTGTATACTGTCACCAATACTGTTCCTGTTGGTAATAAGTGATGAGCTGCCTTGTCGACTTTAAATGGAGGAATTCAGTGGAATCTGCTATCACACCTGAAACATCTAGACTACGCGGATGACATGTGCTTACTCTCTCATAGGATCATGGATCTCCACTCCATCAAATGACAACAAGGGTGGAGAGAGAAGCCGAAACCGTCGGGCTTAAGATCAATACAGCAAAAACTAAAAGGATCAGCCTTGGAACTTCCTCATCTACTTAAACTTAAATAGATATTTCTGGACAACCAGTAGAGACGGTAGAGAGTTTTCAATACCTTGGGAGTATTGTCTCTACTGATGGCGGGACCGAACTAGACGGGAAAGCAAAGGCTGCGTTCGGAATGCTATCCAAAATATGGAGAAACAACTCTATAAGCCTAAAGACCAAACTACGACTGTTCCGCTCCAATGTAGAATCCGTGATTCTTTATGGATGCAGTACATGGAAAGTAACACCCACTGTCACAAGAAAACTGCAAACGTTCGTAAATAGATGTCTGCGAAACATCTTGCGGATTTTCTGGCCTAACCGTATCTCCAATGATGAACTTCATGCGAGGACAGGTCAGGAACCCATCGACTCTATAGTACGAAAACGTAAGTGGCAGTGGATTGGACATACGCTTCGAAAAGGCCACGAGTGTATTGCGAGTCAAGCGAGGCAATGGAACCCACTCATGCAGCGAGGCAGAGGAGTGGACCGACCCAGAAGTACTTGGCGAAGAACGGTCGAAGAGAGATCAGCACAACTGGGGAAGAGTTGGAGAGAGCTGAGGTACATCTCCAGAAACCGTACACGATGGCGCGTAGGAGTAGTGGAGGCCCTATGCCCGCAAGGGGAACCACACGGACGTAATAGGTCCGAGGACCTAAAACAAAACAAACAAACAAGATCTAAACCTGAACCAGGATACGGCTATTATCACCGCGTAATTTGGCAAGATAAACTAAATAAATTTCAGGCAATTTGTTATGCACCCTCTTAATTTACCGTAAAATTAACGTTTATTGTTAAAATATTTCTAAAAATAATGCGCCTTCAATTCAAAATCACATCCAGTCTTCGGAATAACTTCGGAGTATACAAAATTTTAGTCATGAAGTCAATTTGGATTTCTTGACAAACTCCAAGCATCTTATCAGTCTTTGATATCAATCATATAGCAACTTGAACTTTCAGTGGCATTTTTGAAAACCCACTCTTTTCTTCGGAGTTTGAGTAAATATTGCCCCCGATAGGCAAAGCCCTCTTTCTGAAGTTTATTAATTCTATTCCAAAAGAAAATCAGGGAAGCACGAATAGTTTTGATAGTAGTTTAAAATTCAGATCTATAAGATTTTCAAAAAGTTCCCCATATGTTAGGTAGATATCTGCTAGCCCTGTGAATTACTCGTAGCTTCTCGAAATTTAAAGATTGTTATATTCACAAAAAGCATTTCTATCGCAACTTTCCTGCAAATCGGAAGTGTCTCGTATAACTCATTAAAAATCGTTTCCTTGCTCTATATGTTCCCAACCTCCATTGTGTTCACATTTTTAATTAACTAGCAACACCTTGTTAGCTTAAAAGCTGGCATTTTCTTTAAATATAATAGATATGCCTTTGCAATTGGTGCAATATTAAATTATGTTTCATTTTATATCAAATGCCTCACTTAACCTCCACTCAAGCGTCTCAATTCTACGTCTTTTAAAGCCAATGCGATGATGATGTGTCTAATACACCTCTCCATTCACAATACCTCCTTTTTCGTGTATAAAGTGAAAGTGAATTCAAAATTATAAACAAAATACAAACGTCAAACACACAATACCATCGCATCACAGAACAGACACAGACACAACATAATGCAGACCTTCGACGCGTCAAGCGCAACTGAACAATAAACCCATGAAACAAAAAAAAATTAAATTAAAACAAAAAATAAAAGATACGAGGTCAGCTCCATAGACCAACTTCATCTAACACGCACCATTTACATGTCAAATTTTATGAGCAAAAAAAAATATTACACTTAAGTTTTTTGCCTTGTCAAAAAACGTCACAGACATCATGACACAATAGAATGGCTCTTAAAAGCCTTTAAAGTGCTTTTGGCCCTTTTTCAGAGATATTTAACTGTGGGAAAAACGAAGTACTATCCAAGAAATAAGTTCACAATTAGGTTAAAAGTGTATTTTAGGCAAATTGATACCTTAAGTTCGTAGTCCGCAGTTGCCCACCTATCTACATTAAATGATGGACAGATTCGTCTAATTGAGCCCAAGTCTCCCTCAATAAAAAAAAGGCTCTTTTTGTCTCATCTTGAGACTCATTTAATTGCTCCAATTCCCATAGACCCGCATATGTGAGTTTAAGCATCAAAACTACTGCTAAAAGTCATATGGAACTTAAACTAACTAGACTTGATGAAGCTGATGGCCAATGACCGACAATCTCAGCCTAGAAAAAAAAACCAACTAGCTGACGGCTACTGGAATTAATTTTATGGTTTTTCAGTTCAGTTAAAACGTTTTTTTTTTTTTGGTTTTGTTTTGATGGAGAAGATAGGTCGCGCAGATTCCATCAATGAGCTCTCTAATGGGGTGAAAGATATAATAATTCCATCGAGCTGCGAGGTTTTGATCGTTAAATAATCGTGCTGTGCATCTTTCCCCCCGCAGCACTCATCATCTATACGTTAGGTTTAATTTGTCGTGTCTTATTCGTGCATCTACTTTGCCTCATCTATGATGAGAAAAGCACCAAAGGACTTCGTCATCTGTTGTTATACTCGGGGTACGAGTATCTGTAAATGTTTTTATTTTGTGTGTCTTGTCTAAATACTCGCTGTCATTAAATTGTAGGTATCAAAAGTTTTAAGTACGCTCTGTCGTGTAGATTTTATTACAACCATTTACCTATACCTATCTTTACCAACATAGACCTGAGTTTTAAGATCTTAAACATGGACAAACACATAAACACAAACAAGTTCGTTATTCCATGAAAGAGTTGACAAAACATTTAAAGCCTAAGCCTAGCTCAAATCCGAATATCTCCGGTGGAAGTCTGTAGTTTAATTTTTATGAGCCATGTTTCGAAAATCAATTTATGTAGAAATAACATTTTAAGGATGATCGAAACCGAGAAGCAAAGTCGTCAGCAGCTAGGAGCTACATAATATATAGGTTCTGAGGAGGTCCAAGATAACTCTTGTTTTGGTTTTATGTAGATGTATCTAGTAGCAATTTGGGACGAAAACGGGACTAGGACATTTTATTACACTAATGAGTGAAGTGGAGAATCAAGAGCTCGATTGGTGGTAAATTGACATGATACGTAACTGATGCACCAGTCAAAGGGGGTTTGAACAATTCCTGATCGATTGTAACCAACACTTATAGGTAGACTCGTATTGCTTGCTTATGGACTTCCCCATAGCTTCTTGATTAAATTTGTGAGTTTAAGGCTAGGACCGCACTTGCGATTTCAATCGCGCGATTTTTTAGTCGCAAAAATAGAACATGAGTTTAAATGAGAACGAACGCACTTGATAGCAACAAATCGTCACGATTTAAGCTAGGACCTAGGACCGCCCTTGCGATTTCATTCGCGCGGTTTTTTAGTCGCAAAAATAGAGCACATGAATTTAAATGAGAATGAACGCACTTGCTACCAACAAATCAAGAGATTTAAATGTCGCAATTTGTTTCATTTTTCTTGCGATTCGATTGTCGTAAGCTGCTTAAATGAAACACATGTACTCAAATGGATATGCACACACTTGCGATTCAAATTACTACGACTTTAAAATCGTAGTCGCAAAGAGAAATGGGCACGCACGCACTTGCGATTTTTAATCCACGATTTATTAGCTGCAATGAATAAAACACATGGCGTGAAATGTGAATGCACGCACATGCGACTTAAAAATCGTAGCGATTATAAAAATGAAACAAGTTCTATTTTTTCAAGCGATTTTTTGTCGCTACTTATTTGTAGCAAATGCGTGCACTCACATAAAAAGTACCGTGTTTTATTTTTTGCGATTAAATAATCGCGCGGCAAAAAAATCGCAAGTGCGTGCATGACAATAAATTGTAGCGGCTACGACTTTTTAATCGCCTCGACAAAAAATCGCAAGTTCGGTCCTAGCCTAACTTTGGATGAAAGTGCATTAAGAGGTTTTGCAAATTATTAACGAACAGTTGAAGAGTGTTACCACTTATTAGCAGTTGCTCGCTCCATAAGAAATTGTTTGGTAGCATCCGTTGGAAGCCAAGTTGTTGCTACTTTTTTTTTTGTCAAATTGGCGGCCGTTAACTTTTTGTAAACATTTGTAAACATCTCAGTGCAGTGTAGTTTAGCTATTTATTAGTAAAGTTCTTATCCGCAATTGATTGAAGAAGTGGTATGTGTCACAAACGTAACAAAAATATGAAATGATTAGTTACTACAACGAAATACTTATTTATAGGATCAAGACAAATATTGAGATCTTCTTGAAGATATACTTTCATAGAATTTGAAAATTACAAGAAGGTGTGTGTCACACAAGTACCAAATTGGCATTTTTAAACTTAATATTCTTCGTTTTTCAACCAATTTTGGAGAAATAAGAAGAAAATTGTGATCAACCGCCAGACTCAATTTTATTGAATTGTAAAGCTATACTGAGATAACATTTATTGTGTCACACAAGTAAAATTTCAAAAACTGTATCTCTTTTGTGTCACACACTTTAAATTTCAAAAGTAAAGCTCTGCATTTTTAACTCATTTTCAGAAAGTAATAGATTTTTTTTTTGAATATGGAAATTATGTTCAGTTAAAATGAATTGTGTCACTACCGTAACAGGTTGAAATTTGAAAACTTGGTTTCTTTGAGTGTTTTCAACTCATTTTGGGAATGTAAAGAGTATAGTGTGATCTTCCGTCGAATACACTCCATTTTGTAAAATTATAATGAGTTCGAACATATTGTGTCACAAGCGTAACAATTTATTTTTAAGAAACTTAATACATATTTCTAATTTCTTTATTAACTTATTAACTTATTTTTGGGAAATAAGAAGAATATTTTAAACATGTAATTTCACTCAATTAAAAAAATTAAACTCCCCTCGAATTTATTGTGTCGAATAGGTAACAGATTAAAAACTTAATATTTTCTTGGGTTTCAACTCAGTGTGGAAAAATATGAAGAATAATAAGATTTGTCGGGAAACACAATTTCATTGAATTTGTAAGCTATGCTAGCTCCAATTTATTGTGTCACATCAGTCACGGGTTTGCATTTCAAAACTTAATCTCTTTGCGTTTTTCAATTGTTTAGGGAAAGTAATGAAAATATGATGATCTATCGGGAGGCCGAATTTCATTGAAATTGAGCAAGAGTACTGACCTCAAATTTATAGTGTCACACCCGTAACAGATTGGCATATTAGGTATTAGTAAACATGCCCCTTAATCACCGTCAGCATGTTTACAGAGTGGGTAGATCCACAGAAACCGCTCCGTACGAACTAACTAATACAATGCAGAGAGCTTTAGATATTTAAGACCTTCGACAACACCTCTCACGAAGCAGTTCATTCGGCTCTAGCAAAGAAGAACGTTCCTATCACTATAGTCAGATGGATAAGTAAAATGCTTAGTACAAGAACGGCGGAAGCATACGCAGGACTAAACGTCCAGAAAGTCATCACAACAAGTGGCTGTCCGCAGGGATGGGTATTATCACCCTTGCTGTGGAGTCTTCTAGTTGATGAATTACTAGAAAGTCTAACCTCCCAAGGGATTCGATGTATTGGCTTTGCTGATGAACAAGCATGTCGAAATAACTGTCGAGAAAGCCACAAATGCCCTTATGATCTGCAAGAGTCTTGCAGGTAAATCATGGGGCTGCAACCCAAACATCATAAGATGGATGTACACCATGATGGTAAGACCCATCATTACCTATGATGGGGCGATTGCATGGCATAAAAGAACCGAACTAAACGCAACTAGAAAATCACTAGACAAATTGTAAAGGCTTGCATGTATATGAATAACAGGAGCAATGAGAACTTGCCCAACAGCAGCGATGCAAACCATCCTTCATTTAACGCCACTACACGTGGCCATTAAAAATGTTGCTAAGGGAACCATAATGAAGTTTGCCAAGGAGGGTACTGGGACGGGTAAAATTATTGGAAACAGGGAAAAAGACTCGATAATCCGGTCCGCAGTAACAAACCTTCTTGACATCCCAAGAGATGGTATGATGAAAAGATATAACTTCGAAAAACATTTCAAAACGGAGTTAAGTTGCAAAAAAGACTGGGTAGGCGAAACAATAAACTACAGTCTTAAAGGAAATACCATCAAATGGTACACTGATGGATCGTGGACAGCTGAAGGGATTGGTGCTGGAGTTTTTGGGTTTAGAACTAAACTCTCCTTACCGATGGGACAGTCCACTAGCATATTCCAGGCAGAAGTAAATGCCATAGGCATATGTGCTGGAAGAAACCTCGACAGGAAAAATACTTATAAAAACCAAAACATTGCCATCATGTCAGACAGCCAGGTTGCACTAAAAGCACTAAGCTCCTACGCCATTAGTTCCAAACTTGTTTGGGAATACATAATAAAGCTTAATAAACTGGGCAAGAATAACACTGTCACACTTCATTGGATACCAGGCCACGTTGGAGTCCAGGGCAACGAAGAGGCAGACTCCTTAGTAAAAATAGGTGCATCGACATCCCTTACAGGGCCAGAGCCCTACTGCGGAATAGGAGAAAACGTGATCAAAAACAAAATCAAAACAGAAGAGGAGGCAAAAAGATCCAAAATCTGGAAAGAACTCCCTAAGCTGAGACAGGCAAAACTTCTACTCGGGGACTACAACCGAGAGCGTTTTTTAACCTGCATTATAGCTTAAGTAGAAACAACCTCAGGAAAATCACGGGGCTTCTCACAGGCCACTGTAGGTTGAGAAGACACCTCAACATCCTTGGCCTGGTGAACAACGCGACTTGCAGATTCTGCAACACACACGAAGAGACACCTGACCACATACTGGGAAAATGTGATGCACTCGTGCATCAAAGGCACAGGTATCTGAGTGCAGGTTAAACCTTAGCATCTCGTTGAAGTGCACTCCCAGGTACTTGACATTTGGCTTTGCCACTATGGAGGATCCGTCAGGGAGTTTTAGGACCAGATTTCTGCAAATTGTTGCGGTGCGAAGGCCTCTACCAGTTGAAGGTCTCCTGAAGCAGGCAAGTTCCGATTTGGAAGTGTTGATTCGGATGCCCCATTTCTGGTAGAATTGGAAGAGTCTCGACATCCAGAAAGCATCCGACGCACGGTGACATGATTACTGTTGAGGGCTGTGGTGATATCGTGTTGGAATTTTACCAGTGGATGCAAGATTGAGTGTTTTTCTCGAAAGCCATGTCAGGGATGATTGAATTTTCACAGCAGAATTTCTTCAGTCTTCGTAAGATAAATTTTTCCAGTAATTTGCTGATATTGTTGAGAAGTGATATTGGCTTGTAGTTGGAAACTAAGTTGGAAGCAGCTTTCATTGGAATTGGCACAAACTTCGCTGTTTTCCACTTCCAGGGGAAGTAACAGTTGTTGATACAGTTGTTTAAAATGATTGGGAGGAAAATCATTACTGCATGTGGTAGCCTTTTCAAGATGTAGTAGGAGACATCATCTGGTCCAGCAGACTTTTTTGGCTTAGAATTGGCGATGATTTTTACAACCTCCTCTAGATTGCATAAATGTGGACTATCGGTGGGATTACTTGCTGGATTGATGATATTAAAATTTATTTTATCCGGATTTGGTTGCAGTATTTGTTGAACTGTTGCCTCAACTTCTCGTAAGAAAGTTGGGTCAGTAGGTGGGCTCGGTGTGAAGCTTCCTTCGAAGTAGTCGGCGAACGCTTCCACCTTGTGTTGGGCCGAGTTAGCTTCAGTATCATTGCTGATGATGGTTTCCGGTATTTGTGGCTGTTTTCCAATGATCCTATTGATGTTTTTGAAAGAATATGGTCCTGGCTTGATTGCTTGTAATCTTTTCTGGTATTGGATATTATTGTATGTAGTATTGAATCGAGTTCCGGAACATGATGTTGACTTGCTGTAGCTCATTCCAAACTATTTGGTAGTTTTTGTTGGTTGTATTCAGTTCACTTTGATGGATCCGCTGGAGACGTTTTCTTAGACGTTGTCTGTGAGCATACAGACTTTGAACGTACTCGGGAAGGTGCTGGTACCTATCTTTCGACGTTTTAGACTGTTTTTGCTTGTCCAGGGCATCAGATACGGCATGTTCAAAGTTTACAATTGCTGCATCGATTTCGATATCCGGAAGATTCCTGTCTGAAGGTGGGAGAGTAAAGCTGTCTTCGATGTATCTGTGTAGTCTATCAATATCCAGCCGTCTGAAATTTGTTTGTAATTCTTTGTGTCACACCCGCCACACATTTTGGCATTTAAAAACGTTTCTTTGTGTTTTTAACTCAATTTTTGAAAAATGAAAGGAACATCGAAATAATATTGACAGGCAGAATTTTTTTGAGTTCCAAAATCAAACTGAGCCTGAATTTAAAGTTCAAAGATTGGCTCATAATAGTGACACATTCCCTATTTATGAATTTAATCAAAACAGTGAAAAGCTCCACTTTTTCCCAAAGGTCGTATTTCCTATAATTTATCTATCAAATTTTGTTTATTATTTTCTGAATATGCTCCACAATCATACTTGGTCACAAACGTAAAATGAAATTCTTGTCACATTCGTAACATTTTCAAACAAAAATTTAAGAGAGTTTTTCTAAATTTTGGTGCTGGAGATCAAAGGCCTAGGTAAATATTTGAAAAAGAAGGATACCTTCATGTTATATTTTGTTCCAAATGGCGCTGGTGATCATCATTTTTACGTCAAACTAAAATTATTGAAAGATAAATTTCGACGATATATCTATCCTAGTCCCACATATGTATTTCTCCACAGATGTCATAGAAACAACTATCATCAAAACATTGACGATTCGATTTAAGAACTTATTGTGTTTTTAAGGTCACACCCGTAACTCAATTGTATCCTAGAACTAAACTAAGTATTTTTTAAATGGAAAATGTGGATCTAATAATTTTTTCAAACGCCATCATGCGTTCTATAGATTAATCAAATTCGTTTAAGTTTAATTGATAATGTTGTGTGGATAATTTATAAAATCAGGACTATCAGTGTCACATAGTATGTAACAATTCAAACATCACATTTAAAGGACCGATAATTCGTTACAGAAAAATGTTTGATATAAATAAGTAGCATCAATGATTTAGGTATGCCAGTTTGTTCTCTGATGTGTCACTTTCACTACCACTGATGTGAATGCAAAATGATTACAGTTCAGGGTCATTCATATAAACGTCGCGGTCTTTCGCAGCAAATCACAATCTCTCCAAAAAAAAAAATGAAGATATTTAGTTATATCTATCACAAATCTCCCACGTAAGGAACAGATTTTCATAAAACCCACAACTAAGTCGATAAGGCCGCCAAAGTTCAAACGAAACGCAACAACAACTTACTAGGATGACCACAAAATACATAATTTTTTGACAGTTGAATGTCATGCGACGACAACGACGACCGTCATCTGCTCTGGTGTGACCAATTTTTCCTTCCTGGTAGGTATGCCTATCTCGTGACTCTTGGTTGTATCTATATTTTTTAAGCCATGATATAACTCTTAAAATATGAGGAATAACCTACATATACTCTGACATAAGGTTCTCAACAGTTTGAATTATGGCTTTTTGAAGATTTATTCATTCATAATGTCCCTTGCGGGTTTTTGTATATTTTTATTACTTCTACTTTTTTTTTAATCCTTCCTTGATCCTTTTTTTCCGCCTTCAAATATTGTCTTGGTTTCTTCGGAATCCATTTAGGGTGGGTTTTCTCATAAATGCGATGCGATACGAGATGGATACGGGATTATGTGACAATGCTTTATGTCCCCGAGGGGAGACTTTAACTTCGAAGACAACGATGACGACGACGGACGGCAGTGTTTTTTTTTTTTTGATGTCCTGTGTTCCAACTACTCATTTCGATCGATTTTTACGATCGTTACCTGGATTTATAACCACATTCAGAACTTACACTGAGGGTCGTGCGCGATGACTGGACTCCAAAGGTATCAGATCCAGGCTTCGCAGAGAAGAGCAACCTATATATTATGGTTTGGCTTTGTGCCCCAAAGTGTCCTCGGTCCGTTCGTTGGTAGGCTATTACACCACCTTAGTATATCATGAGGAGGCAATCTTAAAAAAAAAGAGTTATATTGCGCATTGCATGTGATGCTGTATAGGTTTTTATTCTTTTACCTACAAACAAAAAAAAAGAAGATTGAATCTGTTGTTTGTCGTCTTGTGGAGCTGCTGTACCATCTTTCCATGATGATGTGGTGTGAAAATACTAACTTTTATTACCCACTTAAAGTCAAACAACAACAACTTGGTACCGATACCTATATACGTCTACAGTCTACACCTATCATCATCTTATATAGAAGTCCGCGATGATCCTGTTTTATTGGATAGTGTGAGGATCCGTTGGATTGCACTTGATGTTTTTGTCGTTTGAAATGGTTTTTTTTTGTATTTTCCTGAGTTCGTTTTATAGCGAGGGTACTGTAAAAAGTTCAAGGAATTTTTCTTTTATTTCAGTCACTTAGTCAGTCACGCAAGGTCTTGCCGGATTTTAAGGAATTTAATAAGTATCGTTAGGTTATATGTGACCTAAGATTGCAGGAGATGTTATATGATGTACTCTGCTGCGAAGGACGTAACGTTATTGGGAAAAGTGTGAAACTTCATCGGTAATTAGGGTCGTAAAAGATTAGAATAGAAAAATTCCTAGAAAAATTGTAAGAATTCGTTTGATGAAAACATGCGTCAGGGTTAATATTGACTAGCATGTAAACGAGTTGGGTTGTATTTATATTTATAGCTGAAGACACCTTGACCTCGGTAGATGCTCGATGGTACTTATTATTATAGATGAATATCAAACATTATGCGACTGAGGAAATTTTAAAATCATTGTTTGTGGATGATAAAAGGAATTCTGTGCCTATATAGACTTCGAACAAAATGGTGACCATTGACGTGCTCTTTCCAAATCATTTTCCAACAATTTTCTAAGAATTTCATATGTCTTATGATAAACACTTATTTTTTCACAACTTGTACATATTTAAAGGTGACACTTTTTCCATGTTTCCTACCATTGCCCACACTAATAAGCAGGCAATGTTTTTTCAACAGAGCTAGCCTGTCCATTTATGTGCAAGATGTATACATTCACAGGTTAATTACTATACCTCTCTACCTCTTAAACTTAAATGATATGCCCAAAAGCGAGTACTTTGCGTAGATTCAAATAGCACAACTTCTTCTTAAGCTTTATATAGAATCAGAGCCAGTTTAACAAACATCGATCGTTAAACTTAGGTTAAAAACTGCAATGCACCCATTTCGCAGGGTCAGCTGGGTTTCAACTAGGACTAAAGCTACAAGGTGGCGCAAAATTAATTATCCATTTTTGTTTTTGAATAACTTTCTTACGAAATAAAAAAAATGATTTTCGGTGATGGAAATCTTTATTTGGACCTTTACAATTTTTCTGTTAAGCGGAAAAGATAATATCCGTCAAGTGTCTGCCGTCAGTGTTGATACACATTTGTGCCCGTTTTTTTCGCATTTTCCATGACTTCCCGCAAGATTTCGGTGATAACCTCAAGGAGAATATTCGACACGAATGCGAACTGTCGAATATTCTCCTTGAGGCCTGCAATTGTGTGAAGCTTGTTGGCATAAGCCCGCGACTGCAAGTAGCCCCAAAGACAGAAGTCTGGGATGGTTAAATTGGACGATCTTTCTGGATCTGCCAAACCGCCAAAACGGGGTATTTAGCGACCAGGAAACGCTTCCTTCACAATGTCCATTGTGCCTGGTGCTGTGTTTACGGTTGCACCGTCTTATTGGAACCACATGTTCACCAAGCCCCGCTTATTCAATTCCGGCAGAAACGTATTGTGTTTAATGTGGACCTGTCAACTAAAACTTAATTCCACGGTGGGCCTACCCACATCGGGGTCAGATCGAGCCCTGACCACAGCTCTGAGTTAGCCGAAGCCACCTCAGTAGTAATTCTGCCACATGTTGCGGCATGTACACACCTCTTGCTATGGGGCGAGGTCTGTCTAGTACCTCTTGAATCCAAGAAAGCTTGGAAACCATGTGCCTTCGCCGTATTCGGAATAAACCAAGCCACCACGATACTCCCACTAGGGGGCCTACCTCATAGATAGTTTGAAGTAGGGCGGCCAAGCATACTCTAAGACGCAAACCACCTCTACCTTTTATTGAGCACTATCTCCAATGGTAACAGAATATAGCTTCTGGTGGAGCTTCGCAACCGTGAGGTCACTTACAGATGAGTTCCGCAAAACTCAAGGCCTGTCAGCCTTAGATACACACAACCAGCAATTAATTGAGCAGAAACCAATAGCTGAAAGTGCACCCCTCTGGTGAGTTGTTACACTTTATGCTTTAGAGGCGAGGTCTATCTAACACCTCTTGAATTCAAGAAAAGAATCTTGAAAACCATGTGTCTCCGCATTCGGAATAAACCAAGCCACCATGATGCTCCCACTATGGGGCCTACCTCAAAGATAGGGTTCGAGCCGAGGGTAAAACTTAACCTCAGACTCAAATGGGCACTATCTCCCATGGTACCAGAATATAGCTTCCGGTGGGGCTTCGCAACTTCGTCATTTCATGGAGCTCCCTGGGCGATCCGAACCCGGACTCTTTTGCTCACCTTACGGCAAACTAGGAAAGACGCTCCTAGTCTTTAGTTTACCTTACGGCAAACTAGGAAAGACGCTCCTATCTTTTGCTCACCTTACGGCAAGCTAGGAAAGATACTCCTTATCTTTGTTCTAAAGAACGAGGACGACGATCCCCCTATTATTTGCTACTACAAATAAGATAACCCGGAAAAACCCTAAAAGTCTCCAGCCACGTAAGCAGCCGGAGACCTCACCAGTTAACTCCTCGTTATAACCCAATTAAACCTTAAAAGTCCCCAGCCACGCAAGTAGCCGGAGACCTTACCAATTCAACCCGTTACAACCCGATAAAACGAAATCTCTAGCCATGCAAGTAGCCGGAGACTTCAACAATTTCACCCTTCAAACCATAAATATCTCAAGCCACGCAAGTAGCCGGAGATCTTCCCGATTTACCACCAACCAAGATCCATCAAAAAGTCTTCAGCCACAAGTGGACGAGCCCCGAAAGTCAAGACCATTATACATGCATTAACCACTCGCACCATCATCGAACAACCATGGCCTTATGCTCCCCGCCACCCATTATGTTCGTGGAAATTACGCAAGCTGCACTCGGACAGGTATGCCACCACAACATAATCTTGGACTTACGCTTGCTGCCATGGTCTGATGTGTGGTTCAGTAGCAATTTCCCATTCCAATAGTCAATCCTCTCAGAGCCGGAACACGAGCAACCAAAGACCTTACAATTTCACCCTAGACCTTCTTAGTAGACCCTTCAAAACCTGGAGAATACCTTAAAAATCTCCAGCCACGTAAGTAGCCGGAGATTTTACCAACACACACCCGTGTGTACCCTACTACTCCCTTGGGTTTTCTTAGTTGTCTAATTCTCTTAGCTGAACAAGCAGCGAGAGAATAGACGTAAGCCCCCCTACCACGACAAGGTGAAACCCGTCGGGGAGGTCCAATTCTGGCAGTAAGAAGTCGTCTATCATGACCCTTTAGCTTTCGCCAGTAACAATGACCGTAATGCCGATGGCGTCCTCAAAAAAAAATACGGCCCAATCACTCCCCCTGCGTGAACGTGGATGTAATGGCTGTTCGTGTATCACACGAGGATTTTCAGTGCCCCAGAAACGAAAACTTTGCTTATGGACGTAACCACTTAAGTGGAAATGAGCCTCGTCGCTCATGATGATTTTCGACAGTCAGCGACCTAGGCCTTTGATGAAAGCATCCCTTCCCATCGAACAGCGGAATCAAGCATCATTGTGCGTGGTTAGTACTTGAATGGAGGACTGTTCAATACCAACCGTGTGCTGTTGACACGTGTTTCTTCTGTTGTTCTTTCTGCAGGTGGGAGTGTATGGATGAGTGCTGACGTGGCAAATCCGGTTAGTCTCTTCGGAGCAAATCGTTGATAGCGCTGATGTGCAATTCCAATGCGCTCCTGGAGTCTGTGGAGGAGTGCTGATGTGGTTGATCCGGTAAGTCTCTACGAAGCAATATCACTGTGCGGTTCATGGTGACGAATGATTGCTGATGCGATTCTATTGCACTCCGGGTTCCTAGGTTGTGGATAGGTTACAAAAGTAACTGAACCAACTAGATAGGAGATGAGATTGTCTTACCCAGTTTGCCGAAAGGTGAATAAAGACTAGGAGTATCTTTCCTAGTTTGCCGTAAGGTGAGCAAAAGATTAGGAGTCACTTTTCCTAGTTCGTCGCATGGCGAATGAAGACAAAAAGGAAGCACACTTATTTGTTGGTTACTACATCGACCAACTTCTTGGTGTGTGTATCCTAAGGGTTGAGAGTCCCGGAGTTTTGCAGGAGCTCATCTGTAAGTGACCTTGGTTGACCTCGGTTGACCTCAGTTGCGAAGCTCCACCAGAAGCTATATTCTAGCACCACGGGAAATAGTTGCCCAGAATATTGAGGGCTATTACGTCATTGGACACTTGGCTCGTGTCTACCTCTCTCCTCAAACTATCTTCATGATAGTGAGGTTGAGGGCTGTTGCGCTTCTCAGGGACATCGGCAGCCACAGTCGCGATATTCTCAGCCGAATGACAAGTCTGGTGACGGCTACGCCGTGCATGTTCTCCTGTAGTTTCAGTCTGTTCTATTGGAGTAGCTAAACATAAGATTTTTCGCCCAGTTGGTGCAACAGGATTAGGAAATCGACGCCGAAATTCACGCTGAGCTAAACCACCGACCGATTTTATTGGTCAAAACATTCGACACAATTATTCCACAATCTTGCAGAGTATAGCGCTCCATTGCTTGCCTGTTTGTATACAGCAGCTGCTTAGTTTACAAATATCAAATATGACTGACGTACGACGCCATTTGCAAAAAATTATAACATCTTCCGATAGGGTGACTGATTTTGCGCCACCTTATATTATTAAATTTTTGGTAAAATTTGTTTCTTTTGGAGATTGTTTCTAAGACTAAAGCAAGCATAAACTTGAAATATTGATCCTTAAAGAAATATCCAATTTTCATTTAATCTAGTTAACTTAGCTACTACTTTTACCAACAAGACTACATAGTCTTATCTTAACCCTAGTTTTAAATGTGTTATTTTTAACCTACTGAAAAAACGCTCTCGGTTAGATTTTATTTTTCTGCGTGTAGCATAGCAATCATAGCCATTAAGCAATGACAACTTAACCTTTTCCATTCAATTACATCGGTGCACACATATGCGGTCAGTTAAAAAAATCAAAAAAAATCTGGCTACAATCATAATCTGGCGTGAAGCAGAATACAGACATTGAGAGATTTTCTCAACAAAATAAAAGTCATTCTACGTCCATCGTCTGAAGCTGGCTCCACTTAATATTTCATTTTCATCTCAAGAACAGCCACCCTCTCATTTTTCACACATTCTTGCATTGCAACATCATCAATCATTTTCATTGCCGAAGAAAGGAAATCCTCTAAGAGGGGATGATTTGGCACAATATATCCTTGCATTTCCTTTTAAAAGAAAAAAAATATATATTATTATTTCCCCCTTGGCAACAATGATTGCCGAATATTTTAGCATACAATCTCTAAATTTTCTTCTCTTGTTTGTTTATTTACAGAATCATGGAGCACATTATGTCAAGATTTCAATCGATGGACACCTCTCCGCTGTCGTTCGTTCCATCACCATATCTACTACCAGCAGCTTTTGCAGCTTCATCAAAGTCGCCCATGTCAACGTCATCATCATCGGGATCTAGCCCGGCAGCATCGTCAATGCCGAAGCCCAAACGTTGGGGTTCGCCGCCAGTTAATCTAGCAGGGCAATTTATCAATCCGGCCACTGGCAAGAAGCGCGTCCAGTGTAGCATATGTTTCAAGACTTTCTGCGATAAGGGGGCTCTTAAGATTCATTTCTCGGCAGTGCATCTGCGGGAGATGCATAAATGCACAGTTGAAGGCTGCAATATGGTATTCAGTTCCAGACGATCCCGGAATCGCCATAGTGCAAATCCCAACCCTAAGCTCCACTCGCCGCATATTCGCCGCAAAATCTCGCCTCATGATGGACGAACAGCTCAACAATTTCCACCGCTTCTCTTCCAAACACCATTGATGCCGTCGGCTGCTCCTGGTGGTGGAGTGTATTCGTTTGACAGATTCGCTCCGTATCCCTCGTATCCACATGGACACACAGGACTGTTCCCTGGCATGAGTGCTGCGGAGATGTGCCCTTTGCCAGCGAATAGCGGCGGCAGCAGTAGTCACAGCAGCTTCAGTGATGATTACAAGATTGGCGGTTCAGACTCAGATGAGGAGTGCAGAGATGAATTGATGGTATCGGTTGAGGAAGACGATGACGAGGACTACGGTGAAGAACTGCAAATGGCTGACGAAGAGGACGAAGAACCTTTACCACAAGATGACAATCAGCCACTCGATTTCTCAGTAAAGAAGCGAGTTCCCGAAGATCGGTTAACTCCACCAGTGACCTGCAGCGAGGAATCAACAGTTAAAATTGAATCTAGTCGGCCTGTGAAACTCTCAGGAAACTTCTCCGTCGATAACCTGCTGAGCAAGAAAATACGAACTGACGAAGAACACACCGAGTCAGCCGGATTGCTAGATTTGACCATCAAACCATCCAAAGAACAAAAGTCTCGCTCTCCTGCCAAGTCCCCCAACTCCGCCGGACTCATCGATCAGGGAAATCCTGCAATGTGGAATATCCTCTCCGAAGTCTACCGATCGATGCTGATGAACAACAGTCTCAAGGCACAGTACAGCGAATTGCAATCGAATTCCACAATCTCTGTTTAAGTGAGAAGCTCCGTCGAGGAGGCAAGAGGCCCTATTGTTATCCTGTTTGTTGACTTATTGTGTAAATGCCTATATCGTATCCATCGAATTACCTACGAAAGTATTATCTAGTATTCCTAATGTATGTATGTTTTTAGACTGCAAGGATGTGCAATACAAAGAAAATAAAAATGGCCGTCCCAAATTTTTAGTTTTTGTTTTTTCTCTGTAAATACAATTTCATCTTCCTTAAAATTAAATAAAAAAAATTAGTTATCTAGAAGAAAATCCTTTGGAGAATATCGCAAGGGATGGTTCTCATTAACATTATGTCCTTGTATAAATTTTTATTATTTTCGTCCTTTATATATCTATCTATCGTGTTGGTACTTATTGCTTTTTAATTTGCCACTAATTTTAGATTTTAAGTTGTAAATTTGTATGTTTAGATCGTAAGGAAATGTAAAGTTTATTTAAAAATAAAAACAAATGAATATAAACGTTAAATAAAATCAATTTATATAAATATAAAAAAGAAAACAGTTGTTTTGATATTGAACTTCTTAATGGTCTTCGAAGACAAATTTGATTAGAATCCGTCGGGCCGTTTGTGCGCAATTGAAAAACCAACAAAATACAGTGAAACCCGCTCTTAGTCGCATGAAGATAACCGAGGTAACCAAAATGGAACTAAGAACGGTTTATCGTTTAATCCCAAAAGTTAATTCGTTCTACACAAAAATCAATTAAATGTTAGGATTTGGGTTTTGGTGCAGCTTAACAATCTAGGGCTACTTCCATGGATACGTAGGAGATATATACGATCGAATTTACTTCAAAGACAAGATTTTGTTGGCTATAGGTAAGATTGGTATTTAGGTAATGTGGAGAGGATCTAAGAGAAGATATCGATGCACATTAGTTTTGAAAGTTTTAACATCGCAATGAGCGAAACAAAAACGAGAAGGCTAAAGTATTCCACATTCTCGTAGTACGGCTGAAAAAAGAACCTCCATTTTTGAGAGTAGTACACAGTTAGGTTAAAGGGTGAACTGATGAGTATTCTTAGCTATGTGAGTATAAGATATTGCAGAGTTGTTTGAGGGAAGGAAGGGAAATAGTTATTTCGTTGAACACACAAATGCCAATCCCATGATTGGCTGTCTGAAATATTGAGCCATCCTGCTGGAACCAAATGTTGCACATTGTTCAATTTTTGCCATAAGAAATTGGATATCATAGTTCTGTACTGCTCGTTATTGACGGTGAGCGTCTCACCAACGTCGTTTTCGAAAAAGTACGGACTAATGACGGCAACGCCGACCCAAAATCCACATTAAAGGGTAACTTTTTAAGAATGCATTGTCACCTGGTGAACCTCGTGTGGGCTGATGTCATCCCATATACTGCAATTTAGCTTCTTAATACACCCATTCATCTAGAACCGGGCCTCGGCGCTGAATATGATTTTTCGGTCAAAATTGAGGTCCTCTTCCAAACGCTCCGAAGCCCAGTCAGCGAATAAACGGCGTTGTCTATTGTCATGAACTTTGAGCTCGTGGGGTCTAGTTGGATGCTGTACGAGTGCATTCCCAAGTCCCGACGCAAAATTCGTCAAAGTGAGGTCTGCGACAGGACGAGTTCTTTTGCACGGAGAGGAATTGGCTGTCTTGGGTTCTGGTGTACATTTTCATGGACGGCGGCGGCGTTGTTCTCAGTGAAACTTGCATTCCCTTGACGTACGTTGATTGATAGCCGAACCGGTCGTCTTTAATTTGTCCACCAAACTTTGAAGAGTTGACTGTGAAGATCCCCCAAGTCTACCTTAAAATGGGGGCAACGCGAGCAACGTTTGCACTAACGAACACTCATTTTGATTATGTGCTGTTCAATTCTGTTACTTGGCATTGTGATTTGGCATCAGTAACTGGATAGAAAAGAATATAGATTTGACAGAAAGATATCACCTAAACAACATGGCCTCCGAAGTCTACCTGCGCCAATTGAAAAACATAGTAGCCAGATCATAAGGGGCAAGAAATTACTTACATCTTTTAAGAAAACCTAAGCATTTTGATGCGAATTTGGAAGCATACATAAATACCGACAATTGAAAGCTTTTCCGTTTCTTTGATACAAGTGCCATTTATAGATAATGGCAAGGGTGGTATATTTTTCTTGGCCGACATAAGAGCATTGTGTTAGGGAAGCATTAAATTTTACGCGGTTGTTAGTACCCCATTGTATAATGCTGTCGATATGGGAATCTAATGAACTTGGAATACGCTCCCGTTTCAGTTCCACAGCCGAAGAACAGGGCTGAGGATCCTGTAATGAGATAAACGAAAGAAACAAGAGATCATTTATAAAGATCAGGAGGAGTATCGGAGGCAAAATGGAGCCTTGGGGCACACCAGCATTATTTTATGAATACTAGACTTAAAACCGTCCAGAAAAACTCAAGTTGAATGGTCAGAAAGGTAATTTCTAATCTTATGAAGAAGAGTGTCATCGATATCCAATGAACGGATTTTCGATAAGAGAGCTTCATGCTAGTCTCATTAAATGCTTTGGAAATGTCTAGTGCAATTTCTAATATTTGTTTTAGTAGAAAAATCAGATAAATATTGGTTAAACTTTTTGGTGAGAAACGCCATCAGGTCGATAATGGACTTTAGTTCTTCCAGATATTTCTTGAGCTAAAAATTTTATCACGGTTTCCATGCCCTTAGAAGGAAGGGACGGTAATGCACGTTTAATTTAATTAATAATTAAAAAGTTAAAAGAAAGAAGATTCGCCTTTTGTATAGTTTTGCTGAATAAATGCCATTTCTCATCTACTCAGAAAGAGCTCAGAAAACTAGGACTGATAAAAAAGCTTAGGGAACAGTTTAACCAGAGAAAAAGGAACACCTCTGCAGACTGCAGAACTAAAGATGATTTACAATCTGGATCAGCGGATTCGTATATTGCACAAAAGGAGTGTTATTGTCAACAAAAGCTGGAGCCGATGACTTAGAAGAATTTTTATTACTTTATACAAAAGACCAAAAGTTTTTACTTTATCTTTGGGACATTATAGTATTTTTGGCTGTATATTTTGGTCGTGTTAGAACTTTATTCTTCGGATATGAAAATTGCAGGTATTACTGGATTGTCTGTACTTTTAACTGTTTTCCTCAGTGGGGTTTGTTTTATAGCCTTGGAAAGTTCACTCTCTCTCAACCTATAATAACTTATAACCTCTTTACAGCCATAATCGCACCAAGAATAATCTTTGGAACTTACCCCTTAAATTCTGTTAGGGATAAATGTCTTCATTCCATTGAAAATATTGTGTGAGATGTCGAATTTTCCAAAAAAAAAACTTTTTTCCCAAAAATTGAAAATATATTTTTTTTTTAAGTTTTGAAATGCAATGTTTTTTACACTTTTTAGTAGCTTCTTTATAAAAAATTTCATTAAAATCCGTTATGGCAATAATGAGAAATTAAAAATTCGAAAAAATCGTTCTCTGGTAGGTACAGTCAATAATATCTAGATTTCAATTTTTTTTAAATTAAATTATAGATCGTAAAAATTAATCAAAATAAAAAAAATTAGAAAAATACTCAGAACCGTTTTCGAGAAAAATACGATTTTCGAAAAACCTTTTTTTGGAACATTTCTGTGGAGGGAACCGTTAGTTTTAGATAAAACAAAATTTTTTTTTCTCAATTCTTGTAGATTATATTAAGAAACTTTTATTTGTCAAGGCATGGGGCTTACGAAATATTGAGTTTCCAAGAAAAATTTTGAAAACAATTTTGATTTTTTTTTAAGTCCAAAAATAAAAAAATTGAAAATTTGAATATGTAATAATATTCAAACTTTGGAGAAGTTTTAGCATAAAAAAAATTATTTAAATCGGTGGTACCGTTTTCGAGAAAATCAAAAACAAAAATATGAACCCAGGGGGGCTACCAGAAATAACAATTTTTTGGAACATTTTTTTCAACCTTTGCCTAGTTTTAACTAGATGAAAATTTTTGAGATTTTTTTTTTTAATTCTGTGGGACAGTTTTTGAGAAAAAAAAATATTTATAAAATTTCGAAAAAAACCGTATGGTAGGTACCGTTATTTGTGGTTTTAAAACAAAAAGAAAAAGAAAAAAACGTGTGGGGGGAAAATCAAAACCCATATCTACCAAGTTTGAAGAAAATCGGCCGAGTCGTTTAGGCTGTAGTCGAACCGACAGACAGACAGAGAGACAGAATTGCAAGACACACTTTTTTGGTCTTCGCTATCATCGTAATGTCAACTTTGATCAAAATCTCGAGTTCGATTTTTTTTCCGAATGCATAACTTGTCTTAGGTACGCTTAGTCGCTACAAATTATTGTCATGCACGCACTTGCGATTTTTTTGCGCGCGATTATTTAATCGCAAAAAATAAAACACACTACTTCTTATGTGAGTGCACGCATTTGCTACAAATAAATAGCGACAGAAAAATCGCTGGAAAAAATGAAACTTGTTTCATTTTAATAATCGCTACGATTTTTAAGTCGCATGTGCGTGCACTCGCATTTAACGCCATGTGTCTTATTCCTTGCGGCTAAGAAATCGTGGAATAAAGATCGCAAGTGCGTGCATGCCCATTTCTCTTTGCGACTACGATTTTTAAGTTGCAGTAATTTAAATCGCAAGTGTGGGCATATCCATTTGAGTACATTTGTTTCATTTAAGCTTACGACAATCGCATCGCAAGAAAAATGAAACCAATTGCGACTTTTAAATCGTCATAATTTGTTGGTAGCAAGTGCGTTCATTCTCATTTAAATTCATGTGTTCTATTTTTGCGACTAAAAAATCGTGCGATTGAAATCGCAAGTGCGGTCCTAGCCTAAGACTTTTTAATCGCTTCGACAAAAAATCGCAAGTGCGGTCCTAGCCCAAATCGTCACGATTTGTTGGTATCAATTGCGTTCATTCTTATTTAAACTCATGTGTTCTATTTTTGCGACTAAAAAATCGCGCGATTGAAATCGCAAGTGCGGTCCTAGCCTTACAGTTAATTAACGATTTTTCAAAAACGCTTTCTAGAAGGCTTTAAAGCTTGTATTTATAAAAATCCGATTAAATTCTTTCTTCCTAAACGACTTTATCGATTTTGATGAAATTGAAAAAATTGATAATCCTTAGCTATATTCAGTCATATAGGAGCTTTTGATAAAGCAAGACGTCTTGTCAAGCAATCTCTATCTCTGATCGTGATTTTATTTTGTTCAATATTAATAAACGTGCGAGATCACCTGGTTCCGAGGACAACTCAATGTCCTCGGACAGTAAATTTCGGAAAAAAACAGCAATGAATGTGAATAAAAGGGACTCCAGAGGTAACTACTGGAGCCCCTTACAATGCTTACCGGATAGTGACACCGACAATGAAATAGAAACTGAAAAAATGGACGATTCCGCATCGCCAAATCAACCTTCCAAAAGAATGCAAATTCCTCCCATTAAACTGCTACAAAAATCTTGTGAATATGTGCATGCATCTATGAAAACCATAAGTGTGTCCGATTATTCTATTAAAAAAATGTCAATTGGCATCAAAATAATGTGTGAATCAATGCATTCATATAACTTAGTACTTGATAAACTGAAAACAGACAATTCTCAATATTTTACTCATGCCTTAAAAAGTGAAAAAGCTTTTAAAGCTATTTTATACGGCTTAAATGAATTAGACACTACTGTGTTAAAAAATGAATTGATTAAGCTTGGTTTATTATGCAAAGAAGTGAAAATGATCACCAAACAATATGAACAATATACTGATACGTTCTACATAGTATCTCTTGAAAGTGGCTCGATTAAACTTCATGAGCTTAAGAAAAAAATA
The DNA here is from genome assembly GCA_911387755.1 of Chrysotoxum bicinctum. NCBI lineage: Eukaryota > Metazoa > Arthropoda > Insecta > Diptera > Syrphidae > Chrysotoxum > Chrysotoxum bicinctum. The sequence continues at coordinate 87,133,035 of OU426989.1, read as the reverse complement.
AGATCTATATTTCATACGCAAATAAATTGGTCATATTAACGCAAACAAAAAAATCGTTTGACTCAATGCAGAAACTGTCAACTGTTTGGTCATGGGGAGAAAAATTGTCATGTGAAAACATACTGTTCCATATGCGCGGCTTCTCACAAGACTGAAGATTGCACCAACACTGAAGTTCTTAAATGTGCAAACTGCAGCGAAAACCACAAATCTACTGATAGCGCATGCGCAATACGAATGAGATATTTAGAAATGAGACAAAAGCTCTCTAATAAAGCAAGTCATCGTACCCAAGCTCATGATCAGTCAAAGATCACTAATCCCGTCAACATACAGAAGTTCAACTCTTCTCATCTGTCGATGGACGATTTCCCAGCTTTACCCCAACGTATGCATGGAAGACAAGGGCAGAACTACAATACTACAAAAACAAATACATGGAAGAATATAACACCTGTGGTGAATACGCAATCAACTGCAACTCATCAAAACAAACCAACATTTACCCCGAGTGGTGAGTTATTCTCAATGGAAGAACTAAATACTTTGGTAATGGAGATGATTTCTAAATTAAGTTTATGTAAAACAAAACAAGATCAATTTCAAGCTATCGCACAGTTAGCTACTAAGTTTTTATATTCTAATGTCAAGTAACATGTTAACAAATAATATACTAGCTTATAATTTAAATATTATAACATGGAATGCCAAAGGCATTCGTAATAAAATTATCGAATTCTCAAATTTTTTGAATAACAATAAAATTGATATAGCTTTTTTAACAGAAACATGGTTAAGTTCAGATGTATATTTGTCCACCCCAAATTATAAATGCTACCGCGTAGATCGAATAGATCAAAGGGGCGGAGGTGTAGCAATTTTTATAAAAAAATCAATTCAACATTTTCTCTTGCCCGTTGTAAGGACTCGTTTAATTGAAAATGTTGGTGTGGAGGTAGGATTGAGAAATCATACAACGTTAAAATTGTTCTGTGTATATTTTCCCGGTAAAAATTCAAATGAAGAAAAAAAATGTATTTTAAGAGAGATCTTAGAAAATTGATAATAAGAATAAGAAACGATAATTATATAATCGGAGGTGACTTAAATTGTAGGCATAGAGATTGGGGATGTGTTCGTGCAAACTCGTGGGGTAATGTTCTTGTGAGTATGTCGTGCTTGTTTCCGTATTCCATGTTGTTTCCGTTTAGTCCAACCTATTTTCCGTCTGGGTCAAGGGGAAGTCCGTCCGTTCTTGATTTATTCATAACTAATATTCCTTCTTTTTTTACTCAGCCTGAGACAATCAATGATTTAAGTTCTGATCATATTCCAGTTTTATGCAAAATGAATGAATTGGCTGAGCATAGAGTAGAGTACTTTTTGGATCTTAAAAATGCAGACTGGTGTCGTTTTAGATCTGAAATTAAGTCCAAACTTAGAACAGTCTGCACAGATTTAGATACAGTGTGTTCTAGAGAAGATATTGATGTGCATGTCAATACCTTCTCTCGTCAAATACTAGACACAGTGCAATCATGTGTACCAAAAAAGACAAAAAAACCTTTCTTTATTAAGATGCCGGAACACATTCTGGAATTAATAAGACTAAGAAATTCTTTTAATAGGCAGTGGCAACGTTATCGCCTACCAGAATATCGTGATGCAGCAAAACTTTATAAAAAAAGGATTGATAAGGAAATTAGTAAGCACAGAAACAGAAATTGGAACGATAAATTAAGTAAATTGGAAAAAAATGAAAAGCCTTTTTGGAACATTGTCAAAATTATTAAAAACAAAAATAGACGAATACCAAATCTTGATAATGGAAATGAAGTGGTTTATCAAGACTCAAATAAAAGTAATTTATTCGCATCTTCATTTCTTACTAATCATACTGTTTCACAACACCTTAGTGATGTCACAACTGAAATTCTTGTAGGTAATACGTTGAGCATGGTAAACTCACAAAACATTGATACACCTAGTGATCAATTTGTATCTAGGGAGGATGTGGGGCATATAGTTTCAAACCTTAAGTCAAGGAAATCAGATGGACTAGACAATATAAAAAATATTTATATAAAAAAACTACCCAAAGCAGGCCTTATATTTCTTACCTTTTTGATAAATGCATGTCTTAAGATTCAGTATTTTCCAATGACTTGGAAAAATGCAAAGGTAATTCCAATTCCAAAACCTGGAAAACCTGCTAAGCTTCCTACTAGCTATCGACCGATAAGTTTGCTTAGTTGTCTAAGTAAAATATTGGAAAAGATTATTAAACGTAAGATTTTGCAAATCGTTGAAGATTTAAATATTTTTCCAAATGAACAATTTGGATTTCGAATGCATCATAGCACCACTCATCAAGTTTTAAGAGTATGTGAACATGTCAAAAAAAATCGTTCTCTTGGGAAATCAACTGGTCTTGTTCTACTAGATATAGAAAAGGCGTTTGACACAGTATGGCATGATGGGATTGTCCACAAGATGGTACATTTTGGTTTTCCCATGTATCTCATAAAAATTATTCAAAGCTTTCTTTCTAACCGTTGCTTTAGTGTTTTTGTTAATAATTGTCCTTCAATTTCTTACCAAGTTAATGCAGGTGTTCCACAGGGATCAGTGTTGGGTCCTTTTTTGTACAACATTTACACATCTGATATTCCCAGGCTACAGGAATGTGAAATTGCTATATTCGCTGATGATACAGGCATCTTTTCATCACATGAATTTAGTCTCAACATTGAGACAAATTTACATCATGCACTTGAACTGATGATTCAATATTATCAAAAGTGGAAAATTAAGCTGAATGCTGTTAAATTAAAAGCTATCTTTTTCAGCAGAAAAAGAAAGTCTTGCTATCTTCCCAGTAATCAGCTTATTGTAAATGGCGTTAATGTCAAATGGGACTTGAATGTAAAATATTTAGGGGTTTATCTAGACCAAAAACTTACCTTTAAGGAACATATTGCGCAAACCATGCGCAAAGTAAGCATAGCAATCAATATGCTCTATCCATTCATTAATAGAAAGTCATCTCTAAGCAACGCTAACAAAATAATTATTCACAAAGTAATATTCCAAGCAATCCTTTTGTATGGATGCCAAGTGTGGGGAAATTGTTCCAAATGTCATCTTAACAAACTACAAGTTTCACAGAACAAATTACTTAAAATGATGCTTAATCTTTCTCGATACCATTCCACATTAGACTTACATACAAGAGCAAATGTGGAAATGATCTCTGTAAGAATTGATAAACTCAACAACTCTTTTTTGAGAAATTGTGAAATTCCTGAGAATCCATTAATCAATCAATTGTTTTCTTGACCATATTTTTGATTTTGATTTTATTATATGTTTATATGTTTACATGTATTTATTTATTTATTTATTTATTTATTTATTTATTTATTTATTTATTTATTTGCCTTTTGTAATTATTTATTTTATTTTTTTGTTTATTCAATTATTTATCTATTTATTTATCTTGTACTTATTTAGTTATCTACTTTTTTTTGTTTATTTACTTATATGTTTATATGTTTACATGTATTTATTTATTTATTCATTTATTTATTTATTTATTTATTTATTTATTTATTATTTATTTATTTATTTATTTATTATTTTAATTTATTTATCTATTTATTATATACATATAATATATATTTATTTATTTACTAACAAACTACTAATATACATTACATAAATTATATATTATTATTATTCACTAACTCAATTCATACTAACTTAACATTCTTCTAAACTATTGTTTTGAAGTTTTATTTCTTATTCGAGTCAAAATGTACCTGCCTTTTTTTTTTTTTTTTTATATTGAAGGTTTTAATTGTAGTTTCCTTCAAAAAGTAATTTCTAAACCCTTTGTTAACTTAAAATTTATTAAAATACTTATTCAGTAGAAAGATATTATTATAGTATATCAAATCTCTGTGTATAAACTGTGCGGTAGCTTACCAAATGTATATCCAAATACTGAAAATAAAAATCTATCTTAGCTATATTTGAAGTAGGTATACGCCGCTGTTGTGGAGTTCTTCTGTTATTTTTTACGAAGATCAGAATTATCTTGAAGTACCTGTTGACATAATGGGGTTGAGCTAGTGGGTTCGATTCTCATCTGCTGCACTTACTTATGTTTTTCTGGGGTCTACTGCCTCTTGCGAGGAAGTCTAATATCCTACAAAAATATCTCTTGGCATAAAAAGGTCTGTATATAGGCCCTAGGAATCGGCAGAAAATTATAGGTCCCCCCATAATTGCTAAACACGCAAACAGGAATGGCTGAGAGTTGTAAGTCACTAGGCTTAGGATCTTTTCGATACCTAATGGCCTCTAAATTATTTGATTGTTTTCTTAGATTGATCTTGCTGTTCGAAGCCTTGGCGGACCAGCTAATAAATAATAATTTTGAATCGTTTAAAAATCTTGGTTGGAGTCCCATACGAAAAGCTTTGGTTAAAAAACCGAATGAAGAAATATATTATTAAAAATATCTAAAAGATTAAAAAGATTGAACAAGACTTAAGCTTAACTTTTTTGGATATTGTAAAAACACTAAAAACAAATTATAGCCCTTCCACTCCCAAACGAAGGTGCTTGAATATGAACCAGATGGTTGAATATTTTTTTCAGTGCACTTCTCCTAATAAACTAACTAGAACTTACAGAAAATGTAATCATTAAATTAAATTGGACTTAGCAGGCAAATATTTCATTAAAACTGCCAACCTAGTACCTACAGAGAGGCAATAAAAACAAAACGACAACACTAAAGCAACAGCAACAGTTCGCCATTAATGGGACCAGTGACGACTTTAATGGCAGAACTATTCAAGACCGCTTGATTGATGTGTGACATATGTCAACATCGATGATATGTGGACACACCAGGCAGAGAGAGATATTTTGCTTTATCTCCACAAGGCGATCTTTCATCTGTTGGTCATTCACAGACACAGCGATACATGCCCCTGCTTGGGAACATGAGTTAAGACGATGATGATCGCACAGACAACTAACTTGGAACACACCATCGCGTCGGACCTGGCCCAGGGCCCAGCTTCCTTAGCTGGCCCTGATCTGCCTGGCCATACTGTGTAAAGAGCAACGCGTATTCAAATGTTACCGCGCTGTCATGTGCTGGTCCAGCATAGTCGTCGTCGTCGTCGTTGGTCCTCGGTCGTCTGGGTGATTGTAGTAGAATTTTCGAATTACTATAATTATCTCGCGACTTGGAATGGACGAGTAGTGGACATTGGACAGAGCTCTAATATCTTAGCCCAGGTGTAAACTGGACGAGCGACTTTTATAAATGCGACTCTCTTGGTTGATGTGCCATGGTGCGCGCGCGCGCGCGCGGAGCCTTTAAATCACTTTGTCACCTGTCGTCAACAATTCCACATTCACATGTCGGTCGTCGGGTGATGGGCTGGTGGCTGGAGCTGGATCGCATTTGGAGATGCAACAGATTCTGCAAGCCTAATTGTTAGCTTCACAACGATCGCAAAGCGGTCGGGGCGACGCGGCGCGGTGCGGGACGGGTATCTGGCATTCGACGTTTTGTGAGAAAGTAACTTCTTAATATGTTATTCTTAGTATGAATGTTAGGTTGGGAGGTTTTGTGTCCTCCTGTGACGTTTTGAATGTGGGAATGTCTATTAGACATGAGCGCAAGGTTATAATTTGGTTATTTTGTGATGGACCTTGGTGGGTTTTGAATTTTGTTTTCCTTAAAATACATATTCTTGACAATTTGATTTGATTTTTTTTTTTGTTAATTCTTATACGTACTTAGTGGGTATAGCAGATTTTTATAATTTTTTATTGCAGACTGTGGCAATTTTCAATTTGACACAAGGGGGAGAGTCACCTTTGATTGACGTTGATTGTAGCGGACAAGTTTTGTGATTCGTGCTTAAGGCTTTTTTTGTGTGCGTTAACAATGGACAGCGTCATTTGGACAGCGATCTGATCCAGGTTGATACATTTGGAGGGGCGTTTTTCCAGACATGACAACTGATGTTCGGTTAATGTTAAAAAATTGAAGCTTAAATGTGTTTTTTAATTTTAATTGCACTTTTATTCTTTGCGTTGACAATGGAATTATTTTTTTTTTTTGGGAAAGTGTATTCATTTGTCATTTTGGTTTATTGTTAAACAAAATTATGATCTTTTATGTAAAATATATGTATATGTATGTTAACGTTCAATCCACGATTATTACTACACTGAGAGAAAAATATGTATATAATGTAGATACTAAGAAATAAAAATTTGTGTAGATTTCTCTGGGGAGAGTACGATAACTAGGCCGCCAAGATTTGATAACGGGTTTTTGTAGGGGGGTCAAAAACAAGCACTTTTTACTATGGGAGTGGGGGGTCTATCTCCCCCCGTTTAGGAGGTAGGGGCACTTTTAGAAAAAATAGTTTGAATAAAGTGCTATACTGCGTTTGAAAGCCAGAAGATTGTTCTATAATCCTGCATTTAAATTTTATTACTCATATCAATAGTTTTTGAGAAATTCGCATTTAAAGTCCAAATTTTGATAAAAAAACGTAAAAAAAAATGTTTAGACCGGTTGTTTTCAAAATTATGAAATGAAATTGTAAATTAGCTGATATGTGTTTCATGTATATATCAGTTCTTAATCGAACACAAAAAACCGCATGGTTCTATGTCTTCTGGTTTTTGAGAAAACCTCCATTTAAGAGGTAGGGGCACTTTTAGAAAAAAATGGTTTAAATTAAAAAAAAAAATATTAAAAAACAACGGCAACACTTACAATAAAGTGCTATACTGCGTTTGAAAGCCAGAAGATTGTTCTATAATCCTGCATTCAAATTAAATTACTCATGTCAATGGTTTTTAGTTATTTTCGATTTTCTCAAAAATCAGAAGACATAGAACCATGCGGTTTTTTGTGTTCGATTAAGAACTAATAGGTACATGAAACACATGTAAGCTAATTTACAATTTCATTTCACAATTTTGAAAACAATTGGTCTAAACATTTTTTTTTACGTTTTTTTATCAAAATTTGGACTTTAAATGCGAATTTATCAAAAACTATTGATATGAGTAATAAAATTTAAATGCAGGATTATAGAACAATCTTCTGGCTTTCAAACGCAGTATAGCACTTTATTGTAGGTGTTGCCGTTGTTTTTTAATATTTTTTTTTTTAATTCAAACCATTTTTTCTAAAAGTGCCCCTACCTCCTAAACGGGGGGAGATAGACCCCCCCCTCCCATAGTAAAAAGTGCTTATTTTTGACTCCTCTACATCAAATCTTGGTGGCCAAGTTATCGTACTCGTGCCATTTCTCTACATTATATAACTTATATTATATATATCTACATACAGTGGCGTAGCGTGGGTTTTTGCCGCCCGGGGCAGAGCCAATTTTGCCGCCCCTAGCAATTTTTTTCTGGGCCTTTAATTTTGTTTGCTGTTTAAAAAAACATCAAAGTGAAACATCTACTTAACTTACCTTGTTATAATTTAATTTTTTATTCACAGATTTATTATATTTATTTATATTATATTATGTAGATAGAAGTGTCTAGTCGGGTGATGATTGCTGAAAAATAAAACCGGCTTTAAAAAAAATCAACCCGCACTGCCTTTAATTATTATTATTCTTATAGTTATAGTTGTAATTATTATACCTATAATATTTTTTTATTTCAATTATTGTTATACATAAGGAAATGTATTTCACAACAGCCCATCAAAATTAAAGTGTTCAAAACTGGTTTTATCTTTTAAAATCTGAAATTGATTTGACACCAACGCGATGCACACCGTCTGATTTATTATTTAAAAATCGTTTTTTATATGAGGTATATGAAGGTAGGTATGTATATACAATTTTGAAAATATTAAAAAAAATTGGTACGCCATTTTTTAGTACTTATTAATTTTAAAAAAAAAACTATCCACCCATTTTTGAAATATCGAATTTAATTTAATCCAAAATTTGATTTTTTGAAAATTTTGATATGCAATATTATTTAAACAGGAGCTCTTGTTTAAAAAAAAAAATCATTGAAATCGGTTGAGCAGATAATGAGATAGTCGAAAAAAAATGGTTCCATGAGAGATACTTTTATTAGACGATAGAAATTTTTTTTACAATAATATTATCGTAGATCGTATTTATGTTTGTTAACTCACACACAAATTTTGATCAAAATCGTAGGAGTCGTTTTTGAGAAAAATGAGATTTTCCATTCCGGTTTTTAAACTTTTGTATAGGAGGTACCGTTAGTTTTGGTTATATGAAATTTTTTTATTTAAAATCTGCTAGATAATGTCAATGAACTGTTGCGTACCAAGTTTAGTAAAAATCGACCAACTTGTTTTCGAGATTTTTGAAAATTTTGGTATACAATACTTTTAAACTTTTAGAAAACATTCTCTGTAAAAAAAAAAATTGATCAAAATCAGTGGAATCGTTTTTGAGAAAATCGAAAGTCAAAGAAATGGTTCTATGAGGTACCATTTATAACCATTTTTGGGATTTTTTTTTTATAAAATGGTAGCCTTTTTGTAAAAAAATTACTGAATTTTTTTTTTAAGTTGTGGGAACGTTTTTGAAAAAAATAAGATTTTCATTTTTTGCTAAAAAAAATTGTGCGACAGGAACCTACCGTTATTTTTGGTATAAAAATGCCCAAAAAACGCTAGGTACCAAGTTTAAAGAAAATCGATCGAGTCGTTTAGGCTGCAGCCGAAAGGACAGACAGACAGAATTGCAAGACCTACTTTTTTCAACTTCGCTTTGATCAAAATGAAATGTCGAGTTTGATTTTTTTACGAATCCATAACATGCAATATAGTACCTGCCTATGTACATATATATCGCTAGTAAAAATCATTTAAATTTTATTGATTAATTTATTAATAAATTTTTTCTTGAAATCGTTTCTCTATTTTTAATAATAACTTATTAACTTTCGATTTCTCGGTAAAAAATAGAGAACTTAATTTTTTACAAAAATGTGAGAAAATGTTTTTTATGGAACTTATGGTTCTTGAGATATGGAGAAAACAATAATAAAGCCAAACGGGGGTTTCAACTCTGAAAAATCAATGGATTATTTCCGAGCCATCAGCTGGTATATCGTTTCATCAATTAACTTATTTTATGTAATCAATCCAAAGGGGTAAAATGAAAATCTCTTGCGCTTATGTAGGTAAATACTGTACCCGTACACACAATTTTAAAAAAAAATTCACAACACACGAAACACAGACAAGTTAAATGTGAAACTGCAACTAATTTTGTATTTAACTAGGATGTTTGCAAACTTTACTGCATTTTACGATAAAATAAAACAGAAAAAAATATAACTGACACACACCTCAGATAAAAGATACAACAATATACGAATACATGGATTCTTATGAGCCAACTCAAATCGAATCAGTCGAAACAAACGAAATGTTTTTGTCTCAACTTCTCGCCTTACGAGTAGGGTTCGAACCGCAGTATTAAAATTTTGTAGCAGACTTATAAAAAAATAAACGAATTGAAAATTTCTGGAGTAGATTTAGATTTAGTAATTCAGAGTCAGAGTTGGTTGCAAAATTAATTAACACAGTGGTCATTCCCTTTCATGTTTGGCTAAAGAAATTTTGAATTTTTCAGTGTGGAAAAAATTAGTAGTACCTACCTAAATCTTAAAAATACGGAGTAACGAAGTAGATCTATTTTATTTCGTAAAATTGAAGTAAATTTACTCCGATTGGAGTTAGATTCGAACGCTGCTCATGAGTGGTAGTCGAAAGAATGCAAACGAAAAAGTCTTGCACCAGGACACACATAGAACGAAACAATCATTTACTGTTCCAAATCAGAGTCGTTGTCGATCATTGTACTTCACAATTCCTTATGGCGGAATACACATCTCAGACACAACATGACGATGACACAATAACAAAAAAAAAAAAAAAAACAAGAGAAAGACGTGTATCATTGCCGACAGCAAAACCGTGGCGCGAAAATCTTTTATATTATGTATTCAGTATTCACAATTTCACAATTAAAATTTGTTACAAAAGTAAGCTTACACTTAACTTAGAAAATATATAAAAACATAACATACAAAAACCATTTACATTAACGTATTTAGAAAAATTGCAGCAAAATGCCGCCCCAAGCAAAGTGCCGCCCGGGGCCTGTGCCCCCTTTGCCCCCGCCTCGCTACGCCACTGTCTACATATAACTTATGTTGTTATTAGATGCGCAAATTTGTACTGGCTACATGCAGTTAGTAGTAGCGATACACAGTCCGGTATTTTGGTCTAAAATCTGGCCAAAAATATTTGGGTACATTTTTCACATCAAATAGGCACCAAATGACTAAAAAGTTATTTGAAAGGATACATTTTTATTTTTTTGGTACAGTAAAACCCACTTAAGTACACCTCCTGATTAGCCGGGAGAAAAAAAAAATATTAAAAATCAAACAAAGGACGTACAACACTGTTCTAGCTACTTTTTAAAGCTAATATTTATGTACTTTATTTACTTCCATGCGGAAGGTCTGGAGTTCGATTCTCAGCCACTGCATAAAAGTTTTTCAGGTGTGTACTGCCTCTTGTGAGGAATTGGCAAATCCTCTAAGAATATATCTCTTTTCATGGAAAGTGCTGCGCATTAGCCGTTCGGAATCGGCAGAAAATTGTACGTCCCCTCCGTTCCTGGTAACACGCATACAGGAATGGTTCAGAGCTATAAGTCACAAGGTCCTGCTTCACTTCGAGTTGTTGCACCACCAAATTTATTTATTTTTATAATATTTATATATTTTTTTTTGTATTCAAGTTGTTTCATTTAATAGTTTAAGACAATTTAAGTTTTAAAGTTGAAATTTAGAAAAATAAAATGCACGACTGGGTCGCACGAACTTGCGACTAAGAATTTCAAAAATTAATGTTATTAGAGAAAAACTGTTCATACATAAGTATAAAATTATTTTTTTAAACTCTTTTAGTAGTAAGAGATAAAAACAGAATGCTATGCAAATATGAATTTATACCAGAACAAAAATTGTAAGTCGTTGTAGTGGTTTCTTATACAACATTTTATATACAACATTTTTAAAACATTTTTAAGAAAAAAATTTGATACGCCAATTTAAAGTTTTTATTATTGTTCGAATAAAAATTAAATAAAAAAAATATAGAGCCGTTTTTGTGATATTGAAATTTTCAAGAAAATAATAGATTTTGTTTTTCAAAATTCAAAAAAATATTTCTACAATGTTTTTTAAACTTTTTAGAAGCTTCTGTCTAAAACATTTCATTAAAATCCGATATTCCGATAATGAGAACTTCAAAATTCGAAAAAATCGTTCTATGGTAGATACAGTCAGTAATATCTGTGGATTTAAAACTTCGTTTTTATTAAATTATATATCGTAAGAATTAATCTAAAGAAAAATTTTTTAGCAAAATTCTCGGAACCGTTTACGAGAAAAATACGATTTTCAAAAACCATTTTTTAACTCTTGTATGGAGGGTACCGTTATTTTTAGGTAAAACAAGTTTTAAAAAAATCGAGCACGGGGTTTTCGAAATATTGAGTTTTCAAAAAAAACTAGAAATTTTTTTTAAAAATTAAAAAATATTTTTTGAAAATTTTAATTCACAATAATATTTAAATTTGGGACCTTTAGCAAAAAAAAAATGATCTAAATCCGCTGAACAGCTTTTGAGAAAATCGAAAACCAAAAAAATGGATCCAAGAGGGGTACCAAAAATAACAATTTATTGGAAATTTTTTTTCAATAGCTAGCTTTAACTTAATGAAATTTTTACTTGCGACTTATAGGTACTAGAAGGCAAGTTATGCATTTATAAAAAAAAAACGAACTCAAGATTTTGATCAAAGTTGACATTACGATGATAGCGAAGACTAAAAAAGTGGGTCTCGCAATTCAGTCTGTCTGTCTGTCTGTCGGTTCGACTACAGCCTAAACGGCTCGCCCGATTTTCTTTAATATTGGTAGATATGGGTTTTGATTTTTCTCCCCACACGGTTTTTTCTTTTTTTTTAAGACCAAAAATAACGGTACCTGCCATACGATTTTTTTGGAAATTTTATAAATATTTTTTTTCTCAAAAACTGTTTGACAGATTTAAAAAATAAAAACACCAAAAAATTTCATTTACTTAGTTAAAGCTAGGTTATGGTTGAAAAAAATTTTACGAAAAATGGTTATTGAGGGAACACCCATGGAACCATTTTTTTTTTGATTTTCTCAAAAATGGTACAACCGATTTTGATAATTTTTTTTTGCTAAGGCTCTCCAAAAATTTAAAGAGAATTGTGTATTCAAATTTTCCAAAAAATGTTTTTTGGATTTTTAAAAAAAACTTAAACATTTTTTTTTTCAAAACTCAATATTTCGAAAACCCCAAGGTAGATTTTTTTAAACTTAATAAATAAAAGTTTCTTAATTTAATCTACAAGATGTAAGAAAAAAAATTTCATTTTACCTAAAAATAAAGATACCTACCACACAAATATTAAAAAATTAAAAAAAAATGGTTTTCAAAAATCGTATTTTTCTCGAAAACGGCACGTAGAATTTTGATTAAATTTTTTTTTTCTTTCAATTAATTTTTATGATCTTTAGTTTAATAAAAAAAAATTTGAAATTAAGATATTACAGCTTGTATACCTACCATAGAACCATTTTTTCGAATTTTGAATTTCTCATTATCGGTATATCGGATCTTAATGAAATTTTTTATAGAGAAGCTTCTAAAAAGTCTAAAACACATTGCATTTCGAAACTTTAAAATAAATATTTTTCAATTTTTGGAAAAAAATCAATTTTTTCTTTTTTTTAAAAATTCGATATAATTTATTTTATTTAATTTTTATTCGAACAATAATAAAAACTTTAAATTGGCGTACCAAAATTTTGTATATAATATCTTTTTTTTAAGAAACCACTAAAACGACTTATAATTTTTGTTCTTGCATAAATTCATAATTGCATAGCATTCTGTTTTTGTCTCTTACTCCTAAAAGAATTTAAAAAATTAATTTTATCCTTATGAACAGTTTTCTCTAATAACATTCGATTTTAAAATTCCTATCTATTACATAGTAGCAAGTTCGTGCGACCCAGTCGTGCATTTTATTTTTTTAGTATCGTGCTAGCTTTATATGAATCTTTGACATTTGCAAACATCAAAAAAGGTTCGTGTACTTACTTTTTTACACGAAATGTCATTGTTTTAGGTGTGTTCAGAAGCAATTTATTAAGAAAATTTTTTAGTACGATACTAGTTAGAAAATGTTCAAAATTAAGAGTGAGTTTGTAAACTACTATAAAGTTAGCAAACTGTTAAGTAGTATCATTCTTATACCTTAATAATAGGCTGTTTAAAATTTTGCGCCACTATTGTTAGTGGAATTAACAGTTTGAGAGCTTCCTGGGAAATGGGCATCTAAAAGCAGATTGATTGAGCGATTCTTTGCAAGAGTTTTTCTATGAGCCATCAGCATTTTTCAAGTAGCTAGACATCACTCGATAAGTTTGGAGGATTTGTCTTAATCTAGGAGGAGCTTTCTTATTAATGTTTTCACAAAATATTCTCCAGGAGGATCTTTTGGATTTCCCTGATTCTTTTTTATATACTTTTAATTGTGCCTTACAGGAATCCCAATCTGTCGCATTTCTAGTGCTTTTTGCTAAATTAAACACCCTTTTGTAATCGGTTTGAGCCCTGAGTTCCACCAGTGTGGCTTCCTTTTTCCATTTAAATGTGTAAGCGGACAGAAAATTGCCAAAGATTTATCCAGAGCTGTAATGAGACCCTAACTTTACTATCAAGTAAATTTAAGTTTGAATTGACTTTCAAGTGTTTTCGTACATTTGAGTCAGTTTTCTGATAATTCCGAAAAAAATATACGGCAAGGAGATACGTCATTTAGGCTAAGTGGATGTATCAGTGGTTAGAGAACGGCTGTTAATTTCGTTACTTTCCAATCCATAATCATGTGTTGAATGGTATTGGAGACACGAGTAATATCAAGAACATTTTGTCTATTTCTGGTAACAAATGTGGGTTCGTTTCCTTTGTTAGTAGATCTTTTAACCGATACAATATTTGCCTCCCATTATGATATTCAGATATTCGAAAGCAATGGTCATCTTTATCTCCTCTTAAATCTTCTCCAACTTTCCTTAAACGCTCGCACTGTCCTTAAAAATTTAAAGGGTAGTCATAATCCCTTGCTACTCGTAAATTATGAAAAAAAAATGTCACTCGAACTAAAATACAAATTGGTATGAGCACATCTTGAGTATTTCATTGCAAAATTATCTGTATTAAACACTTTTCCAGATCGTTTTATTTTGTAGTCAATTAGGAAAGTCTAAGTGGAATGATTATGCCCACAACATTCGACCGATATAAAACAGATCCCAGCTCATTCCTACTTCCCTCAAGAATAATTATTGTTGTTTGCCTTTCTTCACGAAATATCCCCATAAAACCTCAAAAATAGATACATTTAACTGTGTTAATTCATCCAACGACGGATGAGCCAACTGAAAAACTATTCAAAGAATATGAAGAATTCATCATCACACCCCGACCGCCATAGTTGAGGGAAGCCAATCTTCCAGTCCGCCACAAATAATATTGCAAAACCATCACCTATGAAGAATAAGTTAATCTTCTCCATGTTGATGGATGCCTGAGTGGCCTCGTTTTTTCCTCAGATACTTAGAATACATCTCTAGCCATCTGGCCTTTCCAGTCATATTTTCTGATACTTCGAGTGAGCAAGAAGAAACAAACATCATACCAAAAAAAATTAAGAGAAATAAATTTTAACAAACCGAAAATTACATCGATAAACGTTTGTTTGGACTATAAACAAAGAGTTTAGGACTAATAATGCAACCTTGTGGCACTTATCTAATGTGGATTTTATTAGAAAATGCCTCAACGCTTCGCTGCTGTGAATACATTTACATTCTTTTCCCAAATATTCCCTCGCAGGTTTTCTATTTTTGTGTAAATAAACAGAGTTTGCGAATTTCGAAAAGCTTTGTGCTATCGCAATTTGTTTAAACGAATATATTTTGAATGATTACCTTTAGATAATTGCAAACAATAAAAATCCCAGCAGGTGATCGGACATTCATACTGGTTGGTGGCGAGGTGATTAAATGTTTGCTACTGTTGGTTGCTGTTTGTGTTGTTCACAAAGTAACCAAATTGCCCAGCTATTCGAAAAAGTCCATAAACATATATGAGTTGAATTGGCTATCGATTAGTTTTAACCTGGCTTACCAATGGCGGTTATCAAAATGCAAATCAGAGGTGGCTTATGTGGAATTTGCATAATTTTGTTTACCAGAAAGTGTCACGGTAATAAATTTACGTCTCAATTTGTTAAACAAAAAAAAAATGACAAGTTTGAGGATATTTTTTGAAAAATTTATTGGATGGGCGTGGGGGTTGGACAGGGTAAGCTGGCGTGTTTTTGATAAGCTAGTGTATTGATTAATTGCAGGTTATCGATGCTTTTTGAAAGGTTATATATTTTAATGTTCAGTTAAACAAGAAACTTGTTTAAGATATTGTTCTTTTTCGTAGGAATTATGTTAATTCTTTTCGGGTTTTATCTCGAAGCAGTTTTAAACACAGAGGTATTCATTTTGTTGCGATGCTTGAATAATTGTACCTTTCGCACTTTGGAGTTGAAATAGTGATATTTTGGTGAACGTTGTTTTCTGAAATATTGAGCTTAATTGAAACGAACTTAAATAATACTAAACGAATGATTCGGGTTACCAACTTCGGCTCCGAGATTGAACAACTTGATTTCAGGTGTGTAGAAAGTTTCCATTACCATTTTTGACTGAGAAAAAAATAATTTAATGAGAAAATAGAAAATGGCGTTGCTTCCTTCACACTTCGCAATATTCGAATTTGTTCTTTATCTTCGGGACAAGTTTGGTTTTTTTTATTGAATTTTCAAAATGGCAGTGCTTGCTAATTTTACGTTTCGCAAAAATTTTTTATGGGTCATAAAAGTTGCAAATATGCGAATAATTTATTTTATCAATTCGGCTGAACGCAGGACAAGTTGACCACAAAACAGCACATTTGGTATTTTTCTTATTGAATGTCAAAAATGCGAATGTACAGAAAATTTATTTTCAGTCGAAAAAGTTACAAATATGTGAATACTTTTTTTATCTCCTCGGCACATGACTACGCAAATTGAGTACAGCACAAGTTTTGGTGTAAAGAAAATGATAAAAAAAAAGTTAAAATGGTTCGTTCGCAAGATTTGCAAATTTTCGATTTTTTTTTAAATATTTGAGACTCATAGCAGCTTAACTTGAGCACATACCATCACAATTTGTTTCTAAGAAAATCGAAACTGTTGGTATTCACTTAACGCCACATACATAGCTAATCACAGCGAAGATTTGTTAAGTCCAAGATTCCTGTTAGGTGAAAATTGAATATGTATTTGAATTTAATTTTTAAATATTGAAAAAAGCACGGTGAAGTAAGACATGCAAAATTGCAAAAACTCGCAGAGCTGAAAATTTTTACAAATGTAAAATTAGAAATTCAATGTAAAAAGTTGCCATCGTTCCGACATGACATTTGTAAAAATAAAAATCACGACTGGGTCGCACGAATTTTCAAAAATGATTGTTATTAGAGCAATAAGCATAAAATTCATTTTTTATTCTCTTTTACTTACTCGTAGCTATAGATATAAGAACCAAATGCCCTGCAATTTCTTAAGCAAATATATGAATTTATATAAGAATAAAAAATTTAGGTCGCTGTAGCAGTTTCTTTAAAAAGTGAGCTTTTATAGACAATTTTTTTTAAAACATTTTTAAGAGGATATTTTGGTACGCCAACTTTATGTCTTTATTATTTTTAATATTGTATGCATAAAAATTTAATTTCAAAAATAAATACTGCCCCGTTTTTGAGATATCGAATTTTAAAGAAAAAAATGATTTTGTTTTTATCAAAAATTCAAAAAATATTTTTTTTTATGTTTTGAAATGCAATGTTTTTCAAACTTTTCTATACAAAATTTCATTAAAATCCGTTATGCCGATAATAAAAAATTCGGAAAAATGGTTCTATGGTAGGTACAATTAATAATATCTTAATTTTAATTTTTTTTCTTATTGAAATATAGATCGTAAAAATTAGTCCAAGGTTCGAAAACCATATTTTAACGTTTGTATCGTGGGTACCGTTATTTTTAGGTAAAACAAATTTTTTCTCACATCTTGTTGATTGTATTAAAAAACTTAAATTTGTCAAGTTCAAAAAATCGAGCATGGGGTTTTTAAAATATTGAGTTTTGAAAAAAAAAAATATTTTTTTTTAAAGAATTGAAAAAAAAAACATTTTAAATTTGAATACAAAATACTATCAAACTTTTGGCGAGCACTAGTATACAAGAATTATAAAAATCGGTTGTACCATTTTTGGAAAATCAAAAACATGGTTTCAGGAGGAAAGCATTGATATCGATTTTTCTGACATTTTTTTTTTCAAAGAAATCTGTGGAACAGTTTTTGAAAAATTTTTTTTATAAAATTTTGAAAAAAATTCCTATGGCAGGTACCGTTAATTTTGATCTTAAAAAAAAAGAAGAAAATCACCCGAGCCGCTTAGGCTGTAGTCGAACACACGGAATTGCGAGACCCACGTTTTTCAGCTTCGCTATCATCGTAATGTCAACTTTGACCAAAATCTCGAGTTATTTAATTTGTTTACGAAACATGCCTTATATTACGTATAAGCTGTGTACATATATAACTTTTAGTATTATCATGGAGCGTGATTTTGTGATGCCAACGCTATACTGGTGATGGCGCTGAAATTAGCGCACGGATTTACAGTGGAGAGTAGAATAAAATACTAAGCAAGTATAGTAAAAAAGAGAATATTTTATCATTAAATTTAGCAGAGACACATCTAGCAAGTACTGTCCCTTTACTTAAGATCTCGACACAATCTTTCGTCTTCTTGATAGTACTATAAGTTTTATATACAAAGGTAAGACATAAAAACAGAATGCTATGCAAATTATGCTACAACCAAAATTATAAGTGGTTTTTTGTTTTTTTTTGAATAAGCTTTATATACAAAATTTTTAAAACATTTTAAAGAAAAAAATTTGGTACGCCAACTTTAAGTTTTTATTATTGTACGAATGAAAATTAAATTTCCAAAACAAATATTGAGCCTTTTTGAGATATCGAACTTTCCAAAAAAAAATATTGAGTCGTTTCTGAGATTTCGAATTTTCTAAAAAAAAAGACTTTTTTCCAAAAATTCAAAAAATATTTGTTTTTAAGTTTTCAAATGCAATGGTTTTTAAACTTTTTAGAAGCATCTCTTTTATTTATCAAGTTTAAAAAAAATCTAGCATGGGGTTTTCGAAATATTGAGTTTTAAAAACAAAAATTTCAAACTTTTCTTAAAAATAAAAAAAAAATATTTTTGAAAATTTAAATACACAAATCTGTTCAATTCGCTAAAGCTTTAGCATAAAAAAAATTATCAAAATCGGCCGTAACGTTTTTGAGAAAATCAAAAACAAAAAAAATGGTTCCATGGGACGTACCCTCAATAACCATTTTTCGGAAAAATTTAATTTTAAAGAAAATCGGTGGAGCCATTTAGGCTTTAGTCGAACAGACAGACAGGCACAGAATTCCGAGACCCACTTTTTTAGTCTTCGCTATCATCGTAATGTCAACTTTGATCAAAATCTCGAGTTCGATTTTTTTCTGAATGCATAACTTACTTCATAGTACCTATAAGTCGCAAGTAAAAATACTCTTTACAAGAAACTAGTACAATTAGCTTGTCTTCTTCCAACCTCTGCTTCTGCTTATCAAAAATTCTGGTGTATTATCAATTTTAAGTGTGGTTCGGTAATCAACTGCACTTGGAAGTTAATCGACAGTGCATTGGAAACAATCCCACCTGCACCGGAAAAACTCCTAAACACAATTTTTTGTAATTGTAAAAGGGTTGTTATTCTAAATGCGGCATTACCAGTTGTCAAGACCAGTCATGCTCTAATGTTGATTGGCCATCAGAAGAGTATTCATACGATATCAGGCAGGAGACATCTTATTCATCGCTGTTAGGACAATTTACTTGCACCCAGCTGGAAGAAGAACAACAAGAACATGAAGAAGCAGAAATGCAGAAGTAATAGACGATGTCAAATAATTTTACCCAAATTCTTAAAATTCACACCACTTTCATCATTTCCACTAACACCACTTTTTTGTATTAAACAGGATCACAATAGATGGTCAAATGGGCCTAACGGAAAATAAAACGCACTTGACTGCGATAAAAGCTTTAAAATTTAATATGAAACCATTAAAAAAAAAATTGAAATAAATAAGGACATTCGTTTTGCAAAATCCCCCATGAATGTTCCAACTTACTATACTTTTTTAAATAATCTTTTACTTGCGATGTATAGATACGTAGGTTCTATGTATATGGCAATTGTTAATAAAATCTAACTTGAGATTTTGATAAGACTTGACATTTCTATGGGAAGGGAAGACTATTAAAGTAATTGGGCCTCGCAATTCCGTCTGTTTCATAACAGACTAAACGACTCAGCCAATTTTCTTTGAAGGTAGTAGGGAGCATTTTAAAAATTTTCTTCCAACATGTTTTTTTCTATTTTTTGAAGACCAAAAATAACAATACCTGGAATCATTTTGTTTCTGTAAATTTTCAAAAATATGTTTTTTTTTCTCAAAAACACAGATTAAAACAAAAAAAATTCATTTACTAAAACCTAAATAGTGATTGAAAAAGTCTTTCGAAAAATGGATACACACAGAAATTTTTATTTTGTTTTCGATTTTATCAAAAACGGTTCAACTGATTTTAATCGATTTTTTATGTTAAACCTCCGAAGAAGTTAGAATAATATTGTGTATTGAATTTCTTTAGGATAAAATAAAAAATAATTTTAATTTTTGTAAATTTCGAAAAGAACATTTTAGATTTTTTTTTTAAACTTATAATTAACAATTTCTTTAGTGCCATCTATAAAACTTATGAAACAAAATTGTGTTTTATCCGAAAATTGCGACACGTCCCTTAAAAATGTTAGAAAATGATTTTTGAAAATCTTATTTTTCTCGAAAACGTCGTTGCCTCGAATTTTGATAAAATTTTTTCTTCACTCAATTTTTTACGATCAATAATGCAATAAAACGTATTTAGGTAGCAAAGGCATTACTGACATTTCCTACCATAAACCCATTTTTTCAAGGTTGACTTTCTCACGATTTTTTATACAGAAGCTTCTAAAAATTTGACAAATGTTTAGGGGTTTTGAAAAAAATAAATCATCAAACATTTTTGTTTTTGAAAATTCGATATCTCTTAAACTCGTCAGTTTTTCTTTTTTGAAATAGAATGTTTCTTTCCACAATAATAATACAATAATACACACAAACACAATAATACAAACAATTCTAAAATTGGCGTACCAAAATTATTTCTTGAGAATGTTTTGAAAATTTTATCTACACTCTAAGAAATATTCGAAAAATTACTATAATAAGTGTTTAACTTTTTTCAACGCCGATTGAATTTTACTACAATTATTGTAGTAACGAAATGGAAATGTAGTGAAAATAAACATTTGTTTAAAAGTCAACAGTTTTTTTGTTGAAAATTACACATATTTTTAATTTTCAACATAGTTAAACACTTTTTGAAGAAAATAACGCATCGCTGTTGAAAACTCATAACCGTTTGTTTAATATTTAATAGATTGCTTAAAAATAAGAACGGAGATGAATTTTCAACACGATTTTTTTTTGCGGGATATATCATTTGTCTCTAGTTCAACATTTTTTGTTGAATATAAATTGTCCCTTTTGATAATTTCGTAAACGTGACAAAGCATAAACAGTAACAGACTGCGAAAATGTAAGAGCGTAGAAAAATGTTCAATGCATCTCGTTCGGTTGTGTTTCCTTTCTTCTTTTCTCGTGAAGGAATACGTGTACGTGCTAGGCCATATCTTGAAGAATCAGTTTCGCAGTCGCAGTCAAAGAGTAGAGTCGAGTTCCTATTTGTGATTTGTGTCGTTAAAAAACAAAATCATTTGTAAAAAAAAAACTTGCGTTGTGAAAACTAAAATAAAAATATCAAATTGTTATATTATATATTTAAAATTATGATGTTAATTTTTTGTATTTATGTTGAAAATTTAGAAATTATCGTTGAAAAATCACCAACACAAGTTGAATATTAAAAAATAAAAATAGCTTTGCAACTAATTTTCTGAATATATTGTTTACTATTAAACACTTATGTTGAAAATTTACATATTGACAACGATTATGTATGTTGGGTTTTCAACGAATACATAGTAAATTTCATGTTATGTGTGTTAGTTTTTCACCGAATATTGATATACGATATACGATTAAATGCTTACTTTTTATGTTTATGAAAATTTAACATTTCAACTTTCAACAAGATGTTGAAAAATTTCTGTTGAAAATCGCTACAATTATTGTTACGGACCGGTTGCCTACAATAATTGTAGTAATTTTCAACAAATCTTCCATTTTTTCCTTAAAAGATATTTTTTTCCACTTTTGGTTTTGAGTCATTGATCCGATTTATCCATATACCGAACCACCTTGTTCCACGTAAGCTTGTTGTATTTCAGGCAATCTCTTTCACACAGATATTACTTATTTTTTTTCATTTTCTAAAACGTAAACAGTTATGAGACTTGAAGTAAAAAGTGTCCCTCTTGCTCCGCGTTGGCCTACTTTTGTCTTTGAATTAAGATAAAATTTTCTGTAGGGATAATTTGAAAATTTGAAATATGTCAATGAAATAGTTTGGTATGCAAAGAAAAAACATTTTGATACATCACACAAAAAACGTTTTAAAAATGCTTACTTTACTATTTTTTCCACTGTTCTGCTCATATTCGTTTTTAAATGCAACACAGGCGAGATAAAAAATTACACACTACTCAATAATGGATACATAAATAGGAAACAAAGAAACAATGTTTCTCAAAGCGTCCACACCAAAAAAACATATCAGAAACATTTCTCTTTAATGTTTCTGAAATGTTTTTTAAACAAATGGTAAACATTTCAGAAACGTTTTTTAAACAATGTTTCCTTAAATGTTTCTTTTGTGTGGAGACACCTTAAGACACCCTGCTGTTGCTCCTATAACTTTATATAAAAGGGCAGCAGGTTTTTTTGTCAATTCACCAACTTTATAGCTTCAGAAATTTCTTGTAAGCTGAAATTGCCTCTCTAGAGTTTCGCTTTTTGCAAACAAAAAAGGCAATAAGAACCACTGTGTGAGATATTATTTTACCTGCAACCAATTAAAATTCTCTCAAATTCCTTAAAATTTAAGCCAAATAGGCTTTCAAACATGTAGAAGAAGACAAATCAGGAATTAAAGAAGACCGGTGTCCTCAAATTTTAGTTCTCAAATTTTAGTCCCCAAATATTCACCCTTCAAGAACAACTATACTATCTAAGATCCTTTGATTAATCTTACGAGCATATCTCCTAGCTGACATAAAACAACTTTAAGAACCGTTTTGTGGCTGCAAGACGCTTTGCTCTTAACGTACCCTCATTTATTATTTCTATAATACCAAAACCGATAGTCTGAGGTTTTAAGTGACTTCAAAAGTTCAGCTCTGTGTGCATCGACCGAAACAAAAGGATATTCCTGTTCATCCTTTATTCGCCAAGAATTGCAACCCCGAATGTGTTAGGTATGGAAATATATTTTTCATTTCGTTTGGTCAATGAGTTATGGCCTCTGTCATGTCCAGTGTTGCATCAGTTGTTGTATAGAATACTACCTTGTTCTTATTCTTAGAAGAAACCAAAATGTTATTCCTGTGCCAAGCCATCCAAGTCATCCTCCTGGAAGCTGACTCGGTCGAGTGGTTGTGGTGTTCATTCATACCTTAAGAACGACCACGACACCCTGGGGACAGGTTACCAATCATAGAACTATACACAATATATATTCTGACCATTTATTCTTATGGAACATGTCCTCCTCTCGGCCGTTATGATGTAACATTACACAGCACATCAAATATAACATTCGCCAGAAAAAAAAGTAAAAATATTCCCGAATATTGTCTTAAGTAGGATCATCTCCTGAATAATCCATAAAGGGGTTGATGGAAGTTCACATATGGGTTGGCGAAGAAGATATCCGCATACACACTCTGGGGGTTGGCAATGGAATTGCAAAATGATTTAATGAAAATGACGCCAGGACACCAAGGACTCTCCGAAATGAAAATCGTTTCGCATAACGAAAATGATTTCCATGAAATTTTAATCAAGCAAACCAATGGAATTTGTTGTTCGTTTCATTTTTGCAAGGATGGAAGGATAACTAACTAATCACCGCTCTTGTTCTTCCTGTCAAACTTTCGATTTGGAAGAACAAAAAAAAAATTAGTGATTCTGCTTACAAATGAGGAGGAACTTTGACAAAACCACACGATAATCGAATTAGATGGTCGTCGTCCTGGTAATGTCTTTTATGTTTACCTAAGACTTTCCTTCTTTTAGTTCCCAGATGATGTGTTTTGTTTGAAAGTAAGTCACGTCTTTGAAGGACCCCGATGTGTAATGATGTTATTAGAGGACTCATCAAATATTTTCGGACAGCTGACAATTGCGTGTTGTTCAACAGATTGGCTTACGTGACACTCATTTGTTTTGTCGATGATTTAAGACATTGTTTTCTATAGCTTACGTGTCCTTAAGAAATGTTTCAATGTTTCGTAGCCAGATGCTTCTTCTTGAGGGGACACTTGAAAAATAACCTCAAGTGAAAATGTTTTTTTTTTGTTTTGTTGTGGTTAAGACTTTTGGACAATATTTGGTTTCGTTAATTCACGGAGTTGTTGATAGCTAGCTTTCAGAGCTTCCCTATATGGGTATACCTTGTTAATGGACGAGCAAATGAATCCATTTTTGTAATCGTGTTGCCAGATGCTTAACAAATCTCCCATCTTGCAGTAGGCTATTAGGTATAAATTCTGGCTTGCAGTTTAGTGTTACTGTGGTGGTAACTCTTTATACGGTGGTAAGTAGGACTAGGTTTTCAAAGCAACATTGGCTCTTCATCGACCACTAAGCCGCTAACTAAATCTGAATCATGAGCTAATCTTAGGGTCGTGGACATTTCGAGAAGCAAACTTTGACTCTTTCCTTGTTGTGACTAATCTTTAAAGAAAGACTGTCTATAAGGAAAAGAAATAGCAAAATCCCAGAAATGTTTAGTACACCTTAAATAGTCTTCCGAGGTCATTTGAATGAGAACCTCTCCGTTGTGAATTAAGATACCAACATGTGGTGCCAGTCTCCCTGACATCTTTAAAGAGGAAGCCAAACCTACCGTATATGGTACCAGTTAACGCCTAGAAAGAACCCGTGTAACAATGACGAATTTGGATCTCTGGAAAATTATGCGGATGAACACAAGAACACAGGGTAAGGGTATGAAACCAGAGTAAGTAAGTGGGAAGAACATCCTGCACAAATAGAACCACTGTAATTAGTCTTGTATCGGAAGGAGATTGCTAATACCCGGGACCACTCTTTGCATTACTTCAGGGGGTTGTCATGTTTCCCTAGCGGGATCAACTAGCGGGATCAACTAGCGGGCTCAACTGTTTCCCGATCATTTTCTTCTTCTCTTTTTTTTCTTCTGAGAATATATACTCTGTGAAGCTACAGATGTTTTGCCAGTTTTCTTAGCTTTGTAGCATCTTCTGGACTATATGTTCTCTGGGCTGATGGCGCCAGTACTTCTTTGCAAATCTTGACGGACGGACTCCCATCTTTTGCACGCGAAGAAGGTATGGTTTGCATTGTTTTCTTGCGAATCCCCTGCACTGTTTGTTTTTGCGATCTTGTGGAGGAAGGCGTTGAAATAGCCGTGTCCGGTGAGTAACTGGGTGACGTAATAATTAGCCTCACCGTGTTTCCGGTCGTTCCACTCAGCCACGTCCCTGATCAGCATCGCTGTCCATCTGCCTCTGCTTTTTGAGCTCCACCACTCTTGCCTCTTCTGAATTGTAAGTTGCTTCGAAACAGTAAAGGTATCCTAGTCACTGATGGACAGGGAATATTAGATCTATTTAAGCTGAATTTTTTGAAACGACTTAATGCAAATCATCGTGAAACATTTCAGAATGAGAACCTTCACGAGTGGGAAGCTTGTTTAATAGAGGGAGTTAAGTAACAGAGTATAGAACAGGTATACTTATACCTCGATAGTTCTTCCAAGACCTTAATGAAGGTGACAGAGATTTTTCGGTGCATGCCTCCTTCCACCCATACTTTGGTTGATGAACTGGTATACATGAAGATCATGAACACTTACTCATAGTAGTTAGAGGGTATCGATGCTGGTATGCCATGTGAACCTAGGGCCATATTGTTGTAACTATCCTTAACCAACATCGCATATACTCGTGAGATCCTATTTGAAACCATGTTAAGGCGTCTTGTAACTTCCGATACGGAAGATCGATCATAGATCAAATTTTCACACTATGGATGGAGAAATCTTGGAAAAGTCCAATGAATATCAAGTTGAGGGTCGTAAGCTTTTCACCGAATTCAAAGTCCCATATGTTAGTCAGGAGCTCTATATGGGATTTGTTGAAGTCGAAAACCCTGGAAAACTGATCCAGTTGTTGCGCGTGATATCAGAAATTAGGCTGTTTTATGTGGAACTATAGGGAGCAAATCCAACAAAATATTCTAAAGACAAAGTTTCGGCATTGAGATGTGATTTCTTCAATAGCATTTTGGATCAAATATTGCCCAGAGCAGGCGGAAAAATTGAATTGTATCAGCCAGCCAGTCCTACTTTTGAAGTATTCAAACACTCCTTTACGGCGATTGAAAAACAGGTAAACCTTTTTGATCTTGAAGTAAGTGTGAACAAGGCTGAAAATATGCTGTTCATAGATAAGTAGCTTCACGTACTTAAGAAGTTTATCTACCTAAACTGAAAAATTTACTCCAAGATATCTAAGTGGAGATCCAGCGAAGAAAGATCATTTGAAATCACTGCTTCTTCGGTTTGCTAGAAACAAGTGTGTTTAAAACTTCGTAGTGGGAAGATGAAGAGCATGGTCCTCACTACCCTGTATAGGTCTTCGTACTTTGAAGATGAAGAGCATGGTCTACGGAATCAAGTGCTTGACAGCAGTGGCGATTCCTGATCTTTAGTATTGGGTTATCGCCATGGTGTGAGGAAAAAATTGTAGTTTTTAATTTTTTTTTTTTTTATTTTATTAATAAGGAAAACAAAACACAAGCAATACTTTATAAATTAATAACATAAGATAAAATGTTTAAAAATGTATCAATGCATTAATTCGGTTCGTCGTTCAACGGTAGCAAAACTTTCGATGACTTGATTATAAATTTCGTCACTTGCTTTTAATTCTTTAAAAAAAAACCTTTTCTTTAGAAATAAGAGCCGAATAGCTCAATTTCTTGTGACCATGAGTACTTCGAAAGTACGTTTTTATCCTCTTCAATGCATAAAAGAAGCACTCCTTACACGCCGTTCAAACTGGAGTTTTATAAGCTTGTACACCTGCTAAAAACTGTCGGCGACGTTTACCTCCACCCAGAGTAAGATATTAAATAGAGTTATTGCTTTTAAAGTCTCAGCTGATGTCGTACCTTTTGGCTATATAGCATCTGCGTTTTCATGAAAAAACATTCAATTCATTCTTTAATTGAGTAAATTCAAATATGTTTGGTCAGTTCGTAATTAGATTTTTATTTACTTCTTCAGGAAAATTTGTTTTTTGGCGTTATTAAATAAATTTGTTCCCGTTTGGTTAATCGAAATATTTCAGTTATTCGATTGATGCCAACCTTTTTAAAATCTTCATGATTAATTTGTTTCATTTATATCAAATTGATCATTTTGAAGTTTTCGTTTTTCAGAATGTGTTAAAGCATCACAAAATCACGTTTTAATTAATATCTCAGCCCGACATAAAACAATTTATTGCTTTTATAACAATATTTTCTATCAACTTACGTAAAATGCAATTTGTTTAAATTGTAGGAAATCACGAGGACTTACAAAATAAAAAATAAAAAGTGCATCGTTAAATGAGCTTTTTTCTTAATAATCATGAAAAAATTATTTTCAAACAACAAATTATTTTAACTTACTATAACTTCTTTTTTATTTGTTTAAACAATTTTTTGTGTTCTATATAATATAATAGTTAATGTTATTATGAATAAATATATGTTTTATTTTTTTCTGTAATGGGTGCCGAGATATTCGCGAAAGATAAAAAAATTACACAAAACACATTTAACCAATAATTTTGGCCTCTAAAAATCAAAAAATTTAAATTTAAAAAAATCAATATAAGGACCACTCTAAGCTACCTTGATACAAAAAAATTAAAAAAAAAAACAAGATCACACCATCGTCCTTCAGAGTATCAAAAATATCTATATTTATTCATATTAAAAATCCAGTCAAATACAAAATATATGTATATACTTAATTAATTTCACACTGATATTAGATCTTAGGATTTATGTTTATTTCGTACTAAACTTTTGAGATTTGTATTTAACTTAATGTCGCCAGTAGATATTAAAGGCCAATCAAATAACAACACAAATAATCAGACCCTTTCCTTCCTTGTTTTTTCTACTGCATACAAGCAAGAGAACGCACACACAATTTACCTGCTACTGCTACTATACGACTACGAGTTTTACGACAAGTTTTGAATAACTTGGAGGAACCTTCAGTTATTGTAATGGACAACACCTCGTACCACAATAAATTAGAAGAAAAACAAATTACTTCTGCTAGCAAGAAATCCGAGATGATACAATGGCTAACCGAAAACAATATTCCGCATACTATACAGATGTTGAAACTTGAACTGTATATATTTGGGCAACTGTCAAGGCAAGAGTAGGTTCACGAAACACAACATTCAATTTATTGGATGTTCAAAAATTAGCAGAGGAAGAATTTTAAAAAATAACGGCTGAAGACTAGCGAAAAGCGTGTGAAAAAGCCATAAGAACTGAGGACGAATACTTTTCTCACGACCTGACGTGGGACACAATTTCGGATTCAATTATAAATAATCCAGGTGACGATTCTTCAACCGACTATGAAAGCGACATTAGTTCTTAAAACTAAGTGTATGTAAATGAACATTTATTATTTAAATTATATTATTCTTATTTATATTGTTTTTATTTTATTATTATGTTTTATATTTATTTCTGAAGTAGAAATGTATAATAATTATTTTAAGGTAAAATAAATTCTTAAAAACTCGTAGGTAAAAATTATTCAAACTCGTAAACACTAATCTAACTAATTAACACTAATCTACAATTAATCCCAAAACCCCACAGGTCAAAAAATAGTAAATACATATATCAAATGAACACTAACACCATAAAATAAATATAAACATAACGCCCCCGGAACCTTTCTGTTGCTAAGCCACAAATCATAAAACATAGAAATAAACAATAATCCCTAAACTAGTTGTCAAAGCAAAGTTGAGTTAGGCACTGTAAGATTTAAGGAAAAATCTTTACTCATTAAATATCTTGCGCACCATTTTTGTTCTCTTAAATCCTCTCTCTGCGCAACCGACCGTTGGCCAACTGAATTGGTTCAAGCTATACCAGGGATGGAAAATGAATTTTGTCAATTGTACTGAAATCAGGAATAAAATTGTACTGAAATGATGTAAATTGTACCGAAAACGAATTTGGTATGAAAAAAAAATAAATAATTCAACTATTTAAAAGTTTTCCAAAGTACAATTTGATTAAAAAAAAATCTAATCAGAAATAATCAGTTTGTCTTTTTATAAAAAATAGATAAATAAATTATCTTCAATTTAAAAGTATATACCTACATAACTATTGTATTGTATTGTGATGACGAAACTAAATCTTTTACTTGTCCATTTTTGCAGCACCAGCTTATACAAAAAATTGAAATATAAAACTAAAATTCACAAATTAAATATCTTAAAAATGCACAGACGAAAAACGGCAATCACATCCACAAGTTTACAGTTTAAGCCTAGTACGCAGATCGAGCAAACACAAATTTTATCTCTACAAAATGTTTCCAAATGTCGCGCAAAAGTTTGAATTTAGAGAAATAAAAAATACTGTCAAGTATCTTTCAAGCAATAAATATTCGTAGGTATAAGTGTTTTTTTTAGTGTATTTATGGAACGGGTTGTCTTGCAAAAGCCGGTCATACCTATTTGGAATCTCCTCTCGATGCTTTCAAGAGAAGCATCAGCAGCTTTTACATAAAACCAGTATTGACAGAAATCACTTTAGGAATACGGTGGCTGTCAAAATTTGTCCCGCAAAATAATGCTTCTATCAAAATTTAGTGGAGACTTTTTGACATATGGTATTAAAGTACGGCAAAACACAAAAGTATCAATTTTGCGCTATAGCTGCGTACCTCGGAAAAAAATCCAAGATAAAATTTTTCCCAGGAAAAAAATTGTATGGGAGACAAAATTTTTCCCGATCTGCGTACTAGGCTTTAGTGTTTACAAAACGAAGTGATGTCTAAAAGAAAGCTGATCGATGAAGAGACAGAAAAGCAAGGCGCTATCTAGAAGTGAAAACTGTAATCAAGAGTTATAAGGGTTTACAGCTGAGAGTTATTGTTCTGGTATGAAAATGAATGCATTAAGGCCAGGATCATGTATTCAACTTTCAATTTCCTTCTATGTGCTTTTGTTTTTTTTTTTTTGTGAAATACATAATATATGGAAATTTTGTAATTGTACTGAATTGAGACAAATTGTACTTTTGTACTTGTACAAACTCAATTGTATCGAATTCGGTACAATTGTACCGAATTTTCCATCCCTGATGCTATACCTACTCGGCTACTCCTCTTTCATTCAACCTGATGTCTCTCTTGTTTTATCGCAATTTTTTGCGCTAACGCTTTCATATTATTTAGCTGGGCTTTGCTTAGGACATGTTGTAGCCAAACGATGTTGTATTGTATAAATTGTATTGAATTTGTTAGCGCAAATTTTCGCGCTATAAATGCTTCAAGAGATAAATATTTTTGCATGAAAGTTTTGTGTTGCGTTTGTGTTAGTAAATATGACTTTAGAATAGGAATGAGGGTAGGTTAAGTAGTTTTGTGTATTTATGTCAATGGTGTTATATTGTAGGAAATTTGGTATCGCAAATTTTAACGCTAAGGTATACTTTTAGTATAGTAGTTTTGTGTTGTGCTTAGGAAAATATGATTTGAAAGTTACGTTTTTAATATAAAATGTACATCGTAGTAGTATTTATTTATTTAAATTCTTGGTTTAGCGGCGATAAACCTGCAAACTGAGAGGAATCGCCACTGCTTGACAGTAAGCGTAAGGTAAAACCGATACTAAGATTAGGGTATAATCAGTGTTGAAAAAAGATGGAATTTTAGAGAGTTGTGCCGTCAACACTTCCTAAAAGTATTCGATGAATGAAGATAATGTTCGTTCTTAAAGCGTATTCAAGTTATTTAGTTGAAGTCAGCCTCAGTATGGAGGTAGAATTAAAGGGTTATTCTAAGACCGACCACGAAGGGCCATACTTGACATGTATATTTAAGAAGGAGGCGAACAAAGGTAATGTATAAAGATCGAGTCACGTGGTGGTCAGAGAATTCTTTGAACCATTGTTTCACAAAGCCTAGTGCTGATTTTGCTTTAAGAATAACCTCTTCAATGTATTTCAGAAAGTTGAGCCTTCAATCACATAAAAAGCGAAGGTCTCGAATTGACTCAACGTTGGATATGGATTGATAACGAATAAGGTATAGAGACTGGGATAAGATTGGATACGTTTTCGTAAAACAGTGATTAAATGGCATTTGGAAATATTTAGCTCTAAGCAATTTTACAGGCATGAGACATAGAAGCTGTCAAGAGCAAGTTAGAAGTGTAGAACCATATGCCGAAGAAATGTTTTTTTTTTTTAAACTTGTTATCGTTGGCGTAGAGTGAGGTATGGGAGTAGTTGATGACCATTTCAATATCGATAATACTAAGAATAAAAAGGAGCGGTCCTAAGTGGCTGTCTTGTGGGACTCCGATGCTAGCTAACAAATCATCAGAGAAGGAAGGCCTAGATCCAACTTTGTGCCTCGGGTTTTTAGGTAGGAAGTAATTCATCTTAAAAGCGTAGGTTCAAGCTCAAGTGTAGACAGTTTGAAAAGAGTAAGATTATGTGAAATTTCGTCAAAGGTTTCACTGAAATCGGCTGATACAACGTCGACTTCTTTCTCGTTCTCTAAGGTTGAGAGGCTTAGAATACGAATTTAACGAGGTTAGTCATTGTGACCTACCTTTGACAAAGCCGTGTTAAAGGAAATAAAAGAATGAATACTTTCATACGAAATGCTTTCAAGGATTTTGGGAATGTGTTAAAGCAATTAGACGATAATTTTAAACTTATACCTTGGGTGTGTTGGGACTATGAAAGAGTTCTTTCACAACTAAAGGAATTATCCGTGAGCAAGGGATAAACCAAACATTTTTGAGAGGCGTTGAGACAGAGTGCTGAAGATCATTTTTGAGAAATGCATATGGCGGGGATGCCATTTGGACCGGGAATATACCCATAATTTAGTTGATTTGGCTTATTTTCGATGAGAAATTACATGAGTTAGAAATAGTCCGTGGGAAAGATTTGGTAAATTGTTACAATCCGGTTAAAAGGAGTCGTCGGTCGGTAAGAGATTTTTTAAAAAAAGTAGCAAAAAGATGCTTCCTTTAACCGGCTCAATATTTAGCTCCCATTGATATTCAGGCATTCAAAACCAATATGCACCAGTATCTCCTTTTGAATCCTCTATAACTTCTTTAACACTCGCATTCTGCTCAAATATTTTAAGCGTAGTCATAGTTCCTATAGTGCTAGTAAAGTAAAGAAAAAATGCTGGGACACTTGCGAGGTGAAATTTTCTCTTCGACTTTGCTGAACCCTTCAAAAAGCCTAGCATTCGATACATAACCTAACTTCAGTAAATGCTTAACCCCAGCTTATTCTTGGATTAAGCAAGGAGACACCATTTTAGCAAGTTGAATCTTCCAGCTGATACACACTTGACCATCACATATCTCTCCCGTTCCAAACCATCTTTACACATAGTATACCTATTACACTTCACTTCCCTTGCTTTCTCTCTCTTTGTCTTGTTTAATCTTCGTTTCCAGTTTAGTGAAAAATCGCATCTCACCCATAAATTCCACCAATAAAATAGCTTCGATCACACCCAGAAACGTGACCGAAGATCACGAATCAGCTAGCAATTCCAAATTCACGCAATCCTTGAACCAAAGAGTCGCATCTGTATGTATATAGACATATAGAGGAGCCTCCTCAAATACCATACCTACCTACCCATCCATCCATCCATCCATCGATGATGCACCTCCCAGGCTACACCACATATTCACAGCTTTTATGAGGCCCCAACACAGAGTTCCATATCATCATCCATGCGCGCAGCAATTTCAATGGCACGGAGGTTCTATCTTGAGTTGCTTAGCTGGCTGCCGGTGATGGTGCTGGTTCCATTACTACTGCGCTGCTGTTCAAACGGATGCGCGCGCGAAGTGCATTACATCCTAGAAGCGATTACTTAACCTCATGGCTCAGCTCCATAACCACTTGGGTCGTCATCGCCACAATGCCGCCAGACGGGACGCGACGGTAATTTTCTTAAAGAGTACCTACGGCTACGGTATGGTTAAGCTAGGTTAGGTTATATGGTTGCCGTTGCTGGTGGATACATGCTGCTTCCATCATGGGGACAAGCCGATCACTACCACTACCTACCTGGTGCAGCACCGCAGCGAACAACATCGAAACCGGGCGGAATTATGGACACTCGGTGAGGTGATCTTGGGTTCACAGTGCGGTTAATGAGTCCAGGAGTCGCCGTGGTCTCCGTATCGTCGTCGTTAAACAAAAGTCCACAGGCAGTATCCAAGGGTAACCTGTTTGAATCCAATTTCATGCTAGTTTCGAGGGTGGCGAAGAGGTCTCTACAACCAGGACGACAATTGGCAATTACCGTAAGTGCATATGGACAGATATACATATATATTGATACTTTGTCGATTCTCCGGTAATCTATTGCACCTTAGGGTCAACCGATAAAAAATAATTTCGGACACAGGATACTCCTTCGAAAAAGGACAACACAAAAAAAGGGTTGCGAATCTGAAGCTCACCCTCCGAGATGATTTGTCGCCCTGGTTCAATTACCACTCTCTAAAGTGCCTTCAATTCACTCCATCCTTGGGATATGGAAATTGCGTCACATAAATAATCAGACCATTTCCTTGTTGTGACATGTTCTCTGGTAGCAAGTCTCTCCTGGCTGCTGCTGTGCGTCCCCCAGGCGAACATAAATAACAAACCCAACCGACCCAATATCAATTTGCACTAAGAATCTCTTAAATCCTCAGCGGCAAGACTCCGACATCGCAAAGAAGAATGTGCACTCATTTTATATGCAGGACGCAGGAGCTTTGCTGAAGCTAGAAACAACCCCTATTCACGTGATGGGGTATATGTAAATGTCTTTGCCGCGAATGATTATTTTTTAACCCATGCCGCACGCGTCCGACCCTCACGTAATAACACAAAAAAAATGTCAGATTTGACACTTCGTAATATTTATGAAGATGGACCGAAGACGGATTGGAAGTCGGCAGAGAGAAAATGATTTCTCTGTTCGCACACTCCCTCTGGCTCTGATCCTTGAACAAAGAACCGTGGAAGCTAAATGGC
Organism: Chrysotoxum bicinctum; assembly: GCA_911387755.1. Taxonomy (NCBI): domain Eukaryota; kingdom Metazoa; phylum Arthropoda; class Insecta; order Diptera; family Syrphidae; genus Chrysotoxum; species Chrysotoxum bicinctum. The sequence continues at coordinate 87,099,027 of OU426989.1, read as the reverse complement.
AATTAGACAAAAAGTTTGTCTCTGTGGGGCGATAACTTAGAATGTTAACAAACGGCAAAACGCAAGCAATTAAGGAATCTTTCGAACTCAAATACCGTTACCGAAAGGGTTTTAACAAATAATATTTAAGAAACTCGCAGAAAGCCTTGTTGTGTTTGGCTCTTGTGACTCGAGGGGCTTTAACAAGAAGGTTTTGTTTTGTCTTAGAAAAGTGCTGCTGTTTCTTGGGCAGGCGGAAGGGGTAACAACATCTCTCTATGATTGTGTGCTCCTGTTTGATTGTTTGTTGCTTGGCGGTGTGGTAAGTGGCAGGTAAATTAATTAAGTAAACTTACTGCCGATTGTTTTGGGCATGGCCCTAAAAAAGACTCTTTGAAGAATTAAACTTAATTTTCAAGTTTTCAATTGCTTTCTGGATACTGAGAGAGCTGTGGCTGGGGATACAATAGGGGAGATTTAGATGAAGTTTTGTGAAGTAATAACAGTTTTCTCAAAGAATAAAATAAGCTTGGTTGAAAGAGTTGTCATTTAGCAACAATACTCTTTCTATGGATATACAGGTAGAGAAGTCTAATTTTCTGTAGATTTTTTTTAAGGAAAAAAAGAAGAACTATAAATCTTATTAACTATCGGTATTTATTTTGTACCTAAAAGAAATTTAAAAAACTCGGAATCACTCTGCCCCGCCTTGTGCGAGGACGTTTTGACTATAAAGTAGCCGCCTACGCCTGTTCTACTGTATACTGTTCTACTGCCGATGTGGTAGATTAGCAGAATCGGCATTCTATTCTCGGGTAGCGCTCGATTGTCTAAGTAAATTAATGCATCAGGCGTGATAAGGCCGCTTAGATGAACACTCTCGTAATAATTGTAGGTAGGGTAAGCCTGTTGGTCGAGGACATCTCTCTTGCAATGTGACCACAAATCATTTTTAACAAAAAATTATCAATTTTATTTATGTTGGGAACTTGGATGGAATAATAATGTTTGTAGTCCGACTCTGGTGTTCAGTGTAATCCAAGGCACCTGCGTAAGCACTGACTCTCAAACCCGAATCTTTTCCATTTGAGACGCGGCAACGTTAATCCATACTGGGCATACTTTAGCAATCATCGGCCAAAGAAAGCGCTCGCCATTGATGGTGAGCACCTCACTAAGGTCGTTTTCGAAAATGTACGGACCAATGTCGCCGCTGGGGCCAAAATTACTACCAAACAGTTGTTTTTTGCCTTGTCATCCGATAAACATCGTGTGGGTTGGTTGTAAGTCCCCTCATATGTATCAATTTTGCCTCGTCGCATGGTCTATGCTCATGAACTTTGATCTCCTGGGTCAGAATCGTCTTTTGGTCTTACGTGAGTACCTGCCGATTGCCTGCTCTACCCCACGGGAGGCCTACCTCCATTTGAGTCAGATTGGGTCCTGACCATTAACCCTGACATAGCCGAAGCTATCTCGGTCGCAAAGTTGTGATATGCTGCAGCATATGCGCACCTCTTGCTTTGGAGGCGAGGTCTATGTAACACCTCTTGAATTCAAAAAAAGAATCTTGACAACCATGTGTCTCCGCATTCGGAATAAACCAAGCCACCATGATGCTCGCACTAGGGGGCCTACCTCATAGATAGGGTTTGAGCCGAGGGTAAAACTCAACCCTCAAACTCAAATGGTTACTATCTCCCTTGGTACCAGAATATACGAGTAGCTTCCGGTGGAGCCTTGCACCCGAGGTCACTTCCAGATGAGTTCCTGCAAAACTCTGGACCTGTCAACCCTTAGGATATACACACCAAGAAGTCGGCCGGGGTAGTAACCAACAACTTAGTGTACTTCCTTTTGGTCTTCATTCGCCATGCGACGAACTAGGAAAGACACTCCTAGTCTTTGTTCTAAAGAACTAGGATGACGGTCCTACTACTATATATAAGACCTCCAGTTTCGCAAGTAACCGGAGACTTACCATTTTTAACCCTTTTTAAACCTTTTTATAACCTTAAAAATCTCCAGCCACGCAAGTAGCCGGAGATTTAACCATTTCACGGTTTTGAAACCTACTACTCCCTCCCTCTTCCTCCTGTTTTGGGTTTTCTTAGTTGTCTGAATCTCAAGCTGGTCAAGAAGCTGCAGAATAGACGTAAGCCCCCCCACCGTGCCAAGGTGAAACCCGTCGAGGAGGGAGCTCCTGGGTCAGTTGGATGCTGTACGGATGTAGACCCATGTCCCAACGCAAATTTAGCTAAGCGGAAGTCTGCAAAAGTGCCGAAATTTATCCGCGCTAATGGAGAAACCACTGGGTCGCACGAACTTGCTCCTATGTAAAAGACTAGGAATTTTAAAAACGAATGTTATTGGAGAAAACTGTTCATAAGGATATAATTAATTTTTTTAAATTCTTTTAGGAGTAAGAGACAAAAACAGAATGCTATGCAAATATAAATATATGCAAGAACAAAAATTATAAGATTTTCAAGAAAAAATTTTAATACGCCAATTTAAAGTTTTTATTATTGTTCGAATAAAAATTAAATTTACAAAAAAAATATTGAGCCGTTTCTGAGATATCGAATTTTCAAAAAAAAAAAGAAAAAATAGATTTTTTTTTTCAAAAATTCAAAAAATTATTATTTTAGAGATTTGAAATGCAATGTATTTTAGACTTTTTAGAAGCTTCTCTATAAAAAATTTCATTAAGATCCGTTATGTGGGTAATGAGAAATTCGAAAATATGGTTCTATGGTAAATAATACAAACTGTAATATCTTAATTTCAAATTTTTTTATTAAATTAAAAATCGTAAAAATTAATTAAAAAAAAAATTATCAAAATTCTGAGCGCCATTTTCGAGAAATATACGATTTTTGAAAACCATTTTTTTAAATTTTTTAGCATTTGTTGTCTATGTCATTTTAATTCCATTAAAAACCTTCTAAACTTGTAATCACTGGGTTTCTGGTTTACTCATTACATGTTGTTCAGGCATAACACTAACAACATGTAATTGAGTTAAACTAGTATGCCCAACAAGGATGAACACGAATAAAATAATGTGAATTATAAGCGACATACAAATAAGACACGGCATTCTCCGCTTTAGTTCAGCCGCCATCCCTGGAGATAAAATATCTGAGACAACAACCTTCAGTCTCAGAACATCGTGCCACACATCTTTCCTATCCTTCTTTCTCTTCTTAACTTCACGCCCGCGCTGTGTTGAAACATTTAAAGGGTAATCTAATCCCTTGAGCGCGGGTAGATTATAAAAAAAAAAAAAAAAAAAAAAAAAAATTTTTTTCTCACATCTTGTAGATTATATTGAGAAACTTTTATTTATCAAGTTTAAAAAAAATCTACCATGGGGTTTTCGAATTATTGAGTTTTGAAAAAAAAAAATTTGAAGTTTTTTTTAAATTCCAAAAAAAATTTTTTGAAAATTTGAATACACAATTCTATTTAAATTTTTGGGGGTCCTTAGCAAAAAAAAAAATGATCAAAATTGCTGGTACCATTTTTGAGAAAATCAAAAACAAAAAAATGGTTCCATGGGGGGTACCATCAATAACCATTTTTCGGACATTTTTTTTCAATCATTACCTAGGTTTAACTAAATGATTTTTTTTTGTGTTTTTATTTCTTAAATCTGTCGAACAGTTTTTGAGAAAAAAAAATATTTATAAAATTTCGAAAAAAATTCGTATGGCAGGTACCGTTATTTTTGATCTTAAAAAAAGAGAAAAAAACGTCTGGGGGGAAAAATCAAAACCCATATCTACCAAGTTTAAAGAAAATCGGCTGAGCCGTTTAGGCTGTAGTAGGGGTGTCCACTTAAGAAAAACATCGATGCTTTTATTCGATGTTAGACATCGGAAACCAGCATCGATGTCTTTCGATACATCATCGCTTAAAAACATCGATGTTTTTTCAACATCGAATACTTTATTTAATGATTTTTTACTTCAACAAATAGAAACTAACAATATGCGCTGGCAAAAGTATTATCTGTTATTTTAAAATTCCAAAAAAAAATTGATCAGTTTAATTGTTTCAGATTAGCGTAAAAAGGCAAATTTCGATTCACAAATCACACTGTAGATGAGTGAGAGCAAGAGCAAGTATATGAAGCAGTACATACAGTGATGGAAAAAATAATAGAAACAAAGCTTTACATAATGATCAACCATTAATAATTACATAGAATTACGTCTTCCTCGGTTCAAATTTTTTTTATATTAATTGCACCTAACATGACTTTGAAATGGTGCAGCGGTTTGTTGTCATTAGCTCTCTGTTTGGATTTAACGGTAAAAAAAATGAGCTAAGTGATAATTTCGCCTGGAAAAAATAATAGAAACAAGGTACTTTGACTTTAAATTTGACTTAAATTTCGTTTTTTATTTTTATTAAAATAGACGTTTTATAGTTTGTTTATTAGTTTTGCACGTGTTTCAGTCGTTTTAATAAAAAAAAAATATAACAGTTATTTTAAAATTTTATAAAAATGGGTCATGGAGTGCATTGTACTATTACTGAGCGCAATTTAATAAAAAACTTCAGAAAAAATGGGAAAACTATGGAAAAAATAGCACAAGCATTAAATTGTTCAAAAAAGAAGATATTTATAGCTCTCCATTCAATTCCAAAGCCAGAAACAAGAGGCAGAAAACGAAAGACCTCAACGCGGTTTGATAAGACATTGGTACGACTGTGTAAAAAAAAGCCTTTTTCTTCTTCAAACGTCTGAAAAATTGAACTAAATGCGCCTGTTTCAAGTCGTACAATAAGAAACCGACTAATGGAAGCAAGGCTTCCTGGAAGGAGTCCCAGAAAAGTACCATTCTTGAGCAAGACAAATATTCTGCAGAGAATGAATTTTGCAAATTAACACACCCAACGAGCAAATTGGAACAACGTTTTATGGTCTGATGAAACAAAGATAAATTTATCTGGTTCCGATGGCAAAATGTATGTCAGACGACCTAAGAACGCACGAATTCGATCTAAGTTATACAAAAAAGACTGTTAAACATGGTAGAAGAAATATCATGATTTGGGGGTGCTTCTTAACATCTGGGGTTGGTCCAATTTTTTGGATAAAAGACAAAATGTGTGCTATTGACTGCGTCCGAATCATAAATGAAGTTATGCTGCCATTTGCCGAAGAGAACATGCCAATTAAATGAGAATTCATGCAGGATAACGACCCCAAGCACTCCTCAAAATTTACTAAGGAATACTTTAACAAAAATAAAATAAATGTTATGGATTGGCCATCGCAGTCCCCGGATCTTAATCCCATAGAACACCTGTGGGGCATACTTAAGAGGAAAATTGGAGACTTCAGAGCCAAGAATAAGGAAGACCCGTGGTCTAAAATACAAAATGTATGATATTCCATACCTTCCGAGACATGCGCCAAGTTGGTTCATTCCATGGAGCGGAGATGTAAAGCCGTCATTAAAAATAAAGGTGCAACGACCAAGTACTAAACGAATATGAACCAATTTAACTGTTAAGTTACTCTTTACCAAAAAGAAAAACACAATGTTAATATTGTTTCTATTATTTTTTCCAGGGTAAAATGTCTGTTAATATTGTTTTTAATTTTTCTCATTACTACTTTTGCTTTTTATTAATAAATTTAATATTGTGTATATTTTAAACTTTATAGAGACTTATTGTATGTATTTTTAATTTTCAATTTCTTGGCAATAAACTTTTTGTTTTTAAAAAACGACACGGAAGAAGCTTGTTTCTATTATTTTTTCCATCACTGTATACTACGTTTATATGGAGAATTGAATTGAAATAGGATTTCTCGATCCGATCCCACTAAACGACCTGAATCGAATCGAAAATATGCTTGTATACCTGAATCGAGGGATCGAAGAATCGAGTGTGTGTACAACAACAGTTTAAAAGAGATTGTCATTTCGATTCCATTTCAATTCGGTCTCTCGGTCCAGTGCCGCCATATACCTGGATCGAAATCTCAATTCGAAATCGATTCGATTCCTCAATCTACTCTTGTAACCGGGTTAACAGTTCAAGCAGGACAGTGAAATGAAGGAGTAAACCGAAGAAACTACTAAAAGACAAAAAACCAAAGACAAAAAAGAGCTGATGCACACATTTTTCCATGCGTTATCTCGGTTGCTTAGTTGTCATTTCTACAAATTCGAAAAAGCCGATGCTCACATTTTTGCAAAAGTATGTGTAACCTCAGTTGCTCGGCTGTCATTTCCATTTACATAATATCCAAAGACAAACTCGTAAAAGAGCCGAGTCTCATATTCACCGACCTGAATGAAATTAATAACAATAAGTCCATATATTCTTTGTCATAGTTTTTCGATTTAAAAAAAAAAAAAACATCGATACATCGAATAGAAAATTTACTAGGCAAAACATCGGATCAATCCGATTCCGATGTCTCGTATGGTGAACATCGAATGGATTCGATACATCGATGTTTAGTGAATATCCCTAGGCTGTAGTCGAACCGACAGACAGACAGACAGACAGAATTGCCAGACCCACTTTTTTAGTCTTCGCTATCATCGTAATGTCAACTTTGATCAAAATCTCGAGTTCGTTTTTTTTTACGAATGCATAACTTATAGTACCTGTAAGTCGCAAGTAAAAAATTCTGAAAAATGGTTACTAATGGTACCCCCCTAAAACCATTTTCTCGAAACAGTACAACTGATTTTGATCATTTTTAATTAAAATTTTAATAGTTTTGTTTTTGTGTATTCAAATTTAAAAAAAAATTTTTTTTTTTTCAAAACTCTATATTTCAAAAACCCTATCCTCGATTTACAATATGTAGGAAAAAAATGTTTATAGTACCTAAAAATGACGGTACCCACCATACAAATTTTATATTTCGGACTTTACCTATCATAGGACGACATTTTTTTTTTCAAATTTTGAATTTCTAATTTTCGACATAATATGTAATTAATTTTAAGTAAAAAAAATAATAAATTTTCTTTTTAAATTAGATATCTCAAAAACGGGTCAATGTTTTCTTAGAAACTTTATTTCTATTCGTACGATAATAACAACTTTTAGTTTGCGTACTAACATTTTTTCTTAAAAATGTTGTTTTTTAAATTTTGTATACAAAAGTTTAATTTTTTAAGAATCCGCTACAACGAATTATAATTTTTGTTCTTGCTTAAACTTATATTTGCTTAAGAAATTACATGGCCTTCTGTTTTCATCTCTCGCAACAGAAAGAGTCTAAAAAATAAATTTTATGCTTTTGAACAGTTTTCTCTAATAACATTCTTTTTGAAATTGTTAGTCTATTACAGAAGATCAAGTTCGTCCGAACCAGTCGTGCATTTTATTTAAATTACTAGACCAACAACTTTAGCAGTCGGAGCTAAGAATAAAATTTTGTTTCTCATATCTTGTAGATTGTATAAAAAAACTTTTAACTGTCAAGTTAAAAAAAAATTGAACATAGCGTTTTCGAAATATTGAGTTTTAGAAAAAAATCCAAGCAAACAAAAATTGATCAAAATCCGTTGAACTGTTTATGAGAAAATCAAAAACAAAAAATGGTTTTAGGGGATGTACCATTAATAAGCATTTTCGAAACATTTTTTTTTCAACCATTAACTAGTTTTAACTAAATGAAACTTTTTTGTCAAATCTGTCAAACGGCTTTTCAGAAAAAAACTACGTTTTATAAAATTTCGAAAACAAATCGTTTGCCAGGTACCGTTATTTTTTATCTTTAAACAAAAAACCTGTGTGGGGAAAAATTAAAAAATTATAAAGTTTAAAGAAAATCAGCCAAACCCTGTAGGCTGTCGAACAAACAGACAGACAGAATTGCAAGATCCATTTTTTTCGTTTTTATCATCTTACTTTGATCAAAATCTCGAGTTCAGTTTTTCTTACGATTGCATAACTTGCTTATAGTACCTGTAAATCTTAAGTAAAAATGTTATCGAATTGTAGGCGCTATTTTTGAGAAAAATACAATTTTCGAAAACTAGTTTTTAACATTTATGATTTTTTACTTGCGACTTATAGGTACTATAAGGCAAGTTATGCATTCGTAAAAAAAATCGAACTCGAGATTTTGATCAAAGTTGACATTACGATGATAGCGAAGACTAAAAAAGTGGGTCTTGTAATTCTGTCTGTCAGTCTGTTCGACTACAGCCTAAACGGCTATGCCGATTTTCTTCAAACTTTGTAGATATTATTTTTAATGTTTCTCCCCACACGTTTTTTCCGTTTTTTTTTAAGACCAAAAATAACGGTACCTCCCCAAAGGATTTTTTTTTTCGAAATTTTGTAAATATTTTTTTTCTCAAAATCTGTTCGACAGATTTTAAAAACAAAAATACAAAAAAATTTCATTTAGTTAAAGTTAAGTAATGGTTGAAAAAAATTTTCCGAAAACTGGTTATTGAGGATACCCCCCATGGAACCATTTTGTTTGTTTTTGATTTTCTCAAAACGGTACAACCGATTTTGATCATATTTTTTTTGTTAAAGCTCCCCAAAAATCTGTGTATTCAAATTTTCAAAAAAAAAGTTTTTGGATTTTTAAAAAAATTTCAAATTTTTTTTTCAAAACTCAATATTTCGAAAACCCCACGCTAGATTTTTTTAAAACTCGATAAATAAAAGTTTCTTAATATAATCTACAAGATGTGATAAAAGAAATTTATTTTACCTAAAAATAAAGGTACCTACCATACAAATGCTAAAAAATTAAAAAAAATGGTTTTCAAAAATCGTATTTTTCTCGAAATCGGCGCCTAGAATTTTAATAAAATTTTTTTTCGTTCAATAAATTTTTACGATCTTTAATTCAATAAAAAAAATTGAAATTAAGATATTACAGCTTGTACCCACCATAGAACCATTTTTTCGAATTTTGAATTTCTCATTATCCACATAACGGATCTTAATGAAATTTTGAATAGAGAGCTTTTGAAAAGTCTAAAACACATTGCATTTCAAAACTTTTAAATAAATATTTTTTGAATTTTTGAAAAAAAATCTATTTTTTCATTTATTGAAAATTCGATATCTCAGAAACGGCTTAATATTTTTTTTATAAATTTAATTATTATTCGAAAAAAATAATTCTGAATGGGCAAAAACTGATCAGGAAAAGGCGGATTTATTTGCTGAGTACCTCGAGGAAACGTTCAAACCATTCGATGGTCAAGAGTTTCCGACAAATGAAGGAGAGTTTCAACCAAGGCCGGACAGTTTATCTATAAGAAACATCACTTTGACTGAACTTGTCCAGGAAATAAAACGGCAGAAAAATAATAAAGCTCCTGGTTACGACCTTATTAACAGTCGTGTCCTCAAAGAGTTGCCTAAAAAAGCAATGGTTAAGCTTTTACAGCTCATTAACGCTGCTTTAAGACTTGCGTACGTACCTTCGCAGTGGAAAGTCGCCGAAGTTATAATGATCCCCAAACCGGGTAAGCCACCGAATGAGAAAAAATCGTACAGACCAATTTCTCTCTTGCCTACAACATCTAAAATATTTGAAAAATTGCTTCTTAAACGACTGTTACCATTAATTGCAGATAAACGTTTAATTCCCGAACACCAATTCGGTTTCCGGAAAAAACACTCGACAATCGATCAGGTTTTTCGGATAACTTGTGAAATTGAAAAAGCATTTGAAGAAAAACAGATTTGCTCAACTGCATTTCTTGATGTTTCCCAAGCTTTCGACAAAGTCTGGCATGACGGGCTTAGATATAAATTAAAAGTCTTTCCAGAGCAAATATATAACCTTCTTGAATCGTACCTAGAAAATAGAATCTTTCGAGTTAAGCAAGGAACGGAGTATTCTGAGTTTAAGGAAATTAACGCTGGCGTGCCCCAGGGTAGCGTCCTTGGACCGATTCTATTTGTTCTCTATACTCGCGATATACCCCAAACAGAAGGTACAACTTTAGCCACTTTTGCAGATGATACAGCCGTACTCGCAATATCAGATTCAATAGAAACGGCGACCTCTAAGCTTCAAATGGCATTAAATAGCATTTCAGATTGGACAAGGAAATGGCGAATTGAACTTAACGAAGCGAAATCCACGCACATAAATTTTACGTATAAAAACGTAAACACCTTACTCATCTATATTAATTCCATGCAAATTCCATATACAAATGAAGCAAAGTATCTAGGTATGACTCTAGACGCGAAACTTAAATGGAAGGCTCATGTTAAAAAGAAACGCGATGAACTCGAAAATAAACTCCGCGAATTGACATGGCTTATTGGAATATATTCCAATCTAAGCGTGTATAACAAGCTGCTTATTTATAAGCAAGTACTGAAACCAGTTTGGACGTACGGTATACAACTTTGGGGTTGTACCAACGAAAGAAATATACAAATTTTACAAACATACCAAAACAAAGTACTTAAGACAATAGTTAATGCTCCATGGTATGTAAGAAATAGCAACTTACATAGAGACTTAAATATAGAAAGTGTAGAAAACGAAATTAAAAAATTTGCCACAGAACTAAGATCACGACTTAGAGATCATAGAAACAATGAAATCCGACAATCGCTTAGCGAGACGAACGTTTTTCGGCGATTGCACCGAACAAGACCTCTTGATCTAGCGCAACAAAATTAATTTCTCCACTCGAATCTTGTGGAACTTTCAGGTCCTCCCGTTGGGGAGCTTCCTGACAAAATGCGAACGAAACTGCTGCCAAAACTACTTGTTAAGCTCGACTTAGTTGTAGTATCTCTATAGAAGATAAGGGAGGTGTTTTTTAGTCAGTAAAAATCTGACACTACTATAAGCATCGGGCTTATAGTGTCTTCCTGAAGATTTCTCACCTTCCTACGCAAAAAAAAAAAAAAAAAAAAAAAAAATTATTCGAACAATAATAAAAACTTTAAATTGCCGTACCAAAATTTTTTCTTAAAAATCTTTTCAAAATTTAGTAGATATGTATCTATATAAAAACCACTAAAACGACTTAAAATGTTTGTTCTTGCATAAATTCATATTTGCATAGCATCCTCTTTTTGTCTCTTACTACTAAAAGAATTTAAAAAATTAATTTTATCCTTATGAACAGTTTTCTCTAATAACATTCGTTTTTAAAATTCCTAGTCTATTACATAGGAGTAAGTTCGTGCGACCCAGTCGTGTATTTTATTTTTCATAACAACCAAGATTTAAAATGTCTGTTCCTTGAACATATAGAACACAGCTTTAATTTGACCCGAATTTTTGTCTTAGTTCAACTGGCCATGCTAAAAAGTTTTGTTTTCTCGAAAACGGCTCCGATGATTACTGGTGGTTTAAATGTTTCTACTGAAATTCCTAAAATCAGAAAATTGTGTTTTTCATTATTTTTAATTTTCTCAAAACCTAGAAGACCTTTCATACCTGGTCAACTCTATCACTCACACTCCTCGTATATTGATAATATTAGCCTTAACATCTATCTCCAAGTCATATGTATGTGAACGTATTAAAGATGATGCACATTTATTTTAGAAGAATCCGGAATTTCATTGCTTCTCCTTTTCTCCCCTCTATTCCGAACCAATTGTAAAATTATTTTTCAGGCCCTGATCTAGATTAACACTGACTAATAGGCGACTATCTCTCGCTGGCGACCATAAAATACTTCGACGCCAGTTATCCGGCTGAAATTCTGCGGAAATCACTAAAACAATGAAACACTTACAACCTTTTCTCTCTGAAGGTAGACACAGCAACATCCGCAATCCGCATAGTCCAGACATAAATCATGTTCACCATGCACTAAAATCGTCCAAGGTATTTGCGCAATTACCAACCCTACATTCTATAAGTAATTCAAAATTAATCATTAACGTCCATCAAAGTCGTAATGCCCATTTTGTTCAAACAGCGAAATGTGATACATTTTTTGAGCTTGAAGCCCCCTGCCTCTCTCTCTCTCGCTGAACAAACAATCGCGTGGAACTAAACACTTCACGATGACTTCATAATAAAAGTACGACACATATGGCGTGCGGTGTGGTGTCCCGCATTAGAATTTCGCACTCTTCACCCCAAGTCCATCACTAAACAATAGGACGCTCGTAAATCTCTAAAAATACTCTCGGTGCGCTTCCAATTTCACCATATCATCAGGATCTCCGGAATCGACAGCAAGACGAAAAGTTTCCCTTGGCTGGGGTCGAGGGAATTCCACGAAATCTCTTGCGGATCCGCAATCGACAGCAATTCGTTGTTTGCGCCTTTAGTCACGCACATCGTCTATTTTGGGGGTGGCATAGTGCAAGTGTAGCTGGTGCACATGCAGCGGCCAAAACAAGTGCAACTGTACAGCACACTATTTCCGCAAAAGAGTGTTTAGAGCTCTTAAGAGGCCTGAAATAGATCGATTGGAACGGGAACTCATGTTCGACAGGCGTGCGTTTCGCGTTGCATCTGCGGTTCGGATTGAAATTCCCAGAAACAGAGACTGAGTGATGGTGAAGCGGGAGCGGGGGACCCCGATTTAATATCACCCACCCAGAGACAGGCCATGGGAGATAAGAACTCCCGCAGGCTGTTGATAAATTTGCAAACGCTCCGCCGAGTCACGGGAATGCATGGCAGCCATAGTCCGGCGCGTCCGGCCCTTTGACACTGCCACTGTCTGTCTGCCTCGCATCAGCCTCTATGGGACAGTGGTGGACTTTGTGCTGCGAAATTAATGTCACGAAATTATCATCAGTAGAGAACAGACAAAAGATCCGACATCGATAGCCGAGGAATGATGTCGCAGCGAGCGAGCGGGACAAACTCTACGCGATCTATGCGACTTTTGTGACGTCCGCACGACGACGACCGAGCATCATCATTGTCGCGTCGCGTCGCGCCTGACATTCTGAGTGGGTTATTGTGTTGGGCCTTGCTCGCCGCAGGATGGGTGGTGGTGCGGATTTATCGAGGATTCATGGAGATCACAAACTACACGACATGACCACCATTGAGAGAGTATGGCATTGGAACTGAATACAGTAGCTGCCACGACATTAAAAGGATTCCATTGTCTGGGGCGCTATACTGCGGCGACTTCGAAACAAATGACCCAAGATTACGATCGGGCTCTTGGTGTGCTTCCAGCTACTACTTGTGGCTGTTATGTTTTTTTTTTTTTTTTGATTTTTATTTGCCTGAGCATGGAAATCTGTAATCTGAGACATTCTGGGAAAATTTGACGTTTTCAAGACGTTTGTCATTGTGGTGTGTCTTTGTGTGACTTTTTGGTGTCCTCTCCTCGGGAAGAACACTAATCGTGGTCTATGCGATCATGTTTTTTCGCGTTGCTCATGTTGGTTTGTATTCCACTTGAAAGGCAAGGTTTCGATTACAGATGTTTGGATGAATGCTGTTGCAGTGTAAGTGGCGTAAAGATGAAGGCGATATTGTAGAATTTGACGTTTCCCAGTGCCAGCACTGCGCTGCGCTTGGAGATGACTGATTTGAGAGGCCAGGCAATTTTGACATTAAATTGAGTGGAGGAAGCTGATGAGTGGAAGGATGCTGTAACTTTGATTATTAGATGATGATGACGATGATGATGGTGTAGTAGAATGCTACTTAGATCGTTATCTCCGTGTCAAGCAAACAAAGACACAAGATTTTTCAGATGAGATTCTTATATTCTTGAAATAATAAATGCGCAACGGCATCCAGTGAATAAGGGATCGCAAGCCAAAAGGGTAAGCTGTCAAATGAGCTGTCAAAATGAGTTCACTTTTGAATGTCATTTTGGATCTAGAGTAGAATGGTCTGACAAAGTCAGCTTACACACGCTTGAACAACGCTCCCAAATGATCGAAATTTTCTCTGAGATTTATTTTTTGGTTAGTCTTGGAAAGTCACCAAGTCAGCTTGACAAGGAATCGTAGAGAGTCAATGACACATCTAGAAAAGTGCATTGTTTTCGGCAACCGGACAGTTCACCTCCGCTTTATCTACACTACCACTTTCAAGGAATTTAGAAATTATACCATTAATGGAGGGAATAGTTCTGGGAATATGATTCTGAACCATTCCTGTTTAAGGTCAGCCCGGAAGAGGTGCTGTTCATTTAAGTCAATGTAACCATCAACGTTCCTTATACTTACCTAAGAACGGAAGTCTCTTAAGTCCGGTCTTCGTTGTGGGGACCTAGGACTCAACCTCAAACCAAAGTACACTTCAATAATGTAAGACTTTAGCAGCCTGATTTCAGGAGACACTTTGTTTTCGACTCCCACTTCCCCTCTAAAATAGGCATCAGTAAAGATTTTCAAGTTATTTTTCAATCTAGAAAGGACTGAGGGAACAACTGTGTGATGAGAGACTTCTTTACTTATGGCTCAAAGATGGAGTGATGTTGTTGATTCCGAAATTTCCTCTGATTCATTAAATGTCTCTAGGTCTTTTCGGCTTTTGCCAGTCAAGGGAATTACTGGCATACTGAATATGGCCACTTTTACAGACAGTAAGGTGTCTGTTAAAACCATTGATTCAGCTTTTCAATCCTCTAAATTGGTCAGGGAATTTCGTGATGAACTTGCGAGCCTTACCATTAACCTTATTGTCTGGGATCCTGCTCAAATTTTAATGGAAGGAACAGCCAGATAAGCTAGACAAGCAAGGATGATCAGCCCTTCAGAGCTTACTTGTGAAAATTTTTCTCACAGAATCCAACCGCAGCAGGTGGGGCAATTTTACTAAAAAGGCAAATACTATGTTTATGCTCTAAACCTATTTTAGAACATCTTGAACTACTTAAATTTAATTTTGTTTTGTTTTTGTTTTTTTCTTCTTCCTGGATTACCGGGGCTTTTGTGAGCAATTGATATACTTTAAGTTGCAATGTAATTGAAAGTTGCAATTTTGTAGGAATTAGTTTAGCTCGCGTAAGAAAAATATTTTGGCTGCATACATTTTTTTGTTTGAATTTTAATAATGGATACTTTGACCGCAGGTATGAATTTTTGTTTCGGATTTTTCTTATAAATTTGAATTTTTGTGATTTTTTGAAAAATACTCTTTATTGAGGCTTACAAATTTTATAAAGTTAATCTTTTAAATTAATTTAATTTAATATTTGAATTTATATTGAATGATGTAAAAATTTAAGGTTGCCCGGTTCAAACTAAGAACGATTTGGTCGAAAAAGTTGAGAACTTCTTTTATTCTTCCAAATAGCATTTTTAATTTTGTTTTGGAAAATGCTTCATCTTGCGATTAAATTGTTCAAAAGTAAATTGGGTCTGATTGTTGAGAAGCCTAAGCTAGGATTTGGGTCAGCAAATGATGGAACACCGCAAGAGGTTTTTTTTCAGAATTCAAAAATAACTGCAGAAATAATAAGACTTCATGAACAACTCATACATACATATTTAATCGAATTAAGAATCTTAGCTTCAGGATTTTCTATTGATATACGAACTTTTCTGAACTGCTGGCTGAAGTTAAAGAAAAATATCTTTAGCTCTACAGTTGGTACTGTAAGTATCCATAAGCTTTTGATACATGGTCCAGATATAATTTCATCTTTTCAAATAACTATAAGACAGCTCTATGAAGAAGCACTAGAGGCAAGTCATAAAGAATTCCGGAAAAATCACCTCTCACACAAGAAAATCATTCCGGATTAATGCAAACCAAGACCTCTTTTACTTTTAAAGTTTGATCCTTTTATTTTAAATTTAAGAAAAACAGATTCAAGACTTTCAAAAGCTGACTAAAGTCAGCTCATCAATTATGTACCTATTTTTCAATAAATGTGGGCGTGGTAGTGGGCGGACTTTAAGCTTTGTATAATTTATAATTTATTAACTGACCGCAATATCAATTATTGAAATCACTATCGTACTAAAGGTTTTTGTGAAAGCAATTTTTCATCAGCAGTGGGCGTAGCGGGGGCGTACAAATTCCTCAAATTGAGTAGAATCCCTTACATTTCACATTTACCAAACAATTTTTGTACACAGTTACTTTAATTTTGAAACATATACTTTTGTCCACTACCTCCATACAATCGATGCACTGTGCGCCGCTGTAAGCCTTGCTAAGCTATCACAACTTCTTAACAAAATAAGAGGCTTATTCTCATCAGTTCGACTTTTCCTAGTCTTACTGAACTAAAAAAAAGAAAGAGTTTTTCAGAAGTTACAACCTCTTCCGATAAATTAAAAAATCCTCCAAATGTATCTCTTGCCATGAAAAGTTACGAATCGGCAGAAAATTATACGTCCCTCCATTTCTCCAAACACGCATACAGAAATGGTTGAGAGTTGTAAGTCACTATAGGCTTAGGCTAAAACCTCTAATTTATTTATTTACTGAACTAAAAAATGAGTTCTAAGTTTCTTTTTGTCTAGTTTCAAAAAACGCAAAAAATAATCACTGACGAAAAACATGTTAACATTCCATATAGTGTTTTTTTTTAATCTTCAAACTGAGGCGTCAATGCACTCCTCACTCTTCATGCCCTGCTTGCATACCCCTATGGTAAATAAGCAACATTTTTACTTTGGTTAAGTATTCAAAAATGTATTTGTTAATAACAAAAATGCGACCTCATCAGTTAGATGCTGTGTCGTACCCTTCTAAGACGCAATTATTTTTTGTCGATGTTTTGCGACACTTATAATTTTCACAGCAGTAATATACTGTGAATTTTATTATTTCTAGGGGAATTTGGTTAAATTCTGACGCCTAGAATGTTAATTGTCCGTGGTCAGACTTATTTAATCAACGAATTTATATGAAACTAGCGGCCCGGTACGTGCTTCGCTACGTATAAAGTGAAATAATAAAACAATTTAATTGTAACATCAAATTATTCATTTATTCAAAAAAAAAAAAAATATTTTATTAATTGCTAGCTATTTTAAAACTTAATCCAAAACATTTGGATAAACAATATTTTTTGTTTTTCTATATCAGTTGGAATCGTAGGGATACGCGGTATCAAACAAACTTCTCCTTTTGATTTAGCAGTTAGGATCGTAGCTTCAATCAAATTTGGCAATAACTTTTTCACTGCCAATCTGGTGCCATTACACAGTTTTGGTGGATTAATATTTCGCAACAATATAATCAAAGAACCAACTTTCAGATTCAAGCAATGCGGTGGTATACCGGCCGGTTCCAATGAAGTTAAAAATTCAATTGGATAATTCATCTTGATATGTACATGACACTGTCAGTTGGCAACTGGCAGTTTCGCTTGAATTTGAAAATTATTGGCATTGATATGAATGTTCTTGGGTGCTAAAATGGCGCGTTCTCTCAACCAATCATAATTTCTGTAATTCTGAAGAATATTCGGAAAAACACATTCAATCAATTCATCTATCGATTGCGCAATTGTACAAAAATTGTTTGGTACAGCGATCAATCCGTTGGTACTGTCGATTTATATTTTGCCATCACCAATTTCTAACAATTGTTTTGAAAATTCATGGGCAGCTAGATCATTTTGTAGGTGAATACGCATATTAATGTTCAGTGTCAATTTTTGTACATACATATCTCCAAAGAATTGATGACTTCAAAGAGGCATTTATTTCATCAGCAGGAGTTGTCATTCCTCGAGACAGGCAATATTTGACGAAAATCCCCTGACAGTATTATCAAAGCACCACCAAAAAGCTGTTGATTACCACGTAAATCTTGCATTGTTCGATTAAATGCTTCTAGTGATTTTTCATTCGCCATTGTACACTCATCCCATAACATAATTGACGTTAATCGCAGAACTTTTGCCATAGCAGAATTTCTCGAAATATTGCAAGTTGTAGTTTCAATCACCTGTGCATTCAATGGCAATTTTAATGTAGAGTGTGCAAAAATTGATTATCAGCGTCGGGGTATGGCAATAACGAACCAGCTTGATGATAAATCTGGCCCTGAATCTGTAACATGTATGCAATTTTAGGTAGATGTTGGATCAGAATTTTTAAAACTATCGAATACTTTATGATTCAGATTGATATAAACATGGGACAGTCCTGTTGAAGTATTAACCTTAAACGTCGGCATAAAATTATCTCTAATAATTTTAGTAGCGCCAAAAGAAGTCATTTGAAATGCCGAATTGTATTGTTCAATATGACTCAAAAAGGGATTTGAAATGTCCCAAAAATAAGTGAATGCAATGGTTCGGGTGGAGTTTCTAATGCTGGCAATCTCACTTTGCCATTAGCACAACACATGCCGGGCAGGGTTCGAACCTAAATCTACTCCTACGCTCCGATTTTTCGAGATTCAGTCCACTTTTTCCACACAGACAAATTGTCTTATTTATATACAAATATGACATTCTTGAAAAAAACCATTAAACCTTTGTTAAAAATTCTTTCTGAATTTGTAATTTGTTTATTTTTACAAAACAATTTTTGAAAATAATACTAAGTTTTCCAATGAAACCTGTGATTTATTTTTCTTTTTTGCTAATACTATTTTTTTATGTTCATACATACATTTATGTATGTTTTAGTTTTCCTGAAAAGTAAGGATTTTCTTTTTGTTTCAAATCTACTCCGAAAATCTTGCATTTGCTCGACTTTTTTTTCCAATTTGCTCCGACATTTTATGATTCAGGTTCGAACCCTGATGCCGGGCGTTTCACCTGGAAAGTTAGCCGCATCACAATGTGGGACATTATTGCGTCCATCATTCCAATGTATCCGTACATACTATAATTAATTTGACTGTTGTAATTAAAAGCAGCACGCATCATTTCAGCCAAAGGAGCACGACGTATTCGTGATCGCCGTGCAAGATTCAGTACAGGTACAGGGTCAACAGATCTATTTCGTGCATTACGTTCACGCTGTGATGCATTAGCATGTGCGCGTTCATCTGCAGTCTGTGATCGTCTTAGTAATGCCACATCATTTGCA
Source organism: Chrysotoxum bicinctum (assembly GCA_911387755.1). Classification (NCBI taxonomy): domain Eukaryota; kingdom Metazoa; phylum Arthropoda; class Insecta; order Diptera; family Syrphidae; genus Chrysotoxum; species Chrysotoxum bicinctum. The sequence continues at coordinate 87,080,115 of OU426989.1, read as the reverse complement.
TTACGCGTTCGCCGACCTATATTTGCTCGCCCGGCTCGTGGCATTATTCCTTCATATATTTAAAAAAGAATAAATCAAATTAAAAACAAATTGCTACATTAATAGTGGTGTATCAGTATCAGTATGGCTAAAAAACTGAGAAAAGTACACGCACACATATACATAGTACATTTGAACGATTCAATTTGACAGCACAATCCATTATGAAAAAAGTTTCAATTTGACAGCAAAATCTCCACTAACAAAATGATCCGACATTTATTGAATTCATTTGTTACAAAAAATGTGATAAATGAAGAACCTCTCGATCGATTTTGTGCAAATTTCACATAAACCATCTACTACATAGTCCGAACAAAGCCTAAACATTTGGTTCGGATAGGTAAGCCCGTTCTTGAGTTATAAAAACACAACGAAAAGTGGCATTGATTTTTATATATATAGATAAGAAAATTATTTCAATTTTTTAAGCGGAGTGATTGAATTTAATTCAATAGAAAGTTTGAGCGACCTCAACTCCAAAGCGCGTTTCGCCCAGGTACGACAGTGGGCTCATCAGTTAGATGCTGTCGTACCCTTCTAAGACGCAATTATTTTTTGTCGATGTTTAGCTTAAAAAATTGAAATAATTTTCTTATTTCATATCAATTCGTTGAATAACAAAAAATGTCAACTTTTCGCTCAAAACTCTTCGCTCAATGTTGCCCAGTGCTCCAATGTGTGAACATGTATTTTTATATGATACGTACATTAATTTCATAAATCACGTAGGAATTTTATATGGCAATGCGATCCTATTGGAAGAAGAGGCATATCATGTGTAGATAGGTATCCTTTTTCCAAAAACTCAAGGTTCCACTCTGCAATGCAATAGAACCAAAACATAACCTTGGACAAAAAGTTGTTCCCTATGGGCAATAAAAATGATAACCTTAGCGAAAAAAGCATCAATACCAAAACACTCCCCAGGCCAGGCCATAGTGAATATGGGTATAGTGCTGTGTTGCCAAACGCAAAGGGTAGCATTCCGAAAATGTAATCAAGCAAAGAATATTTATGGATGCCCCGAAACGGTATGTTTTCCAAAAGCTACTTCTGATGTTACTCTTCGGGCGGGATGAAAGTTACGCCGCGCACAAAATTCACGATGTCGGTCATGAAGCTACCATTGCCATCAATTTTGCAGTGCAGAAAAAAATAAAAGGAGTTCCTCGCATCCTCGCGAACGAAATTATCCGCGATATTACATTTCTCCCCGTCTACCTTACCCTCGGTCTCGTGTAAACATGATTTATAAAGTGATATTAGATCTGGAGTGCTCGAAAGCCATGTTTTCTATTTTCCCAAGCAGCTGGCTTGGTTGTTGCAATTGCAGTTTTCTGATACTGATGGTGCTGCTGTTTTCGTGTTCCATGGTGTGTACAGTGTATATGCATGAGTGTTCATCCCACTATGATGCATAGCCCTGTGATTGACCATAACTCTCCGCGAACATGGAGCGCTGTGGCAGCGGATATGGCAGGCTTAACCACTCGTCGAGATTGATGACATGGCGAAAAGCGAAAAGCCATGTTCTGGTCAGATTTTTTCCCTTTTCCAATTTTCTCAACCCCATGATAGCTCTTCGGGTTAACTAGGCGCTAATCACTAGCTCTTCTGGCCATGTCACACTCATGTGCGAGTGTCATGCATCGAGCAACTTGCCCCATCACGTGCAAATGATTTAACTAACTTACCGATTCCGACACCGAGACCAAAGACGCACATGCATCAGTGACAATGCACATGACCGTCACTAGGAAGTTTGTTCCTAATCAGCTCCAGACCTAAAGATACTTTTTTCTTCTCAGTGTTCCAGCCAAAGACAAAGGCGACGCATTGTTCTGGTACCAAGGAACTGCTAATTATTACTGGTGGGGGGCAATGGTATGGCCGCGGCGGGTGGTGGCGTAGGAGGTGAAGGTTCTTATTTGTTGCCTAAGTTAAGGAGGTAAACAGGCGTAAATTGATGTTCGATCTTGGGAAGAAGTTACTGTCGTTGTTGTTCTTCCCAAAGCTGGCTGACTGGCTGGACGGATGGATGGCTTGTGATGTGAATTGTTTAAACGTCAACTTGTTAGCGGTGTTAATTTGTTTGCGGAATGTTTATCGCCGGCAGTTGTTTTATTCTTTGTCTTTCGTTTTCTTGTTGCAGTTGTATATACACATAAACGGCTTTGGTTAAGGGAGAACAATGATGTTGGTGATTATGATGATGAGCTGGAACCAGTAAAAGGAAGATGAGACTTAAGACCAAAGCCCTTCGGTTCCGCCTGAGGGGTTGCAGGGTTTGTTTTTGTATTTAACGGAGCTGGTCATTGGGATGAGTTCATGTAGAATTACATTTATATTGATTTATCATCTTTTTCGTTCTTAAAATGCTGTGTTATTTTCTTCGAAAATCAGGGTTCTGTTAAATTTGGTATTATTTTGGGATCCGAGAATTTAGCTACTCATGGATGGGATTTTCAGAAATATAGTTCATCATCTAAAAGTTCAGTAATTGATCACAAAAACAGAGATTCATTGATAAGTCAAACGAAGATTTTGCTTAGTGAACTTTTAAAGTTTTTAAAAGCTAGATGTAGATGTCAGCACTTAATTTGTGGGATTTTCAATATATGTATATCGTATGCATTTTTTTGTAAATCATTATATTGCCAGAGGTATAATGAATAGATTGTCAGAGAACTAATGAAAATAATAAAATGCTTTGAACTTTTATGATCATTTAGAGACATTTCAAGTGGCATTCTTTTTTTGAATATCCCACATATTGAAGCTTACATTTTCTAATAGATACCTTACTTAGAATTTAAAAAGGAAACCATACACAATCGAGTGTAGTTGCTCAATCACTGAAACTTAATAATCTTTCACATGGCATTGCTATTTTATTTGAATATCCCACAAATTAGGTGCTTATATCCACTAAAAGGGCCGAGAAAACTTTAAGAAATCAAAAAAAAAAATCGACCTGGGCGAAACAATCACTGAATTTGAAGGACTTCTTATGACCATCAATATACATTTTTTTTTGAATATCCCACAATTGAGGTGTAAGTATCATTTAAAGGAAATTTTGGAAGAAACTTTAAATATTCAATTTCTTCGCCTATACCTAACCAATTATCAATATTAAATGACTATTTGTTGATCTTTCAGATACTATACTTTTTATTTGAATATCCCACAAATGAGTTGTTCATATTGTCTAATGGGGTCCATGAAAAAACTTTAAAAATTCGTAAGAAATTGACCAGTGCTGACAAATAACAGACTATAAAGGACGAGCTAGAAACCTTTCAGGTGGCATAATTTTTTTTGAATATCCCACATATTGAAGCTTGCATTCTCTAATAGAGATATTGGTCAGAATTTAAAAAGGAAATCATACACAATCGAGTATGGCTCCTCAATCACTGAAACTAAATGACCTTTCAGGTGGCATAGCTATTTTATTTGAATATCCCACAAATTAGGTGCTTATATCCACTAAAAGGGCCGAGAAAAAACTTTAAGAAATCAAAAAAAATCGAGCTGGGCGAAATAATCACTGAATTTGAAGGACTTCTTATGACCATCAATATACCTTTCAGATGCCATACTTTTTTTTGAATATCCCACCATTGAGGTGTAAGTATCATTTAAAGGAAATTTTGGAAGAAACTTTAAATATTCAATTTCTCGCCTAGACATAGCTAATCATCAATATTAAATGACTATTTGTTGATCTTACAGATAAAATACTTTTTATTTGAATATCCCACAATTGAGTTGTTCATATCGTTTAATTAGGACCAAGAAAAAAACTTTAAAAATTCATAAGAAATTGACCAATGCTGACAAATAACAGACTATGAAAGACCGGCTATAGACCTTTCAGATAGAATACTTCTCTTTTGAATTTCCCACAAAATGAGGTGTTAGCATCATTAAAACGAAACCTAGAAAAAACTTGATATATTCAATAAAAAGTCTGCTATGTCTCATCAATCATCAAAATTACATACATACATGACTATATACTGATCTTGTAGATGGTATTGTTCATATTTGAATATCCCAAAAATGAGTTACTTACAATCTTTATGACCTAGAAAAAAAAATCATAAAAACTGCTCCACAACTGACCAATTACTAAAACGCAATAAATATGCATAGGTATTTCCAGCTTTCAGATGAAAGCTTAGAAAATGAATATCCCACAGATGAGATGGTAACATCTTCTAATGGAGACCTTGAAAAAAAATAAAAAAAAAATATACTTACTGAATCGACTATGACAGACCACTAAAACTACATGGCCTATTAGAAGGGATACTTTTTTAAATATTCCGAAAAAAAGCACTAACAATCTCTATGATCTTGAGAAAAGCCTTAAAAATTCATTAAACCTCCTCGCGACGAAACAATTACTGAAACACAAGGAAAATGCGCATTTACAGAGCTTTCAGATGAAAGCTTCTTATTGAATATCCCACAAATGAAATGGTTGTAGTGTCAAATACAAAATGGGATATTGCTTATCAATCGCTGAATTTAAAAAAGAGTTCATGCTTAGTTTTCGAATATCCCACAAATGAAGTGCTAACATTCTGTAAGAAAGACCTTGAAAAAAAATTTAAATTCATTAGAATCACTGAAACTTATTTCAATTTTAAGATAGATTTCAGACGGCATACTTCATATTTGAATATCCCAAAAATCAAAAGCTAACATCCTCTAATGGCGACCACATCCACATCCCAAAAGTGAAGTTCTAATATCTTTTTGTTAAGATTATGGACAAATTATATTTCTTTTTTGAATATCCCACAAATGAAATGCCAGCATTCTTTAATGGAGACTTCGTCAAAATCGTCAAAGGCTTACAAATTACTGAAACTTAATACGAGTAACTTTTTTCTTAAATATCCCAAAATTAAGATGAGTCAATACTCCAACAAAATTAAATGAGCAATATATTAAATGCGATATTTCTCTTTTGAATATCTTCTAATGAAGACCTTGAAAAAACTTTGAAAATTCCCTAAGAAAATTCATAGCCTTAATATATTCACTAAGTCTAAACGTCTTGAAGCACAAACTGTTTAAATGATTTCTAGGACAAACACTTTAGGGTCAAGAAGTGGGATTGCATATTTTTAGTCGAAAAATGTTTAAATTCAGTACTCCATTAACTTTCATTAAAACCCTAGATTTGGCCTACCTTAGATAGTAATTAATTGCGTTATAAAAACAAGAAATTCAAATTTCAAACTCATTTATAACTGATGATTGTCTTTACTCTTTATTCTTAACATATTTCCACTAGCGTGAGTTTTCTTTGAAATTCTTAGCGACAACATTACCCACTCGATGTCATCAAAACCGCATCACGCAATCCTCTTCGCCAGATCTTTGAGCTAGATCGTCGCGTCGCGGTCGGCCAGATTTTCAAAACCCACACGTTCTTTCACATATTTGAAAACCAATTTAAAGCTCATGTACCATCATCTGAATGATAATTTGCCAATCTATGCAAATCATGTTATCCCGGCTAAGACCTCTGGATGACGACGCAGTCCAACGACAACATCAGAACGGAGATCAAAGTGCTGTTCGCGTATAAATCGTGGACCACCTACAGCACTAGCATCGGCTAAGCCCGGCCAGTCGACCGGCAAAGCAATCGGCACGAATTCACCAGAAGATTTATGTTCCGAGTGGTGACAACAAATTAATTCCCTACGCCCATGCGCGCGCAGGACTGATGGAACAACAGAAGCCAAAGTGGATCCTGATGCACGAAACAAAAAACCAGAAACCATCTCGCGATCGGTGTCGCCATTCTGATATCCCAAAGCTGGTCCGTGATCATTTGTCCACGAGTGCACATGCGCAGCGCATCATCATCATCATCATCATCCACATCCGACATCACCATCATCATCATCACCAGCTCCACATCGGCATTGCAATCGGGAACGCGCAGAAGCGCGTAATCTCTGGCAGTGGTGTCCGCGTTCGCGCAGTGTCCTGTCCCTGTCCGTGTCCTGTCCACTGTCCACTGTTATCTTAATATTGTCATTGTCACAATTTACAAAGAGCAACGCTAATGGATTACACGTTTTTCCCATTATCTCTTTGTGGTTGTGGCCGCGATCTGGACTTATCGCGCCCGGTCCCGATGCGATGCGGTCCTGGGGAATCGGAAATTATGCGCGAGCCCGGTGGCGGTTTAAGTGGTGGTGCACATAGTTTTGCACTAACGCGGCATAGCGTGCCTTCGGAGTTACACCACACCGGTTGGCAGATAAAGTTGATAAGGTTCGGCGTTACAAGCTCGAGCGTTTTACTGCCGATTCGGTTGTTGTTCGTGTGAATGCGGTTGCGCCTGCGCAGAGATACGTTAATACGCATATCTCGAAGTATGGACCCTTTTGGCGTAGCCTGATCCTCCAGGTTGATTAGCGAGAGGTATTGTACCTATCTATACCCAGTGTAGATGTGCGCATTGTGAATTTGTGCACGGAACACTTTTTGCGTATACCCACTCGAAGGTATATATGAAATAATACTATTCGGCGAGATTTGACCTCGAATATGAAAAAGGGGGAGGGGTTGCAAGGGGGAGTAGAGGCCTCATAGAGTCTATGAGACAATAATCTCCGCCTGACGGTGATTAATTGAATTTTGAAGTACACTGCGACACCTGTATGGACTTTACAGGATTGTGGTTCATTGAAAAGATTTCGCGTACCTAACTCACGCAAGATTTTGTAGCCGAGCGACCAACTCAGAGGAATGCTTACTTATTTTTGCGATGGAATCGATTAGGTAGAAACACCAGCAATTAAAGGGGAACTTTTAAGAAGGGCAGCTTATTCGTGGCTTAGTATTGTTAAAGAAAGAACGACTTAAGTTGAAAACTATCCAAAAGATCAACAGGTTTTGGGTGTTCCAATAGGAACGAGCAGATTTTTACAGTTCAAAAAAAAAAAAAAAACAACAGCTAAACCAACGACTCCGTTGGTTTAGCTGTTGTTAATTTTTTTTTATTTTTAGAGAGTAAGTACAAATCCCCAATGCAAGTAACAGTGATCTTAAACAAGGACGTGGGTTCGCTAACTATGTTCTGGAGCGGTATGAATCGGATCACGATTTCAGCTAATGTTATTTTCTTCATCGGCGAGGCTCATTTTTGAATTGAAGGGTGTGTCAACAAGCAAAATAGTCGAATTTGGGACAAAGTGGTAAGATATCTATAGAAAGTCACTGTTAGGTGTCTTCGAAAACTATGAGATAATAATGACGAGGTCATTACCATCATCACCGTAGATCTCTACCGATCGCTTATGATAATTATTTTTTGGTTTATATAGGATAGCCTTACGCGCCACACAGCTGATGCCACAATAAACATTCTGTACTACTGATTTCAGGACATAGTTATCTAACGCAAAGGCGATGTGCACCGATATCCATATCGTGCGAATTAGCACACTTAGATTTCTTTTTGTGGAGTTTCCTTGAGCTTGAGTCGCAGGTCTATATCAGTGAGCCGAAAAGTCCCAATGAAATAAGCTATCACGGTGTAATCGTAGTTTAGGCATTAAATGAACCATTTATTTGGCTCACCGCTTTTGCAGTTCTATAGACTATATCTCACCGTACACAGTCACGCTGTGTTCCAAAACAGACGCTTGATTAGTGTCGGGCATCTTCTCAGACAACCCACCCATAAATTAATCATAAAAGCTTCCAAACTTTTTCAGTGTGTTCAAAGTGGAAGTGCTTGCATTTTGCGAGGCCGCACAATATCTTTCCATATGTGAACGGACGAACGAGAACATTGATATCTTCATAGATAGCCAGGCACCAATCAGAGCCATTTTGTCAATTTTTACGAAGTTGCTCGTTGCCGTAGTGAATTGAGATTATTCGGCAAAACAAATTCAGTCGTCCTTCAATTGATTCCGGGACACCGTGACATTTATGGAAATGAAATGGCTCATTAACTGGCCAAAAACGGTTCATCACTTAAAGGGAGCCAAATTGTACCCTCTGGGTACTTATGCCAATAGATCAAGAAAAGTATAGAATTCACCAAAGTATTTTTGTTTCCTTAACACCGCAAATAACATATGGTCAACAATTGACACCTGTCGGGTTTCAAGGAAACTTTGGTCAGATATAACAAAAAAAAAAAAAAAAACAAGTATCTATTGAAGCTTAGCAGACCTTAATTGTCTCTTGGTTGGAAACTTTATTGGTCACAACTCAATGGGAACCCACATGAGCAGAATGGACCTCAGCACATCTGACTTATGTATAGATTGTCAAGACGAAGAGGTGGAAGAATGCTTATCTCACTTCCTTTGTGAATACCCCAGTCTAGCCAAAACAGGGTGACATCTCATTTTTGCCACTAAGAAGCATCCCTTCATTAAAGAGAATGGTTTGGAAGCACCCCATACCTAAGACTTCCACTAAATCCTTTCTTACCCTTGCTATTCCTACATTACCAACATCCTGGGGAGCATCATGGTTCCATTGAGATCCGAGTGAGGTGATACGGCTTGCCGCATCATCACCCACCTAACATAACGGAATCACCTGTCTAACACATCTTAATATACGCAAAAGTGCTTGGAGGCCCATGGTCAACGAACCTGCAACTAAATTGGCCATATTGCGATAGACACCAGGGTTACTTCGAATATCTTAGGTGTTTGAACGTGCCACTGACCCATCATAGACTCGGACCATCCCCTAAAAATAGCCCGATATGCTAGATATGCCATAACGGCGGGCTGATGCTGTGAGACTTTAAATTCGCAAGAAACTGACAGAACTTTTAACCTATCGAAGTAAAAGCCCCCATCAGTACTTACGATAGAAGACCGCTGGGAACACTTTCGACGATCCATCAGGTGTGATCCCATTGGATGTACTGGGTTTTAATGTACTACCAAAACAAAATCCCTGTTTCGATGAAGAGAGGCGACTGACGCAAGCAGATAAGAATGAGCATTAGCAGGTAATACAACAGATTAGACCAAGAGCTGCTCAGAGAGCAGCCCAGTAGATGTACAGCCAAAAAGAAGGAAGGAACCGCAGACTTCAATTCCGTTATTCAGTTTAAAAATAGATTTATTTACAAAAAAATTGTGCACTTTTTTTACATTTTCATCTGATCTATCTTAAGGGCATAGCTTTAAGCCATTTGCCATAAGAACTATCAATTAAAATTACATCGTATATAAGAGTTTCAATATTAATGTTTTTCTTTTTCTCTTAAATTTATTATTAATTCTATTATGAAGAGTAAGCATAAGTTTCAATTTATTGATATTATTTAAGATTTGCAATATTTGATTCGGTTGATTTTAATCCAAAAATCTTCATCAGTTATTCTTCAAAATCTGTCGATTGCTTCCAAATCGGGTACATTTTGCGCATTTTGCACATCTTCGGCTGTCACAATGGTACAATGGGATTCCCAAAACAAGTTCGTCTGATGTCATTAAAACGCTGGACATACACCTTTGAAATTTACATAATTCTTTCGCTGCACCATGTTTCATATTGAGCAAAAGGGTGGTAGATCACATATATGGGGCACGAAGTTTATTGGAAACGCCTCTACTCCTGCTCTTAAGAAATGTGTAATCTTTCGCCTGGTATGACAATCCTTGAAATAGATATCAGAGTCTAAGTTCCAAAGTTTATTTCTATTGGGTTCTTGAATTCCAGATCAGTTGAAGAGGGTAGTGGTAGCTCTCCGCTAGAACTAGAATGTTCTTTTACCATAAAGTGTTATTAGTGACTGCAAAATTAATAAGCAGTAGTATATCAGCTTTCATAACGATTGCCTTGAGTATACAGGGTGATTTGCATAAGGTATGACAAAAAGCTAGGGCGTGTAGGTTGGACTTAGACAAGAAAAAAATCGTGTGGGAGGGGGGGGGTCTATTTCCCCCCGTTCTGTCACTAGTTAGGGCGTGTAACGTTGCATTATTTAAAAAACATTCGCAGGTCAATATTAATCCAATGCTCTCACGCAGGTGTTCTCAATGAAAAAATGTGTGAAATATGGTTAATACAGTACTTTGTCACTTTATTGTATGCTTATAAGACTGATAATAAAAAAATTGTACAAAAAAAGTTAATCCTTTCTTTCGTAAATGCACCTAAGCCAAGCCGACCCCACCATAATAAAAAAGTGGCAGGTCAATTTTAAACCAATGCTCTGACGCAGGTGTTCTCAATGAAAAAATGTGAGAAATATGGTTAATACAGTACTTTGTCACATTATTGCATGCTTATAAGACTTAAAAAAAAAAGTAAAAAGAAAGTTAATCCTTTCAATCGTAAATTCACCTACATAAGAATCCAAAAACGTAAAAACTAAAATAAAAGGCTTTTCTTAGAACAAAAGTAGTTTTTGTTATTTTTGATTTTCTCAAAAACTACAAAACATTTTGACATCCGGTTTTTTGTGTTTGATCAAAAATTAATATGAGCATTGAATATCGAATAAAAAAATAATACTTAATTACGTAAAATTTTGAAAAAAATTAGTTTAAAAAAAAATTTTCATTTTTTTTTTCAAAATTTTGATTTTTCAAAAACTATTCACTCGAACAACTTTATTTAAAAACAAAATTAAAAAATGCTATAGCATTACTCTGTAGGTATCACCGTTATTTTCTAATAATTTTTTTTCTCTTTTAAGTGATTTTTTTCTTAAATTGCCCCTCCCGCCTAAACGGGGGGAAATAGACCCCCCCCTCCCACACGATTTTTTTCTTGTCTAAGTCCAACCTACACGCCCTAGCTTTTTGTCACACCTTATGCAAATCACCCTGTATACATAGTTTATATTGAGCTTTAGAGTTTGAATAAATAAAGCGGACATTCCTGTTTCAATAATCAACATATATTTTGGTAAGTATCCAGGTAGTGGAAAGGTTCTCCGAAGATAATATCTAATAAGTTTTTCCACAATATCAAAGTATAAATGACCCCATGCTTGGGATTTCGCACTATTTGAGATAATACTTTGAAAACAATTTATCCGTGTTGTGTTATTTGCAGACTTACCTTGGGATCATTTTTTTAGTTGAATGAGTTCCCATATTCAAATTAGAGGTACAAATTATTCTTAGTTACTTTGAATACTTCGATTGGTTTTCTCTTTAATACCCATTTATCAGCTCTGAACATTTTACCTACACGACTTTTGAATATCATAATCTTTGTCTTGCTAAGGTTTAGCTCAAGTCCTTAAGATCGCAGTATTTCGCAACTCTTTTTATCATCATCTACACAGATTCATCCTTGCCTGACCGTTCCTTCTGTTTTAAACCACTCTGACAAGTCGTTGCCGAGTCCATACAACTGATTTAGTTCCATCATATTAGTTCTCTGTCTGTTCGATCGTGAAGAAAGGAGACCCTCTGAAATACGCCAACTACAGAGGCATAAGTCTTCTGAGCATCGCATACGAGATCCTTTATGCCGTATTATGTGAACGTCTGAAGCCTTTCGTCAACAACCTGATAGGTTCATTTCAGTGCGGCTTTAAACCGGGAAAGTCCACACGGTTAAAAATGTTGGCATGTTTTTTAATACAGCCGTATGCAATACAAGAAAAATTTAATTTTAATATTGTCAGTTTATTAAACTTTTTTTGAAATAATTTGGTATTAAAATTTAATATTTTTGTATTAAAATACACATTGCAATACTGTTTTCTCTAAACTTTCATCTCGAAATATTTCAATCTAATATTCAAGTTCATATTATAACCCTATAGTTATTAAAATTAAATTTTAACCTAAATATTATTATTTTTTAGTAAAAGTTGACTTTAAAAAAGACGCCCATTTCGATTATATTTTAATACGAAATTATTTAAATGAGTCCCATTTTAAGGCTTGTATTTGGTTTGAATACAAATGCGGTTCGAGTTGACGATAACACTAATACAATTTAAATTCAATTTTTTTTGTATTTTAAATAAACCTCGCTGTTATTACTTTTTAATAAAACTGAAGTTATCTTTTAGTCCTTGACAAGTATTACATTTTAACATTTGTGTATTAGTTCTGCTTAACTAGCGCGTTACGCTAAGTTTTTAAACGCTCGTGTGTATGTATACCCTGTATTACTAATTTTTAATATCTCAGTATTGCTTTTAAATACTTCTGAATTTCGTTTTAACCCTTCGATATTATATTTCAACATTTTTCTATTACTTTTGGATACCGTTTTAGAATTACCTACACAAATATTTTTGTATGTGCTAGTAAACTCCAGCGTCACATTTTAATACATCACAGTATTACATTCTAATGTAATGGAATTTTTTTTAACCCTGCATTACTAATTTTTAATATTCCAGTATTGCTTTTAAATACTTCTGAATTTAGTTTTAACCCTTCGGTATTACATTTTATTATTTTGTTTGCATTAGTTTCGAACCAAAAGGATATTTTTCTTAAATGCATTGTATTGTTAACAATGACGTCTTGTGAAGGTGAACTAAGTGGAGTTTTTTTAAGGGTCAAAAATGCAGATAAATTAATATATAAACAAATAAAAAAAAGATCGAGTGACGAACCTGGTACAATAACTAATGAGGATATTCTTTTAACAAGTAAGTAATACAATCTTATATTCCATGTGTTTTATTACGTTTTAACTTCGAGGTTGCACACTCTTTTTAGTATAATTGTGTCATATGCAATAATTTTCATGTTTTTTTAGTTTTGGAAGGCGAAGAAAACTTTTGTAGTTTTATCCTTAAAGATAAGGACGACGCAGAGATACCGCTTCATAATCTCGTGAATATAGTGGGACAATTTTCTGGTTGTGCCTGCTTTGTAATAAAAATTGATCGCTTTGACAAAGAGCAGCCTGGTGCAGTCGGAGAAAATTTAAAGCAGCACAACGCAGCTATTGGAAGTGATGTAGTTATATACAAAGAAGTAAGTTTGTCAAACATACATATCATATTTTTAGTTTGTGATATTTATATGACTTTTTCCTTTATTTCAAGGGCTTAGAAGCATATATTAAAGCTAGCCCGGCAGCATACATTTTAGATGAGTATTCTCGATCAAATTCGTTAAAAGATTCATCTAGAAGGGCTCTAGTTACAGCGGCGACGGACTACTTACGCTCTATTTGTGGAAACTATCCTTCGAAAGAAGCGAAAATTGCTTGCGCAGAAGCAATAATATTAATTTTTCCAACCTTCAAAACTCCAAACAGTAAAATCGGAGGATATGTAAGTACATAATTTTATTTTTATTATATAATCAATTAAACACTAGATTTATAACCAAATTAAAAAATAAACCTGATAAGTACAATCAAATTAGGTTTTTGCATCATAAAATGATTAACAGTAGGTATTTTCTTTCATTTAATTGTTCCACGAATTTTAAATAAGAAACAAAAAATATTGTCTCCCCAAAGAAGTTTTTATTTAAAATTGTTCTAATGAACCTCTGATTTTTTGTATAATTTTAATTTACTATGAGGTTTTTTGATTGAAATGCCATTTATTAATTATTATAAAAGAAAGTTTATTCATTTCAACACCTTTCAAATTTTATATTAAGCAGTTAAAGTTAAAGTTGTTTGTTAGACTTTCGAGATTTTATTATTATTTTATCATTGAAGAAATAAAATATGTTAAGTTATATTTATCTCCGAGGTAGACTTAATAAATTAACTGAATTTTTTCTTCATAACATCGTTTGCATTTAGTTCAAATTGCTATGGTTTTGATATTCTTAAGTATTATTTGGAAATATTTCGAATTGACTTTTTTTCAAACCATATTATAGGAACTATTTTTTGATCCAACTTCAAACAAAGGCTACTTAGCTAGCAAAATTAAGAATATCAACATAAAACGCCATAAATGTGATGGTACTTATGGTCAAGTAAAGTCCCTCAAATTAAGTCAATCCCTCGACAACGTGGCCACAAACTCTGGGAATACTACTTTAGAGCAAGAAGATAGAGAGTTTTTTGAGAATTGCTTGGCCATAGAGCAAACAACGACTTTTAAAAACATTGGAATCAAGAAATCATATTTTGCAAGAGCCAATAGATTTATTCAAACAGTTCAATTTTTTTATTTTCAACACAAATTTGGTACCTGCTCTTCGAAACTTTTGTCAAATTATTATATCTTTTAATCAAATATTATGTATCTATAACCACTTAGATTTTATTCGACTTCCAAATTCGATTCCCTGGAGCAGAACAACGCTTTTTGAATCAATGGAAAAAATATGCTTCTGTGGTAAAATATATTTTCTGTGAATTGTTTACCGAGAAAAGAATTAAGGAAATCGAAGGTTTGTATAAATTTACAATGCATAATTTGTCACTTTAATTAAATATCAAACTTAATTTATAGATTGGAATCAAGAAATATCATCATGCCTTTTATTACTTCGAATGCTTCCATCAACTTCACAAGGCCCAAAATCTAAAGAGAAGAAGAGGTCAAGTTTTGAAAACTCCATTTCTAAGCTCATCAAATTTGAAGAGGTACTAATTAAGAAAAATCTTTTATTTTGTTTCTTTTACATAAATGAATATATTTATTTGTTCTGTATAAAATTATATATTTTATTTTAAGTGATTTAAAAATGTCTTTGGATTTTGTAAAAGTAAAAGTTTCTTATGTTTAAATAAATATATGCAATTAAAAAAGTAACTTACGATTTGTATTGTGGAAAGTTTTGGTTTGAAACATGATGGGTTGATCGTAGAGCTATATCATGGAACTTTGTCCTTCGTGGTAACATTTTGTAAGTATTATATTTTCAGGATTATATTTTCAAAAAAATAAAATAAAGCATTTTATATATAAAAACAATACAATTGCATCTTGGTGAAGTTATTACCCTTTATAAAAAAAAAATGCAAACTGCATTACAATAAAGTAATAACATAAGATATAATGAAGTTTGATGTTAAAATGTAATACCTTTTGTATTACAATAACAACTTTTAAAGATTCAAATTAACCCTATTTGCTATTAAACTGTAATACATTTTGTACTTTTTTATAACTTACTTATTATTCACATTCAGTGCACTAAAATGTTTAAATATAATACCTTCCATACTGATATCAAATCCAATAGTTGTATTTAAATATATAATTTTTAGTATTTGATTATAATAACTTGTATTAAAAACAAAACTTCATTGGTATTTGAATATAACACGATCATATTCTTTTTAAATATTATTTGTATTTAAAACAAGTATATAAACTATTAAATTGTATGTGAAATTACAGATGTCAATACGCAGTTTATTTAATTCTAATTAAAATGTATTAAAATCCCAGTCAACGTTTTAGTATGTAGGGTTCGATTTAAATACTTTTGGCATAAAACGAAGTTTTTTTCGGTGTTAAAATATAATATTATTATCATTATTTCAAGTAGTACGAATTATTTAATTTCAATAAAGCACTTATTTATTTTCCAAATTAAATATATCCGGAATATTAAAATTAAATCATTTTCTGGTGTAGTCATATATACAACCCAAAAAATATTTAATTTAATGCCAGGATTTTTAACCGTGCACCATCAAATATTCACATTACGGCAGATCTTGGAAAAAACCCAGGAGCTCCAAATCAACAACTACCACCTTTTCATCGATTTCAATGCCGCATACGATCGAACTATATAGAGCAATGTCTAGTTTTGGTATTCTTGACAAGATTGCTCCATCAAGGTCGAAGTATATCACACCGATGCATTTGATGTCAAAAAAGGTTTTAGGCAAGGCGGTGGTCTGTCGTGCGCCTTCTTCAACATCGTTCAAAAGTCCGTCCAACTACTCGAATACACCGACGACATTGACATTATTGGAAGACCAAAGTATTATTGGAAGACAAAGATGTCTGTGGCGCTTTTATGAGCATTAGACGGAAGCGAAGAAGATAGGTTTAGGTAAATGAGGGCTAGATCAAATATATATGCTGTCATCAAAAAAGGACAAACAGCACCGACGACATCTTGGACAGAACGTCAGCTTAGATAGCTATAACTTTGAGGTAGCTAAGGACTTTTTAAACCTAGGCGCCGTTATTGCAAAAAATAAAACGCGGAACAGATTGAACCAGCAACAGCACCGTCAACAGCAACAGCGGCCGCCATTAATTTAGAGCCAATGTATTTCAATTGTTCAACACACATTAGAACAGCAACACCAACGCCAACAGCGTCGTTAGGCCAAAGTCCTAAATTTGCTGTTGCTGGTGCGGTGTTGTCAACTTTCTCACTCCAATATTCAGTGGCACCACAATGAAAAGCTTTTTTTTCCATATGAAATGTCAAGCAGATGAAATGACGTTGCTGGTGGCAATGTGTTTGAGAAATGTTTGCTGGTCAGCGTGCTGTTTGCTGTTGACGATGCTGGTGCTGTTGCTGGTTTAATCTGTTTCGCGCATAACACTCGCGCTGGATTCAAACGGAAAATAACTCTTGCCAATCGCTGCTTCTTTGGACAAAGAAGGCAATCGAGTAGTAAACTCCTATCTCGAGCAACAAAAGTGTCTCTCTATAAAACATTCAGCATCCGTGTCTTTCTCTATGGTGCAGAGACATGGACTTTGTTGAAAGTGGTTGAGAACGCTTTAGGATGTTTTGAGAGAAAAATTCTCCGTGTGAGCTTTAGTCCCGTCTTTGTAGACGGGGAGTGGAGGAGAAGATATAACTATGAACTGTATGGGCTGTAAAGCGAAAGAGAATAAAGGCCGCGACTCAGGTGGGGCACATAAGTTGGAGAGGACCTCAACCAATTTGACGTGCGAAGCTGGAGATATCTAGCTAGGGACCGAGCTAGTTGGAGAAACTTGTTAGTTGAGGCCCTGGTCCACCCCGGACTGTAGTGCCACCTTAAGTAAGTAAGTAAGTAAGTATATAAGTTTTCTAAAAATTTACCAAATTTGTTGGTCGATCCATGGTTATATGTATAGTTTGTAAAACAATTTTTTGCGATCAAAGGTGGCAAAGGCGGCCTTAAAGTCTATTAAGGAGGCATGTAACTTTTGTTTTTTACCAATGATGCTATTTAATCAACCGTAGAATAACAGGGTCGAAATCCAGCTTAAAAATATGTCATAAGTTTGTTTTCGTGCATCCAAATATTGGTCTAGATGGTTTTAGCTGAAGAGTTCAGTAGTGAAATTCCCCTATAGTAACCTAGATCTTCCGAATCTCCTTTCTTAAAAATCGGATAAATTATATTGATTGTTGAAATCCAATCGGTACAATTTCTATTTTAAATAAGTACGTTATTAAATGTGCTTGCTAAGAGTGATTTTGAATTGGTCGTAATTAAGTTTAGAAAATTTCACGGGTATTCGATCTAATCCTGGTGCTTTTAGATCTTTCGTCCTAGCTTATTCTTCTTTAACTTCTGAGATTGTCTAAGATTTCAATAAAATAGTTTAGTCTAGCTTGTTGGGCAAAGGATGTTTTCGAAGTGATTTTTCAAGAAGTACGACTGTAAGCTCGCTGTTAACCTTCGGTTTAATTGCTTTTAATTTATTTCGTGATTAAGATTACAAATTTTCAAAATTCAAAAATAAGCTCAGTCTATTCTATTTGTATCCCCAAAGGTCTATTCATCTTCCACCATTAATCATTAATCCTATCAAATTGCATTTTTTCACCAATCGTTTACCATATTATAATTGCGCAAAAAAAATATTAAAATCGACAACGGAGAAAAAAAAAACGTACAAATTTCACAGCCAATAAAATGTTTGGCATTTAGTGTCGGCCGTCTGCAATAGCGGCGCCTACGCTCTACAGTCTACACCCCGTTGACATTCTTCAGAACACATCAATACAAATTTTATTCTTAGAACATAAACTGGCAACGAGAAGAACCACTGCCTACCCTTCCCTCCCCCAATGTGAAGCCCATAACCATTTTGTATAAACAATTCACACACTATAATCCGCCGAAATGACATAATAAATCTCCGGAAAATCTAAACAAAAATCTAGAAAATGAACAAAAACTGTAAACGAAACAAAAATACTACCAACGCCAACGCCAGAGAGGGAAAAAAATTTAATTACAATTTACCTGACAGCGTGAAGCAACCCCCCATCTTCCATCTTAAGCGTACCTAGATGTAGCCCCCAAAAAGATTCCTTGAAGTCGTAATCACCATCATCAGCAAAAGAACCACAGCTACCATCACGTCATACGGGTATAGCCATTGGATTGGCCGAATAAGCTTCGTAGTGGCAAGGCGCGCGATGGCGGTCTGCATTCCAATTCTTGACAAACTTCCCTCAGATATTGGCTAATCTCCTGCCCGAAATAGCTTTTCCGAAGACCCAAAGCTGACTATATATACCCAGCGCAATGCAGCGTTTGTTTGTGCTACTTTGTCCACACATGAACGCTTGAGATTTGTGTAAGAAGAAAAAACGGTTTAGTGAAAAATTAAGAAAACAACATCACCACAAGCCGCACGGAGAATGCCCATGCCCACCCGGTATGTCATTAGCTATTTTTAGGTCAAATGATCGGTTTCCAAATTTTTTGTTTGCCCATTTCATTCTCTCCAATCAAAGAAGCCCAGCACTGTGTGACCCGCAGCAGTGGATCGATCGATAATAAATTAATTTGTTGTTTAAAAAGTGAAATGTGTATTAGCCACCATGGACCGCAGGAATGTATCGCACTTCAAAGGCTTAAAAAAAGTACCTATCTATCTATGCTCCCCAGCTAATATAGCCGCAGATAGAGAAACACCATCACATGTCGAAGGACTCATATCTGGGGAAAGATCGGCAAAGGAAGGGGGGGCAGCCGCCGAAAAAAAGCTCAAGCTGTGCTCATCTGGAAAACGTCAATCAGCTTCTGATAATTTAATAATAATAATAATAAAATCTGGGAGATTGGTGAAAAATGTTGTTTTTGTTTGTGGGACGATTTGGAGCACTATTTGTTGAGTGTCGGAATGGAATGATGATCGTGAGCATGACGATCGCTGGTGGTGATCGAGTCTGCCTTAGCAACAGATCACAGAGGACTGTGATGTTATTTTATGATGAAATGTGTAATTGGGTGATTGGGAGATGTACTTCTTGTTCTTAACGTGTAGTGAACTGAATTCGTGCTTTTTTCGGCAACCAATCTACCTACCTATAGATCAGTAAGAAAAGTCAGAAAAACACACATCCCCAGCAGCATGGTTATTTTATTTGAAATTTAGTGCCTTTGAACAGCTGTTAGAGCAGTTTGATGGGAGTTTACAGCTTTTATTAGAAACTAAAAAGTGAAAAAAGTGAATAGACTAAGAGCCCACAGCAATTTTTGGGTGTGATTGACAACAAAAAATAATTAGCTTAGTTAGATAGGCCTTCTATAGTTATTTACAAATGTGAAAGCCGTGCATACTCTAGTGGGCGCAATAGTGCATTATAGTGCATTAAGTATGCAGTTCTTTCCAAATCCAAATAATTGTATGATAACAACTTTGCCAAAATGTAGAATTAAGCCCCCTGATTGAGAATATCGAGGTCCAAGACGTTTTACAGACAGCCTTCTGCCTGCCAGACGCGATAAGAATAGGCAACTTCTTGCACTAAGAAGGCCACCTTCAAAACGTCATGAACCTCGATATTTGCAATCAGGGCACTTAGCTGTTCATTTTGAAGTTATGGCAAATTTTTTTCCCAATTTTTTAGAATAAGGAAATAACTGCATACTTGATGCACTATAATGCACTATTGCGCCCACTAGAGTATGCAAGACGTTCACATTTGTAAATAACTACTAAAGTAACTAATTATGCTAATTATTTTTTGTTATCAATCACACCCAAAAATTGCTGTGGGCTCTTGGTCTAGAAGGGGCTTGTTCGTATAGAGTATGGTAATTGATTTACAAGAGGCGTACTTTTTTTGCAATTTCATATAGAATTAAAAAAATTGAAAAAGTCTAAAATGATGATTTTCGGGAAAGGATGTGGAAAATTTTTGGCGCAACGAAAAAAGCAAACATCAAGAAGATAATGTTGCAATAGTTCCCGAGTACAAATACCTAAGTGTCATTTTTACTTCCGACTCATAAAAGTACTATCAGCCATATTTATAAACTCATTATAGTGAGTACATAATGCTATGCAACCCTTATAATGCCTCTTAACACAAAATCGTTATTTATAAAACTTATGTGACGTTGAATAGAGGCATTATAAGCTAAACGCGTTTGGAGGTTGAATAGTGCCTCCATAAGGACATTTTAGTATTGAACTGTCACATTCACTCTGACATCACATTGAATTATAAAGACTATCAACAAAATAAAATGACTTTTACTTGATATTGAAACTAAAGCTTTGTTGTTTTTATTTATTGAAACTAAAGTGTTATACTAATATATTAGAAACAAATTGGATTGAAAATTGCTTAGAATTAAATAGATAAATATACTTGTTGGTGATCTCTCTCCACGGATGCTTCTTCATCCGGTGTGTTAGTGTTGCAATTTTTATTTTGCATTATTGAATTTTATCCTCAAGAACTTGTCTGAGAAGTATTCCAGCTAGGATAAAACGAACAACAATTTGATTTCCAGTATGTGCTAGAGATAATTATGTAGGGGAGAAGGGGGTACATTTGACACTTAGTTTTTAAAAGTCTGTATTTCCGAAAACTATTAATGTATTATAATGTTTTGTTTTGTATTTGATTTATTGATTATTCAAGATTATGCTAACATATAATTTTTTGTTTTAAAACATTTCCACTTTTTAAAGAAAAATATTTTCTAAAAAAAATCATTTTGTCAAAAGTGCCCCGGGGCACCTTTGACTTTAAAAGGGGTACATTTGACAATGGTTGATTAAACCCCACATCGTGTGCATTATATTTCTAAAAGTATCAACGGATCCACCACGTCTGTTTTTTGAATAGTAAAAAAGTAAATTTTTGTTTTTAAACAATTTATTAAACAATATAACGAAAAAAAATAAATCAATAAATTCACCTTCTAAAAAAAAAACAACAAGAATAAAAAACATTAATTATTTCATTTATAAACATAAAAAATCAGTCCATATAAATTTAAATTCTAATTTATCGTTATCGACATTTTTTAGATAATTTATTTAATATATAATTTCCCAAAATCAACGTCAAACAAATATTTTTTGTAAAAGTCAAAGGTGCCCCGAAGGAACTTTTTAATTTAATTTTTTTTTAATAACTAATATTATATTTTCACAAAACTGGCTTCAATTTATTGAACTTTAAGCATAGTACTATCATAATATTAGCTGTGTTTTTTTGGAAAAGTTATCCGTAGCACAGTAGGATTTTATATGAAAAACAAATACAACATCCGCAGTAGGATCACTGCCGATAAAAAGAGAAGTGAAATCCTGCTGCGGATAGAGATTTGACGTTTATTCGAGTATCGGCAGTGATCCTACTGCGGATGTTGTATTTGTTTTTCATATAAAATCCTACTGTACTACGGATAACTTTTCCAAAAAAACACGGCTATTGATTCGCGATAAAAAAATTTATTTTATCAGGTTCACAAATCGCTTACTTATCGGTGATCAAAAATTAGATCAGAGACACAGAAAACACGAAAACACGTGGTACTCCGCGAAGAGTTAAAGAAAGGCTGCCAAATTTCATAACGTTTCTTTAAATTAAACTAAGCTTCTTCCTTCATCCAAACTTTTCTTTTTTAAGGGCACGATCATACCGAAAAACGCAAAGTCAAATGTGCCCCGGTGTCAAATGTACCCCAGCTTACCCTACATACCTTATCTGATGAATCAAAGTTAATTTTTCGAATTCTTTTAGCTTTTAGTAGTTCCATTTTTGTTTATTAAAATCGATTTACAAACAAGATGTTTTTTCTTTGTTTTTTAACGAACAGCTGAGTCTTATGAAGGCTAAATGTAATAGATTCTTACTTTTTGGTATTTTATTTGACAGAAGCTCATTACAACTATGCAGGGTAGGCAAATGTTTTATAAATATGAATTTGCATAGTGGATGAATAAGTCCTTATGTAGTGCATAACTATTCACGCGTTCAGCGAATTCTAATAAATAAGGCTGTATATGCATAAGGCAATTTATGCATTCGTAAAAAATATCTAACTCGAGATTTTGATCAAAGTTGACATTACGATGATAGCGAAGACCAAAAAAGTGGGTCTCGAAATCCTAAGAATGATATCTACCAAGTTTAAAGAAGATCGGCGGTTTAGGCTGTAGTCGAAAAGAAAGACAGACAGACAGAACTGCGAGACCCACTTTTTTCATCTTCGCTATCATCGTAATGTCAACTTTGATCAAAATCTCGAGATGGTCGAACCGCCAACCAAATCGACCACGTGCTAATTGGCGCAAGGCACACGTCGAACATCTTGGACGTGCGAACTTTCCGAGGTGCAAACGTGGACTCTGACCACTTTCTTGTTGTGACAAAGTTCAGAGCCCGACTGTCCAACAAAAAGAAAATGAGGACCGCCCAAAGGAAGAAATTCAATATTGCATGCCTTAGCACACCTGATAAAGCCAGAGACTACAGTGAGCAATTGACCGGGAAACTCTCTGCCGTACCCCCATCCACAATCGTCAACAACCAGGTGAGCCAGTACCGCGACATCATTAAGGAGTTAGCCGAGACCACCATGGGCTATTAACCACCTAGGAAAAAGAACCCGTCGTATGATAATGAATGCGCGGTATTGAAGCAGGAGACGGAAAATGCACGAATGCAAATGCTGCAACGGAAAACAAGAGCAGCAAAAGAGGAGTACCGTGAAAAGAGAAGGAAAGAGAAAAAAACCCTGCGCAGAAAGAAAAGAGCAGCCGCAGCTTCTCAGCTCAGATATATTGAGGAGTCTAACACACAGCCACAAACACCCGCCGCGCCGGTTCCACAAAACAGCCAAACAACTGGCATCAGGTTATAGGACCGGCACGTATGCTCTTCCAAACAGCGAAGGGAACCTAGTCACCGAAGCATAGGGAATTGTAGACGTGTTTAAGCAGCATTTCCAGCAGCTGCTTAGTGGGTATTATTTAGACGAAACCACAGGAGAGCAAAGAAGCAAGCATAAGACCAGTCAATGAAGATCCAGTCTCACTACCCTGTACTGAAGAGGTTAAGAAAGCAATCCGCAAGCTTAAGAATAACAAATCCGCAGGCTCGGATGGCCTACCTGCGGAACTCTTTAAGTATGGAGGAGATGTCCTGATAGGGTGCATGCATCAACTCATCAACCAAGTGTGGGAGGAGGAAAGTATGCCCGACGATTGGTCAAATAGCTCCATATGCCTAATCTACAAAAAAAGCGATCCTATGTCCTGCCAAAACTACAGGGGCATATCCCTGATTAATGTTGCCTACAAGATCCTATCCACCGTACTATGTGAGCGTCAAAAACCTTTCTGCAACACTATAATCGGCACGTACCAGTGTGGCTTCAGGCCAGACAGATCAACGATAGACCAAATCTTCACATTTCAAGTCGAAACCCACCATCTTTTCATCGCCATCTTTAAGTCGCCAAGAGCTTCTATTGGCGATGTCGGAACTCGGGATCCCGAAAAAACTGATCCAGCTATACCGCATGACGTTACAAAATACGCGGTGCAACGTGCAAATGGGTAACAGATCATCCGAGCTATTCCAGACATGTACTTCCGGCTTCCGGCAAGGAGATGCGCTATCATGTGATTTCTTCAATCTAGTCCTGGAGCAGATAGTGCGCAAGAGTGGTGTTAACCTGGAAGGCAGTATCTTCAACAGGGCTTCCCAACTGCTTGGCTATGCGGACGACATCGATATCATCGGCCCCTCCAAGCGAGCTGTGCTAAAAGCGTTCACAGCTATTGATGAACAGGCGAAACGCGTTGGTCTTGAAGTTAATGAGGACAAAACAAAGTATATGCTATCAACAAACAAAGCTTCATCTGTCCATCGCCTAGGACAAAACGTCACTGTTGGTAGCAGTAATTTCGAGGTAGTCAAGGAGTTCACCTACCTCGGAACGAACATCAAACCCACGAATTACACCCTAGTGGAAATCCGACGAAGAATTACCCTAGCAAACCGCTGCTACTTCGGTTTGGCCAAACAAATGGGTTCAAAACTCTCGAAAGACAAAGTGCACGCTATACAAAACGCTAATTTTACCAGTTCTACTCTACGGCGGCGGCGCCGAGTGCTGGACGATAAATAAATAAAATGCACGACTGGGTCGCACGAACTTGCTCCTAAAAAAAAAAACTGTTCATAAGGATAAAATTAATTTTTAAGTTCTTTTAGTAGTAAGAGAAAAAAAAAGAATGCTATCCAACTATAAATTTATGCAAGAACAAAAATTATAAGTCGTTGTAGTGGTTTCTTAAAAAAAAGCTTTTATATTTTTAAACTTTTTAAAAACTTTTTAAGAAAAATTTAGGTACGCTTATTTGAAGTTTTTATTATTGTTCGAATAAAAATTAAATTTACGAAAAGAAATATTGACCCGTTTCGGAGATATCAAATTTTCAAAAAAAGAAAAAAAATAGATTTTTGTTTTCCAAAAATTCAAAAAATATTTATTTTAAAGTTTTGAAATGCAATGTGTTTTAGACTTTTTAGAAGCTTCTCTATAAAAATTTTCATTAAGATCCGTTATGTGGATAATAAGAAATTCAAAATTCGAAAAAATGGTTCTATGGTAGGTACAAGCTGTAATATCTTAATTTAAAGTTTTTTTATTAAATTAAAGATCGTAAAAATTAATCGTAAGAAAAGAAAAATTTTATCAAAATTCTAGGTGCCGTTTTCGAGAAAAATACGATTTTTGAAAACCATTTTTTTTAATTTTTTAGCATTTGTATGGTAGGTACCTTTATTTTTAGGTAAAATAAAATTTTTTTCTCACATTTTGTAGATTATATTGAGAAACTTTTATTTATCAAGTTTAAAAAAAAATCTAGCATGGGGTTTTCGAAATATTGAGTTTTGAAAAAAAAATTTTGAAGTTTTTTTTTAAAAAATCCAAAATTTTTTTTTTTGAAAATTGGAGTACACAATTCTATTTATGTTTTTGGGGACCTTTAGCAAAAAAAAATGATCAAAATCGGTTGAACCGTTTTTGAGAAAATCAAAAACAGAAAAAATGGTTCCATGGGGGGTACCCTCAGTAACCATTTTTCGGAAATTTTTTTTCAACCAATACCTAGATCTAATTAAATTAAATTTTTCTGTATCTTTATTTTTAAAATCTGTTGAACAGTTTTTGAGAAAAAAAAATGTTTATAAAATTTCGTAAAAAATTTGTATGGGGGGTACCGTTATTTTTGGTCTTAAAAAAAAATAAAAAAACGTGTGGGGGGAAAAAATTAAAAATGATATGTACCAAGTTTAAAGAAAATCGGCCGAGTCGTTTAGCTTGTAGTCGAACAGACAGACAGACAGACAGAATAGCGAGACCCACTTTTTTAGTCTTCGCTATCATCGTAATGTCAACTTTGATCGAAATCTCGAGTTCGATTTTTTTTACGAATGCATAACTTGCCTTATAGTACCTATAAGTCGGAAGTAAAAAGGGGAATTGATACTGGGCACTTTTGAGAGAAAAATTCTTCGGCGGATATTTGGTCCTATATGCGAAGAGGGCGAATGGAGGAGAAGATTCAATCGTGAATTATACGAGCTGTACCAAGATGTGGATGTAGTCCAAAAAGTCAAAACACTCGACTACACTGGCTCGGTCACATCGAGCGAATGGACAACAACGCTCCAGCCAAGAAAATCTTCGAATCCCAGCCCCCAGGTTCGAGACGACGAGGAAGACCGAACCTCCGCTACAGGGACCAGGCGGTTACAGACGCAAGAGCGCTTGGTGCCGACGACTGGAGGAAGCTCGCGAGGGATCGCAACCGATGGAAGACCGCAATAACTCCAGGCAGAGACCCTCCATGGATCGGGAGCCGGTTAAGTAAGTAAGTAAGTAAGTACAAAAAATAATTTTTTCATCAAAAAATACCGGGCCGTTAAAAAACAATGCGCCTCGCAACGAGACCACCTTCAAAAAAAGTTTTTCGCTGTTGGCCACTCTAGCTCCTGCAAAAATGATCGAAAGTTTAAAAATTAAAGTTTTTTATAAAGTAGAAGAGCGTAGTTGGAGTCTGGACCAAAATAACTGCCCAAAGTCAAAAATTAAAAAATTACGGACGCTTGAATTTTAGTGTTCGTTTTTTTCCACTTTTTTCGCTCTTCTGAGCGATGTACAAAATTTTTTTTTGATATATCAGCGTGATTTAATAAGGTTTAAAAAAACAAATTATGACGATCCGTCAAGTAGTTTTAAAGTACTTAATCGTGGTCAACAGTTGGAAAAACGTGGTTTCGAGAAAAACGCGTTTAAAGTTTTTTCGAGTCGTGGCTCATGTGTCGACACCTGGTGGTTCATGTCTCATGTGTCTAACACTGAGCCTCCACTTGAAATAATTGATTGCAAGAAATGTGTCATGTAGCCAATATTTCTTGTGGAGCCCCCTTATTTCTCGATTTTTGTTATTTTTAGACATAATTTTTTCTATTTATTTCTTGTCTTCGTAGAAGAAATAAATGCAGATATAAATTTTGACGTTTCATGACTTGTGACTTCACTAGACACAAATTTCTCACAAGACGCCGAGTCTTGACACCAATTCCCACATTTTCATGTAACATTCCTTCATTTCATTGACGAACTCATGTTATGTTTTCACTTCGTATAAAAATTATGTCCTGTGAAGCCAAGATGTAATTTTTCTACCATTTACTGTCTGTTGAAGTACATATATAATGTTGTTTGTTTGTTTGCAGGCCAAAATTAACATTAAAAGAATTAAACATTGAAGATAGTAAGTATTTTGATTAATTTTTTTAAAATTAGTTAGGGCATTCAGAGACTTTTCATGCTTGTGGGACTACTCAATTATGTCTTGGAGCAAATGTTCTTCAAGGTCTTTTTGTATTCTTCCCGTTTTGTCTCTTCCAGTTTTTCCACTGCGTTTATTGCTAAAATCAAATGACGTGAGATTATGGCGAGGAATGAATAATCACGACATAATTTGCCCACAGAGTTAAAGAAATATAAACTTCAGATATAGTGTCAGATATAATGTCAGAAATAAATATTGCTAATGGAGGTGCGGCGTAAGTGTCGACATGTCGACATTTTGGACATTTGGGCTTAAAAGAAAATTTGAGTCATTCCAATTCTGAAAAGAGTTTTGAATATGGCAAACACTATACATTATCAAATGGTATACAATTCTTCATATCTTTAACCCTTAGGAAATGGTGGTCCTTTTACTTTTTCCTTTTACAATGATACATCCGTCTGATGTGTTAAGGTTTGCCAAAAGGCACTCTGTTATTATTTAATAACGCAACTCCAGCCACCTCTTGTAACTACGAGTCCATTTAGTCAAATAAAGCTCTACTCCAGATTCTGTGTCGACATCTCTGCGGTAAGAATGTTCTTGCCCTGATCGGGCAAGAGACACTTGGCCAGAGGCGTCACAATCGTAATGTAGAAGAATTACTACGTGAATAGTATACAAACAATTGAAAATTATTTACATCTCTCTTGGCACTTGCCACTTGCCACACTCACATTTCTCTATTTTTAGCCAGCCAGCTTATGGTATAAGACATTAGTTTTATTTCTTTGACATGAGGCACCCAGCAGCAAAGTGAGCGTTCCCGATCGCATCGAAATAATCGAATGGAGACTCATGCCCAAGGTATCGATACGATTGTTTGTTGATTCAAACAACAACGGAAAAAAGGGGTGCACATTCACACGAACACATGGGACAGGCGAACACCAGAGTCTGCTGGTGCTCCCCCTCGCCACCCAAAACAGGATATTTTTATTTTTATTCCAATTGATTCTGAAATCGATCGTAAAATATATCACGATCACGATCACCGAAAAAGCAAACGAAAACAAACGTCGATGACGGGCTCCAGCAGGCTCCAGATGTAAAGTGATGTCTCTGTAGGTATGGTAGTACTCTGCCGCCCAAAATTCCTTTGCACATGAAGCAACACCACCACCAAGCGACGAAAATTTATTACTTCCTTGGAAAATTGAGATCGAACGAATTAGGTCATTTTTGGGAATTAAAAATAAAAATTGTGGAAACCATCAAATGGACACGTTTGCAATGGCACAGAGAATACCCTTAACCCTAATTAGCACTTTCGGAGCGAAAGCGGCAAATTCACAAAGCCCCTGGCACTCTATCACTCGGTCAACACGAAAAGTGATCAGCAGAGTACAAAAATGCCGACCAAATGTCGCTCTAGGATGGTGTCAGGCACTGAGAGCCTTGAAGAAGTTCCAAATTTAGATACATCACGTCTCAGGGTCAGACGATCATCACAGGCCTGGTAATCAAAACTCTTCTACTTCAAAAAAAGGATATCTCCTATGTGTATCGATGTTCGGCAAAGGATCATAGAACAAACAGCGGGTCCCTTCAGCACTATGATGGTGCTCACTCTAGTAGGGCAATAAAGAAATACGGTAGCGTGTTTGTTTAACATGTCGCCTCATGGTGGTGTTTGTGTTGTTCAACATTTTCGAGACACAAAGGACCAGAACTAAACATTGAGAGAGACTCACTTTACTTGTGTTTGCATTTAGTGGAGAGCGGCAGCGGACAAAATAAATTGAGTTGCTTCGTTGGCTTTATTGGTTTTTATCCATTTTATGACAGTTCATCAAGGATTACGCCGACTCTTGTTTATTTAGGCGTGTGATACGTATCTAATACTCGTACATTTTTGACGTAATGAATGCGTCACATTTTGTTTCAGTAGCCTGAACCAATAGAATTTAGGAAAAGGATATTATTTTTTTTTTTTCAATTTAACATGCTTTCGGATTTCTTCAATATGAAGCGGACAAAAAGGATTAGGTGCATGTGTGACTGAAAAGCGGCAATGCCAGTTCGATTCTTTGATGTTTAGGACGTTTTGTTTGTGATGTGCAATCAGAGATAGAAGATAAACCTTAGGAGCAAATTATATCCTTTTAGGCGGTTAGTTGTGGAAATTAGACCTATTAGTTTTGTATTTATTTTGTTAAATTGGTTGCTCTTTAACTATGTAAAGCTGTTAGCTGCATCTTTATTACTTGCGACATACATATTATACTTGTATAGATATTATGTACCATATGTAGGCACTATTAGGGCAAGTAATGCATTCCTAAGCAAATCGATGGAGAGATTTTGATCAGACTTGACATTGCGGTGATTGGAAAGACTAAAAAAGTGATTCTCGCAATTCTGTCTGTCTGTTCCACTAAACGGCTCGGCCGTTTCTAGTTGGTAGAGGATATTACAAAATTTTTCCACACTTCGTTTTTTTTTTAACACCAAAAATAGTACTTAGAATTTTTTTCAGAACTTTAAAAAATATTGTTTTTTTTTTTTCTCGAAAACTGCTCCATAGATCTTTTTTAACTTCATACATTTTCAATTATTAGTAAAATTTTTCTTAAAAAATGGTTATTAATGGTAACTCCAACACCGTCTCCTACTGACAGAATTTTTTATGGAGACAGTGAACGACAACAAACATACAAAAACTTTTGGGAAGATCAAATGGTATAATCTGGATAAGGAAAAAGGCGAAGCTTTTATTTCGAATATGCAAAACGTTCTGTATAACAACACCGATATAGTTCGAAATGAAGAGAGTACAGCACAAAGTATGTGGGATCTCCTACAGAGAACTTGCAAAGAAAAAGCCAAAACACTGTTAGGGGTTTCAAAAGGACACAACCAACAAGGCAAAGAAACATGGTGGTGGAATGATGAAGCTAAATCAGTTATAAGTAAAAAGAAAATGGCTTTCAAGGCTTGGTCGAAGTGCCCCTCTAATAATACAGAGCAAAAGTCACGCCTCGAAGTGGAATATAGAAACTGCAAGAAAGAAGCGAAGAAGAAATGCGCCCAAATTCAAGCAAAGAATACAGAAAACCTGTATCGGGAGCTGGATGAAATTTCTACCCCGACAGCTGGTGCTATTCAAGAGCTACGGCAAAACACGAATAAGGGCGCAACTATCTTCAAAATAGCCGCTCAGAGAAGAAGAAATGCCCAGGAGATTTGTTCGCCAAAGTTCATTAACAATGCTCAAGGCCAACTACTTGTGGAAGACAACGAAATTCTTCACAGGTGGCGACAGTATTGTGACGGACTTCTAAACGAACAATTTCCAAGGCTATACTTTCCAATAGCTTCACCTAACTTAAGCGAAGTATCCGACGTCACAGTCGAAGAAGTTAGTGAGGCGGTAAAATACTCCAAAAAGGGAAAAGCTGTTGGCCCAGACGAAATACCCTCAGAGTTTTGGAAAAAGATGGGAGACATCGGGTGTAGATGGCTCATGATTCTTGTCTCCAAACTTATACGAGGTGATCGCATGCCTAATCAATGGAGGGAAAGTTACCTTCTTCCAATTTATAAAGGAAAGGGTGATACTCGAAGCTGTGATAATTACCGTTCGATTAAGCTGATGTCACACACCATGAAGATCGTTGAGCGAGTCTTGGGTAGCCGACTGCGAAAAATAATTAGGCTATCTGATGACCAGTGCGGGTTTGTCGGGGGTAAGTCAACCACGGATGCAATCCAGAGTATAAGAATAATTATGGAAAAACATCGGGATTCTTTGGAGGATTTGCATGTCGTATTGGTTGATTTTGAAAAAGCATTCGATCGGCAACCACGAGATCTAATATGGGTGGCCCTCAGGCAACGAGGAGTTCCAGAAACCTATGTGCGGATAATTATGGACATGTATAATGGAGCAGTTACTAAAGTAAGATGCGCAGCTGGAGTCACCGAAGAATTCGAAATCACAGTAGGTGTACACCAGGGAAGTGTCTTGAGTCCCCTGCTCTTTATTACAGTTCTTGATTACCTGCTTGAAGGCAAAGTGACGGATCCAAAAGTACATCAGTTATTCTTTGCTGACGATGGAGCCATCATAAGTGAAGACCCGATATCCCTACAACGAGCACTTGACGTATGGGTGGATGTTCTAGAAGGAAGTGGGTACCGCATAAGCGCGAAAAAGACAGAATACCTATGCTGCCCATTTTCTGATCCACACAGGCCTATTCCAGACATTTATTTGAATGGAGTAGTGCTTACCAAGTGTGAAAAGTTTAAATATCTGGGGTCTATGATAAATAACGAAGCTACTTGTGATGACGATATCAATCATCGCGTAAGCGTAGGGTGGATGAAGTGGCGGGAAAATTCTGCTATCTTCTGTGACCGAAAAATGCCCCCTAAGCTGAAGGGAAAGCTCTACACTTCAGTTGTGCATCCAGCACTCACATACGGTTCACAATGTTGGACAATGTACAAAAAGTATGAGAGTAAGCTAACGGCAGCTGAGATGAAGATGCTTCGTATGACAGCAGGAGTTACAAAGCTTGATCGAATTAGAAGTACGAAGATCCGAGGAAGCCCTCATGTTAAGAATACCATTTCCCAAAAAATTGAACACGACCGACTCAGTTGGTATTGCCATGTTCAAAGGAGAGATCCTGAGAACCCCGTCAAAAAGGCAATATCATACAACGTTCCAATTCGGAATAAAAAGAAAGGTAGGCCTAAACACTCCTGGTACAAACAAATGCAAAAACACCAGCATTCAGTTGGCCTCAGAAATGGAACAATACAAAACCGGGAGGCTTGCCGCCGATTTCTGAGGTCAACCCGGCGAACCCCACAGGCGGATCACTAGTGTGAAGCAGATACGTGGGAGAGTTATGATCCCCTCGACATCGAGATCATAACAGCGCCGAAGCAAAGGAAGAAGAAGAATGAGAAATTCAAAAATCGAAAAAATCGTTCTATGTGTAGGTACAGTTAGTAATATCTTTTTTTCAATTTTTTTTTAATTAGGTAATTACAGATCGTTAGAATTAATCGAAAGAAAAAAAAATTAGCGAAATTATCGGAACTGTTTTCCAGAAAAATACGATTTTTGAAAACCATTTTTTAACATTTTTATGGGTACCGTTATTTTTAGGTTAAATAATTCCCTTTTTCCCATATCTTGTAGGTTGTATGAAGAAACTTTTATTTATCAAGTCTTAAAAAAATCGAGCATGGGGTTTTCGAAATATTCAGTTTTCAAAAAAAATTTTGAATTTTTTTTTCAAAAATCCAAAAAAAAAATTTTTGAAAACTTGTACTTATACATAATACCGTTATTTTTAGGTTAAATAATTCCCTTTTTCCCATATCTTGTAGGTTGTATGAAGAAACTTTTATTTATCAAGTCTTAAAAAAATCGAGCATGGGGTTTTCGAAATATTCAGTTTTCAAAAAAAATTTTGAATTTTTTTTTCAAAAATCCAAAAAAAAAATTTTTGAAAACTTGTACTTATACATAATAATATTGAAACTACTGGGGAGTCTTAACATAAAAAGAAATTATCAAAATCAGTCGTACCGTTTTTGAGAAAATCAAAAACAAAAAAATGAAATTTTATGAATCTTTTTTTAAAAAATCTATGAGACAGTTTTTGAGAAAAAAAAATATTTATCAAATTTCGAAAAAAATTCGTATGGCAGGTACCGTTATTTTTGGTTTTAAGAAAAAAAGAAAAAACCATGCGTGGATAAAAAAAGTAAAACCCATATCTACCAAGTTTGAAGAAAATCGGCCGAGCCGCTTAGCTGTAGTCGAACAGACAAACAGACAGACAGAATTTCGAGACCCACTTTTTTAGTCTTCGCTATCATGGTAAAGTCAACTTTGATCAAAATCTCGAGTACGATTTTTTTTGTGAATGCATAACTTGCCTTATACAGTAAAAGCTCTAAAGGTGCTCCAAAGAAACATTTCAGGAAACATTGTTTAAAAAACGTTTCTGAAATGTTTCCCATTTGTTTAAAAAACATTTCAGAAACATTTCAGAAATGTTTCTGATTTGTTTTTTTTTTTGGTGTGGACGCTTTGAGAAACATTTCTGAAATGTTTCTTTGTTTCCCATTGTTTCCAGATTGAGTTGTCTGTAAAATTTTTTCTCGCCTGTGTTGTTGTTTGAATATTTTTTATACTTCATCTTTATCACAATTTATAGTTTCGCAAATTTCAGATATATCATTGGCTTTTTTGATTTTATTTTTAAAATTTTCGTCAAGAGTGGATCCGAGCGTCCAGACCAAAGAAAACATTTCAGAAAGGTTTCTCTGTTTCTGAAATGTTTCTTAAATGTTTCTGAAATGTTTAAAAAATGTTTCTTTGGTCTGGACACACCTTAATAAGCGGACACTCATGGTCCCCCAATTTTTGTCCGGTTAAGTTAAAGCAATAAAAAAACTTTTTTTTTTAACTTTATAATAATTCTGATTTCTATTGGATCCACCTTGTCATTTTCCACGAATATCTTCTTTATTTCTTGAAATCTCTGCAGCTTATGTTTGCATAGATAAAATATTTCATGTCGTGGCTAAAAAAAATTAAACTTTTTTGAATGAATTGGCAATTTACATCTTTTATTTTAAAGAATGCATTCCTTTTTTTGTTGCCATCATGTAACCCGCTTCGCATAATTAAATGAAATGACATGTACAAAAACGAAACGCGATGAGAAAAGGGAACCATACCCTCTCAAAATTACACCAACTACCCCCAGTAATTAACTCGGGAAATCCCCTAATAACCTTCCAACATAAAATCGCACTGTCCAGTTATCAGAGCTTCGGGTCCGGTTACTGGAGATTTTCTATGGATTTACTTACGTATTAAACATAAAACAGAAACTGTCCTGAGAGAGAACAGACCTTCCGTTCTTTTGCGTTACATTTTTTGATAAAAATTAAGCTCTAAATAAAATAATGTGTCCGCGTACGGGAGGTTTTCTATCTAAAATGGTCAAGAAAAAGTGTCAGCGTCCGTTTATGAGGGTGTCCGTTTGTAGGAAAGTAATTTGTATGAGATTTTCGAAAAAGAAGTTTGTTCCCGAAAATTTATCCGTTTAAGAGAACTGTCCGCTCATTAGGCGTTTTTCTTTTTTAGTTCAGAACAGAGCCTGAGTTGTCAAAAAATAAATTGTGTTTCTTTTTTAGTTCAGAGCGTTCAGAGCTTCGTAAATGTGTTTCTTTTTTCGTTCTGAGCATGTTCTGAGCGTGTTCAGAACACGCTCTATAAGCTCAGAATAAAATAACTGAGCAGACAGAGTACAATGCTTAACACAGGCATTTGACAGATGGAAATTAAAAAAAAAATGTCGACAGCTAAGTGTTCAGGTGTGTTTCAAAAAATACTCAGAGCGCTCAGAGCACGCTTGGTTCAGAGGATGTTCGGAACATGCTCAACATGCTCGGACTCTGTTCGGAGCTCTATATTGAACTAAAAAAGAAAAACGCCTATTGTAGCTGTCCATAAGTAGAGCTTTCATTGTAGTACCTATAAGTCGCAAATAAAAAAATGTGTTCGGTATTTAAAAAAATATCTCAATTTTATTTTTTTAAACTCAATATTTCGAAAAAAACATTTTCAAATATTTTTTAATAATATGTAATAATATTTTTTTTTTTCAAAAATTCAAAAAATATTTTGTTTAAAGTCTTGAAATGCATTGTTTTTCAAATTTCTTAGGCCATGCGCGCACATTCAATTTTTAGTTTCGCAACTGTTTAGTTGCCAAAATGAAACATATGGGCTTATATTTGTATGTTTTATGACCTTTATGAATTAGTGTAATTTGTTGTTGGCTTTTGGGCTGTCTGACCTACAGCCCAAAAGCCAACAACAAATTACATATGGGCTTATATGAGACACCGCCCACTTAGAGCAACTCGATTCGACCAACTAAAAAGTTTGTGTTTTGACACAAACTAAACGATTGCCTTAAATTAATTCGCAACGGTTGAATTGTTTTCTATAAGCGCAAGAGAGCACAAAGAGTATGAGCGTGAGTAAAGAGTTGCCAGTGCGCGTCTAGCGTTAGAAGCTTGTCTATAAAAAATTTCATTAAGATCCGTTATGAGGAATAATGAGAAATTCCAAATTTAAGAAATGGTTCTATGGTAGGTACAGTCAGTAATATCTTGGTTTCAATTTTTTTTATTAAATTATAGATCGTAAAAATTAATCGACAGAAAAAAAATTTATCAAAATTCTAGGTGCCATTTTCGAGAAAAATACGATTTTCGAGAACCATTTTATTATTTGTAGGGCGGTTACCGTTATTTTTAGCTAAATACATTTTTCTCACATCTTGTAGATTATATTAAGAAAATTATATTTATCAAGTTTAAAAAAATCCAGCATGGGTTTTCGAAATATTAAGTTTTGAAAAAGAATTTTATTTCAAAAAGAGAGAAAATCAAAAACACAAAAAAAAAATGGTTCCAAGGTTACTTAAATAACCATTTTTCAGAAAATTTTCTTCATTACCTAGCCTTAACTAAATGAAATTTTTGAACTTTTTCCCAACTGCCGAAACAGTTTCTGAGGAAAAAAATTATTTACGTATAAAATTTCGAAATGGCAGGTACCGTTATTTTTGGTCTTTAAGAAAATAAAAGATGTGGGGGAAAATTTAAAAACGATATCTACTAAGTGAAGGTTTTTGTAATACAAATTCCATATACTGCTGAAGTAAATCAGCCAAGTAAAAGACTTAGCACTATTAATGGACTTGTTGAATTATTGATTCTACTAAGTTTAACGAAATTTGAATTTTTGCTCTTGGAAGCACCGAATACCCTGAAGTACCGATTTTAAAGAAAATAGCTCCACCAGTTAAGGCTGTAGTTGTCGATATATACAACTTTGATCATAAATCTTGAGTTCGAGTTAGCTTACGAAAGCATAACTTGCCTTATATCGGTTTTGGATATCAATGAAATTATTTAATCCTGTGAAAGTACGTTCGATGCCATTATGTATGGAACTCGATTTCTTTTGCAAGGCCACCACGGGCACGCTTGCAGAAGTTCATCAATCGTCGCTGGCTTTTTGGCATAGACAATAGACGTGGATTCAAATTTTTCCACTAGACGCTCAATTGTTGATCTGCTAGGACGATTATGACGAACATAAACTGGACGTAGCGCTCTTAACGTTGAGGCCACTGAATCCCAATTTCGGTAGTAAATTTTAATAATTTTGACTCGTTGTTGGCTCGTATATCTTTCCATCATGAAATGGCAAACCTTACTGAAGAGAAATGTCAAAAGAGCGGCAAGAAATATGGCGTCGTTTGCTGTTCCTGTCGCTCTACTTTTGTAGCGTCCCTGTTGAAAAACCCTTTAGTACCTATATACAAGTTGCAAGTAAAAAGTTGATAGATCCATTAAGTTTGGAAGTGGAATTGCAACGGTACCGTATGATAAGCTCATTAAACTTTGATCTTTATATGATTGTAAAATAGGGTATAAGAAATCGTGTGGAGTTAATTGCTTCGAAAACTCAATCCTATTTATTGTCTTTGAAGCTAAATGTACCCGTTGTTATGCTATTGTCTTTAAATGACACTTGCATCAAAGAAGCCGAAAAGCTCTCAATACCCTGTATGCATATCAACGTCGATCTTCGTTGGAATGACCACATTCTTGAGACAGCCAAAAATGCTACTAAATGTTAAGGATTTCTATTTCGGTTGAAGAAACCCCTCTGAACTGTCTACCATTTATAAAGCGTTCATGCGTCTAAGATTCGAGTACAACTCACATCTTTGAGCGAGTGCAGCACAAGCTTCCACTTATTGGATAGAATTTAGAACAGAGCGTTAAAACTGATAGGAAACAGATCTAAAATGTAATCATTCCCATCTTTTGAACACCGTCGGTATATTTCATATATTTTCTTGTTTTATCGCTTCATGATATTACTAATAACATACATTTTCGAAATCCAGTCGTGTATTTTATTTTTTTTTAGTGAAGGGTCAATTTTCATTGAAGCACCCATATGTCAATTAATAATTTTTACATTTTTACATAATTTAATTACATTTAACATAAAATTCTGCAAAATAATTTCCTAAATTAAAAACCTGCATGTTGAACAGAATCTCACTCATTGTGAGGCTTAAAGTGTTTACGTACAATTTTCACCTCTAACGATGAATAAAATAAATAAATTACAATTGTAATTCTAAACAACTAATGTTCTGCTAGCATTTAATATTTTTTTCCTCAGGGAGCATTTTGTTTTTCGATCACATAAACATGACGCTTAAGTATACACTAAAAATAATCCGACTTTAGATACCACCTGGACTGGTCGTTTCCTTGAAATTAGCGATTCTTTCTTAAAAAATGTCGGTAACAAAATTTCAATCACATTTTTTATTCTAAAAATAACAAAGCAAAACATTAAACAAAACAACTGATTTTTGTAGAAGCAAAAGCAATTATGTAGAAGCTATTGGAAATTGAATTAAGTGTATATTTGCAATAAAGAATACAGTTCGGAAGCCACAATTTATTTTTCACTCCTAATTTGTGTAAACATTTTGCTATAGATTTAATGTACATAATTATCTTGAATTAGGATTTTCTGATTGTGATTTAAACTTTTTTTATACCTACTACACTTGAATTTGTTTATAAAAGATTTTAATTTGTTTATGTAATACGAGTATTAAGCAGAATGTGTAGCTGAAATTATGTACATATGTATGTGTATTGATTTTGATAAATTCTTTAAAGTTTTGATACAAATCATTGAGTAAACGATTTTCGTGAAACTTTTTTTCGTTTTTTTTTGAAGACCAAAAATAACGATACCTGCCATATGAATTTTTGTCTACATGTTATAAATATTTTTTTTTTTCAAAAACTGTCGTACAGATTTAAAACAAAAAAAATCATTTAGTTAAAGCCAGGTAATGGTTGATAAATTTTTCCAAAAAATTGTTATTTTTGGTATCTCCCCTGGAACATTTTTTTTTTGTTTTTCTCAAAAACGGTACAACCGATTTTGACCATTTGTTTATGCTTAAGCTCCCAAAAAGATTGCATACCTATTATTGCTGGTTCAAATTTTCAAAATTAATTTTTTGGATTCTTAAAATTTTTTGTCGAAACTTAATATTTTGTACATATTTCGAAAACCTCTTAATCGATTTTTTTAAAATTGATAAATAGAAGTCTCTTAATATAATCTACAAAATGTGACAAAAAAAAAAGAAGCTCCTAAAAAGTTTAACAGACATTTTATTTGCAGATTTAAAAAAAAAATAAATATTTTTTGAACACTTTCACAATTATTCAATATGATTTTTTTTTATAAAATTAAATCTTGTTGATATCTACCTGGCCTAAAAATATTATTAGGTTGACCTTATTTTATCTTGCTCAAAAAATTCTTCAAAGTGTCTGATTCTCAGTCCCCTGACGTGTTTTCACAAAGAAAAATTATTACCGTTCTCTTATTTCAGGTCTCATACTTAGATGAATTGCACCAAAGTTACGGAAAATAACAAATCTTTGCTACGAAATAGATAAATATTTTTTAGTAATTTATTTTATTACAAAAAAACTTAAACTTATATGGCATATTGAAACCGTCGAAAAAATCAATAACTAGGATATCGATCGAATTTCCAGCACTGACAATTTGAAGTACCAAATCTCCTTACAATAAAATTGTGGTGCAAATCGATTCTGTTTCTTATGTTAGTATTGTGAAAAAGACATTTGTGCAAGAAGTCGTGGATTGTCCGTTTAGTTTATCAGTCCTCTGGTGAGGTTTTACAAAACAAATTTGTATGTAAGAAAGCATATTTGTTATAATTATAGCATAGGTTTAATAAAACTGTAATATTATATATATATTTTTATTTTTTAAAGTAAAACCTTAATACCTTTTTTGCGCAAAACCCATGAAAAACCTCAGTACCCTGGCCTCAGTCCCCTGGTTAATAAATGAGCAAATGATATTTTATTCAGAAACCTGAGAAATTTTTAGTTATATTGAACTTCGAACTTCATTGCCAAATATTTTTAAAATGTTCAAAAAGAATATAATTTGTTTTAAATGGATTCTTAGAAAAAAAAAATATTTAATTATATTCTCTCAATAAAATGCTAAATAATATTTATTTACCATGAATTTTTATGTTTATGAAGAATAATTAAATTTAATTTCTATATTTCAATGTGTACCCAGGAGAAAATAAGAAAAAAATAAAGATTTATTTTTTTTCAAAAAAATGTCCTTAAAATCGTCTTTTTTTATTTTTTTAACTGGCCGCTTTCAACAACGCAAAGCTAGGTTCTAATGATCATCTAGAACAACTCTTACGACTTTTGGAATCAAAAAATGTCGTGCCGAAATTTGTATCATTTTATTCCATTGTTTGTAGAATCACTCATATATTAAGATATTTCTGACTGTACCTACCATAGAACCATTTTTACGAATTTTGAACTTCTCACTATCTCATATTCTCATTTGCAATAAAATTCTTTATAGAGAACCTTGTAAAAAGTTTTAAAAACATTGCATTGCAAAAAAATCAATTTTTGTTTTGAAAATTCGATACCTTAAAATAAGGTCAATATTTTTTTGGAAATTTAATTTTTATTTGTACAATAAGAAAAACTAAAAGTGGGCGTTTCAAGTTCTTTTCTTAAAATGTTTGCTCTTGCTCTTCGTTTGATCATATCCTGTTTTCAGCTCCAAATGTCTAATTTTATTTAAATTTTTCTCTAGTGATATTTTTAAAATTATTAGTTGCTTACACAAGAACAAGTTGTGCATTTTATAACTTGCGATATAGGTACTATGGGGTAAGTTTTGTATTGGAAATAAAACGAAATCCAGATTTTGATCAAACTTGACATTTTAAGAGAGAACACAAAAAAGGGGGTCCCGGAAATCCGTCTGTCTGTCTGTTTGTACCTCTGTAACTTTTTTTCCAAATTGTGTAGAATTTCTTGATTTTCTAGGACAGAAATTGAAATTTCTTAGGTCCAAAACTAGGTCATACAGCTGTTCTGAAAAATCTTAAATATCTCAAGAACAGCTCTAACGATTATAAGAAAAAAAGTAACGTGTCCTATTTTAGACGAGGTTTACATTTTAGAAGACAAAAACACCTTAGAAAAAAAAATGCACGATTGGGTAGCACGAACTTGCTCCTATGTAATAGACTAGGAATTTTAAAAACGAATGTTATTAGAGAAAACTGATCATATGGATAAAATTAATTTCTTAAATTCTTTTAGTAGTAAGACATAAAAATAGAATGCTATGCAAATTATGCTACAACAAAAATTATGAGTCTTTGTAGTGTTTTCTTAAAAAAATAAGCTTTTATATACAAAATTTTTAAAAAAATTTTAAGAAAAAAATTTGGTACGCCAACTTAAAGTTTTTATTGTTATAGGAATAAAAAATCAATTTCTAAAAAATTGAAAAATTCAAAAAAAAAAATTTTTTTTTAAAGTGTTGAAATGCAATGTTTTCTAAACTTTTTTGAAGCATCTCTAGACAAAAATTAATTAAAATCCTTTACGCCGATAGAGAAAAATTCAAAATTAGGTTCTATGGTAGGTACAAGCTTTAATATCTTAATTTCAATTTGTTTCTATTAAATTGAAAGAATATAAATTTATCAAATATCTAGGCGCTGTTTTCGAGAAAATACGATTTTTGAAAAGCATTTTTTTAACATTTGTATGGTGGGTACCTTTATTTTTATGTAAAATAAAGTTTTTTTTTCCACATCTTGTAGATTATATTGAGGAACTTTTATTTATCAAGTTTAAAAAAAAAAATCTAAAAATCATGGGGTTTTCGAAATTTTGAGCTTTGAAAAAAAAACTGAAACTTTTCTCAAAAATTAAAAAAATAAAGTGTACGACTGGGTCGCACGAACTTGCTCTTATGTTAACTACTAAGAATTTTAAAAATGAATTTTCTTAGAGGAAAACTGTTCGTAAGCATAAAATTCATTTTTTAATGGACTAAAACAGTAGTAGTTGGAGCTTAAAATAGAATAGTGATTGAAACAAATATTAGATTAAGCAAGAACAAAAATTATAAGTCTGTACTGGTTTCTAGAAAAAATAAGGTTTTATATACAAAATTCTGAAAACGTTTATAAGAAAAAATTTTGGTAAGCCAATTTAAATTTTTTATTATTTTTCAAATAAAAAATAAATTTACGAACAAAAATATTGAGCCGTTTCTGAGATATCGAATTTAAAAAAAAAATATTATTTTTGTTTCCAAGAATTATTTTTTATAAAGTTTTGAAATGCAATGTTTTTTAAAATTTTTAGAAGCTTCTCTATAAAAAATTTCATTAAAATCCGTTCTGTGATAATGAGAAATTCCAAATTTGAAAAATTGGTTCTATGGTAGGTACAGTCAGTAATATCTTGATTTCAAATTTTTTTGATTATAGATAGTAAGAATTAGCAAAATTCTCGGAACCATTTTCGAGGAAAATACGATTTTCGAAAACCATTTTTTAACATTTGAATGGAGGGTACCGTTATTTTTAGGTAAAATAAATGTTTATTCTTACATGTTATAATTTTTACTAAGAAACTTTTATTTATCAAGTTTTAAAAAAATCGAGCGTGAGGTTTTCGAAATATTGAGTTTGCAAAAAAAAAATTGAAAATTTTTTAAAAAACCTAAAATAATTTTTTTTTGAAAATTTGAATTCACAATAATATTGAAACTGCTGGGGAGTCTTAACATAAAAAAATATGATCAAAATTGGCTGTACCGTTTTTGAAAAAATCAAAAAAAAAAAAAATGGTTCAAATGGGATTACCAAAAATAACCATTTTTTGGAAAATT
Source organism: Chrysotoxum bicinctum (assembly GCA_911387755.1). Lineage (NCBI taxonomy): Eukaryota > Metazoa > Arthropoda > Insecta > Diptera > Syrphidae > Chrysotoxum > Chrysotoxum bicinctum. Next base: position 87,038,176 of record OU426989.1, on the reverse strand, counting down.
TTTTTCAACCATTACCTAGCTTTAACTAAATGAAATTTTTTGATTTTTTTTTTTTAAATCTGTGGGACAGTTTTTGAAAAAAAAAGTATTTATAAAATTTCGAAAAAAATTCGTTTGGCAGGTACCGTTATTTTTGGTCTTAAAAAAAAAAAAAGAAAAAAAGTGTGTGGGAAAAAAAAATTCAAAATGATATCTACCAAGTTTAAAGAAAATTGGTCGAGCCGTTTTGGCTGCAGTCGAACCGACAGACAGACAGAATTCCGAGACCCACTTTTTTAGTCTTCGCTATCATCGTAATGTCAACTTTGATCAAAATCTCTAGTTCGATTTTCTTCCGAATGCACAACTTGCCTTATAGTACCTATAAGTCGCAAGTAAAAATATTATTAATATTATTAAATTTGCATGCAGAAGCTTTTTGATATTAAAAATAATATTGCATTTAAAAAATTTAAAATTCAATATCTTTGAAACGTGTGGATGACAGCTTTTGAAATTATTTCTTCAAATGTAAATAATGAAAATTTATTTATTTTTTTTCGAATTTTAAACAAATTTAGCTTATAACAAAATTATATATTTATCTCAGACGTCTCTCGAAGGTACTCCTAAATTAACAGAGCCCCCAAGGTTAATGTTTGAACGACATCCTTACTTAGCAGCACAACCAACTCCATTGAATATAATTAGTCGAAACAATCTAATCAATTTACAGAGGCAAGTAAATAGTTTCCATATGGCCGCAAGGCATTATTTGTTTAGGCCATCGCATACAATTCCTAAAACCTAATCCCAATTAACCCTTTCCCCCTTTCACTCGAGTAGAAGTAAATGTTGTCTGGCAATTTATTATGCCCACACCGCCCATCGCCCTTCGCCACACCCACACCCGAAGCTAAAGCTGAAGCAGTTACGTAATGAATTTTTAGCAACTTCAAAGATTAACCCCTTCCATTCCGGCTTTAAGCTCATTTTTATTTCATTGTGTATCTATTTCTATAATGTGCTACCCCTTGAGGTGTATTGACTCAATCGATTACACAGAGCTACATTTCACCAAACAAAAAAATGTCTTACAATCAATGAAATAAACATTTACCCTTAAATTAACCACGAATAGAATACCCTGATAGAAATGCATCAACCCTTGTTCCTAAAAGAGACGGGCAGCTAACAGAAAAAATCTCTAAAGCACGAAGGACCAAAGGACTTCTGGTCAAAAGAAATTTAATCAGCTTAATCGGGCTAAAGGTATTGAATTGCAATTGCTGATGAGTTCAAAACTTTAGTCCTTTTTTTTTGCATACGGTATTTTGCATTGATGGCACCGATGCTACTGTGAGGTTGTAAAAAAAACCCTTTTTGCACACTTTGTCTAATGCATTTACGAATAGCACATCGTCCTTACTGGCTTTTCAGTTCCATTTCAGTTAAGGGTACAATCATCATCATCAACATTGGCGAGAAGAAAACAAATGAACAACAGAAACAAAAAATCTCACATTTGCAACCGAAAAATAGGGACGCTTCTCCAGAGAATTAGCATATTCTAAGAATTCAATTCTTTTTCAATCTTCAATTTCATGGATCCAATCGAGTTAAAACGTTCGGAAGTCATATAGTCAAGTCACAGTCGTATTCGAGAACGGTTGGTTTTTTTTTACGATGTTCATTCCTTTTGATGGCATCTATACAGCTAGTCAAGGTTTGGTTTGGGGAAACTTTTGATGGGGTGTTTTGGATGAGCTGAGGATATTCGGAATGGGATTTTCATTTGGTAATTTTTTAGCAGTCAAAAGTCATGGACACTCATTCTTTGTCTATGGATTCATTTATTTAATGATATCCATAGAATTTGAAATTTTCTTCAGCAAGGATCTTCTGAGAGTTTGAATTTATACAAGTGAAAGGGAGATTAGGATCTACCTGTGGGTGAGATAAAATCCATATAAGCGAGGGTTAATAGAAAATCTTCATGTTCCAAAAGTTATTTTTAGCAATCTTACAGGCAAAAATCCACGACTAAATCCAACTTACTTCATCCTAAGACAAAAGTACCTGCCTTGGAATTTAAGAATTTTGTTTATAAAATCAAGGATGTAATTAGAGTAAATTCGTTGTTTAAATTGCAAAGATATTTCGATAAATAGTTGGAGTTCCAGAATCTGCAAAAACTATGAATTCATACAAACGAAATTTAAGAAACCGTTATCGGAGTTTTATTTATTCTTTGAAATTTAAAAACACGAATTTTGGTATGGCAAGTCTTGCATCTGAAAAAAAAAAATAAAATGCACGACTGGATCGCACGAACTTGCTCCTATGTAATAGACTAGGAATTTTAAAAACGAATGTAGGGAAAACTGTTCATAAGGATTAAATTAATTTTTTTAATTCTTTTAGTAGTAAGAGACAAAAACAGGATGCTATGCAAATATGAGTTTATAATAGAACAAAAATTATAAGTCGTTTTAGTGGTTTCTTAAAAAAAAAGCTTTTATATAGCTACTAAATTTTTAAAAGATTTTTAAGAAAAAAACTTGGTACACCAATTTAAAGTTTTTATTATTGTTCGAATAAAAATTAAATTTACCAAAAAAAATACTAAGCCGTTTCTGAGATATCGAATTTTCAAAAAAAGAAAAAATAATTTTTTTTTCAAAAATTCAAAAAATATTTATTTTAAAGATAATGAGAAATTCAAAATTCGAAAAAATGGTTCTATGGTAGGTACAAGCTGTAATATCTTAATTTAATTTTTTTTATTAAATTAAAGATCATGCAAATTAATTGAAAGAAAAACAATTTTATCAAAATTCAAGGCGCCGTTTTCGTTTTTGAAAACCTTTATTTTTAGGTAAAATAAAACTTTTTTCTCACATCTTGTAGATTATATTAAGCAACTTTTATTTATCAAGTTTACAAAAATTTAGCAAGGTGTTTTCGAAATATTGATTAAGATCCAAAAAAAATTTTTTTTTTGATAATTTGAATACAAAATTCTATTTAAGCTTTTGGGGAGCCTTAGCAAAAAAAAACTATCAAAATCGGATGTACCGTTTTTGAGAAAACAAAAAAAAAAATTGTTCCATGGGGGGTACCCTTAATAACCATTTTTCGGAAATTTTTTTTTAACCATTACCTAGCTTTAATTAAATGAAGTTTTTTTGTGTTTTTATTTCTTAAATCTGTCGAACAGTTTTTGAGAAAAAAAATATTTATAAAATTTCGAAAAAATGGCAGGTACCGTTATTTTTGGTCTTAAAAAAAAAAAAGAAAAAAAACGTGTGGGGGAAAAACTTCAAAATGATATCTACCAAGTTTAAAGAAAATCGGCCGAGCCGTTTAGGCTGTAGTCGAACCGACAGACAGACAGAATTGCGAGATCCATTTTTTTAGTCTTCACTATCATCGTAATATCAACTTTGATCAAAATCTCGAGTTCGATTTTTTTTACGAATTCCTAACTTGCCTTATAGTACATATAAGTCGCAAGTAAAAATAGAACTCGAGATTTGGATCAAAGTTGCCATTACGATAACTGTGAAGCCAAAAAAAAGTTGGTCTCGCAAGTCTGTCTGTATGTATGTCTGTACTTCGACTTACAGCTTAAGCCGCTGAAGTGATTTCCTTCAAACTTAGCATCTTATATGGTCCTTGAGGACTCCCTAGAGGAGAATTTTTTTTTTTGTCGTGGGTAGGTGAAGAATCTTCATAGACTCTATGAGCCCGGTACTCATAGTAGTGTGAGATTTTTACTCACTAAAAAACACCTCCCTATTGTTTGTGCGACTACAACTAAGTTACCTTATCAAGTAGTTTTAATTTCATAATATAATCACGTTTGGCAGGTAGCTCCCCACTCATAGGACCTGCGGATACCGCATTTGAAAGCGGACACTCCTTATGGCGCTGGGTCGAACGGTCTCGTTCTTTGAAGTCGGCGCACCAGGTTTGTCTCATCAATAGTTTGTCGAATGGTTATTTAAGTGAGTTCGTAGTTTCCCAGCGAAAACTGCTATTTCATCTTCAACACTTGGTAATCGTATAAGTCTCTGTGTAAATCACTGTTTCTAATGTACCACGGAGCATCAACGATTTCTCTGAGAACTTTGTTCTGATAAGATAGTAATATTTGTCTATTACTTGGTTTAGTACAACCCAAAAGTTGTATACCGTACGTCCATACTGGTTTTATCACTTGCTTATAGATAAGCAATTTATTGTAAATGCTGAGTTTGGAGTATCTTCCAATAAGCAAATTCTTTTTAACGTGAGTTTTCCATTTAAGCTTAGTGTCTAGTGTCATTCCTAGGTACTTTGCATCATTAGCATAAATGTTATTTGCACCGAATTTATGTAAGTGGGCAGATTGCGCCATTTCTTAGTCCATACCGAAATTTTATCTAGAGCTCGTTGGAGCTTCTCGGTTGCAGATTTCACTGAATCGGATATTGCAAGTATAGCCATATCGTCTGCAAAAGCACCTATTACGGTATCTTCTTCTTGAGAAATACCGCCAGTGTATAGTACGAACAGAATCGGACCGAGAAAACTTCCCTGGGGAACACCAGCATTGATTTCCTTAAAATCTGAATATTCCCTTCCTTGCTTAACTCGAAATAACCTATCTTCGAGGTACGACCCAAGAATGTAATATATTTGATCCGGAAAGACTTGTCTTAGTTTAAACTTAAGGCCATCGTGCCAGACCTTGTGCTTGAGATACGTCTAGAAATGCGCTTGAACATACATTTTTTCTCTCTAGTGATTTCTCAATTTCATTGGCTATCCTGTACACCTGATCAATTGTTGAGTGGCTTTTCCGAAAACCAAATTGATGGTCAGGAATAAGCCGTTTTTCTTTGATAATAGGAAGCAGTTGCTTTAATAAGATTTTCTCAAATACCTACGAGATCAGTGGCAAGAGGGAAATCGGTCTATACTCGTAAGATTTCTTTTCGTTCGGAGACTTTCCCGGTTTTGGAACCATTAAAACTTCCGCGACTTTCATAAATATATCGACTTCATCTTCTAGATCTAAATGCGTTTTCAAAGATTTATTAAGCGCAATATTGTCTTCGCAATGTTCTCTGAATTTATCCCAGTTAGTTCTGTTGTTACATAAAAATGGAGCTTTTTCCTTTTTGACTAGCTTTCCACTTACTGTCAACATAACTGGTGAATGATCGGTGGAAAGGTCAAAGTTTTCCTCAATTTTCATTTAAATTTTATCTAGTCCTTTTACGATAAAGAAGAAGAAGGAGAATTTGAGAACAAATTTTAGCTCCAAAACTAGCGATACCTCTCATTGAGCCGTTATGCAAAATCTTATACATATGTATCGAAAACGGCCCTAAGGATTTTGATAAAAACAAAATCCTCGACTGGATCGACGAACTTGCTCCGTCTTGTGCGAGAACGTCTCGACTTTAAAGGAGCCAGTCAGTCTAAGTAGAGAAATGCATCAGGTGGGATAGAGCCGCTTTGACGTACCTAGTCATAATAAACGTTGTTAGGGTAGTGAACCGCCGAAAATTAGGTTGTTGGTCGAGGACATCACTCTTGTAATGTGACCCTGAATCAGCTTTATCAACAAATTATCAATTCTGTTTATGTTGGCGCCTTTGTAGATAGATATAAATAGATACAAAATTTTATTTTCAGAAAGTTTTTACAAAGGCTTGGTTTTCATTATTTTAAAATTAAATTAAATGACAATAAGTTTTAAAGTTGCTTGTCAGGTTAAAGTGTTTATAATAAATTCATTAAAACTTAGCGAATGATTTATATTTTTCAGAAAATTCATTAATATTTAGGTTTCCATATCTTAGAGCGTTTTTTAAGAAATTGTACAGTTGACTATAGTTTTGTCTGTTAAGAATTTTGAGGAGCTGGCTTTTCGTTCCAAGGAATTGTCTTCTATAAGTCCGAAAACAAGGGCACACTCCAACAAAGTGGTATGTATTTTCAGTAGCATCAAGGTTACAGATTGTACAAATGCCTACTGAATCTCTTCTAAGTGCTCTTGAATTGAGATTGAGCAATCCGCATTTGGACTTTAAAACCATGCTTATCATCTCGCGTGAGTTACAGTTTTCGAAGTAGTTTGTCGTCTCGGTATAGTTCAAGTTACAGTATTCGTCGTGGAACCGTGATTGAAGCGCTCTGTTTGTGTTTTCTACAAGTTTTGTGCAAGTTTCTATATGAAACGCTTTCCACTCAGACTTTGTTGACCAGTTAAACTCAATATTGACTTCATTAAAGAGTCCTGACCACTCTTTTACCCAGTAAATCTGCTTTCTTACCATGACATCAGAAAGTTTTCTCGGTAGTCTGTTTTCGGGCAGGCTACTTACTCTTTCGTTGTATTTGAAATGCACTTCAAGTGTTGAAAGGAAGGCTTTTGGAAGTCCTGTTTCTAGATTAAGCACGTAATTTGGTGTATTACTAGGTAAGGAAAAACATCTCTTGATAAAAAACCTTTGCAATTTTTCGACTTCATTATGTTCCCAATAACCCCAAACTTGAGCACAGTAGTTCATCACTGATTTTGAAGCAGCTTATATATTTTGTACTTAGCTGAGTGTTGTATGTTTTTGTTTTTGATGAAGTTGGTCGTCAAACAGCAGCATTTATTGAGTTTTTAGACATTGCAAGTCCCTCCGTAAGATGCTCTGTCCACGACATAGTCTAAGTCAGAGTTACTCCTAGATACTTGTATTTGTTGGATATTTTGATTTCAACGTTGTTAAAAGTCCATTTTTCATCAATGCCCGAGGTCCACCGTTTCTAAAAATTACTACTTCTGATTTTCTTAATTTACGAAGCTATTTATCATTGTTTGCAAGGAGGTGGGATTGTCAGAGAAAAGAACAATATCGTCGGCATAAAGTAAGACTTTTACGGATATGCCTTCAACAGTTAATCCACCCGGTAGTTCAGAGTCGAGGTCATTCAAAAATAAGATGAATAGCAGAGCACTAAGAACGCATCCCTGTTTTACACCTTGATTGATAGGAAAGAAGTCGCTGAAGTAACATTACATTACATTACATTTTACACTACTCCGTAGATTAATCTACGAAGTAGAGACACTGAAAAGCACTGGCAACTGAGGCCATCGGCTTTAGACAATACAACAGAGAGAGACACACAGAAAGAAAGAACAACAGAAGAAACAAATGTCAACAGCACACGTTTGGTATTTGATCGGTTCGCCATCCAAGTACTAACCGCGCGCAATGATGCTTGATTTCGCTGATCAATGGGAAGCGATGCTTTCATCAAAGCCAAGGCCGTTGACAAAAGTCGCTGAAGTTTGTTCCATTCCATACTCTTGCAATGTTGTTGTGATAGAGAGCCTTTAGGATTGAGAGCATTTTTGTGGATTTTTAGTGCATTCCCAAAAGTGTCAGTTTGTGGAATAATGCGTCCCTGTTTATATTGTCGAAAGCAGCTTTTAAATCATGAAAATCGCATACAGATTCTTTGTTTGGTTGAGTTGTGGTTTTATAAGACAGGAGAGATTGAAAATTTGGTCTACAGCTGTGTACTTTTGTCTGTATGCAGCTTGGAATTCTTTCAAAATCTGATTTTCTTCGATCCATCAATTAAGTCGATTCAACAGAACAGTTGTGAAGAGTTTGTAGTGTCCATAAAAGACAGGCTGCGGTAGTTGGCTACATCGTTAGGGAAACCTTTCTTGAAAAGAGCAAACATTATTGACGTTTTGAAAGAATCGGGAATTGTTCGTGTATTAAAAGATGTCGCAAAATAGTCGGTGGATGTCTTTGATTAAATTAGGCGAAACATTTTTATAGAGTTCCAAAGGAAGCCGGGGGCTTTGTTATCATTTGCTGATGCGATAGCTGATTGAACTGCATCCATTTCAATGTCTTCATCAATCAAAGGTGTATGGATATCTGTATTTAAGCCTTTAAGGTATACTCGTATGAAATAACTGGAGGCGATGTTGGATTAAGCAGGTTTTGCAGTGCATTCTAAACTCAGATGATGTTATATCTGACTTCCGATTGTTAGTGCTACTGCGCCTTATTTTAGCGAGTTTCCACCAATCGCTTGTTGCCTTGACTAACGTCAGTTGACTTGCGATATTTAAATAGTAATTGCGTTGTTTCAGCACACATAAGGCCTTGTATTTTTACTTGCGACTTATAGGTACTATAAGGCAAGTTATGCATTCGGAAAAAAAATCGAACTCGAGATTTTGATCAAAGTTGACATTACGATGATAGCGAAGACCAATTAAATTTAACTGAACACGTATAAAAGTGACGTGTGCGGTTAATAATTCTCGTACAGAAAAAATAATCTCGTTTGCACAAAAGAAATGGCTAAGACTAGAAATAAAACATCATTTCGAAAAGTTAGCCAAAATTGAATTAGAGTTATACAGCTTGCATTTAGAAATAACGAAAAGTTTAAATATAGCGGAATCGTCAAAGTGGTATGAGTTTGAAAATAGAGTACAGGAACAAATTTCAAGTGCAGTTAATAAGAAAAAAGAAACACATCGTAAAAAATATGAGAAATTAAAAGAAACAAATAAGAAACAGTGCAATCAACCAAAATTCATACCAGATTTTATTTGCAATGAATCTGATATTATTTTTAATGAAAGTGAACTAGCGTTATTAAGCAAAGGTTTAAATTTCACTCCAAAACCAAATAAAATCCAGTTAGTAGACGCCGTTGTTGATATTGAAACTGCTTTGAAGTTTAAAACGTACTCAGTTCAAGATGATGTTAGGCGGGCGGCAAAAGGAATTATTGAAGACCTTAAAAATTCCACAAATACGCGAAGAAAGAATAATGATTCTGATATCATTAAATCTTTAAAATCTAAAAATTGCGTATACCTTAAAGCTGACAAAGGCAATAAATTAGTGGTTTTAAACAAAAGTGATTACGAAAATAGGAATACAATTAAAAAGTGCGATTATAAACAAACAAACAAAAATCCTCTGCCAAAAATGATAAGAGATAGTAATGAACTTATCAAAAAAGTGAGCTCAGTTTTCGGTTTTTGGCTAAAAAGAAAATTGTCAGTGTCTAATCCACAAGTCCCACTTATTTATTGTCTCCCCAAAATACATAAATCCGGTGATAGACCAATTGTTAGCAGTATCTCGTCTCCTTCTTATTTATTGGAAAAATGGCTAGTAAGTGAAATGAGGCTTTTGCCTCCAATTGACAGCCTCTCAATAAAAAATTCATTCGATTTTGTCGAAAAAATAATGAGTGAAACAATACAAGAAGATGAAATGATGGTGTCGTTTGACGTTGTGTCTCTTTTCCCAAGTATTCCAGTGGAAATTGCATTATACGAATTTGAAAAATATTTGAATACCGTTAATTTAAATAACGAGAAAAAAGTGTGTTTTTTGAGTGTGGCTAAACTTTGCATGCAACAAAACTTTTTCCAATTCAGGAATAAATTTTATAAAGTAGAAAAGGGAACAAATATGGGGAACCCGTTGAGCCCCCTAGTGTCGGAATTGTTTATGTCAGCATTTGAAATCAGGTTAAGAAATGAAAAATTACTACCGCGGTTCTGGTATCGATATGTGGATGATGTGTTTTCAATTGTGAAAAAAGATAAAATAGATTATACGTTGAGTGTCTTAAACAGTCAATTTGAAACCATCAAATTTACAATTGAAACGGAGACAAACAGAAAAATCTGCTTTCTAGATCTCGAAGTAAGAAAAACGTTGCAAAATAAAATAGATATTTCGGTTTATCATAAACCAACAAGCACACTTCGGTTCATTACAAGTGATTCACATTGTCCAACTCAACATAAACACGCCGCGTTTCATTCCATGATATATAGAATGTGTAAACTCCCTTTATCAGCTTCAAATTACAAAGCTGAGTACGAATATATCAAAAAAGCTGCAAATGTAAACGGGTACAATGAAAGTTTAGTAGATAAACTGGTTAAAAAACATTCAAATAAAATTAAAAAATCAAACATGTCAACGCTTTTCTCGCAAAATATTGAAAGAAGTGAAGTTAAACGAGCCTCAGTGTGTTATGTGCCTGAAATAACCAACAAAATATCAAAAAATTTCCGAGAACATAACATTCAGTTAGTTTTTTCAAATAAATCAAAACTAAAAAACTTACTCGGGTCAACAAAAGACAAAATAGACGATATAAAGAAGTCAGGCATTTATGCAATCAAATGTGGTGACTGTGATGGTGTTTACTATGGTCAAACCAAAAGAACCATAGAAAAAAGATATAAAGAACACAGTGCATACATCAAACAAAATAAAAATCAAAGTTCTGCCATCGCAGACCATGTATTGAGGCTTAACCACTTCAATATAGATGCAAGCTGTGTAAGTCTGAAGAAACAAGTAACAGATGAGAGAAAATTGGATGCGTATGAAAGCTATTTCATACAAAGAGATAGCAACGCTATCAATGCTGATAACGGCAATATATCATCGAGCCTCTTTTCTCTCATCTAATTACAAACTACCCAAAAAGAAGACACCAATTTGATCAGTCGTGATGCTGAAGATGGACTGCATGCAGTCCGAAATGCATTCAAGTACGTATTTTTGATTGTCATTCGTGTAATTGTGATTAATTGAAAAACAAAAGTGTAAAAACATAAAGGTGTTAAATATTTGTTTATAGCGAAGACCAACTTTGGTCTCGCAATTCTGTCTGTCTGTCTATCGGTCCGACTACAGCCTAAACGGCTCGGCCGATTTTCTTCAAACTTGGAAAATATGGATTTTGATTTTCCCCCCCACACGTTATTTTCTTTTTTTTAAGACCAAAAATAACGGTACCTACCATGCGGTTTTTTTTTGAAATTTTGTAAATATTTTTTTTTCTCAAAAACCGTCCCACAGAATTAAAAAAAAAAAATTATAAAAATTTCATTTAGTTAAAACTAGGTTATGGTTCAAAACAAATTTCCAAAAAAATGTTATTTTTTCGAAAACGGTACAGCTGATTTAAATCACTTTTTTTAATTCTAAAGCTTTAAATATTATTACATATTCAAATTTTCTTTTTTTTGATTTTTTTTTTTTAAATCAAAAAATTTTTTTTGGAAACTCAATATTTCGAAAGCCCCATGGTCAAGTTTTTTTCAAACTTGACAAATAAAAGTTTCCTAACATAATCTACAAGATTTAAGAAAAAAAATGTTGTTTTATCTAAAACTAACGGTACCTTCCATACAAATGTTAAAAAAAATCGTATTTTTCTCGAAAACGGTTCCGAGAATTTTGCTAAATTTTTTTTCTTTTGATTAATTTTTACGATCTATAATTTAATAAAAAAAATATTTGAAATCAAGATATTACTGACTGTACCTACCATAGGACGATTGTTTCGAAATTTGAATTTCTCATTATCGGCATAACGGATTTTGATGAATTTTTTTATAAAGAAGCGCTCCTAAGAAGTTTAAAAAACATCGCTTTTCAAAACTTAAAAAAAAATATTTTTTTCAATTTTTAGACAAAAAAGTCATTTTTTTTTTTTTTTGAAAAATTCGATATCTCAAGAACGGCTTGATATTTTTCTTGGAAATTTAACTCTTATTCTTACAATAATATAAACTTAAAGTTGGCGTACATAAAAGCTTATTTTTTATGGAACCACTACAATGACTTATAATTTTTGTTCTTGCATAATTTCATATTTGCATAGCATTCTCTTTTTATCTCTTACTACTAAAGAATTTAAAAAATTCATTTTATCCTTATGAACAGTTTTCTCTAATAACATTCAGTTTTAAAATTCCTAGTCTATTACATAAGAGCAAGTTCGTGCGACCCATTTATCGTGCATTTTATTTATTTTATATATCCTCTTCCGTTCAAAATAAACGCTCCAAACTCTTCTAAGAACTCTGTAAACGCATTTGTGTTACGATCACAACTGTTATCCTTTGAAATTCTGATTGTGGGGACTAGATTTTCATTCCCAAGCTGGACATCTACACTTCCCTTCGTACCAGTTCTTACATTTATATCACCTACTATAATATGAAATTGTTCTGATCTTTTTCATCAAAAAATGCAATTAGTTTTTCAAAGTCGCTTCTCCAATGGTTGCAGTTGATGTACGCAGGAACAAGGTTAAGTAAAGCTCCTCCAAAATAACTTCTAAGAAAAACGACATCACAGTGCTTGATAAAGCTGAGTTGATAAACCTGTTCTACGCATTTTTTATACCCGTATAAACAGCCACCACTCGCTCTTCCTCGTGTTTGTTGTCGTGTTCTTGTCTCAGGAATCCATTCAAGTTTGTATCCCGGGAAAAATTTTTCGTATCTTATAATATTTCCAGTTATTACAAATGTTTCATATAAAAAGAATATTTCAAAATTATTAGGGGAGGAGCTAAGGCTCCACTTCGAAACTAACAGGGAACTAGGCCCATTTAGCTCGGCATTAATTCGCATTAATGTTACTAGAGAAAAATGTTCATAACAATAAAATTCAAATTTTCCACAGCTATCCACATGTGAAAACCAGAAGCTTCTGCGAGGTAAGGTTCTAGAAATATTTCAAACCAAAGTGATTTTACGGAATTTTTGAGAATTTTGAAAAAAATTATGGACTAACCACTTGTCTCAGAAAATCCCCAAATTTTTAAAGTTCCTAATGGTAACTCTGTTTTGATGTAGATAAAGAGCGCACGATCATATTGAGTGACAATTGACACAGTATCTCATCAGAATGTGGGATACGACGCACGGTCGTGTTGGGGTGTACAACTTTTTGCAAAGAATTACAAAAACAATTCCTTAAGAAAAGTCAGTGGCTTCCTCTTTTTTTAGTGGCATTTTTCCTAACGCATTGTAGTGAAAGTGAGTGTGCATCAGGTGCTACTGCTTTAGAAAAAGCTCTCCCATAAGGCCTGTACTGACAATTTTTGTTGGACAGAGTATAATAATGTCTTGGTTGGCGCTATTACCGAAACCAAGTGTATATATAGATTCCAGAGCTTGCCTTAGGATTTCATGGCTAATTTGTAAACCCGGTCCATAAACACAGCAGATGCCTTAGTCAATGTGCAATTTGCATACATACATAATTATATACTATATTTGGAGAAAGGTCTGTTCATGATCTTTTCAAAACTGAAGCCCAGAAAATCCTTCTTCTCTTTAAAACCAACATTCTGTTCAGTTTTTTTAAAGGATACCTTGAAACTGACAACAAATTATAGTGAAGTTGCTCTACTACGCGCCTTGAAAAGATCACATACCTACCTGTACATCTATACAATATGAAAATAGTTCGCTGTTGGAAGAACTCTTGAACTTTAAATATTCCCGCATAAAAATTCCATGACCTGTCTATCAAATAAATGTAAATACCGTCCGAAGCCACTTGATCCTTTGAAAGGAAAATATTTTACAGTTTCATTTCACCACAAAAGAGGGAACATTTTCAGAAAAAAACAATTTGACATCTGATGAAAATGTATAAAACCTAAACAAAAATATGCAACCCACACCTTTACCGAAAAACATTACGATACGATAAAAGACAGCCAACGAGAAATATACCCTATTCCTCGACCACATCATATAATAACCTTTATATTTACTATTTACAATTCAACCACAATCTGCCAACCCTCGAAACTGTCAAAAAGAATTCCTTTCAATTTCCATTTTCATCCAACCATTCTAACCAAATTCAAAAATACAAAAATAAAAACCTCAAAACTATGCTATCGCTCCGGGTTGCGGAACAAAATATCCGTGAAAATGTCAAAAATTCTGACAAAGAGTTACAACAGATATGAATGAGTGTGTGAATAATTTTCATTCGTCATTTTTCAAATTGAACTAACAAAAAACTTGACATCTCTGACTGTCGAAAGGGTGCACAAGGGTGCACAGAATATTCCAACGATAAGGATTCTGTATAATTGAAAAGAATCCTCACCGCAATTATTCATCATCCTTTAATAGCCACAAAGTTCCGATGTTTGGCGTTTCATCATCGACATACACTCAGTGAAAGGACCTTGCCATCTTCAAACAGCAGACAAATATAATGGGTGTCCCCATGTGATACTTTAAAAGGAATCATCCAGAAAGCCGCGGGCTAAACAGGAAGGCCATGAGAGCAGATTAAAAAACGGAAATAAATAGATCCCATGGGGAGCTTTTTTGAGATGAGAACAAAGGACGAGTCTCCTCTGGTGGTGGTGTAACATCATCATTATCATATCATCATCATCGATAGGTACGACCGACGACGTGGGGCGGAATTGATGTGTGTGAAAAATTGAATTACAGTCGACATACCAAGTCACATATTCATATATCCTTGCGGTGTCAGTTAACTGTCAAAAGGGGATATTTTTTCGTCTTTCTATTTTAAACATTGTATAATGGGTGTGGTAAGGATGCTTTGCATAATTTCAAAAGGATACACTTGATTCAATCAATTGTTTAGTATACTATACACCCTCGATTGGAAGGCTAAAGAATTGGCAAAAACACAATCGGAAGAGTCCTTTTGTTGTACACGATCTTTGGTGTATCCTTTTTTTCTTTGAATTCCAATTGAAGGAAATGGGATTTTCGGTTTTGAGAAGTTTCAAGTGCGGTTAGCGATTTAAATGGAAAATGATTTAAGCTTCGTAAGAAGTTGATTTTGAAGTTAGGTGATTGGACTTATGGAGATTATAGAAGGGCTTCTACTGATAGATGAGAGAGTTTGCACCTTGCTAAATTAACAATTGATATATACGTTACGAGTATATTAGAATGGTTGGATTATTTTATTTCGGTTTCAACGCTTGTCTTGAAGGACTCTACCTTTGTTGGCTCTCTTGCGAAGGCTAATCTTCTAGCAAGGTAGTTCGCTACATATTCTAAGCACCAAGAAAATGACTTTCCCGGTAACGCGGTCACGATTCAATACAACGAATCTTTTTCACGATCGTGTTGTATCAAAGGCGCGAGTCCTGAAAGATCTTGACTTTCACAAATCAATTCATTTCAATTTCAATTTTGTTTTATTGAACATACTATTTACAATTTGGCTTACAACTAATAAGATACTATACTATACTATATATATACTAGACTGGGCCAAAAAAATTGACTATTTTTTTTTTTGAAAGATATATCGAGAATATCATTCAGAATGACAAAAAAAAATTTTCGTAAAAGTTTGAGCCCTTAATATCAATTTTAAGAGGGCTATCATCGCTAATTTTGATTTTTAGTCATAATTTCATGTTTTGCGTCAGAACTGACAAAACATTGAAGTAAAAAAAATTCATTTTGACTTACTTTTATATAAAATTAAATTCCCTACAAAAAAGGTCTTATTGAAAATTTTCGTCAGACAAGCCGTTTTTGAGTAATTAAGCTTAATAAATTGTTATTTTTCTTCGATTTTACTTTTTTAATTTGGAATTTTGTAAGTAACGAAAAATAACAATTTATTAAGCTTAATTACTCAAAAACGGCTTGTCTGATGAAAATTTTCAATTAGACCTTTTTTGTAGGGAATTTAATTTTATATAAAAGTAAGTCAAAATGAATTTTTTTTATTTCAATGTTTTGTCAGTTCTGACGCAAAACATGAAATTATGACTAAAAATCAAAATTAGCGATGATAGCCCTCTTAAAATTGA
Source organism: Chrysotoxum bicinctum (assembly GCA_911387755.1). Classification (NCBI taxonomy): domain Eukaryota; kingdom Metazoa; phylum Arthropoda; class Insecta; order Diptera; family Syrphidae; genus Chrysotoxum; species Chrysotoxum bicinctum. The sequence continues at coordinate 87,022,507 of OU426989.1, read as the reverse complement.
TATTAAGGGCTCAAACTTTTACGAAAATTTTTTTTTATCATTCTGAATGATATTCTCGATATATCTTTCAAAAAAAAAATAGTCAATTTTTTTGGCCCAGTCTAATATACATACATATATACTATACTATATGTGTGAAAATTAACATTCGTTGGCTCATAGGGCGCCTAACTACATACATATATACTGTGACTTAAGTTTAATAATTATTTTTATAAAAATTTACATGACGAAAAACTAAAATTCAAAAGGTCGGTTGACTATATTGTCTTCAGGGTGTTCAATCCCGGTTGTCATTGTGACTTTCACAAATCTGTTGGCCCGGATAGTATCTAAGCCATTGCTCTGAAGAGGTGTTCTTCGACACTGACATAACCACTGCCTAAGCTCTCTCTACCCTACTCTATAAGTCTCTTTCCATAAGTAGACGGAAAACTGTATTTATCCAGCCAGTCCCCAAAACATATGAATCTTCTTCACCATCCTACTATCGACCGATTACACATACATTTCTTCTTTCTTTGGTCATGTAATCATCATCATCATCATCATCATCATCATCATCATCATCATCATCATCATCGGCTCGACAACCGGGTTCCGGTCCTGGCCTCTTTCAACAAGTCTCTTCACCTATCCCCGTCTCTAGCCGACGCCATCCAGTTGCGCACCCCAAGGCTTCGGGCGTCCTGGTCTACGCCATCTCTCCAGCGCAAGCATGGTCTACCACGCTGTCGTCTAGCATAGAATGTACCACAAAGAACTTTCCGAGCAGGTTCCTCTTCGCTCATGCGAGCAAGGTGCCCTGCCCACCGGAGTCTACCGAGCTTAATTTTTGTCACGATATCTGCTTCAAGGTAGATTGCGTACAGTTCATGATTGTACCGTCTCCGGAATCGTCCTTCCTCACATACGGGGCCAACAATTCTCCTTAAGACTTTTCTCTCGAACGCAGCTAAGAGGTCGGAGTGCCTTTTGCTAAGCACCCAAGAGTACTGGCAGGACCATGGTCCTGTACAGCAGCAGTTTTGAAGTTATGGTGAGATTTCTGGATTTGAAGAGCTTTGACAGACTATAGTAGGCTCTGTTGGATTTGAGAAGCCGCCCGCGTATTTCTTCTTCTATATTGTTATCGGCTGCTACTATTGACCCAAGGTATTTAAAGGATTGCACCACTTCAAATTCGTGCTCCGCAACCTTGATTGTTTGACCAACTGTTCCTCTCGCATTCGACGCCACCATGTACTTTGTTTTACCTTCACTAATGTGCAGCCCCAGATTTTGTGCCGCCTGCTCGATCTGGATGAAGGAATCGTGTACAGCTTGTTAGGTTCTTCCGATGATGTCAATGTCGTCTGCGTAAGCCAGTAACTGGCTAGACCTGTTGACGATGGTCCCTCTTGTTGCCGTGCCAGAGTCACGGATTGCTTTCTCCAACGCCAGGTTGAAGAGGAGGCAGGCCAAACCGTCCCCTTGTCGGAGTCCATTAAAGATGTTGATTGGTCTGGATAGCAATCCGGCTATTTTTACTTGGCTTGTTACAATGGTCATGGTCAACCTACATAGTCGTGTCAATTTATTTGGGATGCCGAATTCTCTCATGGCTTTGTAAAGTTCTACCCTGGCTATGCTATCATAGGCGGCCTTAAAGTCTATAAACAGATGGTATGTTGGGATGTTAAATTCTAGACATTTTTCCATCGCCTGCCTAAGGGTAAAGATCTGATCAGTTGTTGATTTGCCTGGAATGAAACCACACTGATATTGTCCGATGACGGTTTTAGCGTATGGGGTTATCCGGTCTTGTAGGATAGAGGAGAGTATCTTATAGGCGGTACTCAACAACGTGATACCTCTATAATTGCTGCACGTTGTGACATTTCCCTTCTTATGTATGGGGCATATTATGCCTTTTCGCCAGTCTTCTGGCATTTCTTCCTGCTCCCATACGTGCACTAAATATCATGAATTGCTTGACGTAAGGCTGGCCCGCCGTGATGAAATAATTCGGCTGGTATGCCATCGGCTCCCGGGGATTTGTTCTGTTTAAGCCGGCCTATAGCCTTCTCAACCTCTTCTATGCTTGGTGGCGGCAACATAGGGTATTCTTCTTGAAGTAGTGGAGCCTCCACTTCTGCAGTGAGCTGACCATTTAGCAATTCATTGAAGTACACTTCCCATCGCTCCAGTATGCTTTCAGGATCAGTGATCAGATTTCCCTCTCCGTCCTTGCAGTATGTGCAGCGTGGTGTGTACTGCGTCATGTTTCGGACGGATTGGTAGAACTTTCGCGCCTCGTGCGGACCTCGCTCTCGGCTATTTCACAGATTAGGTTCTTCTCCCAGGCTGATTTCTTTTGTCTGTGAGGCCGTTTTTCTGTTCTTCTGAGCTCTTTATATTCCTCTTCGCGTGCCCGCGTTCTATGAGATTGTTGCATTGCTCGGTACGCAACATTCTTACGTTCAGTCGCTAGCTTGCATTCATCATCAAACCAGTCGTTCCGATTTTTACGACTGCTGCCTAAGATGGAGTTGGCAGTACTAATGACAGTATTTTTAAGATGTGTCCACTTTTCATTTACGTCCAACATACTGGCTCCAGGACTTACTCTCCCTAAGTCAGGTGTTTCTAGGGCGAGTCCTAACGCATTACCAAAGGTGTTACTGGTGTTTTCATTGCGCAGGGCAGCCGTGTTGATTCGAACCTGATCGGCGGATGCAATGCGTCTTCGCAAGGCAATCCGCCCTCGGAAAACCATACCAACAAGATAGTGATCCGAGTCGATATTAGCACCTCGGTACGTTCGTACCGTCATCAACTTCGAGTAGTGGCGACGGTCTATCAACACGTGGTCTATTTGGTTACGAGTGACTCCATCAGGTGATACCCAGGTGGCTTTGTAGATATCTTTACGCGGGAACCTGGTACTCGCAACGACCATGTTTTTCGATGCTGCCAATTCTAAGACTCGAAGTCCATTGTCATTAGTGTTCTCATGCAAATGCCTGAATACCGGCTCCCGACCTATTTTTGCGTTCAAATCCCCAAGGATGATTTTAACATCATACTTGGACAGGCATTGAGGGCCCTCTCGACTTGTTCGTAGTAAGTCTCTTTTTCTTCGTCTGAGGACTCCCCCGTAGGTCCGTGAACGTTAATGAGGCTGATGTTCGTAAATTTGCCTCGCACGCGAAGGGTGCATAGCCTTTCGCTTATAGCGTTAAAGCCGATGATGGTAGACTTCATTTTTTCGCTGACTAGGAAGCCTACCCCGAGCACATGGTGTTTTGTATGACAGCTGTAGTATATGTCATATTCTTTCTTCTGTAAAACACCATTCCCTGTCCATCTGATTTATTGAAGAGCTGTTATGTCAGCTTTATACTTTGACAGGGCATCGGCTAGCTGCTGAGCAGCTCGAGCTCTATACAGCGATCGTACGTTCCATAAGAAAATTCGTAAATCGTTTTTCCTTTTTCTTTGCGTGGGTTGTCGTCGTGAGATCAGTCCGTTTCCGAGGCTTGTTGTCGGTCTCGTAATTCTTTTAGTTTTACGGGACAAGGAATTAACCTGTCGCCAACCTGAGGAACCAGCCTGATCATATTAGTCAAACCTTTTTTAAAAGGCTTGTTTCTAGCGGCCGCCGCGGAGAGGCTATGATCACACTTCCACCAGTCCCGAATAGTTACGGCACGTGCATGTTTTCGTATGCTACATGTTGTTCCCCCTATTCGTCTGATGGCTGACCGCCTTTTGGTCATGTAAACGCTGATAAATTATCAGTTCAGGAAATAACAACGAAAGACTCCAAAAAGTCCACTGGTAATCTGATGGCATATCTCACCGACAAGTGGTACAAATCCTTAAATCGTTTCAGTTAAAGTGAGATTTTTGCACTTGATAGTTCAAAAGCATTTGATAGAGTCAGACAACAAGCTCTCTTATCGAAAATGCATACCTGCGCTTCTTCTTTCTTCTTCGATGGATTAGGAATTACCTATCGAATCGGTCAATACAAGAACTATCGGATGCATTTTCCTCTGATACACACATGCTGATGTTCCCAAGGGTTTCGTTTTGTCTCCGACACTTTTTCTAATTTTCATTAATGACTTTCTTTCCGATTAAATTGTTTTGCTGATGACAATACTCTCAGCTTTTCATATTCGTTTGAAAATTTGCAACTCTGTCCTTCGGATGTGGAACTCCAACGGCAACATATTATAAGATCAATTAATTTTGATCTCGAAAGCTTTGGGGCTTATTCCCCATTGACAATGCTTTCAAGATCCGAATTTTAATACTTCAAACACTCAAATCTTTTTCTTGTCGCTAAAGTGAGGCTACCTAACCTGCCACTGTCCATGAGTGGAACTGATGAACTTTCAATCCTCGGTATGTGTATTACCAACCGCCATCTGTGGAATATTTCAAAAACATTGACAGGTGCGACAGGTGACAATTTGTAAATGATAACTTTCCCATGAAAAAATTCACCCAAGTTTTACACTGGCTTGGAAGTAGAGCTCAGTATCATGTAGTATGTGGTGGATACGGTGTTTCAAAAAGTTCAATTTAGCATTGCGTCAAAAGATTTTGCAATATGACGGTAGAGCACCTTATGGGAGAAGAAATCCGCTGGCCTTTCGGAAAATATAATATCCACCTCAACGTTTTAGACATTTTGCGAATTTTGCTTGTGTTGCTGGCTCTTTAATAAGAACGGATGCATCGACTGAAAATGAGTCAGCATTTGTTGACAGAAATGGTGACCACTAAATCAATGCCATGTTTGTGGGCAGCCCAAATTTTGAGTTTTTTTATATTTCTGCACGCTGGCCTGGATCCGTTCACGATGCTAGGATTCTTAGAATAGCTCTTTAACAAGACGATGGGAAAATGGATGGAGGCATCTCCAAATGCTTAAACAACTATTATAGGAGACAGCGGTTATAGACCAAAAAGTTGGCTAATCACACCAGTTATTCCACACCAAATTAAACAGACTGAAGCATTGCATAGATTTTTGAGGGCTCACAAGAAAACAAGGAGGCTAGTAGAAAATGCATCGGGTATCCTAAAAGAAAAATTTTCTTGTCTAAACTATTTGAGATTATCACCAGCTATTGCATGCAAGGTAATTTTGACTCACTGTACTGCATAACCTGGGAAATCGTTTGAGAAGTGAACATACACCATATGAAATGATGGATGAAGATAATGGTAAGTTAGAATAACATGAAATTTTGTACAAGCATAGATCGAAATAATGTAATCGTATAGATGCTGAAGATATACTTGATCGTATTGAAGACGAGGATGTCAATATGAACGAAGACGAAGTCAAGGAATCTACATCAATTGCTATTTTTCGCACAGCTTTATCAAAATTTTCTTAAACATACAAAAATAAAATGCACGACGAGGCCGCACGAACTTGCACCTATGTAACAGACTAGGAATTTTAAAATGAATCTTATTAGAGAAAACATTGGGATACATTTTATTTTTTAAACTCTTTAAGTAGTAAGAGACAGAAACGGAATGCTATGCAAATATTAATTTATTCAAGAACAAAAATTAGAAGTCTTTGTTGTGGTTTCTTAAAAAAATAAGCTTTTATATAAAACATTTTTAAAACATTTTTAAGAACAAATTTTAGTACGAGAATTTAAAGTTTTTATTATTGTTCGAATGAAAATTAAATTTACAAAAAACAATATTGAGCCGCGCGTTTTTTAGATAGGTATTGAATTTTCCAAAATGGATTTTTTTTTTTCAAAATTCGAAAAAATATTTCCTTAAAGTTTTGAAATGCAATGTTTTTTAAACTTTTTGGAAGATTTCTCTATAAAAAAATTCATCAAAATCCGTAATGCTGATAATGAGAAATTCAAAGTTCGAAAAAATCGTTCTATTGTAGGTACAGTTAGTAATACAGTAAAACCTGCTTAAGAGAAACGCCAAAATGTCACAGCCTTTCTTTCACTTAAGCGGGTTTTTCACTTAAACGAACCCCGCTTAAGTGAAAAAAAAAATTTCACCTAAGCGGATTTAAAAAATCCATTTAACGGAGATTTAATGCTAGAAACAATATTGTTTTTATCTTTTGGACTTGCCTTCAAAGAAGTTAAATAAAACAACGATTAAATAACACAAAAATATTTTATTGAAACGAAAACTAGCAATTTTTTTTTTAATGAAAAATATTAAAAATTAACTGAAAATATGTTTCAGCTATCCGGGTTTTACGTTTAAGCGAGTTTCATTTAAGCGAAAGTGTTTTAAAGGAAATCGGTCGGAAAATACTTGGGGATGAAAGAAGTGTTTCAGGTAAGCGGGTTTTTCTTAAGCGGGTTTTACTGTATCTTGATTAATTTTTTTTTTCTTAAGTAATAGATTGAAAGAATTGATCGAAAGAAAAAAATTTAAACAAAATTCTAGGCGCCGTTTTCGAGAAAAATACATTTTTCGAAAACCATTTTTTAACATTTGTATGGAGGGTACCATTATTTTTAGGTAAAATATTTTTTTTCTCATACCTTGTAGATTATATGAATAAACTTTTATTTACCAAGTTTAAAAAAACGAGCATAGGGTTTTCAAAATATTGAGTTTTCAAAAAAAAAAAGTGTTTGAAAATTTGAAAACACAATAAAATAAAAAAATTATCAAAATCGGTCGTACTGTTTTTCAGAAAATCAAGAACAAAAAAATGGTTCTATGGGGCTACCAAAAATAACCATTTTTTGTAAATTTTTTTTAACCATTACCTTGCTTTAACTAAATACATTTTTTTGATAAAAAAAAATGTTATATGTATAAAATTTTGAAAAAAAAAATCATATGACCGATACCGTTATTTTCGGACTTAAAAAAAAAAAAAGAAAAAAGCGTGTGGGAGAAGGGAGGAGGGAATTCAAAACGATATCTACCAAGTTGAACGAAAGTCGGTCGAGCCGCTTAGGCTGTAGTCGAACAGACAGACAGACAGCCAGAATTGCGAGACCCACTTTTTAGTCTTCGCTATCATCGTAATGTCAACTTTGCTCAAAATCTCGAGTTAGATTTTTTTTTGTGAATGCATAGATACACAATTTCTTGGTAAATACTGAAGGTGAAAGGTTTAGTTTTCTTTCTTTTTGTAAAATATTCAGCTCTTTTAGATAACATTCAATTTCTAAAATTTTTAATTTTACTTCCAATATTTTTTTTTTCAATTTCATGTTTTCTGTTATCCTGTTGACTCGTACTGGTTTCTTCCAAACGATGTCACTTCTTGGTCAGTCGATTTTCAGAGTTAGCTTCTTCTAACATTATATATTATTTGTGTTGTGGTTGTGTCGCCTGCAAATGATTCGAGAATGGGATGATTTTCAATAATTGGTGAACCTTTTCCCACTTATTTCAAGAATTATTTTATCACTTTCTTCTATTTTACTTCCTCCGGAACCAGTTCGTTTTCGGTTGGCTATTTTTTCCTAGAATTTAGTATTTAAAATATTTGGCATATGTTTAATGAATACTTCGTTATTATTAACAATTCTTCTTTTCTCCAATTCTGCAATATACTCGTAGTTCTCGAAGATGCTTTCAATCTTTATAAGAGTCGATTGCGTTGAGGCAGAGGCGGATCGTGAATTTGTGGGGCCCTGGGCTGAAACTATTTGGGGGCCTACCTAAGTACTCAATTAATAGCCATGTCAAAAACTGTGTCTATAATGGTATATTTTTATTATATATTCTTTATTGCACAAAAAAACATAAATGTTACTTAAATCTATGTGTATGACATGTTATATAAATTATAATTTATAAATCAATCTTTCTGCATTTCTGTGCTGCAAATTCCTTGATTTGGTCATCACATTGCAAGTTTTTTGTTAAATCACAATTTATGGAAAGAAGTGATAAATTATTTAGTCGATGGTTGGACATTGTAGTCCTGTATTTATTTTCTACATAGGACATCTTGGAGAAGGAGCGCTCTGCTTCACAGCTAGTGATTGGCATAGTCAAAAAAATCTTTAAAATGGTATAGCAGTTAGGGAACACGTTAATAAGTCTATTTTCATACATGAGCATAAAAATGTCACTGCAAGAGGTATACGATTCTGGCTTAGATTGGAGTAAGTATGATTTTAATTGAATGCACTCATTCACTAAATGCTCGTCTACGTCATCTGGATAATAATCAATAATATGACGCGCACTTTCCAAATCTATGTTTTCGATATTTTTGTTTTGCAAATCCATTAAAAATTTGAATTTTTTGCTATATGGCTCATAGACTTGGCTCCTTTTATTTAAATCCATAATTAGCTTATCCAACGCAACGTTTAACGTGTCTCTCTTAAATCTTTCTGCGCCGTATACTGATAATTCACCTGTAGACTTATCTGAAAATTTTTGAGTAATGCGTCTCTTGTTTATGTCACTGTAGTCTATTCCCACACTAGTACTTAATTTTTTAGCTTTCTCTTCGTATTCCTTAAGCTTCTGATCTGATTGGCGTCGTATGTTGTTCACAAAGTCTTTTAAAGACACAATTAACTTGTTGCCTTCACAAATGTCTAAACCTGGGCTCTGTATTTTTTTATTAACTAAATGAAATCTCTCCAAAACTTCTTCCCAAAAGATAATCAAAATTGCAGTCTCGAGTTTCGCCATTTTGTTGAATAAATTTTGTGCCTCTTTTCGGAAATCAACTTTCTCAACCTCATTTTCGCTGAAACTTTCGAAAATTTTCATAATGTCATCATAATTATTTTTTAAGGCTTTGACAGCATCATAGTGGCAAGACCATCTGGTCTGGCTTAAACTTTTTAACGTGAATTTAAATTTTATTTCACGTTTCAACAGTTCCCACCTATGGGTCGAAGCAGAAAAGAAAACGTATATTTGTTGCACTACTCCAAAAAAGTGCATAATTTCGGTTGCAACCTTAACAGATTCTACACCAACTAGGTTAAGGGAATGCGCAGCACATGGCACATAATCAGCGGTGTTATTTTTTTGTTTTAGTAGTGCTTGTACACCATTGTAGTGACCCGCCATATTGGCAGCGTTGTCATAAGATTGTCCCCTACAATTACTCAGTAGTATTCCATTTGTTTCTATAAAGTCTTGTAGAATATTAAATATATGTAAGGCAGTGTGACTACTTATTTTAATGAAGGCTACACATCTTTCATATACTTTTCCTCGAAAACAGTATCGTAATACAATAGCAAGTTGATCATTGTGAGACAGATCTGGTGTAGAATCCATCACAGTTGAATAATACTTTGTGTCGTCGTTTTTTATTTGAGTCATAATTTCTTTAATTAGCTGTCGGCCCATAATCTCAATTATTTCTTCATATACTGTTTTTGATAAGTACGATATTATCGGTTTTGGTCGCAGCTCCCGTTGTTCAATGTGTTCACGAATGAATGGATCGAACTCTGCCAATAGCTCCAGAGCCCCCATAAAACTACCATTATGTGGAGAACCAAATACTTCGTCGGAACCTCTAAATGCTAAGCCCCTTATACTCAAAAATTTTACCACTGCAATTACCCGTTTTAGGACATTGTGATAATATTCTGTTTCTTTTTTTGATTGCTCCTGAAGCTGCTTGTCTAAACCAGACTTATTTTCTTTTCGTGTCAACCACACTAACATTGATTTCTTATGTTCATTAGAATTTTCGTGATTTTCTAAACAAGTTCCTACGTGTTTCCAATCAGAAAATCCGGTCGTGTATTGAGAAGAGGTTTTAGAAAAAAGTTTGCAAGGCAAACAAAAAACAGCACCAACACTCGTTGAATATGTTAGCCAAGATCTTTCCAGTGATTGACCATTTTTCATTTTTTTTGTGAAATGGCTATTTGAAAATGCTCTGTTTTGTTCCTTGTATTTCTTTATAGAAGCTGAATATATATTTTTCGGATCTTTATTTTGAAAATTAGTCATTTCATGTGAGAGGATGTCATTAATAAAATCATTATTTAGCAATTCTGGCCACAAGCCCACGTCAGCATATTTCTCAAACTCAAAATGAATATTCTCTAAATTTCTTTCCGTATCGGTGACGGTGTTGTCGTCCTCTTGCTGAACACCAATGTCGTTTTCCGTTTGATCAGAGGGTTGCTGGTAGTCAAGACTTTGCACATTTTCATCATTTGTCTTTTTTTCTTGGTGTTGCGATATGCTACTCCCTTCAAACAGATTCTCTTCTGATAAGATCCCTCCCTTGTCGCTTGTTGATGAATTTTCAGCGATTTCATCCTCTATTTTATGTATTGATTTGAAAAAAGTCCCAAGTTTTGCACATTTATCTCTTTCTTTTTCTCGATCTAGCTGTAATTTGCGTTTTTCAGCTCCACTTTTATACTTTCGACCAGACATTATAGTAAATTAAGACTTTGATTTTTTCTGACTTGACTGGTGGCTAGATGATGAAGGAATGAGAACGATGCAAGGCGGTTAGGACGAAAATGAAAAAACCAGTGTACCAACTTGAGAATAATTAAGTTCGAAAAGAAGAAATAGGTGTAGCAACATACGAATAAAATAAACTTCGAATTGTAAGGGTTAGTGTTAAGTTAGTTTATGTTGACTTAAGTGTTTACACTGGCAATATTTGTGATCTTAATAGTGAGCATCGTACCATTGCGCCAACGTAACGTTAACAGAAGTCACGAAATTATCGTTCGCTTTTTGTCGCTGAACGTATATGTTGCATTGAGCACATTAAATTGAGTTTATGACTTTATCATAACTATTTAGTTCAAGTACGTAATAACAAAAAATATATTTGAGATCCTCACAACACAACGAGCCCTTTCTATTGATATATGAAAAAGTGACATTAACAAACCTTATTAAAATGACTCTGATTAAAAAAAATACTTTGCACAACTGTTTTTTGGTCATAATTACACAATCCTACCAAATTTCACCTAATTTGGTCCAGTAGTTTCAGAGCAAATTGGCTGTGACAGACAGACAGAAAGTTCGCGCAACGCTTTTTGCAGGTAGAAGCGACGCGCGAATTCACTCTCTCTCTCTAAAATAGTGCCATCTAGCTTGCCGGGGACTATACATTAGTCGATTGATCTCAGGGTTGCCATTGCCAGCCTTATGGTAGGTTTTTTAATTTTATATTTTTTTTAATTCAAATTATCGCCTTTTGTTTTCAGCGGAGCCTGGGGGCCCCTTGTGACCTAGGGGCCCTGGGCTGCAGCCCATACAGCCCTTAGGTAGATCCGGCTCTGCGTTGAGGGATTTTGCTTGGTCTGCGATCTCATTCCATTTGTTAACTTTCACTTCATGGTTCAAGGTTTCGCTGAATTTTCCAAATAAAATGTTTTTATTTTCGAGTATAATTTATTTTAAGAACATTTATTTTTAGTGTATTATTCGTTATAATTTTAACTGCGCTTGACTTGAGTATTAAAACTAAAATAATACTCTGGAAGGGATTGTAAATAAGGTCAAAATTAAATGAGAAGAAAAATAGTTATTTAACTTATACATACATACATAATGTACATAATATGTACATACATTAATAATATTGTAGATCCAAAATAGCTTTTTTGGCCTTTAGTTCACAAAAATTGGCGTTTTGTCCCGGGGATCTCACATGGACTCAGCAGTTGACTGTGAGGGCCTTGTCAATACACAACGTATTGATGAAGGTTATTATGAAGAATTCGCCCAACTGAACGATCGGTACGAAGTCCAAGGGCAGATCTGCATGTTTGCGCGCAGAACGCAATTAAAGCTGCCTCAGAGCTCTAAGGTAATCTGTTGGGCCAAGGGACTGCAATTCCTTGCCTTATCACATCCACAGTTTGCCTGAACGTAGTGACCCATCTAACCTTCGATTTCCGGATTTGCACAGGGCTCAATCGGACTACGAAAGGAGTTTTCTGGAATTTGAAACGTGAAAAGTAGGTTTCGACGGAAAACGCACGCTTCTAACAGTTCGAACCCATGATGTCGTCTGACCTGAGTGGATATAAAATTTAAGATCTACGCCTGCGACCATTCCACCCCGCTACCTGAACAACGCGCACTTCATCCTAATCCTGTTATGTTACAGTGAAAATGTATTTTTTTAAGGCATATTGACGATGCAGTTGCAGCTGCACAAAATCAGTCAATCGTCAATCCTTTTAATAGCTAAAAGGCTTTCTGGATCTTTGGAAATCCCTCTCATTGGCAGATTTCTTAACAAGTCGATTATTTGATATTATAGATATGCAAGTATACCGTCACGACTATCAATTATCCACCCACACCCTTCATTAACGAATATATATTGTACTCGTACAGCAAATGCAACTACATACAGTAGTCCTTGCGAGCTCTTGACAAAATACCAAAGCACTTGGTGCACACCCTAGGCTATACGAGCAAGAGCAAGTATCGAAGGATTAGATTTCGAATATTGTTTCGCATGTCATGTACAGGAATGCATCACATGGCAAATCAATAGCTTCATATCTATAAACGTATATGAATTTACAGGATTTCTAGGATCCTGGATGGATACCATGCCATGGCATCCAACTGCAAAATACCATTGCGTTTGTACTCGTATGTAATGTTCGATTTGTATGTTCTCTCCGACATCACATTCAAACGCATTGCGTTGCATTTTGATTAAATTAAACGAAGGAGTCAGGCTCACTCAGGTAGAATCGACAGGAATTGCGTTGACAGGATTTGGGATGGGATAAGGGACTGGAACTGGAGCTGGATTTGTTGCTGGTGCTGGTGTCTGTCTGCTTGATGGCACAGCCCCTGATAAAATGGGGGTTGTGGTTGCCGAGCGCTGTTGCAATTTAATTCATCAGTGATGTGCGTTTGTTTATGTTTGCACTTGGGTTTGTTTGTGTACACATTGCACATGACGTGTTGTAATTACAAGGATTGATACGCAGGGCGATGCCGGCCCCCGGAACACGATCATAAGTACAGAGTCATAGCAACAGGGACATGAGCATTTGTTGTTTATTTGGATGTGCGGTATGGGAATGAGAATGCAGGAAGCGCAGGGTTTTCGATTCATTTTTCTGATTTCCGATGGATAGTAATGACCACTTTTAACGGATTTTGTTGATTGCGGGATAAATTACTAGAGTGTGTGTGCTTAAGAATTTAAAAGAGCTCCAAATGGCAACTGGATTTGGCACAAGTACTTTACCTATATAAATGAATGAATGAATGAATGGAAAATTGCGATGGGGCTTCTTTGTGCAGCGGACGGACCATCGATGAGGATGCATTTATCGGTATCAATATACGCAGGTGAATTACGTAATTAATTTCAAATTAGTAATTAACTATAAGTTCTTAAATCTCTTCGGAACCGAAAGAAATAAATAGCTCCACCAGCGATACCTATAATAAATAATGAAGTTAACCTGGTTTTATCCGTGTTTAAAGTAAGGGCTTTGGTATATGTATAGGTACTTATATATTGTGTGCATAAATTAGGCTCAAGTCTTAAGTCTTTATATGCAAAAGCATCATTGGAAATTTTAATTGATATAATTTTGGGACGTTTGAGGTCCCAAATCTGTGATTATGTTGGTAGCAAATTATAAAACTTAAGGTTCTTTCTTCTTCTTAAGCATGAACCACACTTGTCTCGTGTGGTATGTTGTGCTGCGGAGTGTCGCTATCGGTTCAATGTATTATGTTTGAACTAATTTTGTCTAATGTGCCGAGCTGTGGTTCCGATTATTGCACCATAGAACGCTGTTTTGCCGTCATTTTCAACTTTTCTTCAAGACTGTTGAATATCAGGCAGAAGATGAGGACAAGACCAAGTATATGCTATTAACAAACAAACATCTCTCCACCGATTAAGGCAAAACGTGACTATTGATAACAAAAATGTCTACTTTGGAGATAATATCAACTCCATGAACGACACCTTAGGAAAAATCCAACAAGGAATTACACTAGGAGACCGCTGCTACTTCGGCTTAGAGCTCAAATCTCCTCACGTGTAAGACGAAGTGCACGATCTACAAAACCCATATACTACCAGCCCTACTTACGGCGAGTCCGAGTGCTTGACTATAAGCAGAACTGGGCTCTTTCGAAAGAAAAATTCTTCCACTGATATTTGGTCCTGTGTGCAAGAGTTGTGAATACAGGAGAAGGTATAACCACGAACTGTATCAGCTGTACCAAGATGTGGGTGCAGTCTGGAAAGCAAAAAACACGTTGACTAGATTGGCTTGGCCACATTGAGCGAATGGACAATAATGCTCCAGCTAGGAGTGTCATCGAATCCCAGCCCCCGGATACCAGAGCACTTGGCCTAGATGACTGGAAGCAGAGTGCTCCGTATCGCGGAGCATTTCGGTAAGTGTGCATATTTAAAAAATCGAAGATGCTCAGCTTAGGAGTTATGTGAACAATTTTTGTAGGCAACTGTACCAACCAAATAAAACAGCTGGACATAATCCTCCAATTTTAAGTATGAAATAAGTCTCCAAAAACTAATGAACCCCATTTTAGGGGTATATTTCATATAAAAAAAATTCCATTCTATTTATGTGAGTAAAATTTTTTAGGTTATATTATGTACATTTTTTTTTTTCCTCACAGCCGACAGACCACAACAGCAAGATAGGTCCATAGTCTCGGCCTAATACGTACATTCTTATACGACCAAACTCAAAATAGTTGGTCTATTCATTTAATAACACATTAATTCTTCATATATCCTAAATTTAGTGGCAGTCAGCTTTTGTTCATTTAAAAAATGTTGTCAATTTAATATAGTAGTTTCACTGAGAGTAAATTAGACCTAACAAAACAAAATTTGAGAGAGCAAATAGCAACAATATTCCTTTCATCTCAGACAAAGATAAGAGCAAAATTGGGTGCAAAATAGTTGATCTAAGACTATTTAAATATAGTTTCAGTTAACCGTTATTAAAAAAATGACAAGCACTGGTTTTATTAATGATTATTGTATGATTTTATACAAGCTAGCGAGAGTTTCATGTTAATCCTGGCGCGTGGCGTTGCATTATCAGGAGACCTAAGGGAATCAATGATTAAAGCGTTTGAAACAGGATTGTCTAGCTACGAAATCCCTGAAAATTTTAATTTACCGCCCTCGTCAGTGCAGAACATAATAACAAAGTTTAAAAATTCTGGAAATGTGGATAATGCGACAGAACGGGACATCCACTAACAGCAAAACCTCGCGATTGCCAAATTTTTAAAGAAAATCGACGATACTTATCTGCTTCAATAACGGTTCAGTGGAGAGAACAAATTCAAAAAAGTGTTTCGGTGGACAGTTGTAAGCAGATGATGAAAAAAATTGGATACAAATTTTATAAAGTTTAATTTAAAATATTTAAGTTTTGCATAAATTACAACAACTTAAATCATTAAAAACGCAGGCAAAAGAAATATCACTACTGACACCTAAGCAAAAGAAAGGCGCCAAACAACTTAAAAATTTGGACTTTTAGTCAATGGCGGTCCGTTAATTGGAGTGATCAGTACAGATTGGAAGTTTGTGTTGGTGATGAACGAGGACCAGTGATAAAAAATGCTAAAGAAGCCTTTCACAACTCACAAGGACTGCCTTAAACAAACCGTAAAGCTCCCAGTATCTCTAATGGTATGGAGGTGCATGTCGGGATGTGGTATGAGTAATTTGCATTTTGTAATTGGGATAGCTAATGCTGTCAAGTACCGCAACATTATGGAACAGGAGCTGCTTCCGTCAATACTACGTCTTCAATATAGCAATGCGGAGTATATTTTCCAACAGAATGGTGCTTCTTGTCATACGGCTAGGTCAATAATGGTAGATATGGTTAACTGCTGAAGCAATTCTTTATTGGAATGGACTTCCAGCAGCCCTAATCTTTCACCAATCGAAACTGTTTGGCACACGATGAAGCAAAAATTGTGAAAGGAACTGCGTCGGACTCTTCAAGATTTAAGATCCACAATTACAAATAATTGGGAATCTTTTGGTGCCGAAGAGTGTCAACAATTAGTTGACACTATGCCAAGGTGCATTATAGAAGCAGTGATTAAGGCCAAAGGTCGCTTAAAAATGTGGTAAAATCAACATAAAGAATCATAGACCAACTATTTTGCATCTAAGAAATGTGTATAAATCGTTATTTAGTTTTGTAAAGAGACTCCATATCAATATTTTATTAAGCCACTTTCTTTTTTTGTCCACTTTTCTTATTTAAAATGAATAGGACTTTATATGTATATCAAAAAATAGTTTTTGTTTCGAAATAGGTTAAGAATGAACACATATTTGCATTCTATCCTCGGTAGACCAACTATTTTGAGTTTGGGCTCGTACCTCAGTAATCCACCCGGCAAATAAGGTATGTTCAGCCTTAAGTTTTATAAAATCCTCGTTTGAAATGGGCACTATCGACCGTTATCGATAGTTAGCTCAGCCTAATAACTATCGAGCAAATTCATTAATTCTTTCGGTTATAGTATAATTTGGATTAAAAAGTTAATTTTTTAATGAGTCCAACGGGTGTGGTAAAAAATAAGACAGGAACTTTTAGATGAATAAAAAAAAATTGCAAAAATTGCGCAAAAAATGTATAGGTTAGGGTGGGTCAAAAAAATCAAGTATTGGTTTTTTTGGATCCGACACATGAAAACTAGTTCCTAGGTACCTGTATAAAGTACTTACCAAATATTAGCTCTTAATATTAACGGGAAGAATATGCTCATCACAGTTTTCCATTTTCAATTTAGTATCATATAAAAATGGTCATATCTTATCAATATTTGTAGGAAATTGAACGCTCTACAAAAATGGTCTTATATACTTTTTTCATTAATCCAACCATTTAAAAGATATTCAACGTCAAAGATTGAAGTATTTTAGGGAAAGTAACTTTTTCGTTTTTAATTTTGTAACTTAATAAAAAATAATTATTGTCAAATGAGTTTCAATTATTTCTATAGGAAATTGAACGCTCTACAAAAAAGATCTCTGTAGTTAATCGATTACTCGAGCCATTCAAAAGATATTCGCAGTAGAATTCCAATGCCTACTGATTTTAGTAGTTTTTCAATAAATATTCCCAATTTACCCAGTTAACTTATGAATTTTGACAATATTCATGAGAATTTGAGTTTATTTCGATAGAATGACGGTTTTCAAGCTATATCTTATATTTTGTTTTAGAATATATTTTTTTTGAATCAATTTTTTAACGATATTTTCTTTTTATAACTTTTATTACAGTTTAGGATTGTTATTTATTATTTTTCAGCGGGTTTATTTAAATTGTCATTTGAATTCCTTTTTTCCACAAAATTAATAATTGAATATTTCGTCGTCGTTCTATGAAAACTCCCTTAGTCCATTTTTTGTGTTTTGAGATATTCGAATTTAAACTTGGAAATTAATATAAAAAAATCCAAAAATTATCAGAATAGCACAATCTCAGGCTTCAATTGTAGAATGGGTTTGGCGTAGCTATTGTGCAATCAAATTTTTTGCAAATGGTTTATCCGAAATGAATTAAATAAGAATTGAATCACATTTTTTTTTTAAATGGACTTAGGGAGTTTTCATAGAACGACGACGATTTTTTGTTTAGAGAATTTGAAAATTTAATTTCGAATGTTGGTAGTTCTGTTACTCAGTACTTGTCATACTAGCGCCATCTGTGGTTTCAGGTCATTTCTATGTTTCCCCTTATATTTCTACATTGCATACATAGTTTTTGGAGCTCTGAGTTGTCTTCTTGTAACTAAAACAATTAACTAACAGCTGAGTTTTAATATATTATTGATTATTGCAATTCGGATGCTAATCATCTAATATGAATAAAGAAATCCCTTTAGTTGGCATACCGATGACGAAAATTCTTGAACTGAAATTACCAACAGTGAAAGAGGTTATGTGTGTATTTTTTCATCAACTTAATATCCTTAAATATTCTGTGAAACAAAGTGCTAAAAATGTAGCAGATCAGGTTATAGAGCTATGGAGAAAAAATGATATTCCGACTTCTAGTAATGATAATGTAGTGAAAAGAATTCTTCGATGACATAACAAATGGTTAAGGATAAAAAAATTGCACGCGTAAAAAATCGCCAGCACAAAAAAAGAAAGAAGCAACATTTCAGACCGAACTCAAAATGTTATTCGATATTGTTGATCAGAAGTCTTTAAAAGTGCTCGATGACCGAATTAAAGACTTATGTATATTTGAATCAAATTTGAATCATTTTGTATCAATACTGTATTAAATTATAAAATTTCATATGGTGAAATAGAATTTTTTTTCTGCTGACATGTTAAATTATATTTCTGAAAAAAAAAAACCTTCTTTTCCTGAAATAGAACATGAACTATCTTAAAATTCAAAAATTAACTGGATAAATTGGGAATATTTATTGAAAAACTACTAAAATCAGTAGGCATTGGAATTCTACTGCGAATATCTTTTGAATGGCTCGAGTAATCGATTAACTACAGAGATCTTTTTTGTAGAGCGTTCAATTTCCTATAGAAATAATTGAAACTCATTTGACAATAATTATTTTTTATTAAGTTACAAAATTAAAAACGAAAAAGTTACTTTCCCTAAAATACTTCAATCTTTGACGTTGAATATCTTTTAAATGGTTGGATTAATGAAAAAAGTATATAAGACCATTTTTGTAGAGCGTTCAATTTCCTACAAATATTGATAAGATATGACCATTTTTATATGATACTAAATTGAAAATGGAAAACTGTGATGAGCATATTCTTCCCGTTAATATTAAGAGCTAATATTTGGTAAGTACTTTCTACAGGTACCTAGGAACTAGTTTTCATGTGTCGGATCCAAAAAAAACAATACTTGATTTTTTTGACCCACCCTAGTATAGGTACTACAAATGTACTCCAAAAAGGAGACATTTTAGGATTTTTGTTAGACATTTAAAACGAAATACACTATTTACGACGAAATAGAATTTGTCTTATATTTAAAAAGCCATTAACTGTCAAATTTCATCAAAGGTTGGCGATGATGTTGATGGATTAAGAAACTTGAAAAAATTGTGGACATTTTGAGATTTTAGGACTTTAGAGTGACATTTGAAAAGAAATAATATATGTTCGTCAAAAAAAAAAAAAACAATTGTCAAGTTAAGACTAAGTATCTAGTGTATAATGCTAAAAATGTCGTAATTATCATGATTAAATGAAATTGATCTTAAAAACAACTATCAACATTAATTTAGACGAAAAAACTTAGTTATACCAATCGAGAAACTAGACGAAAATTTTCAATTTTACTTTAAATGAGTAAAGTGTTTAAATCATATACATAACTACACTTAGTTAATTCAAAACATTTCTTTTTTAATATTACAAAATCTTCTAAAATAAAGCTAATAATGGTTTTGTTAAAATTAAACGAGTATCTGGGTTAAAACAATTACCCAGGATTATTCAATTTTACTAAGTGAATAGATACAAAATTTAGAACTAAATAATCTTCTCGTTTGATTTAACAGAATTCTGATAATCAAAATAATACATTCAATTCCTTATTTTAACTGACTGAAGATAGGTACAATTGTATACCAATTCGGTGAAAATAATCGATCACATTTATTTAATTAATTAACCGAGTTAGGTTTGTAGATTGTGTATTAGCAGTCTTACTTGTTTATTTTTACACGAGTTATACATGTTTTTTTTACGCAAAGATAGGAAAAAAATTCAGAGGGGGGTTCTTTTGATAAAAAAATTTCATAAATATTTATTATACTTGAATTTTACTTGCGACTTATAGGTACAATAAGGCAAGTTATGCATTCGTAAAAAAAATCGTACTTGGGATTTTGATCAAAGTTGGCATAACGATAATAGCGAAGACGAAAAAAGTGGGTCTCGAAATTCTGTCTGTCTGTCTGTCTGTTCCACTACAGCCTAAGCGGCTCGGACGATTTTCGTCACACTTGGTAGATACAGTTTTTGAATTTTTCCCCCACACGTTTTTGTCTTTTTTAACACCAAAACTAACGGTACTTGCCATACGATTTTTTTTCGAAATTTTATAAATATTTTTTCCCAAGAACTGCCCCACACATTTTTTTCTAAAAAATTCAATAAATTTCATTTGATTAAAGCTAGGAAATGGTTGAAAAAATTTTACAAAAAATTGTTATTTTTGGTATAGCCCCCGTTGGACCCATTTTTTTGGTTTTAAGTTTTTTTCAAAAACGGTACAATCGATTTTGATCCCAATAGTTTATATATTATTGTTTATTCAAATTAAAAAAAAAAATTTTTGGATTTTAAAAAAAATTTTCATTTTTTTTTTTCAAAACTCTATATTTCAAAAATCCCTTGCTCGATTTTTTTTTCAAATTTATAAATAAAAGTTTCTTAATATAAGTTAAAAGATGTGAGGAAAACACAATTTATTTTACTTAAAAATAACGGTACCCTCCGTACAAACGTCAAAAAATGATTTTCGAAAATCGTATTTGACTCGAAAACGGTTCCAAGAATTTTTCTAAAAGTTGTTTTCTTTCAATTGCTTTTGGCGATCTATAATTTAATAAAAATTTTCCTACTTACCTAACTTACGTACCATTCTCATTATCGGCATAACGGATTTTAATGAATTTTTTTTATAGAGAAGCTTCTAAGAAGTTTAAAAATTAAAAATTCAAAACTTAAAAAAATACATTTCAATTTTGAAAATTCAAAATTTTCACAATGAAAACTATAATGAGAAATGATAGATAAACAATGTTAAATAACAACAAAAACCTGCCGTGTCGGCGAATTTTTCGCAGCATTTTGGAACATCCTTTAAGGCGAAAGCGGAGCGAATCTTTGTCTTACTACTGCGCGCTCAAAACTCCCATGGAGAATTATTTTTTGCACTAAATTTATTTTTTTTTCACTGGGACTGTGGTGCATACCTCGTGGCTAAAATGCTTGCCTCAATTTGAGATTGGCTTATAATTATTTCACACTTTTAAACATTAATTCTGGAAGTTAAAATGCCAATTGTACCCTGTAGATATTCGTAGGTATATAAAAAAATTATTTTTAAGAAAACTGCGTCTAGGATTCTAAAACTTATTTTTGCAAAAATTCTTTTTACTCCACCAATCGGATGGAATTTTGTTTTTTCAGTTCAAAACAGTTTGAGGTGTCGTTTAAGCAATTGTGTGTTTTTTTTTCGATTTTCTCCAACTACATCCATGTTTAATGTATAAAAGGAATTATCATTAGCAGTGGACGCGTCCAACACCGTAGTAGGAGCATTGAATTGATGCAACAGAAAGTCGATAGAAGTTGATAGCCCCTAAGGCTAGGACCGCACTTGCGATTTCAATCGCACGATTTTTTAGTCGCAAAAATAGAACACATGAATTTAAATGAGAATTAACGCACTTGCTACCAACAAATCATGACGATTTAAAAGTCGCAATTTGTTTCATTTTGCTTGCGATGCGATTGTCGTAAACTTAAATGAAACACATGTACTCAAACGGATATGCCCACACTTGCGATTGAAATTACTACGACTTAAAAATCGTAGTCGCAAAAAGAAATTGGCATGCACGCACTTGCGATTTTTAATCCACGATTTTTTAGTAGCAATAAGTAAAACACATGGCCTTAAATATGAAAGCACGCACATGCGACTTAAAAATCGTAGCGATTATAAAAATGAAACAAGTTCTATTTTTTCAAGCGATTTTTTTGTCGCTACTTGTTTGTAGCAAATGCGTGCACTCACATAAAAAGTAGTGTGTTTTATTTTTTGCGATTAAATAATCGTGCGGCAAAAAAATCGCAAGTGCGTGTATGACAATAATTTGTAGCGACTACGACTTTATAATCGCCTCGACAAAAAATCGCAAGTGCGGTCCTAGCCTAAGGTTCTTCTCTTCAAAGTTAAGCGCAGGTCAGCAAAAATACAGTATACCTGAGATAGATAGCTACTAGTTGCTTACGTGTCCGTTCGGTATTTTCGATACATTCTCGAAGGCAGAAATTTCACATACACACTACACCAAAAATCAGATAACGCATCACCCTGCCAACTTCATAACCTAGATCTCATCTCGCAGTATACTTATTGTATAAGTTATTTGCCAGATCAGACCCTATTTGTAGGGTCAACGATATTACAATATCAGAAACTATGACTAACGAAGCAATAGCCAAAGAGCAAGAGCACGATAGTGAACTCCAAAAACAACAAAAGTACGATTTGCAGATACAATACCAATCACAGTCTTCACTACGATCAGGTCAGGAAGAAGAATTGAAAAACCAAGACGGTATCATGACTATTTGCAGGTGGTGCCCGAAAGACGAACAACACACACGAAGATAGCTAACAAAAACTGAACTAAACGTAACACGAACGAAACGAACGGAAATGATAAGGATACGCGATCGTTGAGTTAGAGTCGGGCTGAGTTGCTTTAGAGTATGTAGAGTGGCAGTCGGGACTAACAAGTATCAATAAATTGATCTGTAAATTTACTTGTGATCCTTTAATAAAATGGATTATGATCTGCCTTTTGACCCTTTGGCTCCAAGCTTTTTTGGCTCCAAGCTATTTTGGCTCCAAGCTATTTAAAGAAGGCGTATGAGCAAGTTCCTGAGACCAAGTCTTGTATTTTAATTATTATTTTAAATAGCCTTATTTTTCGGAATAAAAATTATTGGATAGCTTTATTCCTATTTGTAAGGTTCCGTCAAAATCAGTTCGTTTGTTTCGAAGATAAGGCTTGACTGACAAACAGATATTTATAAAAACTGTTAAAGCTTGCTGTTCAAAAATCCACCAAAGGAAAGGAGTAATTCCAGGCGATTTTACGGAACTAAGGGCATTTTATTGGCTGATATACCAATGAGAAAGCCTGCTGTTCCGAAATCTACCAGAGCAGTAATGCCTGGTGGTCTTATGACATCAAGAACATTATATCGGCTGACCTATTAGTGTGAAAGCAGGATGTTCCTAAATCCAGCAGTAGACTATTACCAGATTATCTTACTGCAGCAAGGGCATTATATTGGGTAACCTACTAGTGAGAAAGCCTGCTGATCCGGATGTCGCCAGGGACCTATGACTTACCGACCTAGTCCTAGTAGAGGTGCTATACTTTCTTATAAAAGAAAGTTCATGATCTTAAAAGCCAGAAATCAATATCAAAACTTTTCTACAGAATTATGGTGTTCAAACACTTTTTCTTGATCATTACCTTCTGTCTAGCTCAGTCTTTCCATCTACACTACACACCTGACTATATAAATACATTTCTTCAATAAGGCCAATGAACCCTCGGGTAATCTCATGATTTTAAGTTCAACAACCTGAAGCGACAACATTGACATCGATTAGTAATTAAAATAAAACCCCATCTCGGTATCAGATAAATAAACAAAAAAATATTTCCGGAGCTCCATCGTACACTGGGGTTTAGTATAACATCCCGCAATACAAACACCCTTTACTTTTGACACCTTCACCAATCCTCACAGATAGATAAATTCGTCTTCTTAAAATAATAAAAAAAGCAGAAAAAACAAATGACTTAACATCCATTAAGACATGTTGGAAAGAGTACGTCCCTTGCTTACAGCCAGCACACACGTGTGTCAAGCAACACGTTCCACATTTTCTCAAATAATGTATTGTTTATACTATTACTCCACATAAATAAAAATCCCAAGAAAACCATGACGAAGATATGTACCTCTGGTAGTCCCTATACCTATTCCAAACAAATCGTCAAATTGTAATTTTGGAGAACTTCGACGCACATTCGAAACTTGTGTCTGTATATCTACACACACCTCAGAACAAAAAATAACTTATCCGGAACAAGGATTATAATGGCTTTCAACGTGTCCAATTTGAAAAAGTCAGCAGATTGCATCCAGGCGCAAATCTAAACAATGCGCCAATATGAATATGACGATGCATAGCGACGACGGCGACGACTCTGTTGCCAAGTCGTCGTCGCTATGCAGCAGCAGCGGCGCACGGTGGCGACACAACGATCATAATGCAACGCAACGCGAGTGGAATTATTGACATTGTTTAGCGGCGTGGTGGCGTCACCGAACACACCCGGCCTAATATTGCCGGCGATATGTTCGATGTGGCAATCCAAAATGCACATGGATGGCGTCGCCATCCATCTAGTCCAGTAAACTGAGCATTATTCAGATGGCATAGACAGGATAATCCATATCTCATTGCTCACGGCCATGGGTTTTTCTAGTTTTATGGGGAATCTTTTTGACGGGTAAAAGATATCAGGGATACCAACAGATTTGTAGATTTTATACTCCTTTAAGGAATTTATTAGTATTCCTGAAAGAAATGCAGTTGGGCACAGCGTTGCCACAATGTTACAATTATTGTCAAAAGTGTATTAAATAAATTAATTAAAAAAAAGTTAAGCAATAGTTCGAGAAGAACCAGGACCTAGTGACTTATACCATTCTTAACCAATCATGTGCATGTGCATATTGCAAGGACTGGAGGGGACCTACAAATTTCTGAAAATTCTCAACGGCTAATGAGCAGCACTTTTCATGACAAGAGACACTCTTAGAGGATTTGTCAATTTCTCGCAAGATGTAGTATACCTATGAAAAGCTTTTTTGCTGCGACTGAGAATCAAACCCAAGACCTTCTACATCATAGTCCAACGAACTAACCATTATACCAAGGGTTACTATTTGCATATCTCAAATGTCAATTGATAGAAAAACCTCTGAAAAATCTTAACTTTTCCACCAAAAAATCGAAATTTTAGATTTTAGAGCTTTTGGAAAGCATCTAGTAAGAAATACTCTAAATAGGTTAAAATATAGTATATTACCCATCTAAAAAGCCAAAAACTGTCAAATTTCATTGGAGGATGGCTGAGATCTCGATGGATTAAAAAACATCTACAAAATCTGAATTTTTCTTAACTAAAATTCGATTTTTTGCTCATTAAAATTGTAGTTTAGGGGCTGGCAAGAATTTGGAAAGAAATATTTTAAAGACGTCAAAATAAATTAGAAATTACTCTAAAATTCGTGTCAAACTTTGAGATTAAAAGAGAGTGAATTAGAATCGTTTTTTTTTTTCAATTTTCTTTTTTGAGTGGCTAGCTATTTTTCATAAAACACGGCTATTATTAAGATGCAGGAGTTGGCTGTACGTGAAAGTATAAGTGAAATGCCGAGTTAGGAATTCATCATTGATTGTTTTCAAGTTCGTTCTTCTAATATTGCTGTTTCTTATTCTGCTCAAAGTCTTGTACATATATCATAAGTAATTAGCTCATAGATACAGTCAACTAAGAATTAAAATAGAAGCTCAAATTGTATCGTCAAGTCAAAAACCAATACTGCAAAATCATGTTTAAAATTTGGAGATCCGTCGAAGGTCATTCCTGCTTCCAATTCAGCTGTTCGTTGTTATAATTGTTCCGGAATTGGCCACTTCTCAGTTTCTTGCACTAAGCCAAAACGTATAAAAAAGGTACCTGTTTTCTATGCGAATCATCTCAATATGTTTTGAGAAATTGTGCGTGATGCAACAAAAATATAGTATTGAAAAAGGGCTCAGGAAATGATATGAATCAAGATTTTCCTGAAATTTTCAAATATAATAAGGTATCACCTTATTTATTGATATGCGTAAGGAACATTAACATTCTTGTTTCTCTTTTTGACACTAGATGTCCGGTTAATATTATGAGAACTTCTACCGTTTCGAAACAATTGATCGTTAGTCAAGTCAAAAATACAGAATACAGATAATTTGGCAAATTTAAACTACGAACTTTTGGTTTAATTCCTGTTAAAATAATCATCCGAGGTCACGTAAAAATTATTGATTTAGTTCCTAACCATTTAATGAATGTTCCTTCCCTTCCTTTATTGTAGGGTCATAATGCTTTACGACTGTTTGATATTAAATTATGTATCAAATCAAATACAATTTTCAAAACCCAAAATTGAACTGAATTCCGATTTAAATAAAATACAAATTTAGAGAGAGTTGGTGCGTTACGTATATACAGTCAAAATCGGTTACAACGACATCGCTTACAACGACATATCGGTTACAACGCCCGGATTTTCCCCTTTTTTAAATAAAAATATTGGTTATAACGACTAAAGCCGACGCAGCTGTTGACGCGACTGCATATTTTTCTAAACGGTAATCTGTTTATCTGTAGATGCGTTGTATGAAGAATTTCGGATACATATGTATGTATGTTGAAGCTTACCGTTTGTTTATACGTTATTCTTTTTGTTTTACGTTTATTATTTGTTTTGAGTTTGTTCAAGTAGGTGGGAAAAATTTATTTATTAATTTTATCGAAGATACTCTGAATTCTGTACGCACTTTAAGAACATTCTTTTTATTAAATAGACATACTCGTATGTACCTCAACAATAACTAAGAAATATAAATTATAAAAAAAAGGGTCTCTACTTGAAAAGAAATTAATTTACTTGACTTCGGTTACAGCGCAGCGACCTATCGCTAAATTCGTCAGTTCCTTGAAGGTCGTTATAACCGATTTTGACTGTAGTTCTTTTGAAGTCAAAGATAACGATATTTTCAGTTCTAGTAGTTTTCGTCAGAACGTCAAAAGCCATCAAGCATCAACTTAACCATGAGTAGATGCTGTTCCTTATCCAAGTTGTACTTGTATCGCTCATTCCGAGCAAAACTGTTAATAATTTTTCTTCCGAAGCAATGAACATAATGTTAAACAAATCGCCTTCCGAAACTATCCTCAAAGTGACTGGCAAACTGGTGAAAATTTTTGTCCGTGAAGTATGGTCTCTGATATTAAGTTCGGTCTTCCAAAAATCAGGTTTATATTTTTAAATATGAAAAGACGTGGTTTGATATCTTAGAGCCTCTTTCTGAAACCCTTTGCCTGAAGATGTTTAGCTGCCTGGCTGAACATTGTGCAGGAGTACTGAAGTACTGAAGTACAGTTGCCGGTATTCATCAATTTCGCTGTTAAAGCTTTTGTTGTAGATTCTTTGCATTTGCTGCGGAGTCTTTCCCGGTGAGCATATTTTCCTTGTATATGCTGGGACATGTTTGTGTGCATGTACCTGTATCTGCTGGTGCGAGGAGTTTTCTGCAACTATTTCACATCGATCAATCGTGTTATCGATATGATTGTTGGTCAGGTTTGTGATGGTGGAGACTTCCTGGAAGGTGACCTTCCACTTTTGAACGAAATCTTCTCTAATTCGTTTTGACGTATGGGATCTGAAATTCGAGAATACGTCGTTAAGTTGGGATCCTGTAATTAGATCTAACCGCCAGATGGCATGAGTCACTACGGTGTTAATCCTAAACTCGGGAATGATGTTTGTAAAGTCGGGCATCATTAAGAAAAAGTTCAGGAGAGACTGACTTCTTGCATAATTTAAGCCTCTGTTGTTGATATAACCACCAGTGAGTGAATCTCGGGGTTGTCTTGCCGCCAGTCCACACTTCCTTGTGCAGATTCCCTGATGTCCAGCCAGAGTGGATGTTATACATTGAAGTCACCCCAAAGTACATAAAGTACGCTGACCGACGCAAAAAAATTAAAACACATGAAATAGTATGGAGGTACCCATATAAACCCTGAGCGACTTGCGGTTTTTTTAAGCGATAGAGCGACGGACGTCGCTCTGCAATCAAGTCTGTTTTTATTTTTCAGTCGATCGCTGAGCGACGAAGTAATTCAATAGAGCGTTTGAGCAGAAAGTTTAAAATTTGAAATTTTTCAAAAGTCTTTTGCCATTTGATTCAAAATTTAACGAGTTTGAAAAACTAGAGATAAAAAGCGACTTTCAGAATGTTATTTTGGCAAAATAAGAAACTAAGCTTAGTAATAAGACCAGCCGCTTTTCTGCACTAATTGGTTTCCTTTGTTTTGTTAATCTTGGTCGAACTTTTTCCAACAGTAAATCAAAAGATTCTATTGACATACGACAGTATTGCCGAAATCGGTCTAGCAGATTAAACATAACTTGCCCTTTCAATATTTATGGGGTGCACATCAAATCTTCTTTTTCTCGATCTTATACATATATAGCTCTATAAATATATGAACGCGGCTTTAAACTAAAAGACTAGGACGAACTGAACTTGACAATGGGATTTTAGCAACTTATTGTTCAGCGATGAGGCTCAATAAATGCCCACTCATCGCTCAGACTCGTCGCTCTATTGCTCGTGCGTGGGCGAAGCCTAAGAATTTTAGCACTTCCTGAATTAATGCTACTTTTTCAATAAATTGCCTAATATATACAAATTAAGCTTGGAAATATTGTAAAGGGTTTTTCAATAGTAGGGGTAGAATTTGGCAGAAATTTTGCACGCGTTGCACTCATTTTACGGTAGACGTACGAGGTGGCCCTTCATAGTCAACTCTTCAACGTTTGGTGGCCAAATTTGAGAAGACCGCTTCTGAAATTGATTGGTCAATATTCGTAGGCCAAGGAAATGCAAGATCGGACGAGAACATCGCCGTGAAATTGTAAAGCGGAGTCCGAGGCTGTCCAAACCACGCCATGCATAAGTACTCTTCCTTTAGCAGATTTAAACTTGGCAAATTTTGCGTAGGGATTTGGACCTGCACCCAAAACAAGATCCAACGGAACCAGGAGCTCAAATTTCATGATCATAGACGATGCCGTTTGTTCGATGACATGGCTTCCGAGCTTTTGGAAGAGGACTCTAATTTCGGCCGAAAAATCATCTTTAGCGACGGGGTGCATTTTTGGATGAATAGCTGTGTCAACAAGTAAAATGGCTATAGATGGAGGCTCACTAGATTACAATGCATCCCCAAGAAGTTGGTTGGATTTTGGGCCGGTTGCGGCGTCATTGGTCCGTACTTTTTCGAAAACGACGTTTGTGAGGCGGTTACTGCCAAGGTTCATGTGAATTGACCCCCGATAGATTGTTTTTTACGGGGTTACCTGAAGTCAACATGTTATGCAAATAAACTACCATCGACCGATTCCCCTAAGGTGAACATAACACAGACCATCGCTCGAATTCAGCCGGGTCTCAGGAAGAGTAATTTGATCACTCAGATCAGTGCCACCGTAACAAGCCGAACGATGTTATATTGCATGCATAAAAGTATACATTGGGCCCATGTATACTCAAATAAAAAAAAATTGATTATTACCTCACACACAGCTTGTTTGATTCCACTTCAACATCCCGCCTGTATTGAAGAACCCTTTAAGACCCTTTCAAGACCTTTTTCACGAATTTATTTTGCATTGCCATATACCAACACATTCACATAAGCCTAACAGCGCCTTCGATTTCAGTGAAATAAAATCCATCCCTGGCTACGTGGCGCTAAAATTAGATGCAAGCAGCTTCTGGTTTCATTCACATATCGCAAAAGACTGGCAGTGGCTGTGGCAGATATACGAAATCCAACATTGCTTGTCGCGCATCACCAGATGGCAATTATGGAATGGTGTGTCGTCCCGCCACACCTTAATCCCGAGCATTTATAGTCCTCTCCGCTCATCGCTCCGCAACATGGCACATCGCTTCGCTTCCAATTCAAATCGACGGGACGCACGGACAAAGTGACTAATGGAAAACTTGTTCATATCAAATTGATTCTATTGACAGGAAAATGTATTTCTCGGTGACTTAAACTAAAAGCAAATTGGTTTTCCTAAATAGGTGGTGGGTGGTGTGGGCTGGGGAGGAGCACGTTATGCTCCGGTCGCCTGTTTATCGAAATTTTAATTGAAGGCATCAACGCTTAGGATTGCCTCAACGACAACGACGACGAACGACAACAAGCCAACGAACGTGTTGGACGACAATTTTACGACCTCAGTACCATGCCGTAAAGCAGCCCTGTCGAGTTGAAATACCGAGCGCAGTGCCCCCTACAACACCACTAATCCCTACCTTCCCGTCAACGGAGCTTTACTGCGTGTAATGAGGTGACAAATAACACGACCAGCATCTCGGTGTGTGGGTGAAAATAGTTTTTTGTTTATTTATTCTTCGTGGATTGTTTTTTATTCTAACGCAAATGAAAGACACAAAAAGAGGATTTTTTTTTAGATTTGTTTCAAATTTGTTTACACGAAAGTGAGTTGGTTCTAAATTTGAATTACACTTTCGGTGGCACGGAATGACGCAGCCGATAATGATGATCATCGGGATCGGAATCGGGATCGTTGGAGTTAATTGTTTAATGGATTTCAGAGGGCGCAGGGAGGCGGTTTGACGGGTCGTATAGTGTATTTGTATAGTGGGGGTTGTTAAACTTCGATGCCGGTGTCTGTCGCGAGCACAGGTTTAGTGGTTTAGTGGAGACACAATGTTTTATTTCGTGTGTATACCTATAGGTTCGCCAGATGTTGCTCAGGTTGTCGTAATAATTTAATGGATCGAGGTGATCACTGAAATAGGGTTTTTACTAAAACCTCCGGATTTGTTACGGCAATAATAAATCAATTTTAATTATTTTATCTATAAGACATATGTACATGCAACCCGAATGGCACAGAACTAGTTAGATGGAATTGATTGATACAAAAGAATTTCTGATGGAACAGTGAATTGAGAATCATGATATTCTAGTCGAAGCGGGGGTAAATTGAAAAGAGTTCTATTTAGGTGCAGATATAAGTTACATAGCTACCAAACACTACACCCATAGCTTAAACGCAGTTAGTTTTCGACACTCTCGAGATAATATTTGAAGTTGTTGCACTTTTATTACTCGCGAATTCAATTATATTTATGAACAATAAAACCGTGACTTTGGGTATTCGTATCCAACAATTATCTATCAAATTGACCGAGTAAAAGATAAATTGCACGAGTCCGTTATGCTTCGCGGTAGCTAAATTTCTTAAGAATGAACAAAAAAGGGGAGACAATTGATGATCTATGAAAATTGGTCGCGTTCGAGGAAAATTGCAAAACTGCAGCAATTAAAGGTGCTACCATTGGTTTTGTTCAGCGTTAGATAGGTATGGGTTTTGGGAATTTTAATTGATTGAGCGCCTTATCCATGCTGTATTAATTGGAAATTCTTTCTCGCAAAACAAATGATAAGTCTATTGTGATACACCTTTCAAAGAAGATGATGCAATCCAACTAGCAAAACAGACTTACAAGGGGCTTCTAAAGATAGATGAAGGAGAAGAAACCCAAGTTAAAAGTTCCAGACAAATAAGCAACAGCAATACTGAACGAGCTACTGTCATCACGGAACTTCCAACAGCTTAAATCACCGAAAAACTTATTGCAAACGCGCATACGCTCATAGGTTCCGGAATAAGCATATTTCGCTAACAATCACTCCTATCCCGAACAAAATCAAAAACAAACAGTTGCAGATCAATCCAAATGTGAAAATTCTGTTTAAAGCAGACAACAAACTGCAAATCAACAATCAACTTTTTGTTCACAAAGTGTCGCGAAGTGTGGTTGCTAAATTAGCAGCAGAGATGACATTTGTAATTGAATTATTTGGCGACGGATGTCACGACGTCACGAGTTCTTTGACTGAAGCGAGGGAACGAAGTTAGCTCCGATTCCAAATTGTTCTTCCTATTCTGGTCATCAATCGCAGCTAGCGCCTCGGCTATACAACTTTTCATAATATTGAGAGAAAAAACAATAGGTAAATTCTGTCGTCTGCCATAATTCAATTATTTTCGAAAAACTAAATATGTATGTATTTGTTCCTATAATATTACTGGCCTTAAAAGTAAACTTTTACAACCAGATTTTTTCAAGTATTTACAACAATTTGATATTATTTTACTAGATGACCCGGTGAACATTTGTATCACCTACATACATATATTTTTAAAAATATAGTCGAAACTCTAAAAGAAATTGTATGTACATTAAATGCAACACGCATAACTCAATCAATTTAAAGCTTTCTGATGTATTATAGTTTTTGGCTTTATTGCAGTGCGTAAATATATGTATAAAGACGATGGTTTTCCGACTCGCGAACACGCGACGTATAATTCCCCATGCGCGAAATAGGGAAACTCTTAGTTCATTTCGAAAACTTTCAACGACTAGCCTTGCGATTTATTTATGGTGATCGCAAAGTCCAGAAGGATGGAAAATTGAAGGCGCTTAAAATTGAGTGGCAAATCTGTTGAAATAATTGGTATACGCGGGATCAAAACATCCTCTCCTTTGTATATTCCCTTGATGATATTGACCTTGATGACGTTATTCATTAGCTGTTTTGCAGTCAGTCTCGTTCCATTACCATTACACAGTAGAGGTTGATTAATGTTACGCAGAATATTTACAACCTGTCCTTCTTTTAATTGTAAATTGTGATGTCTTAGTCTAGGCAAATCAAGGGAATTTAAAAACTCTGTGGGATAGTGCATCCAGTGATCTCTTATGGGCCATCATTACATTCATCGCAAACGATCAATTTACATATCTGAAGAATCTTCGCCATTGTGCTGTTTTTGGTGATGTTGCAAACGGGTGCTTCTTTGATTTGCATGTTTGGTGATAGTTTCAAAGTTTCAAGGCAGAATGTGCAGTTCGTCCACCTTCTAACAATGTTGTAGCTATTCCGGATGAATCCAATGCTAGGGCTACTTCATTTTGCGATCTGATCTTTGCCAAACGCGATAAAATTTGAACGCTGTATTCCAACAAAACAGACCAAAAAGACTGGACTTCATACAACAACTTTTAAACAGACAAATTTCTGAACGCACATATAAATATTTGACAACAAAGTGACAATTTAAAAAAAAAAACAAAAGACATGAAATGTTTCACAGGT
Source organism: Chrysotoxum bicinctum (assembly GCA_911387755.1). Classification (NCBI taxonomy): domain Eukaryota; kingdom Metazoa; phylum Arthropoda; class Insecta; order Diptera; family Syrphidae; genus Chrysotoxum; species Chrysotoxum bicinctum. The sequence continues at coordinate 86,989,642 of OU426989.1, read as the reverse complement.
AAGAGCATTTTGTATTGGAAAATTAAATTGTCATTTTTAGTATCTTCCCCTACTTATTATTTTTGTTTCTCACCGTTTAAACCTTCCCTGAACTTCCACAAATATTTCAAGATCAAAATCGGTCCAGCCATTCTTGAGTTTTAGCGAGACAAACGAACAGCAATTGATTTTTATATATGTATGTACATATATTAGACTGGGCCAAAAAAATTGACTATTTTTTTTTTTTTGAAAGATATATCGAGAATATCATTCAGAATGACAAAAAAAAAATTCGTAAAAGTTTGAGCCCTTAATATCAATTTTAAGAGGTCTATCATCGCTAATTTTGATTTTTAGTCATAATTTCATGTTTTGCGTCAGAACTGACAAAACATTGAAGTAAAAAAAATTCATTTTGACTTACTTTTATATAAAATTAAATTCCCTACAAAAAAGGTCTTATTGAAAATTTTCGTCAGACAAGCCGTTTTTGAGTAATTAAGCTTAATAAATTGTTATTTTTCTTCGATTTTACTTTTTTAATTTGGAATTTTGTAACTAACGAAAAATAACAATTTATTAAGCTTAATTACTCAAAAACGGCTTGTCTGACGAAAATTTTCAATAAGACCTTTTTTGTAGGGAATTTAATTTTATATAAAAGTAAGTCAAAATGAATTTTTTTTACTTCAATGTTTTGTCAGTTCTGACGTAAAACATGAAATTATGACTAAAAATCAAAATTAGCGATGATACCCCTCTTAAAATTGATATTAAGGACTCAAACTTTTACAAACAATTTTTTTTTTGTCATTATGAATGATATTCTCGATATATCTTTCAAAAAAAAAAATAGTCAATTTTTTTGGCCCAGTCTAATGTATAGATCAGAAAATTTTGAAGAAGAAAAAAATAATCGAAATGAATTCTCAAAAAACTTCATAGATTTTAAAGTAATGTTTACACCTGCGATTAGATAAAATATATATAATGGAAGAGCCAGTGGGGGTATATTATATGGAATTAAAAAATCTTTGTTCGGTAATTTAGTTAATTTTAAAACTATTGAAAGGAAAATCATCTTTCAACACAAACTATCTACTATATAATTCTTGTGTACTTAAATTGCAATAATTGGTTAAACGAATTAGACGAACTTATCGACTTTAGGAATAACGCTTCTTTTGAAAATATATTGATAGTCAGAGATTTAAATGCTAGAATTGGTTGATGTCAAAATCCGTCTATTAACTTTTTCCGGCCGCTAGCCAGTTTAACTGAAAGTAGAAATTCTATAAAAATGAAATTTATAACCGTAAAGGACGGTATCTAATGAAGTTTATTTTTTGAAGTTTTGACAATCTGTTATTGATTTTCCTGCGATATCAGGAAACTGGCTGAGCATGCTCGAACACTTTTGATTCGCACTAGTAAACTATTCGGGTCATTTCCCAATAGTTATTAAAATACAATTAACGGAGGTAAGCCAAGACGCTACACCTTCAAGATTTAATAAGCTCCAGTGATCGGAGAGCAATGCAACACTATAAAAAAGACTCTTGGCTAGTAACTCACACATTTGATTACCTAAAGCTTCTCAGAACTCCAAATTTTTCAAAAATACTTATCTTCGAATAAATAACTAATATAGAAAATGTGTTCAACTAAGAAAATTGCTTATCTGAGAAATGTTGCTAAAAAAACCGGAGAATTGTTCCAACTCTAAGGATAAAGTCCGCGACCCTAGTACTCTTTAGAAGCCGAGACGCTAGCACCTCATTTTAAATCTCTGCTCTCGTTTGGTGAAGACATTCATACCTTCGATTACGCACTAACTAATACATATAACCGTTAATGAACTGGACATACTCGTAGCTATCTCAATACCCGAATTGAAGTCAATACTCCAAACAATTAAAAACAATAAAGCTCCTGGTATGGGCGGCATACCAGTCGAGTTTTACAAAAATAGTATAATCGATTTTAAAAATTATCTCGCTTCTTGTTCAACAGACTGTAAGTATAATGATGAATTTGTTCTCAGTAATTTCAAGTAATCCGTTATTTTTGCTATCTTTAAAAAAGGTGATGCGAATGGTGCAAAAAATTATAGCGGCATTTCTATCCTAAGTACAATAAGGAAAACGTTTACAGCAATTCTGAATGAAAGGCTTATTAAATGGATTGAGAATTATAATCTTTTAACAATCTTTCAAGCTAGTTTTTGCATAGGTTTTTCTACCATGGACCATATCTTTGCTATCTCAAGTATTGCCAGAGACTTTATTGACAGGAAAAAGAAACTTTATAGTTGTTTTGTTGATTTTAAAGCTCTGTTTTACAAAGTCAATAAAGAGGCTTTAACCTACAAACTATCTTGTATAGGTTTGTCACGTAAGTTTCTCCAAATCTATGCCAATTTAATTTCATCGACATAATATTCAAGGGTATGGGAGGGTCTCACGTTCTCGAACCCATTTGAAACAACTGTGGGTGTTCCTGAAGGATGTATCCTTAGTCCATTATTTCTTGCCTAATCCATAGATGACGTCTGTGAAATTCTTCCTGGGGGAGTTAATTAATTTCGTCAGCTTTAAAGTAAAAATCCTTTTATACAAAAAATATTTTTTCGAATATTTTTATATACTCGTAAGTACAATCTTATTTTAAATTTAAGGGAGTTCCTGTTAGAAAATGTTGGTAAAACTCGTTAGAGTCATTAATAAGAAATTCGAAAATCAAAGAAACGGTTTAATGATAGATACCGTTGATAAAATTTTTTCTCAAAATTGTATTGAACAAAATGTAGCACATGTACATTTACATGTATATACATAGGTGTAATAATAATTTTTGTATCAAAATCGTTAGAGCCGTTTTCGAGATGAATTATATTTTGAATTGCGGGTGTATAGGGGGTACCATTAATTTTGGAGCTAAAAAGAAAATTTCAATTTCTCCTCTTGGGAATCACCGAAGGCCCTTATGTACAGAGAGTGAGGAAAATTACTCCAGTATCTTAGGTTGTAGATCGAGGTACAGACATACAGACGAGCAGACACACAGGACAGACAGATAGAATAGCGAGAACCACTTTTTTCGTCTTTGCTGTCGTCGTAATGTCAATTTTGATGAAAATCTGGAGTTCGATTTTTTATCCAAATGCAGAACTTGCCCTATAGTACCTATAAGTCGCAAGTAAAAATCTTTAAATGCATTACAATGTAATTATAAGTCAAATTTTATGTTTAATAAAAATCGTTAGAGCCCTTTAAGAAAAACAGTTGAACGTTCTAGATGAGCTAAGGCTGGGAAATTGGAATATTTGGTTTTAGGAAATTAAAATTGACAAAAAACCAATACTTCGACTATAATCGAGTTGAAATTGGTATAGTACCAGGTGTGAGAACAACGGGTCTAGTAACTTATTTCATCAACCATTCCTCTGTCCCTCTTGTAAGTTATTTGAAACGGAGGAGTCCTTTAATTTGTTGCCAAATTCTTGTAGATGTATTAGGCTGGGATTCCAGATCTTCAGTATGACAATCCAAGGCAAATTTTTTTTTTAGTACATACCTTAAAGCAAACTAATGTGTTTTCTTGTGAGTTTTATGTCAGAAGGCTATATGAGGTTTTAATATAAAATGCATAATTTATAAATTGTTTTAAACACAAAAAAACAAAAAAAAATGGAAATCTTGTAAACCCAACAAGTTTATTTTTTTTAAACATTCAATTCATGAGAAGGTAATGGAAAAACTTTTCCTCTCGATGTGTGCATACACATCCATGGTATACTGTTACATGGTAGTGTCCTGTCATAGCAATAACGCTTTCCGAAAAGCACTGTCACTTCACATCCTTGTTATACCCTTGCCCTGTCAAATGTCGTGGCTATATCAAAAGCTTACCAACTAACGATGACGTTCGCAGACTCACAACATCTTGACAAGTTCTCAAAACGAACGAGTTCACTATTTCTCGGAAATATATTATGAAAACGTGCCCTATCACAGCCAGATATAGCCAGCCATCCACAGGCGAAGCTCGAGCAGCAGAACTTTTCAATCCTGTCAGATGAAAATTTAATAACTAAATTTCAAAATGTCCAACTTTCTACGTCGCCGTCGTCATTGTCTTCGTCCGGCCAGGCCGGAAGAGTCGAGAGTAGCAGCAGCAGATCCACTCATATGAAGCTCCATTTAATGGTGAAGATTTTTAGGATATCAGGTGGCTGGGGATGGCATCTCTCCACAATCGGGTTTTGAACGCTTATTTACCTCATACATCGCTTGACGCTGACTATGGAGCAATGATGATGGATTGCCGAGCTGATATCCTCACTCACATCGAGAGGGAAAAGAATTTTTTAGCCGAAAACTCATTCTCTATTGTGGACCAAATGAAAATGAATTTCAATCATCCTCCAGCGTCATGATGGCCTGGGAAGGGATCACAGGACTCGGGACTGGGACCAGAGAGTGTCCTAATGGTATTTGCATTGCGTTTTAGGTTTATACAAACTTTTTGAGATCTCTCGAAATCCGAGAGACAGATTTTAATTTATTAAAATATTTCCAAAATGATGAGGGAGCAGCACCACCAGCCCCGTCCATATCATAGAGAGCTTCTTCTTTCATATCCGTAGGTAGAGTATCCCTTATTGAGTGGTATATGCTTTGGATCGGCAGGGTGGCAGTCGGTGCTGGTGTAGTATCCTTTTCACGATGTTCAACGGAGTTCAAGTTACAAAATGTTGTAATTTGCGGTCCTGTTTAACCCTGTTTTGGATTTTAATAATGCTTGTGTACATGAATAAATGATAGAATGGATCAACATTTAATGTACCTCTAATTGGGGTGTGTTTACCGCAGGGTAGGGGATGGTAATCTACTATGGGGTTGAAATTGATAGTTTTAGCTTTACCTAGGTACAATATGGGAGATGTAATGGTTAAATCCAATGGACCCAAATTAAGTCTTAAGTGATGTGCCTGCATGGCGAATGAGGATGAGTATACAGGTAATTTGGGCTTTTGTTCCAGGAAGAGATTCCTGGTTTTTGGAATTAAACTAGAATGCAGTATTGCAGTAGTGCAGTTATAAAATTCGACATAGAGCTGAAGAATTTTTGTTCGACTGCCAGTAATGCAATTCCTTACTAATCAACAAATGATAGTTTTGCTATAAACGTAAAAACCCAGAGGCAGATGCTTAAGCACCCGTAGTTGCCATATCAAAGTCAACAGAGAGTATCTGACCGAGAAGATCTCTGCTGTGTATTTACTTAGCAAAAGCCATCGATAATAATTATTGGTTCCAGTATCACGAGTTTAACAAAGAAGTGTACGAAATCACCGTAGGCTACCATAGTATGGCTCTAGCCATTCTACAGTTGTATGATGCTCGATGCTCGACAAAAATGTGCTCCAGCGCAAATCAAGAACAGCTAGGGAAGGATATCGAACACAACGAATAAAGGATAGAATCCCACCCAGAATAAAGATGGCGTAGGCAGCCTCCCAGCTCTGGAAGATCGAAGAGTCTCACGATCGAAACAACACCCGGAGATTTTATCCAAAAAAAACCAGGAATTGGTCTGCTGGCCTAAAGACCAAAATAGCTGCTCTTCGAAACACCTATGGGTAACCTGGTCGACGAATCACAGGAATTAGTAAATGAAGGTATAAATGTGTCAGTGTCTTAGACCGTTCTATCATATTTTAGTCGGCAAGTATCAGTGTGGCTTCCGGCGCGCGGCACAACAGATCGACCATAGACCCTTGAAAAGTCCAACTAAATTCATGAGTTCATCAAATTCAAAGCCACATTTTGAGAGCGTTCATCGTCTGGAGCTCTACGAGTAAATGGCAATGGCCGAACTCGGGATTCCGGGAAAACTGATCAAATTGTTCCACGTGACATCGGAAATACGTGGTGCAAGCAATGTGCAACTAAGGGAATAGCTTTTTTGAACTGATCCAAACATGTGCAGTGTTTCAGCGAGTAGATGCGCTTTCATTTGACTTCTTCAATCTCGTTCTTGAACAGATAGTTCGAATGGCAGTCGTTAACACGCTAAGTTTCCAACTTTTGTAAAAGAGTTCTTGACGGTGATTGAAGATCACGCGAGATTTGTTGGTTTTGATGTGCGAATAAATGAGGATAAGACCAAGTAAAAGATGGCCAAATACAAGTTTCTTTTTAAAAATGCAATACAGTGAACAACACTAATTTTTTTCCAGGTATTATGGTTTTATTAGTAAGAGGAAGTATTTCCATTAATTATGGAACAGCATCATTCAAGTGACTGCCTTGGTTGGCTTCGCAGTAGCGCATCCTGATTTTGTAAGCGAATAATGCAAGATCTTTGTGCAGAATTCTTCTCAGGCTAGTGCGTGAGAGATCGATGGCGGGTTGATGTTCATGAATTGAGTCTCCCACCTTCGGCTACAGCAGTCATATTCTCGTCTGTACGACGACGGGGACCATGAGTGTTGTCCACTTCCATACCCGACTCAAGAACATTTTGCACAAACTTGGGTACATTAAGATGGGTTGGTGCTTCATTTCAAAATCTTCTTTTCGAAAAACCCGCTGTTTGGGCTTCACAGCACTCACTTTGGAAATAATTTTTCAATATTTCCCAACGTTTTTCAAGCGAATTATTTAGTTCGCGGAGATATGATACTGACTTGCTGCCAAGATTATTAGCGGGAAAGAACTGTCAGTGTCAAAATAACCTATGATTTAAAAGAAACAACTAGATGGCCCACCCTCTTTCGAAAGACAAATTCTTCGACGATAATTGATTCTGTGTGCGAGGAAGGCGAATAGAGGAGAAGATATAAGCACGAACTGTATCAGTTGTACCAAGATGTGGATCTAGTCCAGAATGCTACAGCCAACAAAGTCTTCCAATTCCAGCCTCCAGGTTCAAGATGAAAGCCGAGACGAAGCCATCGCGGGTAACAAAGTGCTTGACCTAGATGACTGGAAGCAGCCTGCTCTAAAATCTTTAGAGGATGAAAAACTGCCGTGTCTCAGGCAGAGGCCCTTAATGTATCGGCAGCTGGATCAGTGATTAAATAAGTGGATGTATTTAAGCAAGATGCCCAACAGTCCCCATAAGAGCGTATTGCCGAGCGACTCAAAGGGCAAGGTGATAATGCAGTCAAAACAGAATCAATAACACCACTCAAGCAAGAACAATTAGTCCTAGCTAGAAGAAGGTTAAGAACAGCATGACCAATTGATCTGATGGCTCAACGGCGGAGTTCCTTAAATACGCAGTTGAAATGTTCATATGGGAGATGCACTAAATGATCAACTAATCATTTTTTCTACGGCGAGAAATTTAGCAGACATATGCCTCGATGGTTCTTGCACGACATGAAATTGCTGTTCATATAAAGGGAATGTTTCTTTTCACCCATACCGGACTAGAAGCATTCCCGCTGGAAGTACTATCGGCTTCACAACGTGCCCCATCTACAAAAACAGTGATTCCATATCTTGGAAGAACAATCGAAGCATATTTCTGCTTAATTGCACGGCATTGCATACAAGATTACGAACAACGTGCTCTGTGGGTGTCTCAAGCTTTTCTGTAACACTTTAACGGGCAAGTGTCCACATTTTCATTGTGCACCAAATCTTGGAAAAGTACAACGAATTTCAGTCAGGGATGTCACGTCTTTCAATACTTTGTATACTTCGAAGAGTGGAGCTCTATGCTCAACTCCCTCCGCTGCACTTGATGTTCTGTTTCATCTCATACCGCTAGATATCTCCTCGCAGTGGATCAACAATGATATTGGCCACTCCACTATATACTGAACTCGTTCAGATGTGTCCATCCTTTCCCGGTCTGCCTGGGAAAATGGATCCCTTTTGATAGACGAAGCGATTAATTTCTACACAGATGGATCTAAAACCGATGACGGGGTCGGTGGAGGCGTATACTCCGAAAGATTAAATCTTTGTCTATCTTTTCTTCTTCCCAATCACTGTAGCGTGTTCCAGGCAGAGCTTCGAGCGATAAAAGAAGTCCTCTCTTGGTTCAAAGAAAACGTGATATCGACTACTGATATACGTATCTTCTCAGACAGTCAAGCTGCCATAAAGTCATTAGACTCTGTCTGCTGCAGATGTCAAAATAGTTTAATATTCACCTTATATGGGTGCCGGGGCATAGAGACATTCCAAGAAATTGTAAAGCCGACGAACTTGCAAAAAACGGAACAATATTACCTTTGTTGGATAGCAAATCTAACATCGGTATACCCCTAGCTACTTGTAAGCTTGTGCTAAAGCATGATACCATAAAGAAAGCTAACCATAGATGGACCAGCACCCCAACTTTCCAGTCTACGAAGATAATTTGGCCATTGTTTGATGCTAAACGTTCAAAACAACTAATTTCTATTGGTAGATTGCATATTAGCTCCGTTATAGGTGTCCTTACTGGACACTGCCTAATAGGAAGACATGCTTTCCGTCTTGGAGTTCCTGCAAATTATTTTTGCAGAAGCTGTTCTTGTCTTGCCCTAGCACAAAGACGTAGACTCCACTTGGGAGACTTCTACTATAACGATCCTAGTGATCTAAGAAATTCCGACATTCACTGTGTCAAACGCTTCATTGTTAGCTCCAAATGGTTTAACGAGTAAGGGTGATTTTCGAACTCCTGTTGTATCACAACGAATCAAATATTGGTCTTATTGTGTGTTGGTTTTTCCGGTGAGCAGACACCTTAACCTTACCTAACCAAACCTAACCATACGTCAAAGGCGCGATTTAAAACATTCACTGTTGGGGACTCTTCATAGCAAAGGCTGAAATCTGAGCCCATAAACCCGGAAAAACTGATTCACCTGTATCACTTTCAATGTGCAACTAGAGAAGAACTCCATAAATTTCTTAAGCTCAGTCTAGGAGAAATTGTTGACAGGGTCTCAACATGGAAGGTACAAGATTCAATCGATTTGTCCAATAGGAACAATATTGAATACATCACCTTCTCTCAATGTTTACGGCAATTGAAGAACAGCTTAAAATTGTTGGTAGTATTGACGTTAGAGAGGTTGATGCTACATAGACATATCAACAAAAAAATATCTGTCAATTGACAAAACGTGACTATTAAGCAACTTCGAAGGAAGTTGATGAGCTCATCTGCCTGGGAGTAAGCAATAACTTTACTTAAAGGGACCCCTTGGCATAATAGTTAGTGCGTTGGACTGTCATGCAAAAGGTCTTGGGTTCGATTCTCAGCGGCTGCAAAACAGTTTTTTCAGGGGTGTACTGCTTTTTGCGAGGAATTGACAAATCTTCTAAGATGTCTTGTCATGAAAAGTGCTGCTCATTAGTTGTTCGGAATTATAGGTCCCCTCCATTGAGAGTTGCAAGTCACTAGAAACTAGTTCTCTTCAAGCTGTTGCACCATCAAATTCATTCAAACGAGACCTCAGTAGAGATCTCGGCCAAGAATTACTTTTAAATTTGGCGAAACAATTGAACATAACCCTTATACTGTCTGTCATGATACACCTTTGATTGTTTGGACAATAAGAAGAACGGAGAGCAGTTGTTGGCCTCTTTCGAAAAAGAAATTCCTTGTAAGATATATGGTTCTCTATGATTCTGTGATGTACCCAAAAAAGTCTTTCAATCGTCCAAGCTATATCACTATATCGTTATCGGTTGAAACAACCCGGACCCGGGAATATCCCCTTTCAATGAAGAACTGAAAGCGTAAGCTAGTTTCAAGTTCATTGTGATTAATTTCTGTGGTGATTTTGTTTGGATTTGCAAACGTTTTCCGTTCGTTTAGAATCTCTGGCTTCTAGAGCATGGTTGTATACGGTTTCGGCTCCCAGAAATTAAGCCAGAGAAAATTACGCCAGTTTTTTATTTGGAAAAAATACCAAAATTTTGTTCATACAAGTTTCCTGGGAAAACAGCTCAGACTTCTATGGCAATCTTTCCAGAATTTCAGGCATTCTTTTCAAAACAAGTTTCGAAAAAACAGCAGAAATCGAATTTCTGGCGTTTTTTCTTTTTTTTTTTGGAAAAAAGCCAGAAAATTGTATTTTACATTAATTGGAGTAAATAACTAGCTGTTATGTACTGTTGCCTAAGAAAACTGTTGCTACAGGCGCCTGCCTGTGAGTTTTGGTGATTTTTTGAAAAAAAAATGCTCTTTTTTAAGGCTTAAAAATTGTATAAACTTAGACTTTAAAACAAATGGCAGGAAAATTTTGTATGCCATTATGTTCTGTTGTTATTGTGCTCTAAGAAAATGTTAACTTTTCTTGCTACTTCTTGCTAACCTTCAAAAAATTTCACTTTTTGTGGGACAATGTCAAACCATTAAAAATGAAAAATTTTTCGAAAAATGGATTTCTTTCGATAGAAACTTTAAAATTGAAGGTGTTATTCAATTTGTATTAAATGAATTGAAAATAAAAAATTGTCCTGGTACAACTAAGAGTGATTTGGCGGAAAAAGTGAGACTTTTTGACAAAAATTTGGAACATAGGTGGAAACATTGTACACGAAACCGCGCTGTTTTTCCAAGACGCCACGGAGTCTGGTTAAAAACTTATTTTATTCTTCCAAAAAGCTTTCTCAATTTTCTAGAAAATGCAATATCTTGTCAAAAACAAAGTAACCAGCCGTGGAAGACCGCTAAAAGCAGTTTCTGATTTATCCCAGAAAACTAAAAAACGCAGGGTTTGTGAGCTTTTAGAATCTACCTCTACTGAAGAGCTACATTTTGCGATAAAAATGTCAAAGCGTTGATCAGGTGGTAAACCCGAAGAAGAAGAAAATAAAAGAATATTAACACCACAAGAGGCATAGGCATCTAGATCTTTCTGAACAAAAATACAATGTAGGTACATACTGCGTTCGGTTGTCAATGCCTTACATAAGAATTGATTTCCGAGTTTATATAATTTGAGAAAAGCTAAAAAGTTGATGCTTCCAATTAAAAAAGAGGTTACCGAAAATTCGGCCGCAGTTGATCTTCAGGAACTTCTTAACAAGAATGGGGAAAGTATTGTTGAAATTAGGAATACATCATGACACAACTGCAACGCTTATTTGCAAATGGGGCTTTGATGGGAGTTCTGGCCATAGCCAATATAAGCAAATTTTTAGAGATTCAGAGAACACAGATAAATTTCTCTTTTTATTAGCATTATCGCCTTTGAAATTAGTCGATGATAGTTCTGGCATGCATGGAGTTTTGGAAAAGCCCACGATCTTCTTCAACCATGTTTTGTCGACCAATTAAATTTATGTTTATAAAAGAATGTCCAGAGCTTGTGAGAAATGACGAGGCTAAAATGAAATCTCTCATAGGTAAGAATACTAAGCGTTTATTTTTGTGTTGTAGTTTGCTAAATGTGATTAGCATCAGTTTATAATTATTATTAAACGTTTTTACCAGAAAACTTCGAATTTATAATTGTGTGTCCAAGTGTGTCCATTAAAATCTGTACTGTTGTGCAACGCCGAAAGAAATGAACTCACTTCAAATTCAAGAAAAACCAACAAAAGAAGAAAACTTTCGGTTCGGACTCTCTACCATGCATTCATATGGATAAGATGTTTTGAATGTCTATTACATATTTCTTATAGACTGCCATCCAAAAGATGGCGAGTACATGCAAGTTTCAGAAAACAAAACAATTTTTAACGAAAGAAAACGTCACATTCAAACATTGTTCAAAAGTAGACTGGGTCTCATTGTTGACAAGTTCAAGCCAGGATTAGGGTCAACGAATGATGGAAACACCGTAAGAAGTTTTTTTCAAAATTCTAAAATTACTTCAGAAATAACAGGACTTGATGAACAACTCATTTATAAATTTTCAATCATGGCTTCAGGATTCTCTATTGATACAAATACGTTTTCTGAATTGCTTTCTGAAGTTAGAGCTAAATATCTTGAGCTCTACAGTTGGTACTATATGCCTATAGGTATCCATAAGCTTCTGATATACGGTCCAGATATAATTTCATCTTTTGAAATACCTATAGGATAGGTTTCTGAAGAAGCACTAGAGGCAAGTCACAAAGAGTTCCGTAGAAATCACCTTTCTCATACATGAAAATCATCCCGGATCATTACAAATAAGGGCCTACTCACATCTGACAACATTACTTTTAAAGTCTGATCCTTTTATTTCTAATCTAAGAAAAGCGGATTCAAGACTTTCAAAAGTGGACCAAAGTGATATCAGGCCATACATCAAAGTGGATGATAAATTTATCATCTTCATGAATTATTCTTGAAGACTCTTATAGTGATCTTTCTTCGTAAAAGTTTATGTATCTTTAATTTTTACTTGCGACTTATAGCTACTGTAAGGCAAGTTATGCATTCGTAAAAAAAACGAACTCGAGATTTTGATCAAAGTTGACATTACGATGATAGCGAAGACTAAAAAAGTGGGTCTGGCAATTCTGTCTGTCTGTCTGTCTGTCTGTCGGTTCGACTACAGGCTAAACGGCTCAGACGATTTTCTTCAAACTTGGTAGATATGGGTTTTGATTTTTCCCCCCCCCCACGTTTTTTTTTCTTTTTTTTAATATCAAAAATAACGGTACCTGTCATACGAATTTTCTTCGAAATTTTATAAATATTTTTTTTCTCAAAAACTGTTTGACAGATTTAAAAAATAAAAACACAGAAAAATTTCATTTAGTTAAAGCTAGGTAATGGTTGAAAAATATTTTCCGAAAAATGGTTATTGAGGGTACCCCCCATGGAACCATTCTTTTGGTTTTTGATTTTCTCAAAAACTGTACCTCTGATTTTGATCATTTGTTTTTGCTTAGGCCCCCCAAAAATTTAAATAGAATTGTGTATTCAAATTTTCAAAAAAATTTTTTTTTTGATTTTTAAAAAAAACTTCAAATTTTTTTTTTTTCAAAACTCAATATTTCGAAAACCCCATGGTAGATTTTTTTTTTTAAACTTGATAAATAAAAGTTTCTCAATATAATCTACAAGATGTGAGAAAAAAAAAATTGTTTACCTAAAAATAAAGGTACCCACCATACAAATGTTAAAAAAATTTTAAAAATGGTTTTCAAAAATGGCATTTTTCTCGAAAACGGCACGTAGAATTTTGATAACATTGTTTTTCTTTTGATTAATTTTTACGATCTTTAAGTAATAAAAAAAAATTGAAATTAAGATATTACAGCTTGTAGGTACCTACCATACAACCATTTTTTCGAATTTTGAATTTCTCATTATCCACATAACGGATCTAAATGAAATTTTTTATAGAGAAGCTTCTAAAAAGTCTAAAACACATTGCATTTCAAAACTTTAAAATAAATATTTTTTGAATTAAAAAAAAAATCAATTTTTATCTTTTTTTGAAAATTCGAATCTTAGAAACAGCTCAATATTTTTTTTGTAATTTTAATTTTTATTCGAACAATAATAAAAACTTTAAATTGGCGTACCAAAATTTTTTCTTAAGAATCTTTTAAAAAGTTTGTATATAAAAGCTTTTTTTAAGAAACCACTACAACGACTTATAATTTTTGTTCTTGCATAATTTTTTTGTCTCTTACTACTAAAAGAATTTAAAAAATTAATTTGACCCTTATGAACAGTTTTCTCTAATAACATTCGGTTTTTAAATTCCTAGTCTATAGGAGCAAGTTCGTGCGACCCAGTCGTGCATTTTATTTTTCCTTATTATTGAAACTATTTTATATTTATTTTTGTGAGCAATAAAAACATCCCTGATACTGTGGTTGTTTAATATATTTTAACTTCTGTATAACATAAAAATCAAGAGTGGGCGTGGAAGGGGGCGTACAAATTCCTTAAATTTAATAAAATCTGCAATTTATTTCATTTATTAAACAATTTTAGTGCACATGTTACATTACTTTCGAAAAACTGATTTTTGTCCACTCTATCCATACAATCGACGCACTGTGCGACGCGACGCCGACGGTGCGGTGAGGCCGCAGCACCCCGCGCGTTGTGTGCAGTAGAGCCCAACCCCAGGTGACTGATATTTGTTTTATTTTACTTCATCACATTTAAAGTGTATTCTTTGAAAATAAAAAACATTTTCTAGTCCAATTTTCAACATTTCTGGCTTATTTTCGAAGATAATTTCTGGCCCTTTTTCCAATTTTGAGCAAACAACATTTTCTGGCGTTTTTTCCCCAAATAAATTCTGGCGTAATTTCCGGGAGCCGATTCCTAGACATCCTCGCCATTTGAAGGCTGACCAATTTAAGACCTTTTGTGATAATTTGATTACCTTCAAAATCACCAATACGCCTGGACATATTGTACTCGTTAATCTTCCTCGAATATGCATTGCAAGTTTAAAAATACTTATATCTTTTTATCAATCCATTACTACCCCATTTTGCGAGTACCTATACTTTTTTTTCGTAATTCCGATTAACGCAACAAATACTCATTATCATCCACGCCCTTAAGGCTCCTTCAAGTAGCCCAAAATAAATTGCTTTTCAATCCGAGGAACATCCATCTCAACGCTTGACAACAATTTCCTTGCCTTCATCTTAATTGTCTGCTAACTGCCATTTAATCGAAACGTTTAATCACACCAATTTAATTAAACGACCTTTCGAACACAATACAAAGTGGCCGGTGTGTCGATATTGGCGACGGACGCGACGACGCCACGCTTTCATCTTGCCTAAATGTCTCACACAGTCTTGTTGGGATATGTCAGTTTTTTTGTTGGGGGGGTTGCTACCTTTTTATCGTCAAGAGCGCAAACAATTATTACTTAGCGGCCCAAAACGGTAATTGTTAACATTATTTAAGTAAACTGAACCCATAGCCCGAGGATGTCAATCATAATTCATGTTTACACGTTGCGGCCGAAGAGGATACCGCGTGCTCGGTCGGTTAGTTTAGTTCAGGGCTAGCAAATTATTAATAAAGAAATTTATTCAAGCTGTCGGGGTTTAACTTGTACGTATAGCCCTTTCTGATCGAGAGATGCTGATGAGATGATGAGAGATGAACGGACGAGCGGCGCGAAGGCGGTGCGGTGGCAGCGGCCGGCGTGTGTTGTCCCAAAAAAGGAATTTGTTGTTGCGACTCCGATGTAAGGCTGACTAATAATAGCAATGAAGTAATAAGTGTTTAACATGACGTAAACTGCCATTAAAGGACTCGTTACGGGCGGAATACAAATTTTCTGGGCAAGGACAGTCCCAAGGAACGGAATTTAATTACGAAACCCTTTGGGTTCACCATAACGAAAAAGTAGACACACAAAAGCGAACAGGAAGACATCGTCGTCGTCGTCGCTGATTATAAAAATCCACCGGAATAGCCTGCGTTGGTGAAGACTGGGTTAGGGTTAGGTTGCATTGTTCCATCAGCTTGGCTCCTCATTACCCAGGTGTGTTGCACATTTTGGTGCACAAGCACAAGTATAGGCCAAAAGAGCCGCCAGCTATGGCGCGGCGCATTGAGTCAATTTCGCATTTGGCCCCGAAACGGGACAGACTTCGATTGCTGTTCGTTCATCGTTCCAACTTGGACACCGCCACGCCATCACCATCGCTATCGACACTCAGCTAGGTATACCTACTCCGGGTAGCAGATGGTCTTTCATAATTCTGGCTCGCAGAAAATGGAGTTTATACATGTTGACCAATCACTTGCTATCGGGCAAACGTATTTCATTGCGATTTCGAGCGCTGCAAAAGTATCTTTAGATGCCGAATGGCGATAAGTACGTGGATGAAGTGGAACGCGCAAACAAATGGACTCCATAACGCGGTGGTGGCGATGAGTAATATTTCCGGAGTTCGGATTTGGTTCTTTTGGTTAAGTTGGTTCGGTGTTTGCTTCACATGGACCGGCTGATCTGGATATTGCAGCGGATGAGCTTTAGGTCATTTGCGCATGTTAATGGCGCAAGTGAAGTTGAACTTCCTGCGTCCGCTGCCACTGAGGTCAGGCATAGTGATTGTTTAATCTTTATAGTATTTATTGTTTCCAGAAAAAGAATAATTTGTTGAAGATGAACGCATGACCATGCTTTAAAAATGTCGAAGTTGAAGGAGAGATTGTCGTAAGAGTGTCCCACTAAACTATCGCAGGTCCCACGCGCAATTCAATTGAAATCTTGTGATTAAGCGTTCAATGAGAAACCAAGTCGTAATCATCTTGTATAGGCAACTACTCTGTCGTCTTTTCATTCACAACTAATAATTAAGGTGACAACTTGGCATGACGAGCGTGAATTAAATTATATTTTTTTATTTTAATTTATTCAAATTAATTCGAATGATGTAAGCTGAGTGTTGTTTGGTATGGTTGTCATGATGGAACAGGTGCACAGAGCCTCTCGTTCGGTCAAGTTCAGTGGGAAATACATATACAGGGAGAGACACAATGTCAATGTTTTTTTTTTTAAATAATAAATATGTTACAAAAGTCAGGGAAACAAGGGCGTACCAAGGGTTTCGATAAGGAAGGGGTGGGGGAATTCGATGTCAGAGAATTTAACATAGAATTATAATTTCTTTTGTTTGGAAGCACTGGGGATAACAAATCCATAAAAGACGCTACCCGAATTGCCCGAAAATTGGTCGGAAGTACTTCTTTTTATAATTCACACCCGATCAAGGGTTTATTGTGATACCCTTATAATGTTAAATTTTTTTTTTTAATAATTCATATGCGCTCAAGGGTATGTTAAGAGACCCTCATAGCACGGGCGATGGAAAACTTAGAAGGGGAGAGAAAGGAGGTGTCGATAAACATTGGTTGAAATGGCAAAGGAAAACCGTGCCGGGTAAGTTATTCCATAATCGTGTTGTGCGAATAAAAAACGAATATCTATATTTGTCCGTACGACCAAAATTAGACTCAAGGGTGTGCTGAGCATTCCTAGCGAAGCGGGTATCACGGGTGAACTGTTTAAGGGGAGGAATGCAACTGGCTACTTCGAGTGAGCATTGCTTGTCAAAGTATTCAAGAGATGGGAATGAATCCACGATAGCTCTGTTTCCTATCAACTTTAACGCTCTATTCTGAATTCTATCCAATAAATGGAGAGAAGTTTGTGCTGCACCTGCCCAAAGATGTGAGTTGTACTCGAGTTTTGGACGTATAATACCTTATAAAAGGTAGCCAGATCAGAAGGGGTGAAAAATTTCTTACATCAATATAGAAATCCTAAACATTTAGCAGCATTTTTGGCCGTCTCGAGAATGTGGCCATTTCAACGAAGATCATCGTTGACACAGATACCGAGTACTGAGAGCTTTTCAGCTTCTTCGATTCAAGTGCCATTTAAGGCCATTGGCATAAGCGGTGCATTTTCTTCAACGACAATAGACCTCATAGAGTTTTCGAACCATTTAACTCCGCACGATTTCTTATACCCAATTTAACAACAGTGTAAAGATCGAAATTTAATGGGCTTATCATTGCAATTCCACTTCCAAATGAGAGGGTCGTGAATTTGGGCACGAGTGTGAGAAATTGAGGATAGAGTGGTCGGTAAAACAATGAAGGGGATTAGAAAGTTTAGACAATAGATCATTTATAAAATTGAGAAAGAGAGTCGGAGACAAAACGGAACCCTAGGGAACTTTACTTACTTTAGATGGCGCTCACAGTCCAGGGTGGACTACGGCCTTAACCAACAAGCCCCTCCAGCTAGCTCGGTTTCTAGCTAGCTGCCTCCAGTTACGCACTCCAAGTTGGTTGAGATCGCTCTCCACTTGTGCGCGCCACCTTAGGTGGGGTCTTCCTCTGCTGCGCAGACCATCAGGGGTGGATTCGAAGATTCGACGGGCTGGTGCGTCGGTGTCCATACGCTCCACGTGTCCCAGCCATCTCAGCTGTTGTATTTTCAGTTTCTTGAGTAGGTCAACGTTGCTGTAAGGCCGGTAAAGCTCGCTGTTGAACCTTCTCTTCCATACTCCATCGATACATACTGGACCGAAGATCAAACGAAGAACTTTTCTTTCAAAGCATCCAAGCAGATTTTCATCCGTTTTAGACAGTGTCCATGCTTCTGCCCCATACAGCAGGACCGGGATGATGAGGGTCTTATACAAGGTCTCCTTGGTACTTTGCGATAGGGCTTTATTACTCAAATGCCTTCTTAGCCCGACGAAACAGCGCTTGGCAAGAGTAATTTTTTGCTTGATCTCTACACTGATGTCGTTTTGCGATATTATAGTGGAGCCCAGGTAGACAAAGTCTTTGACGTTTTGCCCGTGTCGAGGATGTTGAGATTCCTTTCTCGATGATAGCATATACTTCGTCTTGTCATCATTAACAGCCAAACCCATTTTCGCCGCTTCCAGTTCAATACTTGCAGTTGAACTGACTTTTGAAAAATTGTACCTCTATTGTTGACGTTTGAGTTTCGTACAATTGCTTCAGGAGCTATGTTAAATAGGTTGCATGATAGCGCGTCGCCTTGCCTCAGACCTTTCTCGACATCAAAGGGTTCGGTGGTGTTCTTACCGACCTTGACGGAGCAGCGAGATTTCTCCATCGTCATCCTGCACAAGCGGAGGAGCTTGGCAGCAATTCCGAGATGAGACATGGTTCTATATAGTTGTTCTCTGTCCACACTATCATACGCGACTTTGAAATCGATAAAAAGGTGGTGTGTATCGATTTGGAACTCCTGGGTTTTTTCCAAAATCTGTCGAAGTGTGAACATCTGATCCAGGGTAGATTTGCCGGGCCTAAACCCACACTGATAGGGGCTGATCAGCTCGTTGACAAACGGTTTTAGGCGCTCACACAGTACAGACGACAGGATTTTGTAATGCGACGTTGAGAAGCCTTATGCCTCTGTAATTGGCACACGTCAGGGCATCTCCTTTCTTGTGGATGGGGCACACTATGCCGAGGTTCTATTCATTGGGCATACTTTCATCCGACCAAATTTTTGAGATGAGTTGGTGCATGCTCCCTACCAAGTCATCCCCACCTGCTTTGAATAGCTCAGCTGGCAAGCCATCCGCGCCAGCAGCTTTGTACGCTTTCAGCTTGCCTATCGCTGACCGCACTTCATTTAGGTCGGGTGGACGGAAATATTGACCATCATCGTCCAGGTTGAATGGAATGTTCCGCCTAGCTGCGGAATTTTGGCCTTCCTCGCCGTTCAGCAGTCTGGAAAAGTGTTGTTTCCAGATCCTCAGCACGGACTGCGTGTCCACTACCATATTCCCACTCTCATCCCGACAGGTTTCCGTTCTAGGTTTGTAGCCCTGGGTGGATTGCCTCACCCTTTGATAGAACTTTCGAACATCCCCCCTGCCGGTACAGTCCTCAATAGACTCGACCGCCTGCGTGCTCTCTCTTTTTCCTCCTTACAAATCGGCGGCGTTCCTCTCTTCGTCATTGCCCGTAGAGCTCCCGGGCAGCTCTCTCAGCAGCTCTGGTTCTTGCCTGCAGCATAAATGGGTAGGCCTCGTTCTCTGCTACATGCGCCTACCTGCATTCTTCGTCAAACCAGGGGCCCTAGGGAACACCAGCATTTTTTTTTTGGGAAGATCATACTTGAAACCATCCACTATAATTTGTATCGAACGAACTAGAAGGAGATCCCCAATCCAAGGAATACAGCGTTCCTTGATACCAAACGCACGTATTTTCAACGAGAGAGCCTGGTGCCAAACTCTATCGAATACCTTAGAAATATCAAGCGCAAGAGTGTTACTTTCTTTTATAAATAATGTGAAACTCTTTTCTATAAAAGCCGTATTTCCGATCATTAAGAAGCTTTCGATCTTCAAGATATTTCTTGAGCTGATGATTCATCAGCGATTCCATCACCTTCAAAAGACGTAAGTGCAATTAGTAGATAGTAGAATGGGTAGGAGGGTCACTATTTTCAGGAACAGGCTAGAAACTATGCTGTTTTCTATCTTCTTGGGATTTATAAATGATGAAGGATACCTCTTTAGAGAAATGGGAGGTATACCATCAAGACCAGCGGATTTGTTTACATCTAGATCTCAAAGGGCTTTTGCAACTGTACGAGTGCAAAAATATAACCGTCCCATTACTTACTTTTGTCATACTAACAAGCAACGTAGAGCTAGCATAAGGACTGATAACACATTGACGACTTTTGGCTAGACTAGATAAAAATTAGTTTCTGGAATGTGAAGACGCTTCTCGAAGACGGAATGAAAATATCAGATTCCTCCAATAAGAGAAGGAATTCATGCAATATAATTTAGACATTTAAGGGGTAGGTGAATTTCGATGGTTCGGCTCAGGTAAAGTATACGTCATCAATTTGTAACGCTGTACTAATGTTCTGGGAAAAGAACTGAAAGTTCTTGAAAATCTGGCGTTGGATTGCTGGTTTCTTAAAGAGTTCTCTTGGAAGCCTTAAGGAGGCGTTACACCCCAGCAGGACTCTCTTCTGATGAGGTAGAGAATGCCTTTTATATCGAAATGAATGCTGCTTATAATAGTTCACCACGCGAAGACATCATATTGATAATGGGAGACTTGAATGCTTAGTTTGGCAGTGACAACTATTGGCTAATGCATGGATGGAGAGATAAGCAGTAATCGTGGAACTAAAGATCATTAGCAAAAAAATAAATGAGTATTGGAACTTCGTCATCTATCCATGTGGATTTTTCTGGATAACCTATAGAGATATTGGAGAGAGTTAGAGATGGTGGAACTAAATTAGGTATAAGCAAATGCTGCGTTCGGAATACTGTCCAAAATATGGAGAGACAACTGTATAAGCTTAAAAACCAAGCTGCGACTGTTCCAATCAAATGTTGAATACATGCTTCTATATGAATGCAGCACTTAAGAAGTCACATCCGCTATCAGATGAAGATAGCGAACGTTCGTGAATAGATGCCTGAGAAAAATCTTGAAGATTTTCTGGCCAAACCGCATATCCAGGGATGAACTTCATACGATAATGGGTTAGAAACCCATTGAATCTATTATACGAAGACATAAGTGATAGTGGATTGGCCATACAAAACGAGTGCAAGGAGTGGAGAGTGGCAAAGAACGGTTGAAGAGAATTCAGCGCAACTGGGGATGAGTTGGAGACAGCTGAGATACACATTTCGAAAAACCACGATGGCGCTTAGGGGTAGTGGAGGCTCTATGCCACGGAATGGAAACCTCATGGACATAATAGGTCTGATAAACTTAGAAAGTAAGTAAGTATATACCTTAAAGGAAATTGTACAAACCGTTTACGCTGTAGTTAAACAGAGAGACAGACAGTGAATTGGAAAACACACTCTTATCGTTTTTTCTAACATCGTAATGTCAAATTGTGATCCCATCTGTCAACGGCCGGCTAGTACTTGGATATGGAAGACCGTTCAAATACCAACCGTGTGCTGTTGATATGTGTTTCTTCTGTTGTTCTTTCTTTCTGTGTGTCTGTCCCTGTTGTAATGCAGGTGGGATTGTATAGAGTCGGTAGTAGTTTAAGCATGTCCGGGGCTTTGAAACGAACTCGTCCACCAATTTGTTGAAGGTGGACCGGGTATTGCTATTGATGCATAATTCCATGATTCTTGAATGGGTGGTGGCTGATGTGGCTTAATTTGTCCGGGGTTCTGAGTGCGATGAAATCGTCCACTGATGACGGACGATGGATCGGTACTGCTACTATTGACAATTCTATTACACTCCAGGTTCATATCGACCTCCTCGTGGTGCCTGTGGATAGGTTACAAAAGTAACTGAACTAACTAGATGCGAACAGTCTGGATGGTATTCTTAAAGTAGTAATCCGCTAAGGAGTGTGTAACAAGTAGCCATAGGGGTACACGCTCTTAGTTGTTGATTTCTACTTCGACTAATTGCTGGATGTGTGTATCTATGTAAGGCTGACAGGCCTTGAGTTTTGCAGTAACTCATCTGTAAGTGACCTTCGGGTGGCGAAGCTCGACCGGAAGCTATATTATGGTACCATGGGAGATAGTGCCCAGGTGGTAGAGATGGGTTGCGTAGTGCAACCTCTTTATCCCAGACTATCTATGAGGTAGGCTCCCTAGTGGAAGTATCGTGGTGGCTTGGTTTATTCCGAATGCGGAGACACGCATGGTTTCCAGGCTTGCCTGGATTCAAGAGGTGTTAGATAGACCTAGCCTCCAAAGCAGGAGGTGTGCACATGTTGCAACATGTCAGCCATAATAAGCAGGTGCGCACGTTGAACACAAGAGCAAGACAGTTCTGTTTCTGTTATAATGTCTAAGCCGATGGTCTCAGTTGCCAGTGCTTTTCAGTATCTCTACTTCGTAGATTTATCTACGAAGTAGTGTAAAATGTAATGTAATGTAATGTCACTTGAACTCTTTCACCAATACCTACGTTATTTTTTGATATATTCACTTAGTGCCAACCTCCTGGCACCACATTTTGTCAAGGTTCATATGGTTCAATTTGGGCCATAAAAATTGGTTTTCATAGTTCTGTAGCGCTCGCCATTGACGATGACCGCCTCACCAACAACGTCGCGTCGTTCGTTTTCGGAAAATTACGGACCAATAACGTTCGACCGAGCGGGTGACCCAAAATCTACAACAAACGGTGGTAATCTGGTGAGCCTCGTGCGGGTTGGTGTCGTACCATATACGGCAAGTTTGCTTGTTAACACAGCCATTCATCTAAAAATACGCCTCGTCGCTAAAGATGATTTTTCGGCCAAAATTGGGGTCTTCTTCAAAACTCTCAAAGTCAGCGGATACACGTGTTGCCTATGGTCATGAATTTTGAGCTCCTTGGACAGTTGGATCTTTCACAGGTATAGGTTCAAAACCCGAGATAAAATTCGCCAAGTTGAATTCTGCTAAAGGCCGAACTCGTGTGCCCGACGAGAAATCGACTACCTCTGGTTCAGGTGTACACTTTACAGACCGTGGCGATTTTTTCGGCTGATTTTGCGTTTCTTTGACATACGAATGTAAGCTGATTGATTGAACTGGTCATCTCAAATTTGGCCGCCAAACGTTGAAGAGTTCACTTTCAAGGGGTAAAATTTGCGCAATATGCCCAACGCTTGCACTAGCGATCACACATTTTTATAAAAAAAAAGTGCTATGATTTGGACGTGCTGTTCAATTGTGTCTTGATTTGACATCAGTAACTGAATAAAACAGATTTGACAGATGTCACCAAAACAACATGGCCACCACTGGCCGCCAAAATATACCCTTTTTGTTAAAATACTATCAATTTTCAGCTGCAACCTTAATTCCTTTGTTTGTTTTATTTATTTCAAGAAAGATTAACTATTTCGGCAGTTTCGTTCTCTCCTCCCATAGCCCAACAAAATATACCCCACCCCTTCCCATTATATTGTAAATACTACGGCAGTTTATTATCCATAACTCATAAAATTATTACTTTGCTGGCATTCTCTTTTAATTTTCCAACAATTTGTGACACAAACCTTCAACACGGCACACTACATCGACATCATCAAAGTTCCATATCTAAGTCCCATGTGGCCAGTACCGGTTCCCTTCTGTCTGTCTCTCTCTCTTTTTTTTAATCAAATCCATGTCAAAGAAACTCTCTGTTTCATCAATCAACCACCCAACCAACACCCTCCTTTCAAAACCCAACTCAACCCAATTCAATACTTCGAAAACAATTTGCATACCGAAAAATTGATGTCGCTACAACTGTCAACAGGCGATTAAACTTTGTGTCAAAATTGACTTGCAGAAGTGATGATACTGAGTACTTTGCATGGAGTGAGGCGTTATTTGACGAAAATAGTAGATGAAAAAAAAGGAAACTTATTTAAAGGGTGTGAAAAGTGTTGCCTTAATGAAGTGTAAGTTGCCACAACCAACAGACAGCACACCAGCAAATGTTTACAAAAAGGGCGAGAATGCCACGGAGCTACAAAGTGTCATGTCATACATCTTTGTCAGCTTAAGTTCTCATTTTAATAAGTTTATTTCGAAACTGAGAATTAAGTTGGGTATAGGTACGAGTATACATATGTGTGTGGAAGATCTCACAATTGGGGGTGGGAGAGTGTTCAGGGTACACAGTGGGAGCTGTGGAATTTGGTGGTGACAAATTGAATAGCAACTCTTTATTAACAAAGAACGAAAGTCTAAATAATTTGATTCGGGTTCAAGGGAATTCCTGAATCTCTTGCATGTGATTTTGGTACTAGAATGAATTTTGGAGCTGTGATAAACGGTTCCACCTGTGCTGGAATTTGATTTGGACAAACTGCAGAGTGAAATACAAGTACGAGTACCACCTTCTGATATTGAAAACCTAAAGTTCGAAAATTTGTATTAGCCCTTGGAGACATTTGCTTAGCCATCGAAAAATTGTAAACGCCTTCAACTTTGTTGGGACTTTATACTCACATAGAAGACAGCTAGAGGATAAGTCTCCGTAAAATTTAAATGATTTTTGATTTCCTCTAAATATCTTCTATGTAAGTATAAAGTCTAAATTTCTAAACTTTAAAAAATTGTCAAATTCTTGTTTCATTAATAATTTTTTGAATTTTTTAAAATCAAATTTTGATTTAATTATCAAGAACTTTTCGAATTCTCTGATAAATTTGGAATGCCAATTTTCACTTGTTATAGGTAGGTTAGGTACAACATGGTAGATTATGAAGTTATTTTTAACAAAACCCAACTTGAAATTTGTATCAAACGTCACATTATAATGACAGGGAAGACGAAAAAAGTGGGTCTTGCAATTCTGTCTGTCTGTTTGCCTTTTCGACTGCTGCCTAACCGGCTGAGCCGATTTTCTTAAGACTTGGAACACAGCATTTTCTTAATTTTTCCCCCGATTTTTTTGCTTTTTAATAAAAAATAACTATTTACATGTCTATTTTTGATATAATTTTGTTTTCTAAAAACCGTTTGACAGTTTTAAAAATAATTTGAAAAAATTTAAGTCAAAGCTCGAAAAGTTAAAGGTTTAACTTCTATGAAAAGCGGTTCAATTGATTTTGATCATTTATGATTTTTTTTGTTTTTTTTTTTTTTTTGTTTATAATCTACTCACGCTCAAGGGATTATGATTACCCTTTAAATGTTTAAACACAGCGCGGGCGTGAAGTTACGGAAGAGAAAGAAGCATAGGAAAGATGTGTGGCACGATGTTCTGAGACTGAAGGTGGTTGTCTCAGAGTTTTGTACGTACTCGTATCTCCAGGGATGGCGGCTGAACTAAAGCGGAGAAATGATAAGGCTAGTAAGAATTTTCAATAGTATTGAGTTTTCAAAATTTATAAACCTAATTTTGGATTTTTACGAATAATAAAGCAAGTATTTTTGAAAATTCAATATTTCGAAAACAAAACGCTAGATTATTTAAACACGACCAAAAATGTTCTTTTATCCAAAAATAAAGGTATTGACCATACAAATGTTAAATAACAGTTTTCGAAAATATTGGTTTTCAAGAAATGGCTACTAGAATTTTTATAATTTTTTTTTCTGTTTTACTTTTAGATATATTTCTATTTTATGAGACAGTTTTGTATATGTCGTTGTTTATTGTTGTATTATTGCATATGAACTCAAAACTCAAAAGATAGCATATTATTTTACCTTTTTCTATAAAAAACTTGGCTATTTGAATTAAAATTAAAATTTTTTAGAAACCTTGCCAATTTTCGCTATCTTTTTGGATGAATGGTCTATAGCAATATTTCGGGTTGGGTGTTGATTGTTTTTTTTAGATGACTCAAGCTATTTTGATTAAATTTTTAGAACTTATACAGAGTTTAAGTACTGTATCGATTTATTTGTTTTTCAGTTTTTGCTACATAACTAGAAGTCGTTAGCGATATAAGTGACAAAAACTGCAACATTGTCATCCCTCTGGTTATTGATACTCGTTGGAAAAGAAGATGAATTTAATCAAATTTTGCATTTCGTAAAAACAAAATCAAAAGACGAAAAGTAAAAAAAAGAAAAGTAGACAGTTGGAAATCCAAAGGAAGAAATCGGTAAACAGTTATTTTTTCATATAATGTAATATGAGGTTACCGATGGCGAAATATTTCAAGTCCTTTCAAATTTTAAGTCGATAATTTCTTGTGGCTTATTATGCTCTTAGTGGTTTTTTTCCTCAAAATAAAATGCACGACCGGATCGTGCGATCTTGTGTAATAGACTAAGAATTTCAAAAATTAATATTATAAGAGAAAACTGTTCATAAGCATAAAATTCATTTTTGAAATTCTTTTAGTAGAACGAGATGAAAACAGAATGCGATTCAAGCAAATATTAGTTTATGCAAGAACAAACATTACAAGTCTTTATAGTGGTTTTTAAAATATTAAACTTTTATATACAAAATTTTAAAAACAAATATATTTTTTATTGTACGATTGAGCCATTTTTCAGATGTCGAATTTTCAAAAAAAATTTTTTTTTTTTTTCAAAAATTCAAAAAAATATTTTTTTTAAGTTATGCAATGTTTTGAAAATTTTTGGTAGCTTCTCTATAAAAAAATTTCATCAAAATCCGTTTTGTCGATTATGAGAATTCAAAATTTAAGAAAAAGGTTCTATGGTTCTTAATTTTATAATTTTTTTTTTTATTATTATATATCGTATATCAGCGTACAGCGAAACTTATCTAGTCAACGAATCAAGGTACAACCACTGAGATGGCTAGATCATGTAAAGCGAATGGACCCGAATGCTCCGGCTCGCAAAGTCTTCGAATCCAACCCCGAGGGACAGCGCGGCGCAGTAGAGGAAGACCGCGACTAAGGTGGGGCACACAAGTGGTAGACGACCTCAACCAATTTGACGTGCGAAACTGGAGGCAGCTAGCTAGGGACCGAGCTAGCTGGAGAAGCTTGTTAGTTGAGGCCCTGGTCCACCCCCGACTGTAGCGCCACCTTAACCAACAAACTAACCAGATCATACAAATTAATTGAGAGAAAACATTTTTTATCAAAATTCTAGGGGCCGTTTTCAAGGAAAATACGATTTTCGAAAACCATTTTTCAACATTTCTATGGTGGGTATTGTATTTTTAGGTAAAATAAAATTTTTACTTCTGACTTATAGGTACTATAAGGCAAGTTATGCATTCGTACAAAAAATCGAACTCGAGATTTTGATCAAAGTTGACATTATGATGATAGCGAAGACTAAAAAAGTGAGTCTCAAAATTCTGTCTTTCTGTCGGTTCGACTACAGCCTAAACGGCTCGACCGATTTTCTTTAAGCTTGGTAAATATCATTTTTAATTCCCCCCCCCCCCCCCCCCACATGGTTTTTTTATTTTTTTTTTTAAAGAACAAAAATAACAGTACCTGCCATACGAATTTTTTTTCGAAATTTTATAAACATTTTTTTTCTCAAAAACTGTTCGACAGATTTTAAAAATAAAAATACAAAAAAATTTCATTTAATTAAAGCTAGGTATTGGATGAAAAAATTTTTCCGAAAAATGGTTATTGAGGGGGGGTACCATTTTTTTGTTTTTGATTTTCTCAAAAACGGTACCACCGATTTTATTTTGATAATTTTTTTTTGCTTAGGCTTCCCAAAAATTTAAATGGAATTCTGTATTCAAATTCTCTAAATTTTTTTTTGGATTTTTAAAAAACAACTACAAAATTTTTTTTTCAAAACTCAATATTTCAAAAACCCCATGCTTGATTTTTTTTAAACTTGATAAATAAAATTTTCTTAATATAATCTACAAATTGTAAGAAAAAAAATTCATTTTACCTAAAAATAACGGTACCCACCATGCAAGTGTTAGAAAATTAAACACATTGATTTTCAAAAATCGTATTTTTCTCGAAAACGGCGCCTAGAATTTTGATAAACTTTTTTTTCTTTCAATCAATTTTTATGCTTTTTAATTCAATAAAAAAAACTGGAATTAAGATATTACAACTACCATAGAACCATTTTTTTGAATTTTGAATTTCTCATTATCCGAATAACGGATCTTAATGAAACTTTTTATACAGAAGTCTAAACTACATTGCATTTCAAAACTTTAAATAAATATTTTTGGAATTTAAAAAAAAATCTATTTTTTCTTTTTTTTTTTGAAAATTCGATATCTCAGAAACGGCTCAGTAGTTTTTTGTTTGTAAATTTAATTTTTATTCGAACAATAATAAAAACTTTAAATTGGCGTTAAAATTTTCTTAAAAATCTTTTAAAAAGTTTGTATATAAAAGCTTTTTTTTAAGAAACGACTTATAATTTTACTAAAAGAATTTAAAAAATTAATTTTATGCGTATGAACAGTTTTCTCTTATAACATTCGTTTTTAAAATTCCTAGTCTATTACATAGGAGCAAGTTCGTGCGACCCAGTCGTGCATTTTATTTTCTCACAATTTATAGATTGTATTCAGAAATTTTTAATTCTGATTTAAAATCGGGCATAGGGTTTTCGAAACATTGAGGAATTTAAAAATGCTATCAACCAAGTTTAAACAAAATTCGTACTTCGTACTGATTTTTTTTTAATTAATGTAGTCAACTTTGTACTGAGTTTTGTTAAAACTAGCGTATTCAATTAAATTTAACTATTTGAAATAAATATTAAAATTGTTTATTTAAATTCTATTTCATTCTACTTGACGAATTTGAATACCTATGTAAGTTGTGTAAAGCAACCAAGTAAACTCCTATAAAGTAGATTAGCTACTTCAACTGGGAAGAAAGGGTACTCCAACCGATGAACAAGTCGAGTAAATGAGCTAAGTCTTCTGAGTAGAGTTACTCCTCCAAACAAATAGGTTGGTTAGGGTAACCCAAACCAGTAATTTGCCTGACGCAACAGAGTAGAATGGTTAATGCAATAATTAGGGAAAATAGTTAAAACAACCGAGTATTTTAGCTACTCCAATCGAATATGTATCTTAAGGCGAATGAGTAGGTTGGCTAATCCAAATAAATAAACTTTCTAAAGCAACTGTATAAATGTTCTACTCCAACCAAGTAACTGATATTAACTTCTGCAAATGAGTCTGTTATAGTTAACGTAACCGAGTAGGTTTCCTACCCCAATACATAATTATACAAATTAAACAGATTAAACTGATACATAGGCTACCTCAGCCGATTATATTTCTTACAACTAAATCCTGATAACTGCCGAGGAAATTTTTATTCAAATTTAAAACTCACTACGACTACTAAAAAAGTAAGACTCCGAACGAAACCCAATACATTGATTACATCAATATTAAATAGCGATTTAATAAGTTAGATTCATTAACTTAATCGGCTATTATTACTACTCGTACCTAAAAGAAGGAAAACAAACTGAGAAACAGTTTAAGTAAACTAATACGTTTTAACCGATACAGTGTGTAGATTAAAAAAAAATTCTTAACCGAGATGACTCGTGTAATTTAAACCGAGTGAATTTGCAGGTTTTATAATAACAGTCTCACTTGTTTAATTTTACACGACTTGTACGTAATTTTTAATAATATGAGCATAAAGACCATCCCAAAATAAATAATAGGATCCTAAATGCAGATCCTACAGCTTGAAAATTTAATTCTAAAACATACTGAGGTACGACTTACTAAGAGATTGCATATACATATTCAAAAATAATCTACCGTATTTGCATATCTATCGCAACTTTAAGTTTCCGTTCATCTAATTAACCTATTTAAACTAGGAGCAGAAATTCCGCAATTTTAATCTCAAAATTTAACATTCCCTCCAAAAGCAAAAAGACACGAACATTGCAGATTATTGTAAGAGGAAGTGACAGTGCTTTCCGTCTATGACACTGCTTCACTAAGAAATCCCATAAAAAAAAAACTTGAATTCCTGTTTGCAAGCTATTTGACTTAAAATAGAATTCAAACAAATTTTATGTGACAATCTATTTACTGCTTCAGCATTCCTCATACTTTTATTAGCCAACAACTGATTAGGTGCACCCTTGACCCCCACGTTGCTGTGCTATGACGATGACTTCATCGACGCAAAACTGGACAACATTCGCCATTCAGATTAATTAAAATTATCATTGAAATGACACTTAATGATATGTCACTGTAATCGACTGATGCAGCAAGCGGCGCAATCGATAATCAGCTGTCAAACCGATCGATGAAATGTTGTCGGCCAACAATAATTTAGGGTCAACAAAAGTGATGCGGAGTGACAAGACTTTTTAGTGTCACGTTGAATGCACGAGCTCTCTATAAAAAAAAATTATACTTACATAGTATATCCGCTGTGGTTGGATTGCTTGCTTAAGCCTCCACCCCATCCCCTTTAGACCCCCATCCACCATCCGATCTTCTTAGCTTATCGATTCACAGAATTTCACTTTGAAACGAGTGCGCGGTCACATTTTGTTGTCGTTGGAGCTGTCACTTTGACAAGCGTTTTGTTTACACGATGCTTAATCGGGGCCGATCTCCTTGATCCGATGCTCTGTGGGGCAGTGGCGGTGTTTTCGACTTTATTTTCTTGGTCGACGTTGATTTTTTGTTTCTTTCAAATGTGAGAAGTGAGACACATTTTAAAATGCAAAATTAAAATTGTCAATCAAATAATTAAATTGTCATGGCTAAGAGTTAAAAGTCCATTGGACTTGCAACGCTCCATAATGACTCTCCATTGTCGAGTTTTTTTTTGTGATTTAGTTTGGTGCGATGTTATATTTTATGGGGGCTGCCCGGGCCGTCGTCCGTCCGTCGCGCTATTTGGAATTACGAGAATAACAAAAGGTTGACATTCGGTTATGGTCACTTGAAGCGAGGCTAAGCGCTAAGCCCACTTAAGCTACAAGATTGAGGACCTTTTAAGACAGAAGAAAGAAAACCGCGCAGCCACGACCGACGTTATGATGACAGGTGGCCTTGAACGGATTACATAGAACTATGTTAATCGTATTGTCAGAAATATATTAAACATGGGGCTTATCCGCGAGACATGTATACCCCACTGACACGCTATAGTCTACGATCAAGTGGAAGTTATGCTTAAAAGAAACTCAATTGGTTTTTGAGACCCTATTAGCTATTAGCTGTTTGAGATGCCGGATATGATCGTTTGATGTCGGTCAAAATAAGCCTGGGTGACGTGTTACGATCGAGAGTGGCTAGAATTGCCCAAGAGCCTTAAGACATATTAGAGCAAGTGTTATAGAGTCGCGATTCTAGTGGAAACTAAGGAACAATTTCGATTCGGAAAGAGTTCCTAATTCTAGACGAAGCTGAGGCACAAGAACAGTTGGAAGCTCTAGTTGGTGTTAAGGCATAAGTCCTGTTGGAAAAGAGTACCGAAGTCAATTCAAAACTAAGGCACACATACGGTTGGGAAAGAGTCCTCATCCCTCGATGAAACTAATGTTATTGAAGAAGTATCCCCCGACCATAGGTGGAACTAAGTCACAAATACGGTTTTGGAGGATTCTCAAGTCTTTAGCAAAAATAATGAAAAAAATAACGATAGGGAAACCGGCTAAGGGACACTTACGATTCGCGAAACTTCACCGGTCCTGGTCCTATTCAAAACTAAGGTGTAGATAGAATCCCCGCTCAAGTTGAATGCCCGATGGCCATTTTAGAAACTTAGAATCGAATAAGATTTCAAATTAAGTCCCCGGAAAGAAGTCTAGAATCGTAGGCACAAATGCAGTTGGAAAGGAGTCGTCAGCCCTCGATGAAACTAAGGCCCAAATGGTGAAACTAAGTCACAAATACGGTTCGGATGGATTCTCAAGCCCTTAACAAACCAAACGAAGAAATTAGGTTTGCGATAGGGATTCTGGCCCCAGTCAGAGCTAAGGGACACATAGATATACGGTTAACAAAGTGTCACTGGTCCTATTGAAGACTAGTGCACAAATAAGGCTTGGAATAGATTCCACAAGCCTATTTAAAAAATAGGAATTTAAACAGTTCGGAAAGAGTTTCCTGCCTTAGTAACAACGTTATGCACAAATACGATTCGGAGACGATCCAAGGCTTGAGTCGGAATAAGGGCACAAATAAAGTTGTATTGTAATAAAATTCCCAGCCCTAGTCGGAGTTAGGCCACAAATACGGTTAGCATGTATTTCCGGGCCCTGGATAAAACTAAAGCGTAATAAGGTTCTTGATAGGGGCCCTAGGCAGAATTAAGGCACACATACGGTTGGAAAAGAGTCGTCAGCCCTCGATTAAACTAAGGCCCAAATGGCGAAACTAAGTCACAAATACGGTTCGGGCGGATTCTCAAGCCCTTATAACAAAACAAATGAAGAAATAAGGTCTGCGATAGGGATTCCGGCCCCAGTCAGAGATAAGGGACACATACGGTTAGCAAAGTGTCACCGGTCCTATTGAAGACTAGTGCACAAATAAGGTTTGGAATAGATTCCACAAGCCTATTTAAAAAATAGGCATTTAAACAGTTCGGAAAGAGTTTACTGCCCTAGTAATAACGTAGGGCACAAATACGATGCGGAGAGGGTCCAAGACTTGAGTCCGAATAAGGGCACAAATAAAGTTGTATTGTAATAAAATTCCCAGCCCTAGTCGGAGTTAAGCCACAAATACGGTTAGGATGGATTTCTAAGCCTTGGATAAAACTGAAGTATAGATAAGGTTCGCGAAAGGGGTTACGGCCCTATAGTCGGAACTAAGGCATACAAGTGCTTAATTTAAAGTAACAGGCTCTATTTCAAACTAATGCACAAATAAGGTTGAAGTGTGTGTAGAGTCCCCGGCTTAAGTCGAACCTAAGGAATAAATAAGATAAGAATAGATTCGGTGCCCTATTTTCAACTTTGAGACTTCCAATTGAGTCCCCGGGTTTTACCAAAACCAAGAGACAGATAACTTCGTGAAAGAATTCCCGACTCGAAACTAAGCCACAAATATGGTTTGAAGTAGAGTCCTCAAGGCTATATAAAACTAAGGCACTTATATGTATATGTAGTTAAAATAAAGTCTCCGGTCTAAGCGGAGTTCAAATTTACGGAGTATAAAATGCCGAGTGCGAAGACCGGAGTTCGAAGGGTGAAAGAAAAATTGAAGGGTCAGGAAAGTTCGGAATGTGAAAAGGAACAGAGCTTATCCAACTTGGTCTCAATTGAATTAACAGCCAGAAGAACATTAGTGTGAACTTATGGAAGTTTATTTTTAATTAAGATTCCTTCATCCCTTGGTGGAGTCAAGGCCTTCGACATTATTGCTCATTTTTAATATTTTAAATTGATTCCACAACTAAACTGTAGAGTCTAGACACTTTCCGTTTTCCGTCTGATTTCTTGAAACAGAGTAAAGTCTAACCTCCATGAATGTCAACAGTTCAAGTTTAAAATCCGCTTCTCATCATACATATCCATCTATATTTATAAAAGGTTTCCTCGAAGCTAGACATGCAAAACGAGATTATTATCTTAAGGTCACAGTTACGGTCATCTTCGTCTTGATTGCATGTCGCAACTTCATGTTCAGTCAACCTCGGCTAGACTATAGAACATCATGCCTTATGTCCACACAGTGTCTTCTCCAGTGACACTGTTAGAGCTGTTGGAAAAATCCGTCACTGTCATCAAATAGGTATAGGTAACGTAAGTAGTTGAGACAAGGAAGAGCTCAACCAGCAGTGACCGGTAAGATAAAAACAAAACAAGAACAAAAAAATAAAATGAAGATGCCCCATGGAGACGTCACCAGTGCGACCAACAAACACCACACTCATGAATATTAAACGTCACAATTGGACGCACACCCAGGGAGCCTGAGTTGGACGCGGCGCACAACAGACAACATTTTCTCATTAATATCCTGAAGCCAACAAGTGTATAATTCCACAAGATCGCAGATCCCCATTCGGGATTTGAGTGTGTCCACGATATGCGGCGACAATGCAGCGATCCGATCAGTCGCTGGGATACAAACAAAAAACCAATGTCACCCTTAAGGGGTTACCCTAGCTTGGGACTGCAGAGAGCTGCTGACTCCCTCCTGTTAATGACACTTAATTGCCGTATCCTGTATCTTTGATCGTCGAGCAGGTGAATGCAACGGTCATTTATCTTTCCGAATGAAATTGAATAATCAGTGGGTTTATAGCGTTCATTCTGGGGTCATATCTCCTGAGGCGGAGGTTTAATTTTCGGCCAGAAAAACTGTTTTCGGGCCAAAGAAGGTGGTCCGGGGCGAATTATGATGGATTCAAAGTCGTTCACAGGAATAGTTGTAATTATTTTTGGAGCCACTGTCTTAGAACGATGCCTTGTCTTTAAAGATTAGCCATTTTGTATATTTATGTCTGTTATACATCAGCAACATAGAGCTGGGTGAAGGCAAGTTAGTGCAACAAAAATATATAAAAACGATCTATAAACCAATGATCGTATGGGTACAAAGTGTGGTAATGCACATCCGTGGATTGCATGTGCACTCTGTGTACACAGCACAGCACATTGCAACTTGCAACTGACCATGTACGTACAACACACTACCACTATGGATGGATGGAACATTGGACGTAGGACGGAGGCGGTCTAATTTATTTTCTGTGGTTGGCCGCACTCATTATCATGTCATCACGAACCTCAAAAAGCACAAGACGTTCGACAATAAGACGAAGAACGTGCGCGCGTTGGAATATTACCGCAAACAACAATTACAACAGCAGAAATACAACAACAGTTTTTAGTTGTGCGATGGTCAACTTGATGCGCTAGATGACTGCTCGATGTAATGCTACAGTAGGGTGTGCAAGTGAAGGGCAAAATTCTAATTCAGGTTGAATAATAAAAAAAAACCTTTTTATGAAGAAGTCGTTCAACAACTGATCACGTCAAAAGGTTAATAGATTTCCAGGAGGTGAAAAGATATATTTATATTATCACACCCTTATTTTACACTGATTAGTTTGGAAATTATATGGAACCTTTTCATACATTCTATAGTTCTCACACGGGAGTAGTTTTTACTCTCATGTTGAGACAGAAATTCGAATTAAGTTGAAAAATCCAGGAGTGTATTCCTGAGCTTACCAGCCAGATGAATAATTTTGTGGTACCAATACCGGGGTTGTTGATATCTGATGTTCATCCAGAGTGCTAAAATAAAACAAAGATGGCGGATGAACCATTAATGGGCAATCGATAGGTCTCGTATTTCCGTATTGTGTTAGTGGTATCAAAGGCGCTGTAACCCGTTTCTGGCGGGGAGTTCTCGAGTTAACTTCGCCTATGAAATATAAATGACGAGTATCGACTAATGATTACCCTCAAAGACCACCGCCAAAATGTGTCTTTTATTATTTTTCCGTAAATTTTATAAACAATGTTCTAGTGAAATAATCAAACGATTCAACCGTAATACTCCCGCTTCAGGGAATACTCAAAAGTTTACACTTGAGCACGACTACGAGGGTACTGTTAAATTTGGAGATTCTTTCTTTAGCCGTACTGCACGAATGTGGAATATTTTACCCGACTCAATATTTACCTTCTATTATGCTAGACATTCCAATCAATATGCAACAATATCTCATTTTAACTCCTCTCAGACAATCCTAAGCGCTTCAACTGTGATTAATGATTTTAAGGGTAGTCATAATACGTTCAGCACTCGCAAAATTACAAAAAATAGCACCAAAACTCGGAACGTCGTCGCGTCGTAGGATTACGACCTGGATATTTGTGTTTGCAAACTGACAACAATGAAGCTGAACAACGATGTCCTGAATGAAACCCAAAGAGCCATTCCAGACTCAAGGATATGATAGGACGCTTCTCTGTTAGACTAAAAAAGGAAAAATGTCTTCAAAACATAAATTCATTAAACTTCATTCCTGGTAATATACACACACGAATGGTTGAGAGTTGTAAGTCGCTAGCTCCTAGTTCTCTTCGAGCTATTGGACCACCAATTTTTTGATACGAGTAGCTAATTATTTTGTATCATTTTTTTAAGAATTCATTATCCAATGATTCTATTAAACCAGATTGGACCTATTCTAAGTACTTACCGAATTTTTCGCTGGGTCCAGTCTTAACTGATTGCATTGCATTGCTCCATCGGCCATTGAAAACAAATTTTCTCAACTTAATGATGAGTTCACTCCGAGCTCTGATGGTCTTCCTGCCATTTTCATAAAAAAAGGTTCTTCTCTTTCAAATCCTCTATATATTCTTATTTCAAGGAGCATTCCCCAAGATATGGAAAACATCTTTCATAACACCAATTCACAAGAAAGGCCCGCAAGGTGTCCTGAAAGACTATCGATCAATTGCTAAACTTTCTATCAATGATATTCCAAAAATTTTTGAAAGCATTTTATATGAACTCCTCAGTTTTCGTTGTAGGTCCTTAATTACCCCAGCACAGCATGGTTTCTTCAAAAACAGATCCACCACCACAAACCTTGTAGAATTCGTTTCATTCATTCTAATAGGCTTAGGAAACGGGAACGAAGTTGATATGGTATCCACTGACTTCAGCAAAGCTTTCGACAAAATTTCGCACAGTCTCATAGTCTTTAAACTCTCCTCTTTAGGCTTTGGACCCCTTTTACTGCATTGGATTACTTCTTACCTAGATAATCGTGAATATTGTGTCCGGTTCAGATCCGCACTTTCCAATCCTATTCTAGCCACT
Organism: Chrysotoxum bicinctum; assembly: GCA_911387755.1. Classification (NCBI taxonomy): domain Eukaryota; kingdom Metazoa; phylum Arthropoda; class Insecta; order Diptera; family Syrphidae; genus Chrysotoxum; species Chrysotoxum bicinctum. Next base: position 86,953,030 of record OU426989.1, on the reverse strand, counting down.
TCTGGTGTCCTCCAAGGTAGTCACTTAGGCCCTCTCCTTTTTTTCTTACAATTAACGACATTGACTTTGACATGGTCAAATATCCCTTTACGCTGACGATACGAAATTTTTCAAAGTCATCAGAGGACCTGAAGACATATCTCTCCTCCAAAAAGATCTCGAAAGTTTCTCAACCTAGTTCACCAACAGTTGCTTAGAGCTCAACATTAGCAAATTCCAGACAACGACTTTTTCACGTAAACGCATTAAAACAACTCCCCGTTTACTATCTTCAAAATCAACCCATACAAATATAGTAGAAAATATAAGGCATCTTGGACTTTTATGTGACCGTGAACTTAAATTTCTACTTCATATTGATGAAATAATCCATAAGGCCAACTCAGCACTAGGTTTTGCATAAAGATAGTCTAAAGAATTTTCCAATCCTTACGCGACCCAATCGCCTTACAAAACGTTTGTCCGACCTCTACTTGAGTACGCATCTCAAGTTTGGTCTCCATATCAAGAATAGAAGGCCTCCAACTACGATTTCTTCGTTTTGCAATTCAATGCCTTCCCTGGAACAATCCTTTGATCTTACCCCCTTATCGTGACGGCCTCCAACTGTTAAACCTCAATTCATTACAGGAACGTAGAGAAATTGCTGACATACTTCTCATACGTCGGCTTCTCTCTGGTTCAGTTGACTACTCCTATCTCTACAACTCGATTTCTTTCAAGACTAACACCCGTAACCTGATAAACCATCGCCTCACTATGGATAGCAACAATTTTTAACTGCTTCAGGAATTCTTCTATCCCGAAGTAATTATTAACTCCATGACTGACGGACGTCATATTGGAGATCTGCTGCTTACTTATCCGGCTTCCGATCCATGGAGAGTCTCTGCCTGAGATATTGCGGTCTTCCATCGGTTGCGATCCCTCGCGAGCTCCCTCCAGTCGTTGAGACCAAGCGCTCTTACGTCTGTAACCTCCTGGTCCCTGTAGCGGAGGCTCGGATGTCGTTTCGAACCTGGGCGCTGGGAATCAAAAATTTTCTTGGCTTGAGCTCGATGTGACCGAGCCAGTGTAGTCGAAGTGTTTTGGCTCTTTGGACTACATCCACATCTTGGTACAGCTCGTATAATTTATGATTGAATCTTCTCCTCCATTCGCCCTCTTCGCATATAGGATCAAATATCCGCCGAAGAATTTTTCTCTTGAAAGTGCCCAATATCAATTCCCCTTTTTTACTTATCGTCAGCACTCGGCGCCGCCGCCGTAGAGTAGAACTGGTAAAATTAGCGTTTTGTATAGCGTGCACTTTGTCTTTCGAGAAAGGAGTTTTGAACCCATTTGTTTGGCCGAACCGAATCAGCAGCGGCTTACTAGGGCAATTCTTCGTCGGATTTCCACTAAGATGTCATTCGTGGGATTGATGTTCGTTCTGAGGTAGGTGTACTCCTTGACTATATACTACATCGAAATTACTACTACCAACCAGGGTTGCCATGTCTTCAGCTACTTCGATAGCCCAATTTAGAAATTGTTGTAGCCCAAAATCGGAGCCGATAAAGTAGCCCAAACAGTAGCCCAATACCAATAAAAAAAATTTCTCATAACTTCAATTACAATTTAAAAAAAATTTGTGTTCATAAAAAAAAGAAGAGTTAACAATATTATCACATATTTAACTGCTGAAAATCATTCATAAATATCCTCATCAGAGTTATCGTCATTGTCATCATCGTGGTCATTGTCATCACATTTGTACATTGTTTGGTTAAATTTAATTATCATTTCAATTGAGGGAGAAAAGTTTTTAGAGTAAATTTTTTTAACCGTAGCATCAATACGCAAACGCATAATTGTATCGAGCGATGCTGTAGTTAATCGATTTCTTGGTTTTGTTTTAACACAATTCATGAAAGAAAATATTCTTTCTTTCTACTACAGCGTTGCTGAAAGGCAAAGTTAATAATTGTATTACAAAATAGGCTAAATCTCCGAAAACTAATGTCGATTTCCTTTACACACTAGGGATCTTAGGGATTTCGATCCCTTGTCAAATTTTGACTTTTACGACAGATTTTACGTTCCTTCACATCAAAAAATCGATTTTTTTTGACAGAGATCAAATCCTTCGAATCCGTATTTGGAGAGGGATTTACATGTATACGAAATACGCACACTAAAAAGACAAAATTTGACAAGTGTCCCTAGTGCGTAAAGGAAATCGACATAATTCAAAGAGTGATGCCAGCTTATGCAATGAGTTAAGGGTATGTTTAGAGGCCGAAAAGTGTTTTATTTATATAATTATTTGTACGAAAAAATATATCGCCCAAGATTAGATTTGGGCTATTTATAGCTGTCATATGGCTGTCATAGTGAAAATGTTGTCGGCAATTTTGGAAAAAGATAGCCCAATTTCCGATAAATAGCCCAATCTGGCAAGCCTGCTACCAACAGTGACGTTTTGTCCTAGGCGATAAAAAGCTGAGGCTTTGTTTGTTAATAGCATATACTTTGGCTTGTCCTTATTCACTTCAAGACCAACACGTTTCCCCTGGTTCATCAATAGCTGTGAATGCTTCTAGCACAGCTCGCTTGAAGCGGCCGATGATGTCGATAGCATCCGCATAGCAAAGAGTCGGGAAGACCTGCGGAAGATAGTGTCTTCCAGGTTAACACCACTGTTGCGCACTATCTGGTCGAGGACTAGGTTGATGAAAACACATGATAGTGCATCTCCTTGTCTAAACCCTGTACACGTCTGGAAAAGCTCGGATGAGCTGTTACCCATTTTCACGTTGCACTGTGTATTTTGTAACGTCATGCGGCATACTTGGATCAGTTTGTTCAGGATTCCGAGTTCCGACATCACCAATAGAAGCTCTGGGCGACTTATGCTGTCATATGCGGCTTTAAAGTCAATGAAAAGATGGTGATTCTCGACTTGAAATTCGTTGGTCTTTTCCAGGATTGGCCTCAATGTGAAGATTTGGTCTATCGTTGATCTGCCTGGCCTGAAGCCACATAGGTACGTCCCTATAATAGTGTTCTAGACGCTCACATAGTGTGGTGGATAGGATCTTGTAAGCAACATTAAGAAGGAATATCGCGACCCTAGAACAACAAGGTTCTAAGTACACCAAAGTGTGTTTTGAGAAAAACGCATCTGAATATTTGAAGTCTTTTATTGGGATACTGTTTAAAAAAATTAAAATTTTTTTTTTTATAACCTGATGAATATGCACAAAATCTATAAAATTTTTACTTTAAAACCTAATAAAACCAGATTTTTAACCCTTAAATTTGACTTTAAAAATCATTATAGGACTTTGCTGCTCAACGATGCGACACTATATTCTAGAACAATAAGGTTCTATGTAGCACTTAGAACCTTGTTAACTTATATTTTCATATTTCTTTTCACATAGAACCTTGTGAACTTGGTTTCTTTTTTTTGAATTTAGTGAAACAAAGTTCTAAGTGGAAGTTAGAACCTTTTTAAATAAATCTCAAATCGAAAATATACAGATAGAACTCTGTAGCTCTGGATATTTTGTGAAACAAGGTTCTAAGTGGCAGTTAGAACCTTATTGATTAAATCTCAAATGGAAAATATGCAGATAGAACTCTGTAGCCCTGTCTATCATGGAAATGAAAAGAGATAGAGCAAAATGGATTGCGGGAATCGAAAGAGCACCCTAAATTTACCCAGATTTGATATAAAACTCATTTTTTTCAAAATTGTGGGTTAGAACCTTGTTGTTCTAAGGTCGCGATATGCCTCTGTAGTTTTTTCCGATTGGTCTTTTTTGTAGATTGGGCATATGGCGCTATTTGAACAGTCCTCGGGCATACTTTCCTCTTACCAAACTTGGTTGATGAGCTGATGCATTCACCCTATCAGGACATCTCCTCCATACTTGAAGAGTTCCACAGGATGGCCATCCGAGCCGGCGGATTTGTTGTTCTTAGGTTTGCGGATGCCTTTCATAACTTCTTAAGTATTATTGGAGATCTAACCCTAAAAAACCGCTGCTACTCAAATGGGCTCAAAACTCCTCACCCATAAGGCGAAGTGCACACTTTAGAAACCATTATACTCGTACTAACAGTCCTGCTGTACTTCGCCATTCGTTCATTGAATCCTGCTGGTAGAAAGGGCGAGGTGTTACTGGGCTTTTGCGAAACAAATTTCCTTCGAAGGATATTTGGTCCTCTATGTTAAGATGGCGGATGGAGGTAAATATACAACTGCCAACTTTATGAGCTGTTGAGAACGACAAAACTGGTCGACTGTAGATTGACTATCTATAGTCATTAGCTTCAGCCAAAACAATGTTCAATTCCCACTCCTCTCCAGGTTCGAGGCGACAAGGAAGGCCTCAAAGCTTCTTCCGATAAAAAATTCTATGACTGTGACTTTGACTAGAGTTGCTATGTATTAGAAAATTTAAAAAAAGGCCTATCTTGCTTCACAGACTTTAATGGGGCGAAAAACCAAACCGTGGTGTTCCGTTTGTGTCTTCCTTGGACACTTGCACGTCAATGCCTCATAGCCAACGGTGTGTGCCTACATGGTAATCCCTCACTGTCGATAATTTGACATTCATTGACGATGACGACGACTGTGTGTATGCGAAGCTTAGACGAATAGGTGGCAATGGCAATAAAACTATACCACACAACATATACAGTACATCCAACCAATCCGCAGGCCATTCACCACATTCACTTATCGCCTGAGTGGTTGCCACTGCAATTATGTGTACAGGTATAGGCTTCCACAACTTTTCACAAAAATTGAGGAATTCCACGAGAGATCTTGCCTTGTTGCTCTGTCATCATCTGGCTGCATTTTTGTCGCCTCGTTACACAAGAGGGTGGTTTTTAATATGTCAAAATCGTCAATGTAGAAACCGCAGAAACGAATGTGATGGTCTGAAACCTTCGATGCGCCCCCAATCATTAAAGACTGGTTATTATTGCTTAAGCAATTAGCCCGCAGACCCATAATTTTCAATCAGCTATTAGCTAATAGCCGCATCGTTAAACATTGGTGGAGCAATTACTCAGGTCGATGGTTCATAATCGAAAACAAAATTTTTGGCAAAAGCCCGTTTAATGCACGTCAAGGCTATAACTATGGTCTGGTCAGTTCCGCGTTGGATCACGTTTTCTCGAAAAACGAAAAAAATACAAAAAAGATTAATTGATCCTCGGAATTAGTGACAAGCTGTGGCGTTATTAATGGAACTCTGATGATGTTCAATCACGATGTTTTTGATGATAATGGTTCCGCGAGATGCATGACATTGATGATATCTGTCAATGACGCTACGATTATTGGGACCGCATATGGATTTTATTATTTTTTTTTTGTATTTTTTTTAAATCACTGACAGATGATTGATTTTTCCAAAAAATTTACGTTTCTTTAATTATGTATAGGTATAGGTTAGGCAGAGAGGTATTTTGTTGGCATAATTATTGTCTTTTTGTTGAGAGGTTCGATGATCTGCGCGATGATGCACAAATCAGTTTCATCTTGTGTTCGATCCGAAAAAGACCTCGAGTGAATATACATATAAATACAACGAGTACATCAACAAAAATTGAAATGAATGATTCAAAGCTTAAGCGGATTTTTTTAATGCGTATTTTACTTAAGACCTCAAGAGGTTATTACAATAGTTACGCTTTAGGTCTTAGAAAGTCTACAAAAGCTGCCAATGAGTTGTCTCTTTGGGTTTAGACTAGCTTTATATTTGTAAACGCATTCGATTAGTTTTCTCACTACCCGGCTGGCTGTAAATGTCCCTACTGATGACTTTCAAGTACCTCTTTAATCTGTCAATCTCGAACCACTTAATGAGACTATGGAAGTTTTGAAAATTTATTAAAAGCTAGCAACTTGTATAATACCTTAAGTCCCTTTGGTTCATTCGACGTATCCACTTAAGAAAATGTTAAGACATGGTTGGAAAATGTTTATAAATTAAGTTTTGGGGTTGGGCGACCTTAAGGCTTGCTTACATAATACAACTGTAAGGAAAAGTTTATGCCTGCCTTATCGATTCAATTTTTACTTGCTCTATTGGGCTATTAGGTTCTATTCAAAACTAACACTACAATGATGGAAAATTTCAAAAAAGTGTGATATAGAAAAAAATCGAACTCGAGGTTTTGATCAAACTTGAAGTTCCGTTGATAGAGAACACGAAAAAGTTGGTCGCTATATTCCGTCTGTATGTATTGGTGTAGGTACCTCGACCTACAGCCTAAGCCGCTGAATCGATTTTCTTCAAACTTATTACTTCAGGGTCTTCGGAGATTCTATAAAAAGGAGAAATTGAAATTTTCTTAGCTCCAAAGCTAACGGTACCATACAGCCATTGTGAAAAATCTAAATAATCTCGAAATCGGCTCTACCGATTTTAGCAAATAAGGTTATGTGCATTATTGCAAGAAAGGTAAACAAAATTTTAAAATTGATAGCATACCTGTCATTTAACCGCTTTTTACTTGCGACTTATAGGTCCTATAAGGCAAGTTATGCATTCGTAAATAAAATCGAACTCGAAAATTTTGACTAAAAAAGTGGGTCCCGCAATTCTGTCTGTTCGACTATAGTCTAAACGGCCGATTATCTTTAAACTTGGTAGACATCATTTTTAATTTTTTCGCCCACACATTTTTTCTTTCTTTTTTAAGACCAAAAAGAGCGGTACCTGCCATACGAAATTTTTTCGAAATTTTATAAATATTTTTTTTTCTCAAAAACTGTTCAACAGATTTAAGAAATAAAAACACAAAAAAATTTCATTTAGTTATAGCTAGGTAATGGTTGAAAAAAATTTTCTGAGAAATGGTTATTGAGGGCACCCCACCTAGAACCATTTTTTTGTTTTTGATTTTCTCGGTACCACCAATTTTGATCTTTTTTTTTGCTAAGGCTCTCCAAAAGTTTGAATAGAAATGTGAATTCAAATTTTCTCAAAAAATATTTTTAATTTAAAAAAAAAATTCAAATTTTTTTTTCAAAACACAATACTTCGAATACTCAATATTTTTAAACTTGATAAGTAAAAGTTTCTCAATACAAGATGTGAGAAAAAAAATTACCAAAAATCGTATTTTTCTCGAAAACGGCCGGCGATCTTTAGTTGAATAAAAATTTTGAAATTAAGATATTACAGCTTGTACCTACCATAGAATTTTTTTGCTATCGGCATAACGGATTTAAATGAAATTTTGTATAGAGATGCTTTTAAGAAGTTTAAGAAACATTGCATTTCAAAACTTAAAAACAAAAATATTTTTGAATTTTTGAGAAAAAAACTTTTTTTTTGGAAAACTTGATATCTCAAAAATAGCTTAATATTTGCTTGGAAATTTAAATTTCATTCGTACAGTAATGAAAACTTAAAGTTTTCGTACCAAATTTTTTTCTTAAAATGTTTTAAAAATGTTGTTCTTATTTTTTTGAAGAAACCAATATAACGGCTTGTACATAAACATTTTCGGAACAAGTTAATTGGGGGGGGGGGGGGGCTAGATGTTAAATAGGAATAAAATAAGCTTAGAGTGAGTTCTTAACAATATTCTTTTTTTATTTAAAATGCATACCATTATATGCCATTATGTATGTAATATGACATCTTTCAAATACCCATCGACATCGGTCGAATGTGGTTTATTCGTAACGACCTGCGACTTCAAAAAACATTGGTGACATTGGTGGCCAATTCTCGTTAACTCTTCGAGAGATAATCTTACGCGCAAATCGTTTATTCAGAATGCGTCAATCGTTGCATCACCTGTCTTGTACGTAGCGCTGTCTTACTGGAATCACATGTCATATAGGTCAATTAGGTTCGGGTCATATCAAATTGGATTTGATCGTAATGTAACGCTCCCTATTTATGGTGACCGCCTCACCAACGTCGTTTTCGAAAAGTAGATACAAATGACTCCACGCACCGGTCCGAAATACACTGTTAAACCTCCTGTTGGTTGGTGTCGTCCCATATACAGCTATTTTGATAGTTAACACAGCCTTAATTTAATTCGCCTCGTTGCTAATAATTTTTTTTGCTAAAATAAGTGTCCTTTTCCAAATGCCCTGGAGCCCAACAAACAAACGGCGTGGGATGTCAGTGGGATCTCGTACGGGTGTAGGCTCAACGTTCAGGTTCCGACGCAAAATTCGCAAAGTTGAAGTCTGCGAAAGGCCGAGTGGTTGAGCACGTTGAGGAATCGAATGCCTCGGGTTTAGCTATGCACTTCCACTAACCGTGGCGATTTTCTCATCCGATCTTGCATTCCTTTGACTTACGAAAGCTCACTGATTGATAACCGAAGTGGTGGTCTCAACCTTGATGCAACGTTTGCGCTAAGGAACATTAATTTTGATAATACCGTCTTACCATTTGGAAGTGATATTCAATCGTTTAACTTGCCATGGATTTGGCATCAGTAACTGATGTCACCAAAACAACATGTCCGCCAAAATCTACCTACGCCCATTGAAATAAAATGCACGACTGGGTCGCACGAACTTACTCCTATAGACTAGGAATTTTAAAAACGAATGTTATTAAAGAAAACTGTTCATAAGGATAAAATGATTTTTTTATATTCTTTTAGTAGAAAGAGATAAAAACAGAATGCTATGCAAATATAAATTTAAGCAAGAACAAAAATTATAAGTCGATGTAGTGGTTCCTTAAAAAAAATAAGCTCTTATGTACAAAATTTGAAACACATTTTTAAGAAAAAGTTTTGGTACGCCAACTTTAAGTTTTTATTATTGTACGAATGAGAATTAAATTTCCAAGCAAAATACTAAGCCGTTTTTGAGATATCGAATTTTCAAAAAAAAAAAAAACTTTTTTTTCCAAAAATTGAAAAAATATTTTTCTTTAAGTTTTGAAATGCAATGTTTTTTAAACTTTTTAGAAGCTTTTCTATAAGAAATTTCATTTAAATCCCTTATATCTATAATGAGAGATTCAAAATTCGAAAAAATGGTTCTATGGTAGGTACAGTCAGTAATAATTTAATTATATTAATTTCAATTTTTTTTATTTAATTATTGATCGTAAGAATTAAACGAAAGAAAAAAAATTGTATCAAAATTTTTTAACATTTGTATGGTGGGTACAGTTTTTTTGTAGGTAAAATAATTTTATTTTTCTCACATCTTGTAGACAGTGTACCTCTCTTTACTTCAATTGAAGAAGATCTACTTCTTTTTTCAAATTATTTTAAAATCTACTTCCAACTTCGCACCTTCATCAACATACTGAAATCTACTTCATTTTATAAAACTGTGTTTAAAACTATACTTCAATTTTACAAAAAAAAAACAAATCTACTTCGTTTTCTCTATTTCACTCTAAGGAGTATGTGCAACTCCATAAATTACCATAAGAAAAAAAAAAGAAGGTCAACACAATCCAAATACACAAATGAAGTAATTTCAAAAAGCAAAGAAACTCACCACACTGATGTGTACACGAATCATTGCTTGTGTGTTTTTTATGAATAAATTTATTTCTTATACGAAATTTCTTTAAAATTAAAAGAAATGTATTGACAATTTTAAGTTTTTTATAATATACATTTAAGGAAAACATTTTTTGTATACAATATTATTTCAAAATCAAAGAAGCTCCGATATAAAAATTTTGACCGAAATCGGTAGAGTCGGAAATGAGAAAGTTGAAAATAAAAAAAAAAAACTGATTCTACGACAGGTACTGTTAATAAAATTTTGTTTTACCAAAATGTAGAACGCATTGTTGGTATAGTCTACACATAATTTTTTTATCAAAATCATTTGATCCATTTTTGAAATAAATATGATATTTCATAATAGCTGTATGGTAGGAACCCCTACAGGTTGAGGTACAGACCTACAGACATACAGATAGACGGAATCACTACTTTTTTGTCTTGTAATGTGAACTGATGAATATCTCCAGTTCAATGTTTTCTAAAAGCATGTAAGAATTCATTTTAAAATCTACTTCGATTTTTCTCAATATATCTTCTTCCGTTTTTTCTTCAAATCTACTTCGACTTTTTTTCCGGAAGTGGTTTTTAAAAGAAATGAGCATGGTGTTTTCGAAGTATTGCGTTTTCAAACAATCCAAAAAAAATGTTTCCCAAAATTTGAATACACATTAATATTCAAACTTTTGGAAAGCTTTAGCATAAATCAATAGAGAAATGAAAACTATTTCTGTTTAAGTGGATTGATTGAATTAAATTCAATTAAAAGCTCAAGTGACCTCAACTCAACTTTAGCATAAAGAAATCAAAAATCAAAAAAAAAAAGAGGCTGGGTGCGACCCACACTGATAACTTCCCATTTGTAAAAAAAAACTATCAATTCAATATTTGTCAACATTTTACCAATTGTACAAAATTATACTATGCATAAAATAAACTAAATTAGAAGTCAATATCACTATACTAGTTCTCGAGAAATTTGAGTCGAAAAACAATTTTTACCAATTTTCAATAGAATTTTAAATAGTTTTTTATTTTTTGTAAGAAAACTGTAAACTGATTTTTTTGAAATTTTAACCAGTTGTCAAACATTATTTTTTGTAAAATAAAATTATTTTGAGTTTCAAATTGTTTTCCGTTCTTAGAATATCTGGGTTATGAAATTTTTTTTTTCAGTTTTTTTTTATTTAAAAAAATAACGGTATGTTCATTTTTTTCCAAATTCATACCAAATCTTTATGACCTTATAATGAGTATATTAAATTTTATTTGAAATCAATAGCATTATTTTTTCGTGAGATATTTGAAACTAACCAAAATTTTTACTTTTTACTTAAACCGTTATAGTGAAAAAACTACTCACTGAATTTTAATATACGCCCTTTCAGCCTCTTTCGAAGTTATTATCTATTAAAGAAAATTTATTTGAAGTCGATATCTTTACTCGTTCTTGAGATATCGACGACGAAAAATGGTACCAGAACGTACGGACGTACGAACGTACGTACACACACACACACAGACCTCTCTCTAAAAATGATTGATATAGCCTCTAGGGACCTTGAAACGTCGAGAAATGTCAAAAATTCCAATTTGACAAATCGGACCGATTACAATAACTCCCTATGGGAAGTTAAAAAAAGGTTGCAGTGGGGGTACCAAAAATAACCATTTTTTGGAAAATTTTTTTCAACCATTACCTAGTTTTCACCAAATGAAATTTTTATAATTTTGTTAGAAAAAACCTGTGGGACAGTTTTTGAGAAAAAAAATATTTATAAAATTTCGAAAAAAATTCGTATGGCAGGTACCGTTATTTTTGGTCTTAAAAAAAAAGAAAAAAACCTGTGTGGGGGGAGGGAATTTAAAAACAATATCTACCAAATTTGACGAAAATCGGCGGAGCCATTTAGGCTGTAGTCGAACAGACCAACAGACAGACAGATAGAATTACGAGACCCACTTTTTTAGTCTTCGCTATCATCGTAATGTCAACTTTGATCAAAATCTCGAGTTCGATTTTTTTTCCAAATGCGGAACTTGCTTTACAGTACCTATAAGTCGCAAGTAAAAACCTTTTACATGCAATCGTGCATTTTATTTCTTTAACATGTGCATCTACAATTTTGAATTTACAAAATATTTTATGTTAAAAGCGGTTATCCAATAGCAATAGGGATTTCCGAACAGTTCATTTAGGCCATATTTTTGAAGTAACATAATGTCAATTTGGTTGTCATTTATTTAGCCTGTCAACAACATGTGCAAATAGTTTAGTTGTTTTAAAGAAGTAGATCTTCTGTTCAAGTAACATTTCGCACGTCTAGCCCGAGAAAACACTTCAGTGAACCGCTATCACCGGTAAGTCAACGAAACGTAAGATCGCCACTGTCGGTGAAAGTATGCAAAAAACGAGGAGTGTTAGCTAACTCGGCTCTCGAAAAACTGAAAGCTTACCACAATTTCGGTCCAAAAATAATATTCAGTCACGAGTCTTTTTCTGGATGATTGGGTTGTCGAATTTGAGACCACCGCAATCCAAGTGAGATCCACAAAATTCCAGCTCATCTAGAGAAAGTCACTGCATAGTGCAGATTTTGGGTTGGTGTCATCTTATGTCCAAAGTTCTTTGAGAACTACGTTGTCCATCCTATCACCTACAAGGACGAGCGCTATCGGTCAGTGATAACCAATTTTGTTTGGTGTTCTAATTGTTGTTCAAAATGTTCACACAATAGACATTTTACCCGAGCTATTTCCGAACAAGGTTATCTCGAGCGGAGTCGATTTGAACTAGTCACAGAGATCGTGCGATTTGACCCCTTTAGACTTCTTCTTGTGGGGTTTTCTTAAGTCACAGGTTTATGTCGATAAACCATAAGCCATCCCTGCCATTGAAGCAATCATAACAAATGCAATTTGTCAATCTAGAAGGTTTTTTGATGTCACGAACGGAAGCTTAATGTCAGATTTACCGTATCACGTTCATAAAGTTATTCTGACATTTGAATTTCTCTAGTATTTCTTTGTTGTAATTTCTTGTAATGTTGTAATGTTTCTAAATTAAAAAACCGTTTTTTTGGACATGTTTTTTTTATTTGCAATTTTTAATGCCAACTTTAAATTTATTTTATAATTTAATAAATTGTAGCTAAAAACAATATAGACATCAGAATACTTTATGTCAAATTTAAGCTATTTTGATAAGCCCATCCTTTTTGAGATCTCCTTTTCCGCTGTTTTCCAATTCAATTCTGATTGAAAACCATTTGAAAGAAAAGTAATTACCCGTTTCTCATAAATATGGAGTTTTTACATGCGCGAATTATTATAGCTATCCACAGCTACCAAAGTTATACGTCAAAAACTACTTGCAATCGTGTTTATGCGGATGAAGAAGGAACTCTCATCATCAACGTCATTGGGTGTGAAGCCATTATTCGCAACAAAATTATGACTACCAGGCGCATAAGGAATAAGGGACGATAGTCGTCTCTCTGCAGAAGACTCTACAGCTCTGGCCGACTCATTTCATCAAGATCGTGACTTAGTGTCACGTTCTGCCATTCAATATTCATGGCAGTCACAAAGATCTTGTTTGCCACAAGGAATATCCTTCTGCGCTATGAGATGATCCATCCGCAAAGCGGCAGCGGCAGCGAATATACCACTTGTTCGACTTCCATGCAGCAACTATGTGGCGCTATGAAGATGACGACGAAAATTCGCATAGCAAAAGATGAGAGGCGATCTCAACGATTGCAGCAGCACCACCACCACCGTCTCCTCACACTATAATCATAATCATCATCTCTAGCATCAGCGCAGTGTTATAGTGTTGGCGCGGCGGGGGCAGCAAACAGCAGGAGCAGCAACAATGCACTCTGGCGGATCTCATCCGAGCAGCAATCTGGCGTGCCGAGCGAAATTGGAAGATTTTTCAAAACGACAGCAGTTTATGGGCGACAAACCGATAGCGCGAATAAGAGGATCAACATTTTAAATGGTGTGACCATATGAGTTATAAGGTTTTGTTAATAGTTAGGCATACTCTTATTTTCTATGGGTATCTGCCGAACCGTTCGAAGATATTAGATGAGAAGCACTTTTCATGGCAAGGGGTACTCTTGGAGGCTTGCCACTTCCTTGCAAGAGGCAGTACCCCTGAAAAAAAACTTTTTTTTCTTGGGAATCGAATTTAGGTCTCCAGCATGACTTATCCATTATGTCAAGAGATACGACTGTCAGCAGTTGACTTAACAAAAACGACAAAACATGTCATTCCTTGTTCCAATCCTTGACTTGATTTTGATACATTTTCTTGGTAAATTGGAAATAAATGTAAATAAATTTAATTCAAGAACTGAACTTGAAGTTTTAAGGTGTACGCTCGCCATTGGGCCTGCTACAAAATCTCTAAAACCAAAATCCTTGAAAGAAAAAATATAAAAATAGATATTGACGAACTGTCGGAAATGAAGATCTAATACTGAATCTCTTTATTAACGAGACGAAATGACTCTAGAACGAACTTCTGTTACTTCTATGCCGTACCCTCCGTTCGATTTTCAAGATCCCGAGCTAGCAGACTGAGAGGTTGGACGGAAGTTTAGGGTGCGGGATGATCACTCAATAGGATTGTTCCAGCACCAGTCAACAATTCGCTTAGTTTGACAAAGCCTAGAAGGTTTCCAATACGTGTGTGGCCCGATTAAGTTAGTAATCCGAGTTTTTAGGAACTCAATCCAAACTGGATGACTGCGTGAGAATATGTCAATTCAATCCACAGGTTCAAACGAATTATGGTATCGAAGCTTCATCGCTGATTGACCTACATGGGTAGAGTGTCAGTGGTCGCCATTTACCTTTCAGTGTTATAGTTCTTAGGCTTTAAGTAAGTTGAGCACACCCATCCACACATTTTACGGCATATGTCGAATTTATTCCCTTTAGCTATAAGAGAACATTTGGTCATAATTTATAAGTAATTTTTGAAACAAAATTATTTCAACTGCAATCTGGTCACACTGATTCTGATTTTTAAAGAATGATATATTTCCGCGCTCCGTGTCGGATTAACTCCGAACTAGTGGTTGCAAGCGCATCCTTCGTCTTCTCCCCACCTCCCTCTCACTCTGGCCAGATGGTCAAAATTAAGTGCACCAGTGTCGAGCTGTTTACAAGTTCCCGTGTCTCTATGGATAGATCGATGAGGATCACTATAGACAGCACTATTCCGGGCCAAACCAGAGGATACGCGTCGCGTCACTTCGGAGCAACAAACTAAAAATATTGATCTCTGTCAGGGCGTTTATGAAGCACCCGAGACAAGATACATAATATCTGAAGGAAGATGATCGCACTGTCAGTTCGCAACGCCACATGGCGAATTTCCTGTTTGCTCCTAAAAATAATTGCTAATCGACTCCTGCCTGGCATGATTGCGTTTGCGTTAAATTATAATTTATTTATTTTTTTTTTTGCTGCAACTCTTCGCCGATAATTGCTGATAATTCGACGAGCAATGTTCACGTTGTCGGTCTCGGTATCTCGGTATTTCGGTGTCTCGGTGTCGCCCGTTGTGGTGAACAACATCACGCGTGACAGCCATAGGAATTGGTGATGCGTGCAGGCACATTACCTGATTAGATCAGGTGGTGATGGTGACGCTGCCGGCACTGGCGCTGGCAATGTCAGGAACACATGTTAACAGCGAGTAAACATTAAATGCATTCCCGTACCCATAACTCGTCCCCAAGACCAATCCATCCTGACAAACAGACAAACTGTCATCTCTCAGATCGTTTATGCGTACGGTTTTTTTGTTGTCGTTGTTGTTGGACTTTTTGTCTTCAAATCACATAAACGACAGCGGGACAAGTTTGACATTTCCACGAGAATACAAATACGACACAGAGCATTTTTAAGGTGATGGATTCGGTCGTTGTTGCTGTTGCTTGTTGGCAGGAAAATGTGGGGAAAATATTTTCAGCGTGGGTGGTGACGAACGTTTTTGGATTGTGGAGGTAGTTTTGTGGTGGTTTTTGTCGTAAGCAAACGGTTTGGAAAAATACCCGCTTGTTGAATAAATAAACAAGCTGTCAAACGATCAACATAGTTGACGGCTTTTGGGGTTGACAATTTGTGTTTATACATTTTTGTGTTGAATGAGAGTGCTGCGTGCGGATGTGGCATTTCTTCGACACAGCATATGTTTTGTATGATTAATCGGTGGGGTTTTTGTTTAGTTTGTATTTTGGTTGAGACATATTATGGGACATTTTAAAAACCTTTGTTTCCTCTAAATATGATAAAATAGTATCTTTTTATAGTATTAGATAATTTCCTCTGACATTGAGTCTGAATTTTAATTCTGGAAGATTGAATAAGCTATAGTTACATGTGTAGCCATTTATTTGCGAAATCCTATATAGTATTTCTGCAGCTTTCAAACAAAAATTAATCAATTCTGAATTTTGATAATAACTCTATGAGATAAATATTTATTTGTAAGTTTGAAGTTGTTCGGATCATCCCAGTCTTGGGGTTAAAGCTCAGTTTTGAAATACATTTTTCAATTTAGGTCAATAAACTCAACAGATCTAAGATTAACTGAACAGATATTTCTGACAGATGTAGAGTCGTTTGGGGTAAGTCGTAAGTGAGCGCAGCGGGGAAGTGTACGCACAGTTAATTTCTCGAAAATGACAATGAATATTAAGTATCTGTAAATGCACAATTATGTAGGTATCTGTCCTTTGCCTGGGTCAGCTGTTGCTGCACTTTAGATTAGTTTGTATTGTGAAGGGAAGCCAAACAAAAAAAAAGGTTAGTTTTACTAAAATATTTCTCAATTTTAAGGACTGCACTTCCTATGAAAAAGAAGCAGTATTCTACTGCGATTTTTGCTGTGATCTGTAATTGAACTGCAGATATTTTTTTAAACATGAAGCTCCTTTTTGACTTGCGATATAGGTACTATAGGGCAAGTTCTGCATTTGGAAAAGAAATCGAACTCGAGATTTTGATCAAAGTTGACATTACAATGATAGCGAAGACGAATAAAGTGGGTCCGGCAATTCCGCCTGTCTGTCTGTACCTCGATCTAGAGCCTAAGCCACTGGACCTATTTTCTTCAAACTCGGTACTTAAGGGTATTCGGTGATTCCCTAGAGGGGAAATTGAAAGTTTTTTCTTATCTCCAAAATTAATGGTACCCCCATCAGTGGCGGCTGTACCTTAAGTGCGCTCGTGCGCTGAACCACCAATTCAAAAGATTTAAAAATTACAAAATATTACTGCATCTTTATTTTTAGATTCCCATATTAATATTTATTTTTTAAACATACAAGAACACAAACAGATATTTCCAATTATGACGAAACAATGTAAGCGCTTTGCTTTACTATTATGACTTACTTTCCCTGCAAGTAAAAATTCTCGTGCGCTTCGGCTAGCGCACGAGGACTGCTAATATAACTTGTATGAGTTTCAAGCAAGTATCCCTGGTTAGGTTAGGTTAGGTTAGGTTAAAGTGGCTGCTGACCGGAAAAGGACAGCACACTTAGACCAATATTTGGTCCGTTGTGATACCACAAGGATTTCAAAAATCCCCCTTACTCGTTAAACCATTTTGAGCTAATAATGAAGCGTTTGAGACAGTGAATGTCGGAATTATTTAGATCACTAGGATCGTTATAGTAGTAGTCTCCCAAGTGGAGTTTACGTCTTTGCGCTAGGGCAGGACAAGAGCATAGAAGGTGGGGAATTGACTCCTCTTCTTCTTCATCCATGCAGCTTCTGCAAAAGTCATTTGCAGGAACTCCAAGACGAGAAGCATGCCTTCCTATTAGGCAGTGCCCAGTAAGGACACCTATAATGGAGCTAATATGCAATCTACCAATAGAAATTAGTTGTTTTGAGCGTTTAGCATCAAACAATGGCCAAATCAGTTTAGTAGACCGGCAAGTTGGGGTGCTGGTCCACCTGTGGTTGGCTTTCTTTATGGTATCTTGCTTTAGCATAAGTTTACAAGTAGCTAGGGGTATACCGATGTTAGATTTGCTATCCAACAAAGGTAATATTGTTCCGTTTTTTGCAAGTTCGTCAGCTTTACAATTTCCTGGAATGTCTCTATGCCCCGGCACCCATGTAAGGTGAATGTTAAACTGTTTTGACATCTCCACCAGAGATGATCGACAATTTTGGGCTGTTTGTGAGTTAATGGAGACAGAGTCCAGTGACTTTAAGGCAGCTTGACTGTCTGAGAAGATACGTATATCGGTTGTCGATATAACGTTTTCTTTTAGCCAAGAGAGGACTTCTTTTATTGCTAAAAGCTCTGCCTGGAACACGCTACAGTGATTGGGAAGACGAAAAGATAGACAAAGATTTAATTTTTCGGAGTATACGCCTCCACCGACCCCGTCATCGGTTTTAGATCCATCTGTATAGAAATGAATTGCTTCGTCTATCAAAAACGACTCATTTTCCCATGAAGACCTGGAAGGGATGGATACTTGAAAATTTTTATCAAATTTTGGATGAGGGGTGGTGTAATCGACGTTACTAGGTAGACTACTGAACGAGTTCAGTATAGTAGAGTGACCAATATCATTATTGATCCACTGCGAGGAGGCTTTAAGTCGAATGGCTGTGTTAGCGGCCGATTGTTTGCTAAAAATATCTAGCGGTATGAGATGAAAAAGAACATCAAGTGCAGCAGAAGGAGTTGAGCGGAGAGTTCCACCCATGATTAAACAGGCTGTTCGTTGGACTTTGCTGAGCTTATCGCGGTTAGTTGCTGTTTCCAGCGCAGTCCACCATACTGTCACTCCATATGTAAGTATCGGTCTAATGACTGAGATGTATAGCCAGTGTGTTATATGAGTTTGTAGACCCCATTTATTACCTACGGCTTTTTTGCAAGAGAAAAGAGCTATGTTGGCTTTGTTGACTCTCTCTTGGATATTGGGCTTCCAGCTTAATTTCTTGTCCAAAATAAGACCCAGATATTTTGCTTTGTCTGAGAATTTAAGCGGTATACCTTTGATGAGGGGAGGGTCTATGTGTGGGATTTTATATTTCCTGGTAAATAGGACAAGTTCAGTTTTGTGGGGGTTGACACCGAGTCCACATTGATCTGCCCAGTTAGTAAGCTTGTTTAGAGCATTTTGTAGGAGTTCCTTCAGAGTATTAGGATGCTTACCAGATATCGCTATCGCAACATCGTCCGCATAGGCAATCACCCTGTGCCCCTCCCCTTCAAGAATCACTAGTAGTTCATTTACGACTAGGTTCCAAAGGAGAGGAGAGAGGACGCCGCCTTGCGGCGTACCCCTACTGACAGTCCTTCGAGTAGTAAAATCGCCCAGTTTTGAATTAATAATCCTGCTTATCAGCATATGATTTATCAAATTACTGATTGACTTATCCACCTTTAGAGATGACAGCGCAGATGTGATTGCGGATGCGTCGACATTGTTAAAAGCTCCTTCTATATCCAGGAAAGCAACTAAGGTGAACTCCTTATGATGAAGGGAGTGTTCGATAGTACGAACCAGCGTATGTAGAGCGGTTTCTACAGATTTCCCTTTGTTATAAGCATGTTGAGCATTGGATAGTAAGGACTTATCAATGTTTGCCCTCAAATGGATTTCAATCAGACGTTCAAATGTTTTAAGTAGGAATGATGAAAGGCTAATAGGTCTTAGATCTTTAGGATTAACATGGCTAGGTTTGCCAGCTTTGGGGATGAAAATAACATTTACTTCTCTCCATGACAAAGGAATGTGAGCCAGAGCGATACAACCATTTAAGATGTTTACCAGAATGGGTATCAGAATATCGGAATTTTCCTGTAATTCCGCTGGAATTATTCCATCTGGCCCAGGAGATTTGTATGGATTGAAGCTGTTTATTGCCCATTTTAATTTTTCCTCTGTAATCAGACCTTGTGGAGGAGTTATGCTACTGAGTATGTTGTTAGGATCAGGATCAGTGCTATTAACGTAAGGAGAGCTGTCTGGAAAATGTACATCCAGGAGCAGATTGAGCGATTCTTCGCTTGAGTTTGTCCAGGAACCGTCATTGTTTTTTAGGCAACTTGGCATTACTGGATTTTTGGAGAGGATTTTTCTTAACCTTGATGTCTCTGAGTTGCCTTCTATATTGTTACAGAAAGTTCTCCAGGACATACGCTTGGTTTTCCTCAGTTCTTTTTTATATAACTTGAGGGAGTCTTTATATGAATCCCAATCAGAAGCTTCTCTGGAGGTTTTCGCTCTATTAAAGAGTTTCCTGCATTCTTTTCTTAGTGGATCCAGCCCCGAGTACCACCAGTGTGGTTTCTTTTTACCTCTTATTTGTATAAGAGGGCAGGCAGTTTCCAGAGATTTGTTGAGGGCTGCTGTGAGGTCATTGACTTTAATATCAAGATCCTCAGTGTTGTAGGGTATGCTGTATAACTCAGGCCTGATTGACCTTAATAGAGTTGCCCTATATAGAAGCCAATCTGTTTTCCGATGGTTACGGAAGGAAGGTTGGCTAGGAGGTTCGTCCATTATTTCGAATTGTATGTATCTATGATCAGAGAAAGAATGATCATTTGATACTTTCCAATTCGAGATAGTATGATAAATTTTATCTGAGACAAGAGTTATGTCAAGTACTTCCTGTCTGTTTTTAGTAACAAATGTGGGTTCATTTCCAACGTTACATATTGTTAGGTTAGTGTTCAAAATATAATCGAAAAGAGACTCACCTCTGTCGTTTATATTCGTGCTACCCCACACTGTATGATGGGCGTTAGCATCACTTCCAATAATGAGGTCAGTCTTCTGCCTATCTGCATCAGTGATAAGCCTCCTCAGAGTGTCTCCTGGGAGAGGGCCAAGGTGGTCATGGCCTAGATATGCCGACGCCAGCCAGAGAGTTCCTTTGGCTGTTTCCAGTCTTGCGACGGTTACATCTCGATCACTGAAATTAGGTAGTAAAAATACATTTAGGCTACTTTTAACTAGTATGCAAGATCTGGGTTCACCTTTATCTAATGCATACAGCAAGTAGTAGTTTGGAGTCCTTAGTCCCCGAACGATGGATTTCACAATCCAGGGTTCTTGGATTAGGACGATGTCTTCTCCGCTGCTGGATAGACGAAGAAGCAGGAAGGCCGAGGCCTTGATAGAGTGTTGGAGATTAATCTGAAGAAATCGCAGCATCTTTGCTACAACCCTCCCGATCAACCTCCAACACGGTGACGTTGGAGTCTTCCGATTCCGAGGTTGAGCCCAGAAGAGCGTCCTCACTCAGAAGATCTTCATTGTTGTGGTCATCGATCTCCATGTCGCTGACTGTTTTTATTGTCTCCACTGTTGCCGAAGATGACCTGGATGCCTCTTCCTCTTCCAGTGATGGGAAGGTGATAGATGCACCAGGGTCTGCAGCAGCAGTTTCGACTACGTTGGAGGAAGTGGATGCACCAGTAACATCCGCGTCCTTTTTATACACCTTCAGTGTGATGGTCTCAAACCCAAACCTAATCACACCTTTGGTCTGCGCCAGAGGAGCAAGGGACTCCTTATTTAGTACAATAATTGCACCTCTGTAGGGTCCCTTTTTCTCCTCCAGTTTCGCAACTTTCCAGTTGTGAGTAGGAAGGGATGGGTTCGATAGCCGGATCATCTGGAGTATTACATCCATGCTGGAGAGTTCGGCTGTAACCATGGCGCGAGCTCTTGGTCTGCACGGGATTTTCTCCTTAGCAACAACCTCGAGCTTAGCACCAGGCCAGACTTCCCCTAACCGGCTAACGGCCAACGATAGAAGATCACACGATCTCTGATCGTCACAAACCATGAGCTTAACATGTCCTTGATGCCAGCCTCCATCGTTTGTGATTGGAGGTGGTCCAGGGTTCTCCATCATGATACTCATGAAGCTCAACTGGAGCTTCCCCTTGACCACCTGCCAATTTTCCGCAGAGATCGTGCCATCGACGTCGTTCCCGTCAATGATCGCGACCACGATTTTGTTTTTAACCACATCACTGAAGGTCTTATTCCCTCCACAGGGATGTGATGGAGCGCTGATGTTGTGCACTTTGGGGCGTTTGGGTACTGAAATCGTGCCCTCCATAGACCTTTGACGCTTCGACGTGGAGTCTCCGCTGGCCTGGACGCTATTATTAGCTAAAAAGCTTTTAGCCCACTTGATTTTTGCATCATGCTGAGAGTTCCCCCCGGCGCCAGGTTGTTCACCAAACACCCTGAGTATTCTCTTAGCATTGCGAATGTCCTTTTAGAGTGTCCTAGAAGGGTTGGGCTTACGTCCGCTCCCCCTAGGGCCTTCTTTAGGATTTGTGGAGTTGTTAGAGGTGGAGGGACCATGCTTCACAGTCCTACCACCGCTGGAATGAGGCAAAGAAGTTCGGGGAGGTTTACTCTCCTTAGTGGTAGCAGGACCATGCTTCACAATCTTACTACCACTGAACCGCGGTGTCGAAGTTTGGAGAGGTTTACTCTCTGAAGTAGTAATAGAAGGGCCATGCTTCACAGCCCCCCTGTTACTGGAAGGAGGTATTTCTACCATTTTACTCCTGCTTTTGCTTTCGGCAATAGGACTGTGAGAATCCACAGTACTACTACTTCCAGCGCAAGCCGGAGAAACAGCAGACGGCTTTTCAGTCGCACTGCTGGCCTGTCTCAAAGACCAGGACTTTCCACCATCTTTTGTATTTAATTTTTCCATAAAAGATCCCACGAGTAACGGAGAAAGGGTGGTCCATCTGCACAGAGATCCGTATATGCAGATAAGGCTAGTTAATCCGGAGGTCGCCTGGTATCCGGATACTCCGTTAGCGACTGAGCTAGTTTTTTTTGATTGGGCCCTCAGCCAGGCTGATCATCGGCACGGGTCGTATAACACCTTGAATCCAGCCCAATTGGGAAGTTGCAAGAATAGGAAAAGGAGAGAGTGGGCGGGGAATCAGACAGTAAGCACCGTTCTGAAAGAAAAGAAGGACGTTAAGGGTAATAGAGGAGCTGGTAACTTTGGATAGCTTTTCGCATTTCCAATGTGGGAGAGGGAGGGATACAAGGATGTGTAAGAGGATGATGAGCGTCCTTTGGTTTCAGGACTCTTCTAGAGATGACATCTCGAGAATCATTGACCCTACTCAGCTTCTACAACTCGACAAGTTCGACGCTCAGGTAGAAGAAGTATCCCTGACGCGTGAGACAAAAGATATTTCATTGAAGTGTATCGAGAAATTAGCCTGCTCTCGTGCAGCGCACGAGAACCGAAGATTAACTACAGCAACAGCAACCGATGTTTGACTAGAATGCGCTGCGCCTGCGAATATGTAATGTTGTTTCGCTCTATCCGTGACTGGTTAAATAGTGTAGGTTTGTAGGAGTTAGGTTAGTAATTGTTTTTTATTTTGGTTTTGGTTCGATTCTGTACTGTGTACGTACAGTGTGTGGTGTGGGATAAAATTAACAGTGATTAGGTATATTAAAGACAGTAATAAATCTTTTTAAAATAAAGTTATCTGAATCCACGATTTGACGCATTTAAGTGAAAAAATAAAAAAAAAACATGATTCCTTGCTAAATGTAATAAACGTGTCAGTTTTATACATGGTTGAAATTCTTCGAGCAATTATACAAAATAATAAAAAATCGACATATACATACTAGAGCCTACGTTTTTGTACGTGTATTTAAGAAACACGTGTACACGGAATCCGTGTAGGAAATATATACCAATTTCAAATCCGTGTTCTTAAAACACGTGTAATTATTCACTTTATTATCCGTGTAAACGAATCCTTAGTACACGGATGAGGCTGAAATTATAATTGGTCTTTGATTTGCTATTTTATCTCACATTTGATACGTAATTATTAGCACTGTGCCAGATTCCACAATAGAGTACGAAAATTATTTGTCTGAGCCTCAATTAAGATTCGACTTAGACCCCTTTGAATGGTGGAAAACGCGAGCTTCTAAGAACCCAGGAATAGCAGAACTAGCAAAAAAGTGTTTAGCAATACCAGCTACATCAGCTAGCTCAGATCGGTCCTTTTCTACAGCGGGAAACATTGTTACCTCAAAAAAGAATTGCCTTTTATCTGAAAACGTTAATACTAATAATAGTTTTTTTGTACCAAAATAGAGGACTTATTGAATAAAACATTTTTCTTAATAATTTGTTAAGAACTATAATTATGTTCGTTTTAATTGCATTTTTATATTCTAGAAATGGTAACGGATATTTTAGTAACACGTATAATTAAATACACGGATGCACGTGTATTTAATTATTACGTGTAATTAATAACACGTGTAATTAATAACACGTGTAATTATAATTACACGGATTCAAATCCCGGTCCAATAATTACACGTATATCCGTGTATTTCATTATTCGTGTAATAGAGAGCTCTAATACATACATGTAAATTGTTGTTTTTTTTGCGATTTCTAATCTTAATACCTATACTTAGTGAACAAGTAAAGTGCACCACCTGTTCAACAACCCACCAGCCGCCACTGACCCCCATACACCCGTATTGCAAAATCTTATTTATCTCGAAAACGGCTCTAACGATTTTGATAAAAAAAATTATGTGTAATATTATGGATATGGACTACATTTTGGTAAAAAACAAATTTGGGGCAAATGTTATTAATGGTACCTGTCATAGAACGGTTTTTTTGATTTTCGACTTTCTCATTAACGGCTCCAACGATTTTAACCAAACATTTTAACAGGAGCACCCTTTAGTTTGAAATAATATTGTATACAAAAATATTCTAAATTTTTTTTTTGTTTTTTTGAAAAAAAAATTCCAATTTATTTTTTGAAAAATCAATATCTTGAAAACGTTTGAACAATTATTTTTTGAAATTATTTCCTAAAATCTATATTACTAAGCACTTAAAATTGGGATTCCAAATTTTGTTCTAGAAAAAATTGTAAGAAATTTGTTATATAAAAAATTACTTTAAAAAACCGATTTTTAAACTTTATTTGCGTAAATACATACTTTTCCGTAAATAAGACGGCATTTCCATGCATTTGAACATTTTTATTTCATTAAATCCATGTTTTATATGTTTTATATATTTCTGGTTTTTCTATTTATTTTTTAACATAAAAGGAGTCACAAATAATAAAACTTAAACGCTGGACATTCGCACCCCAAATCATGCGTACACTTACCTCTAGCTAAGGGCAAGTGTACGCAATCTGACTTGCTTTGGTTTTTTCAATAATAATATAAGTAAATTGAAAAAAATATATAGTTTTCCTTTTTTTTATAAATAGCCAAATGTGCAGCTTTGTAATTTAAGAAAGCCCTATATTTTATCTTCTATATTGCGCTTGGAATCATGTTTCAAATTCGAAAGTGCGTACACTTACCCCTAACGACTCTATGTCAGGGTGAAACTTACTTAACTTACGAATACAGTTAACTCCGCAATGAAAAATTGACAGTTAGAGTTCCATAGCCTATTGATTCTAAAAATTAATCTTAATACTAAATGAATAAAAAAGCGGGGCTTAGGATAAGGAAAAGCTGTAAAGGGAGTTTCGGAGTGAGCAAGAACTGATAACATTCTTAAGATTTGTTCAAAAAGGCCGTAGCTTGTCCGGTGATGAGAAAAGCGGAAAAGGGGAGTGGATCTAAGGTTATGTGGGTTGGTATTGATGTGAATCATTTCCAAAAGGAGAGACGAATCAATAGCCCCAGCGAGCAGCAAAGTGAATGTCAGCAAATTCACTACGCTTTTGTAGGGATTGGTATTACCTCTTGGCATAATGGTTAGTGCGTTGGACTGTCATGCGGAATATCTCGAGTTCGATTCTCAGCCGCTGCAAGAAAGTTTTTTCAGGCGTGTACTGCCTTTTGGGAGGAATTGACAAATCCTCCAAGAGTACCTCTTGTCATGGATAGTGCTGCTCATTAGCCATTCGGAATCGGCAGAAAATTGTAGGTCTCCTCCGTTCCTGGTAACACGCACATAGGAATGGTTGAGAGTTGTAAGTCACTAGGTCCTGGTTCACCTCAAACTGTTGCACCAAAAAAAAATTGTTTGTAGGGACTGCAGATTGGTCAATATTAATCAATCTTCATATAGGGTAAAATTAGATTGTCAGACCAAGGAAGACTACGTTGCTGAACTTCAATTCTTTGGGAATGAGAGTTCTAATATGATGACCAAACTTGATTAGCATATTAAAGGTGGGGTCTAACAAATGTAATGTAAAGGGACTTAGTGACATAAGGGTTCAAAAATTCCTTAGACCAACGTTTTATGAAGCCGAGAGAAGAATTAGTTTTGTTGATTGATGTTGATTGCTCATACAGCTCGTACTGCAGAAAATATTGCTGCTGTTCGCGATAGTATGGCTGAAGAGCCGTCCACCTCAACTTGTCGTCGTGCCCAGCAATTGCCCCTCTCACGGTCGTCGTTGATGAACATTATGCATAAAGACTTGCATTTACACGCTTACAAGGTGCAATTGACTCAAGAACTAAAGCCTCTTGACCATTTCAAGCGTCGTCAATGGTCATAATGGTGGCAAGAAATGGCAACAGTGGATGATCAATTTTCGAAGAAAATCATCTTCATTGATGAGGCACATTTCCACCTCAGTGGATTCGTCAATAAGCAGAATTGCCGCATTTGGGCGAATGATAATCCAAGAGTGATTGTTGAAAATCAAATGCACCCACAAAGAGTGACTGTTTGGTGCGGTTTATTGGCTGGCGGCATCATCGGGCCGTATTTTTTCCAAAATGAGGGTGGTCAGGCAGTTACTGAAAATGGTGTTCGCTATCGTGAGATGATAACGAATTTTTTATGGCCCGAATTGGAAGATATGGATGTGGACTATATGTGGTTTCAACAGGACGGTGCCACACAGCTAACGAAACAATGGATCTTTTGCGCGACAAATTCAATTGCCGTGTTATCTCACGTGGTGGCGATGTCAATTGGCCGCCAAGATCATGTGATTTGACACCGTTGGACTTCTTTCTTTGGGGTTATTTGAAAGAAATTGTGTACGTCGATAAGCCAGCAACAATTCGAGAGCTAAAAGATGAGATAATTTGGCACATTAACGGCATAGAACCTCAATTATGCCTCAGCGTCACCGAAAATTTGGACCATTGTATGGAGGTGTGCCGCCTTGATCGCGGTGGCCATTTGGCCGATATTTTGTTCCATACATAATTGAACCATACCATATTATCATAATAAAAAGAAATGACAATATTTGTGTTTTATTCCAAAACAACATCGGCCCTTAATTTATGAATAGTTTTTGAAAAATTAATTTTCAAACTCGAAATTTCATATTCAAAGGAAGTCCGGTATACAAATTGTGATCATCATAATCGATAGAGCTGTTATTGAGAATCTGGAAGGTGAAAAATAAAGAACAGTTGTATGACAGGTACCGTTAATATAATTTTGTCTTTACAGTTTTTTTTTTACCAAAATATTTTGTTTGCCAAAATCGCGAAACTAGTTTTTGAGATCAAAAAAGATTTTTGATGTGTAAACATCTTTCCCGGCGGTAGAGTGAATCGAAAACGTGTGTAAAACTTATACGTCCCGTGTAACCCGTTACGGTTACACGTTTCGGTTACACGTTACGGTTACACGTTACGGTTACACGTTACGGTTACACGTTACGGTTACACGTTCTGTGTAGCATCTACCTTACCGACGATTGCATTTAACACCATGTTTACATTGTTAATATTTCGTACTTACGACATCGTGTTTACATTGGAGACTTTGAGTACTGAAATCTCGATTTTATTACTTTCCATTGCTGGCTAGAACTTAATTCAATCCCTCAACATTTCTTCACCTCTCGACCAATTAGGCCTATTCTGCCACATTTGTTATTCTGCTAAAGATTTTCTGTTATGAATCATAAAAGATTTCCACCTTAAAAGATCTTTTATGATTGGTATTCAGAGGTTCGAACTTTTATAAAAGTCTCTTAGGCTAGCCGCGCACTGGCAACTGTGATCGAAATCAAATAGTTTAATCACCAGTTGAAAGAGAACCGCGCACTTGCAACTCTTTACTCACGCTCACACTCTTTTCTCTCTTGCGCTTATGGAAAACAGCTCAACTATTACGAATTAATTTTAGGCAATCGTTTAGTTTGTGTCAAAACACAAACTTTTTAGTTGCTCGAATCGAGTTGCTTGAAGAGCGCGGTGTCCCATATAAGCTCATATGTTTCATTTTAGCAACTAAGCAGTTGCGAAACTAAAAATTGAATGTGCGCGCCTAGAATAAGGCTATTTTGTGTAACATAAATGCCCATACAAAATCGAAGTACTTTGTCGATTAGGTTAACCGATGTGGCATGTGTGAGGGGTATATATATAAATTCACAAACTAGTACGATTGCATTGTATGTTTATTGGGTACGTTCGATAACAAAAATTCGGCACTCGGACGAACGTTGATGTTTACACATCTTAACCGTGAGTCCTGGCACTCACACTTTTTTTTACATAACATCTGTATGGCTGGTACCGTTAGTTCTGGAGCAGACATACAGACAGATGGAATCGCGGGATTTATTTTTTTCCTGTTTTCTATCATTGTTATGTCTAATAAAAACCTAGTGTCCTATTAATTTTTTTTAACACAAAACTTGCCCTATATACCCAATTCTTTGTTCTCGTTTATGCTTCCTCCAACCTACAAATACAAAAATCTTTAATGGCAGTAGGTACTTACTTATACCGTATAATTCATAAACAGTTTTCTAAAAAAAAATATATAGAACGAATAATTTTAATATTCAAAGACTAAAAAATACTGCCGTATTAAGAAAAAGAAGCTACTTGTATGTATCTACATTTTTGGCTTCTTTGAGTTAGGGACAGATTTGACGTCTTTCGTAGAGTTATAATTATATTATGTATTTAATAATACGAGTAATATAAAATTTCTGGTTTATATAATACAATTAACCAAACTCTTGCGCTTATGACTGGGCGGGGGCTTATCTCCTCTCTTTTTATACTCGCATGTATTTTGTTTAACTTTTCCTCGTATATGTCCAGAAAGTTTGTTGTTAGTCTTAATGAATTTTTATTTAGCTTCAGAACACAGTTATAAATTAATATTGGCTTCTTCAATTCCAAATATGACTATTTTCACATTAAAGTAAATGGCGCAAGCTTTTAGTTGAATTAGTACGATGTTAAAGCTGTTTTAGTATGATAGCTACTGTATGACTTCGTACAGCTGCAACTCGGAGATCCAACGGCATAACCCGCTTACCCAGGTTTAACGTCGACAAACTAAAAGATTTCACAACACGCCAATAATTGAGAGACCACCTTTCACACGGAATGATGACAATCAGCAGCACTGAACCTGAATCCATTGAAAACCACTGGAATGCTGTGAAAAATGTTCTTATATCAGGTGCTAAAAGAATATTCAGCCGAGCGAGGGGAAACAATAACGCCTGGCTTTCTGAAGAAACCTGGATACGGATTGGCGAACGGCAAAAACTTAAGGCCCGTATTGCAGCTGCAACTGGAGTAGAAAAAAGAGAGCTGGAATCCCTGTACCGCATGAGAAAGAGAGAGGTTCACCGCAGTGAAAGACGTGATAAGCGTAATCACATCAACGCTTTGGCCCAGCAAGCAGAAGATGCTGCTAACAGATGC
This sequence comes from Chrysotoxum bicinctum, assembly GCA_911387755.1. Classification (NCBI taxonomy): domain Eukaryota; kingdom Metazoa; phylum Arthropoda; class Insecta; order Diptera; family Syrphidae; genus Chrysotoxum; species Chrysotoxum bicinctum. The sequence continues at coordinate 86,923,787 of OU426989.1, read as the reverse complement.
GACAGTAGAACCGTCTACAGCATTACAAAGGAACTGGTTGGAGCTCGCAGTTCCAAACAACACCTCGTAAAAGACTTAGACGGCTCCCTACTTATAGTTCGGATGAGGATCAGCTGAGAAGGTGGAAAGACCATTTTGCGTCGGTATTAAACGGAGTTACCGACAGCAATGCGCAACTGATACCTGCTGAGCCGACAGGAACAACAAATTCCCGAATCCGCACTGCACTCCCCAGTAGAGATGAGATCCGCAACGCAATCAAAGCACTGAAGACCAACAAAGCGGTAGGACTTGATGGCATTCCTGCAGAGCTTCTACAAGCGGCGCCAACGACATCGAGCGAACTCCTGCATCCACTCATAAAGAAAGCTTGGTTCTCCGAAGGATTTCCGAATGAGTGGAAAAAGGGAATGATAGTCAAGCTCCCTAAAAAAGGAGACTTAACCCAGTGCGAAAACTGGAGAGGGATTTGCGTCCTGCCTGCCGTTGCAAAGATATTAGCGAAAATAGTACTGGAACGCATCAGGGAACATCTAGAAGCCACACTCGATGCCGAACAAGCAGGTTTCCGCACTGGATCCTCATGCATTGATCATATCAATACTTTAAGGATCATAATTGAGCAGTGCATCGAATATCGATCACCACTCCACCTGCTATTCATCGACTTTGAGAAGGCTTTCGATAGCGTAAATAGAGAATTTATTTGGTATGCTTTACGCAGGAGGGGTATCCCGGATAAATTAATAGCTATTATTAAGGAAACTTATGATGGATCCAAATGTCACGTTTTGCACGAAGGGAGGCTGTCAGAAGAGTTTGAAGTCCAAAGTGGAGTCAGACAGGACTGCATTCTGTCACCAATATTGTTTCTGTTGGTGATAAGCGATGTCCTGCGAGCGGCCTTGACGGGAAACGGAGGAATTCGATGGACTCTGACGTCTCACCAGAAACATCTTGACTATGCGGACGACGTATGCTTGCTCTCTCATAGGATCATGGATCTCCACCAAATGACAACAGGGGTGGAGAGAGAAGCAGAAATCGTAGGGCTGAAAATCGACTCCGGCAAAACAAAGATGATCAGCCTAGGAACCACGTCATCTTCTCTCATAAATATTTCTCAACAACCGGTAGAGAAAGTACAGAGCTTCCAATATCTTGGAAGTATCATCTCTATCGAGGGTGGTACCGAACAGGACATCAGCAGTCGAATCGAGAAGGCAAAGGCTGCTTTCGGTATGCTTCGAAATATATAGAGGAATAACTCTCTAAGCTTAAGAACCAAGCTCCGGCTGTTTCGATCCAACGTCGAATCCGTGTTACTTTACGGTTGCAGCACTTGGAAAGTAACAGTAGGTGTCACTAAGAAGCTGCAAACGTTCATTAATAGATGTCTACGAAACATCCTTAGGATTTTCTGGCCCAATCGTATATCAAACGAAGAGCTCCTTAGGAAAACGGGTCAGGAACCTATTGACGTCGAAAGTGGTAGTGGATCGGACACACGCTTCGAAAAGGCGACAACTGTATTGCGGCTCATGCAATGCAGTGGAATCCGCTCACTCAAGAAGGAAGAAGAGCTGGACGACCGAGAAGCTCATGGAGAAGCACAGTCGAGAAGGAGTCAGCCCAACTAGGCAAGAGTTGGAGGGAGTTGCGACTCATATCTAGGAACCGAACACGATGGCGAGCTGGCGTTGTGGACGCCCTATGCCCCACTAGGGGTCCCCTACGGACATAAAAGGTCTGAGGACCTAAGTAAGTAAGTAAGTACGATGTTAAAGCTGTTTTAGTATGAAACTAGGTTAAAACAACGATTTTGCAAATTTTATTCGAATATAGCATCTTAATTTCTCTACCCTTCTACGAGTATTATAGTTAAAATCATCGAATACCTATTTTAGTTTTTTAGTATCGTGCCATTTACAAACGCCACAAAAGGTCTGTTTACTTACTTTTTTCCAAGAACTGTCATTGATTTAGGTGTGTTCAGAAGCAATTAATTAAGAAAATTGGCTTAGTGCGATACTAGTTAGAAAATGTTTAAAATTAAGAATAAGTTAGTATAATCTACTTTAAAGTTAAGTTAGCAAATCGCTAAGTAGTATCATACTAATATCTTAATAATTGGCTGTTTAAAATTTTGCGCCAATGTTTATATATTAAGAATAAAGGGAAAAACAGCAATTAGTTCCTTGAGTAAATTGCTAAATTAAATTTACCTCAGGCACCGAGTTTAAATGACATAGGCAATAAGCTTTTTCCTTTTTATGTGGTTGCTTTAAATTTTTAAGGTAAGAAAGTGAGCATGAATGTAAAATCTTAGGCTAAATTTAACCAAGGATTAAAGTAAAATGGCATAGATAAATTTGCAAAAGCTTACCAAAAACTAATCCGATTTATGACAGCTCGTAAAAATGAGAAACGTATGATAATGAACCCTTAAACGTACAACATTCAAAACTGCTCTAAGAAAAAGAAGAATGTATCCCAATTTAGGTTAATTTTACACAGGTTTTAATTTTTGTACTAATAGCTATACCTTTTACTCCCTTAAGAATTCAAAACTTCAACTTCTAATTGACTAACTGACAAACAAATCAATTCTCTTCTTACTTAGGTATACATCACTTATACTTTGTCGCATACAATATATATTTATCTCAACGAACTTAATCGACTAGCAGTTAAAATTTTGTCGTGACTTCCTTCCAATTAAACCTCAATTAAAGTGTCCTTTGCTCTTACCTCATTTTACCATCATCTACCCCAGGTGACTATGAAGGAACAATTTTAAAACCTGACATTAAAACAATTTGTCAAAAGTGTCAAAATTCAACTGGATTTTGTTGGCAGGGCAGACTACGTACACCATTGTGTTGTCTTCCCAACTCAACATCCAGCTGCCAGGACCAGCAAAAAATGAAGACAACACCACCGTCGTCATCGTCATCTTCATCTTCATCGTCATCTTGGAAATAATGGTGTTGGCGTTCGGATGCTTTATTTCGTGTTGCTTCTTTTCGATTGAACCCAACACACTGAGTGGTGTTTTCATCTGTCTTTCCGTTTGTTTCAGATCGAAGTTAAGATCAACCCCATGATGATCCAGCAAAAACCAATATCCGACCAGAATTATAAAAAAAAACTCCAAAATCAACCGAATCGAAATTGATAATCTGGTCATCTCTACTGGTAAACAGTGGGACAGCCTATATCGCGAATTTGGAATAAAATCAAAGTATATATAGATGAGATGTTTCTAAAATAAATCTACATATATTGTTTAAATTCAGTGGGACTTGTGAATTAGACATTTAAAATTATTGTATACATTAGAAATTTTGATGATAGTGTAAAGCGGGGACTATATTGCAATGAAACTGTTAAGCTTTTCAAAGACCACGTTCATTGAGCTTGATGAATACCATGAAACGGTCGACTGGAAAACTGAATTTTTAAATTTAAATTTAATAAGTATGTTTAATCTTTTTCAGATATTTTGAAAAATACTTTCGATTTGTGTGTGCCTTATTAGATAAAAAAAGACTTATTCCAAGCCTCATTGGTGTAGCAAAAGGTTGACGCATCTACAAAATTGAAAAAAATAAATCCTATGTACAGTTTAAAAAAAAAAAATAGATGAAAAAATACAATTTTGTAAACTTCAAAAGGAATTCATTATTCTCATTAAATTCTCGCACAGAAATTATGTCATGAATGTTGAGTTTAACTCAATAAAATGCACGACTGGGTCGCACGAACTTGTTTTTATATAAAAGACTAAGATTTTCAAATATGCATATTTATCCATACAATTCATTTTTTACATGACTAAACAACTCCTTTAGTAGTTGAAGCTAAAAACAGGACGCCATGTGATTCAAGCAAGTATAAGTTTATGCCAGAACAAAAATTATTAGTCGTTTTAGTGGTTTCTTAAAAATATACAAAATTCTTAAAATATTTTTAAGAAAAAATTATTTTACGAATAAAAAATAAATTTTCAAATAAATATAGAGCAGTTTTTGAGATATCAAATTTTCCAAACAAAAAACAAAAATAGGTTTTTTTCAAAAATTCAAAAAAAAATTTCAAGTCTTGAAATGCAATATTTTTCAAACTTTTTAGAAGCTTCTATTTTAAAAATTTCATTAAGATCTGTAACGTCGATAGTGAGAAATTAAAAATTCAAAAAAATTGTTCTATGGTAGGTACAGTCAGTAATCTTAACTTCAATTTTTTTTATTAAATTGTAGATCGTAAGAATTAAACGAAATAAAGTAAAATGCACGACTGGGTCGCACGAACTTGCTCCTATGTAATAGACTAGGAATTTTAAAGACGAATGTTATTAAAGAAAACTGTTCATAAGGATAAAATTAATTTTTTAAATTCTTTTAGTAGTAAGAGATAAAACCAGAATGCTATGCAAATATGAATTTATTCAAGAACAAAAATTATAAGTCGTTGTAGTGGTTCGTTAAAAAAATAAGCTTTTATGTACAAAATTTTTAAAACATTTTTAAGAAAAAATTTTGGTACGCCAGACTTAAGCTTTTATTATTGTCTAATTTCCAAAAAAAAAATACTAAGCCGTTCTTGAGATATCGAATTTTCAAAAAAAAAAAAAAAAGATTTTTTTTTCTAAAAATTGAAAAAATATTTTTTCTTAAGTTTTTAAATGTAATGTTTTTTAAACTTTTTTGGAGCTTTTTTATAAAAAATTTCATTAAAATCCGTTATTTCGATAATGAGAAATTCAAAATTTGAAAAAATCGTTCTATGGTAGGTACAGTCAGTAATATCTAGATTTAAAATTTTTTTTATTAAATTATAGATCGTAAAGATTAATCAAAAGAAAAAAAAATTTAGCAAAATTCTCCGAACTGTTTTTGAGAAAAATACGATTTTCGAAAACCATTTTTTAAAATTTGTATGGAAGGTACCGTTAGTTTTAGATAAAACAAAATTTTTTTTCTCAAATCTTGTAGATTATGTTAAAAAACTTTTTTTTGTCACGTTTGAAAAAAATCGAGCATGGGGTTTTCGAAATATTGAGTTTCCAAAAAAAAATTTTGATTTTTTTTTTAAAAATCCAAAAAATAAAAAATTGAAAATTTTAATATGTAATAATATTCAAACTTTGGAGGAGCTTTGGCATAAAAAAAATGATTTAAATCGGCTGTACCGTTTTCGAGAAAATCAAAAACAAAAAAAATGGACCCAGGGGGGCTACCAAAAATAACAATTTTTTGTAAAATTTTTTTCAACCATTAGCTAGTTTTAACCAAATGAAATTTTTCAATTTTTTTTTTTTAAATTCTGTGTGACAGTTTTTGAGAAAAAAAAAATATTTATAAAATTTCGAAAAAAAAAATCGTATGGCAGGTATACCGTTATTTTTGGTCTTAAAAAAAAACAAAAAAAAACGTCCGGGGGGAAAAATTAAAACCCATATCTACCAAGTTTGAAGAAAATCGGCCGAGCCGTTTAGGCTGTAGTCGAACCGACAGACAGACAGAATTGCGAGACCCACTTTTTTGGTCTTCGCTATCATCGTAATGTCAACTTTGATCAAAATCTCGAGTTCGATTTTTTTTACGAATGCATAACTTGCGTTATAGTACCTATAAGTCGCAAGTAAAAACGAGTGTCGTTTGGGGTTCAGACTTCTATATATTTCAAAGGTGAAGAATCTACTGTTGTAAATAAGACCCTAGGTTCCAGGTTCTTTGAATCTGGGTATTTTTACTCGCAGGTAAGCCTTGTCATCCCTTGTGGAAATCTCCCGGAGGGTCAAATAAAATTGGATTTTCTTGATGTTTTAATAGGCTTACAAGGTCTTAAACCAAATGGCAAGTCTTGTCTTGATGTTGTTCCTGCCCTAGTAATAAGATGCGCAAATTTGCTTTGCCTATAGCTGCTAATTATTTTATTTCTTGGACGAATCGAAATCTTCTTTTTGGATCCAGACTTTTAAAGCGGGCAATTCCTAAACTTTTTGAAAATTTAGTAAAAAATAAGCTTGATTTTCTATAGAAAGAACATATTAGTGATGCCCATAATAGATTCATCTCGGGAAGATCCACTATAACTAATTAAGCATGTTTCTCTTCCTTTGTTGTGGATACATTTTAAAACCTAAGTCAAATCGATGTTATTTATAAGGATTTTAGCAAGGCTTTCGATTCAGTTTGCCATAGCAAATAACTTCGTAAGTTTGAAGTATTTAGTATTCATTCAAGTTGACTTCAGTGGGCTTAATACTTCTTAACCGAACGAAAGGATTTAAAAAGTAAAACTTGAGGAATGTAAACCCAGGCCAATTAAGTGAACGTCAGGCGTTCCTCAAGGCAGTCATTTTGGTCCATTGATTTTTGTTATATTTGCTGATGATATTGTGAACTTTATTAGTTTCAGTCAATGTATCATATATTCAGAAGATCTGAAGATATTTTTGAAATAGCAAACGATGTGGACTGGTTTGAGTTTCAAATGAATCTTGATAATTTATCTCTCTGGTGTCGACTAAGCCACTTGAACCTAAGTGTTAGAATATGCTTCGTAACTTCTATTTCTAGAAAACAGTTTGTGTACTACGTTCTATACTCCAGATTTCAGTCATCTACAGAGAACCGTAAAAGTAAGGCTTTGGTGTTGCTTTTAACTTCAAATTATCATTTGCTCCATATGTTAATGCTGTTGTCGCCAAAGCGAACTCAATGTTAGGATTTGTTAAAAGAATTAGGCGTCTCCTTTGGCCTCCTTACTTTCCGTATACGCTCCAACGAGACCACTGAGGTTAGAAGCTTTTGCAGCTGTATTTAGTCGATCTTGTTTGAGATGCCCCTAATATGTCTGTTTTTCTGATGTACTCGTACGTACGCATACTGAAAATAGAACTAAAGATTCACATATAAGACCTGATTTTTACTTGCATTTGAAAAAAAAATCGAACTCGAGATTTTGATCAAAGTTCACATTACGATGATAGCGAAGACGAAAAAATGGGTCCGGAAATTCCGTCTGTCTGTCTGTATGTCTGTACCTCGATCTACAGCCTAACTCACGGGAGCTATTTTTTTCAATCTCAGTCTCGGGTCTTAGGTGATTTTTAGGGAAATTAAAATTTTTTTTTAGCTCCAAAACTAACGGTACCCCCCATCGACCCATAATGCAAACTCTTATTTATCTCGAATACGGCTCTAACGATTTTGATAAAAAAAAATTAGTGTGCATGGTATTAATTAGTAGGCATGGGGAAAAATGTTATTAACGGTACCTGTCATAGAACCGTTTTTTGATTTTCGACTTTCTCATTAACGGCTCTCACGATTTTAACCAAATTTCGTAAGCAGCCCTTTTAAGTTTAAAATAATATTGTACCTACATATATAAAAATATTCGAAAAAAAATATATTTTGGGTTTCTTAATTTTTTTTTTTTGAAAAATCAATTATCTTAAAAACGTGTGAACGATTATTTTTTCAAATAATTTGATAAAATCTATAGGTATTACTAAATATGTACTTAAAATTTTCATCCCAAATATTTTTTCTTGAAACATTTTAAAGAAATTTGTTATATAAAAAAATTAATTTATTAATAAAACGATTTTTAAACGTTGTTTGTATTAATTCATACTTTTATGGAAATCAAACGGCAATTTCATGCATTTGAAAATTTGTATCTCATTAAAGCTATGTTTTATATTTATAAAATTTATTCCAAAGTACCTACTTTTACATATGAGCAAGTTCGTGTGATCTAGTCGTGCATTTTATTTATATTTAATTCAGTGGAGCAAGTTGGTCCACGCGGGTCTAATAACCCCACATATTGCTTGATGAACATTTTCCGTCATTTTAAAAAACACACTTAAACCTGCTAATGATAACATATGTAAATAAATATTAAATAAGAGGTCATGACGGATCATAGAGAGCCTAAGCCTAGTGACCTACAAATATCAATCATTTCTGTGTACGTGTTTGGAGAAATGGAGGGGACCTACAATTTTCTGCCGATTCCGAAGGGCTCATGAGTAGCACTTTTCATAAAAAGAGATACTCATAGAGGGAGACAAAATTCAACACAAGCCAGTTTAGGACGTGGGGGCTTGTACGCAAGCCTTATTTCTGTTAGACCTACCCGTATCCCAACTAGCGCCGCCCTAGCCTTTTTCTCAAAAGTGAAATTTCATCAAATTCGTAGAAGTAGTTCTGGGTGTAGGTAGGGGAAAGGTGCGAACAGTGAGACACTTTTCTTTTAAAGTAGTATATCTCTGAATGTTTTCAAGCAATCTTAACCAAACTTTGAGTATATTTGGAGGCATATTTTACCTTAATGTAACGAAAGAATTTTAAGTGAAAGAACTCATAAGAAAATCACAACAAACTGAAACGTATAAAAAGTCAAACTGTCTCACTGTTTGCGAGCGGTGCGATCAGTGAGACAGTGTAAGGCGAACAGTGAGACGAACAAAAAAAAAACAACAAAATTAAAAAAACTTAAATAAGTACATAGGCAATTAGTGTTTTATTAATTAAATTAAGTAACATAAATATATTTCTTCATAAAAAAAGTAAAAAGGAACAATGAAATAAAAAAAAAAGTTAAAAAAAAAATTAGAATCACATTGTGATCAATTCAATTCACAGATATGGTTACGAATAAAAATAATAATCACTTGAGGCTGCTTCCATAGCCCTGGAAGTCAACATCAAACATAACAGATGACTTTTGGCGACTAGTGTGACCACATGGAGTCGGCGTTGGCAGCACCAGCTCTATATCTTCGTGTGCTACTGACACAATATCCTCAACCTCAGGCTCAGTGAGACATGTCTCACTGTTTGTTTTTTGTAAGTGTCTCACTGTTCACTTTTTGTCATTTCATAAAAAAAAACAAAAATTAGAATAATGACAAGGAATTCTAAGATTTTTTTGTATTATTATAAAAGAACACATAAATACGTCATATGTAAAAAAAATTCTGTGAATTTTCCTGATTATTTCGTGTTGCTATGCTAAAATTAAACACACACCGAAAAATACTTCGATGTATTTTTTTTTATGTTTATCCGGTGGGGGTTAAGGCGCAACTGAAAGTCGTGCGCAACAAAATTAAAACACATGGAAGGGTAAATATACGTTATAACCAATACTGGCATGTCCGTGCATGCTTTCACAAAAGAGAAAAATGAATTGTCTCACTGTTTGCACTGTCTCACTGTTCGCGCCTTTCCCCTATATATTATTCCCTGATTCTGCATATTTAACAAGCACCCTTGTTTCCGTTTTATGGAAAAGCCAGTTTGAAAAAAAAATTAATTTCAATTTTCTGCCTTCACGTCCCACTGTACATTCTCCTTATCTGGTTTGGAGAGTATATATCTTTTTGTTTTCTTCCGATTGTATTCTTTTTTTTTACTGTTTGTGGTCCAACCATACGCACTATTTTCACCAACAAAAACAATCTGCTGGCCAGCGCACCGAACCCTCCCGTAGGACCCCCAAAGTCTGATATTAAGTGCAATGGGCACTGGTCTGGATCTGGTTGTATGGACAGCGAACAGCAGCATCAGAGGCACAGCAGCGGCCGGAGCGGCGCTCTCTCAGACGACATTCGAAGATTGGTAAAGTGTTCATGCGACGATGACGTTGTAAATTATCGATGGCGTCTACATTCTTCGTCGCGGGACTTTGATTGACTCAAATTGCGGCGCGGTTATGTCCAACAAAAAAATAAAGGAAAACCTATTAAGACGAACAAAACTGCCGCGCCGCGCTCCAACTGAAGGGGTAATAATTGAACAACACACACCAAAAATCCAGGTAAGAAAGAATGCACCCGGAATCCGGCCGCTCTCATAAAAATATGACGACTGACACAGAAAGATGATGATGAAATGCCCCAGCAGAACGAATTTGTATCTTTTTGTGGTGCGCCTTGCGCCCATACTATCGTATCTTATTAATGCACTATAATGTTTGAAACAGATTTGACAACGACCACGAATGTTTGTCGGGTTTACAATGAACGCGGCATTCTTAGTCTAGTGGGAGAAAATAATCTTTATTGGGACACTTCTCCATATACATAAGTATACAAGTCGGTTTGGGTGTCTCTCAAGCCTTTATCGATGGGGCAGCGATTTTTCATTAGACAAATATTGTAGGTAGCTGAAAACTTGGGATCTTGGGCGTGTTGCAACGGAGAACAACTGTGGTTGGATTTTAAAAGGTGTTTTGGAACAAATAATGCGGTCTTTGATGGTGGGAATTATAGCCAAGACAATATGTAACTTGTTAGAGCGATTTAATGCACAAACTTTAACTAATTTGACTAATGAGAGAGTTTTTTGGATTCCAACCCACTAAGGCCAGTGGCTGGGAAAATAATTTTTTACCGACGTAATTATTTCTCACTTAGTTTCTTGTACTTCTGGATTAAGAAAATAATAAAACAAATATTACAAATGTGTAATTTGGTCATCGTCGTTGTGTTTTTACTAGTCTATGCAGTTTTATGGAGAAATTATGGGCACTTTAAGAAGATTAAGGTCCATTCTTTAAAGAGTTAAGTTCTATATACATATTGTTGGATTTTCGTCTCCTGTTGTGTTGATTATGACGGATAATTGAATAAATAAAAATATATATTAATTTTAATTTTAATTAGTTTTTTATTTTTATTTTTATTTTTGTTTACACAACTATTTTTTAAATATTAATTAGCAACGCGTTTCGGAATTAAATTAAATTAAATATAAGTAATTAAATATTCAGTTTAAGTAGCCCGAAGATGGATAATGATTTTTTTTTTCAAAAATTCAAAAAATATTTTTTTTTTTAAGTTTTGAATGCAATGTTTTTTAAACTTTTTAGAACCATCATTTTAAAAAATTTCATTAAAATCCGTTATACCGATAATTAGCAGTTCAAAATTTGAAAAAAATTGTTCTATGGTAGGTGTAAGCTGCAATATCTTAATTTCAAAATTTGTTTTATTAAATTGAAGATCGTAAAAATTCATTCAAAGAAAAATTTGTTTATCAAAATTCTAGGCACCGTTTTCGAGAAGAGTACGATTTTTCAAACCATTCCTTAACATTTGTATGGTAGATACTTTTATAATCAGGTAAAATAATTTTTTTTTCTCATATCTTGCAGATTATATTGAAAAATTTTTATTTATCAAGTTTAAAAAAATATATAGCATGGGGTTTTCGAAATATTGAGTTTTGTAAAAAAATTGATTTTTTTTTAAATTCAAAATTTTTTTTTGAAAATTTGAATACACAATTCTATTAAAATTTTTGGGGAGCTTTAGCAAAAAAAAATTATCGAAATCGGTGGTACCGTTTTTGAGAAAATCAAAAACAAAACAAATTTCGAAGAAAATTCGTATGGCAGGTCCGTTACTTTTGGCCTTAAAAAACAAAAAGAAAACAAATTGTGGGGGGGGGGGGGAATTAAAAATGATATCTACCGTTTAGGCTATAGTCGAACAAACAGACAGACAGACAGAATTGCGAGACCCACTTTTTTAGTCTTCGCTATCATCGTAATGTCAACTTTGATCAAAACCTCGTGGAACTGTGTTCGTCCACGCTTATCTCGGAAATCACTCAATCAATTTCAATGAAATTTTTTAAATGAGTATGGTTAGCTCCAGGTTGAAAAAAAATGGACTATGAACTCTCAAAAAAAGCTTTAATTTTCAAATCACATTAAAAACTTAAAATCATTGTAATTTGAGGTCCGATCAGTATAAATTAGCCATTAGTCTCTAGTCTTCTAAAAACCGCTTTGAGGTTTGCTAGGTGTTCTTCGTCGTTATCTCCTGGTGATAGGTCGGTTTTAGTAAAAAAAATCCATTACGTTGTTTATGAAAAAATTCTCGAGAGCGAGGAATAGGATGTCGATTGACAACGATTTGTGGATTTATGGTGATTTTGAAGTAACCGCATATCCTTACTGTTCCTTATTATTCGTAAACAAATTCGAACTCGAGGTTTTAATCAAAGTTGACATTACGATGATAGCGAAGACTTAAAAAGGGGGTCTCGCAATTCTGTCTGTTTGTCTGTCTGTCGGTTCGACTACAGCCTAAGCGACTAGGCTGATTTTCTATAAACTTGGTACATTACATATCATATAATTTTTCACCCCACACGTTTTTTTCTTTTTTTTTTTTTTAAGACAAAAATAACGGTACCTACCATACGATCTTTTTTCGAAATTTTATAAATATTTTTTTTTTCAAAAACTGTTCGACAGATTGAAAAAATAAAAATGCAAAAAAAATGTATTTAGTTAAAACTAGGTAATGGTTGAAAAAAATTTTCCGTAAAATGGTTATTGAGGGTACCCCACAAACAACCTTTTTTTTTTGTTTGCGATTTTCTCAAAAACGGTACAACCGATTTTGGTCATTTTTTGTTTTTGCTAAAGCTCCCCAAAAACTTGAATAGAATTGTGTATTCAAATTTTCAAAAAAAATGTTTTGGATTTAAAAAAATTTTTTTTTTTCAAAACTCAATATTTCGAAAACCCCATGCTTGATTTTTTTATAAACTTGATAAAAAATAGTTTCTCTATATAATCTACAAGATGTGAGAAAAAAAAATTATTTTACCTAAAAATTCAGGTATCTACCCACCACACAAATGTTAAAAAATGGTTTTCAAACATCGTATTTTTCTCGAAAACGGCGCCTACACTGAAAATAAAATCTAGGTACCTATATATGATAAAAATCTAGGTTGATTTGACAAAAATTTTGTCAATATACGTCCAACAAAAAGTTTTGTTAAATTGACAAAAATTATAGAATTTTGTTGAGGTAACAAAAAATATTTTGTTGTATGCACAAAATTATTTTGTTATGCTAACAAATAAATTTGTTGAAATAACAAAAATATTTTGTCAATATGACAAAATTTCCTAGAATTTACAAAATTAATTTATCATATTAACAATTCTTTTGTTGTATTAACAAATTTTTTGTTAGTGTTATTGTTTTTTTATTATTATCGGATTAACAAAATTTTTTGTTAAATTAACAAAATTGTTTTGTTAAATTAACAAAATTATTTTGTTACGTTAACAAAATATTTTGTTAAATTAACAAAAATTTCTTGTTATATTTTGTTTAATTAACAAAATATTTTGTCAATTCAACAAAATATTTTGTCAATTTTAGAAATTTCTTTTGTTGAATCCACAAAAAACAAAATTAATTTAGTCCAAATATTTTTTTTTTGGGATTTAAGTCCACAAAAATTGGCGTTTCGTCCCTACGATCTCACTTGCAACCATCTGTGAGGGCGTATGGACAATACGCAATTTTTGTTAAGTTCAGTTAATCTTACATCGATTTTTTAACAAAAACCAAGTGTGAACTATATCATACACAAAAGAAATTTGTTGGTTTCCTTACAAAATAGTTTTATCTATCTGATAATATTATTTTATCAATATTACAAAATAATTCAACCCCAAAACTAAATATTTGTCATTTTAACAAAAATGTTTTCATTTTTTGTTAAATTGACAAAAACAAATTAACAAAAACTTTGTGATATTGAAAAACATTTACAAAACAGATTTTTTGTAGATACAACAAACATTTTGTTAACATCACAAAAAAGTTTGTCGATGTGACAAAAACCTCTGTTTTATTTTGTTATATTAACAAAACTTGGTTTGTTAAACTGGCAATATTATTTGTAGTGCATATTTTCTTAAACTGACAAAAAATCATGCTGGATTATAAAAATTTTGTGAAATCAACAATATCATTCTTTCCTATTGACAAAAATTTTATCAAAACGATAAAATTGTTTTGTTAAAGGTCAACAAAACGTTTTTGTCAATATTACCTAGGAATTTATTTTCAGTGTAGAATTTTGATAAAAATTTTTTTCTTTTAATTAATTTTTACGATCTTTAATTTAATAAAAAAATTTTAAATTAAGATATTACAGCTTGTAGCTACCATAGAACAATTTTTCCAAATTTTGAATCACTTATTATGGGCATAGCGGATTTTAATGAAATTTTTTATAGAGATGCTTCTAAAAAGTTTAAAAAACATTGCATTTCATAACTTAAAAAAAAGTATTTTAAGAATTTTTGAAAAAAAAATCTTTTATTTTTGGAAAATTCGATATTTCAAAAACGGCTCAATATTTTTTTTGGAAATTTAATTTTTATTCGAACCATAATAAAAATTTAAGGTTGCCTACTAAATTTTTTTCTCAAAAATCTTTTAAAAATTTTGTATATAAAAGCTTATTTTAAGAAACCACTACAACGACTTATAATTTTTTTTCTTGTGTAGATTCATATTTGCATAGCATTCTGTTTTTGTCTTTTACTAATAAAAGAATTTAAAAAATTAATTTGATCCTTATGAACAGTTTTCTCTAACAACATTCGTTTTTAAATATCCTAGTCTATTACATAGGAACAAGTTCGTGCGACCTAGTCATGCATTTTATTTTAAGCTGGATTCTGGATTCCATCCAAGAGGCTCAAGTAAGTTATTGTTGCACCTGCCCAAATATGCAAATTGTACTCGAGCCTTGAATATAACCATTATAGATTACAGCCAGATCAGATGGGGTCATTCCACACAGGATGGTCTGTGATGCACTGCACATACCGAGACTTGATAGTTCGGTTTCCTCAACGCAAGTGCCATTATGTATACCGCATTGGGAATGGGTTGCGCTTTAACGGTAGAAGACAGCATTGAGTTTTGAAGCATTAAATTTTAAGCGGCTTATGGGTTCCCAATTTGACAATGCTATCGAGATCAGAATTTAATGAGCATTTCATACGCTGCCGTTTTTGATCAAAATCTAGAACAACACGGTCATAGTAGCTGCAAAAGAATATGAGAAGCTGAGAGTACTGTCGTCACCTATATAATTTAAAGGATTAGAAGTTTCAGGCAAAAGAGCATTGATGAATATGAGAAAGAGAGTCGGAGACAAAACGGAGCCCTGGGATACACCATCTTTTATTTGATAAACTTCAGACTTAAAACCGTCCAACACAACTTGTATTGAGCGGTTAGAAAGGTAGTTTCTAATCCAACGAAGAAGAGATTCATCAATACCAAATGCACGCATTTTCGATAGGAGAGCTTGATGACAAAGTTGCTCTTTCTTGTGAGCTAAAATATTTGAATTAATTATGTATTGGGAGTATTGCACTGCGACCTGGAGATCCATTGTGCCCCCACTTAAAAAATGAATGAGCTTGCTCATCTTATAGTTATTCCTCCAAATCTATTGCTCTTAGGAATCTTAGTATTTGGGGCACCTTCAGATGGTTTTTTTCTGGTGTTTCCTCATGCAGGTTGCAGAATCTACATGTGGCCAGTGATGTGTGACTCTGTTCTGTTCTGTTTGCTAAGTTTATTTAGCCTGTTTATGCAATCCCACACCAACTAAGAGCCGATGCATAGTATATGAGCTTAGTCCTTTGAGTACCGCTTGGCTATCTGACATGATGGCAATGTTCTTGTTACGGTAGTTCTTTTCAAAATCTCGATTTACGCATTTCCCTATGGCCTATACCTCCACTTGGAAGATGCTGGTGGACTGCCCCATCTGTATAGAAAGTTTGGTTCTAGGCCTAAAGATTCCAGCACCAGCCCCTTCGCTTGTTCTCGATCCATTAGCGTACCACTTACTGGTATTTGTTTCGAGGATTTTGTTTGTTTCTTCTCCTACCCAATCTTTTTTGTTGCTCTCGTGGGATGTCAAGAAGGTTTGTTACAGATTAAGTCTCTCTCGTTGAGACCAATAATTTTGCCTTTCCCAGTTTCTGCCGACTATAGTTTGAAGGTGTTTGTTCCAAAGGAATCTACTACCTAGTGTAATTCCTAGATATTTTACCTCCCTCTGCGTTTCAATTACTTCACCAGTTAACCGGATAGGTTTCATACGTGCCAGAAGTCTTTTCCTGGTAAAGTTTTTGACTGTCGCCTTTGAGGGGTTTATTGATAGTTTTACAGATAGACAAGACACCATTTCCTAACCTACTGTAATGATAGCGATATCATCAGAAAAACCAATGCAGCATACACCTTGTGAGGTAAGATTTTCTAACAAATTATCTACTACAAGACTCCACAACAAGGGTGATAATACGCCACCCTGAGGACAGCCTCCTGCTGTGATTACTTTTTTAACATTTCGTGCTGCTTGTGCCTCTGCATTTCAGGTGCCCAAAAAGCTGGCAAAAGGAGTGCCATTGAAAACGAGCGTAGGAACCGAAGACGAAGTAGTATTTCGTATGTCTTTTACAAATGACCAAAATTTGTACTGCCTTTGGGACATTGCAGTATTTTTTGCTGTAATTTTTTTTTTTGTGCAAAAATTTGATCAGTTCAGGTCTTTCTAGCTTTTTTGAACTTATTCCGGTTTTTCTCAGTTGGGTTGGCCTTATAACACAGGAAACTTACTTCTCTAACCCTAATAACCTCTTTACAGCTATTCGGAATAAAATGTCTCATTCCGAATAGAAGACTAACAATGACTTCTGCAATCTTGCAATTATGTGGAACATATCTAAGCTCTATAATATGCGTTATTCAAAGCGTTGTTAAGAACGTTAACTGTTTCCCAAGATAGGACTAAAAAATAATTTTCCATTTGCAATAGTTCACCCTTTATAGAAATAAACTGTAATCCTTTATTGATGCAATTTAATTTTAACACCAAAAACAATTTTATAAATATTTATGACCAATTATTGGATATTAACTGAATGTCATAACGCCACTATGGCCCGAACGGCCGGCGGTATAGCCATCTTCAAAGGAAATCCTCCTCGGTCTACATAAAACAGTCCCTCATATTATGCATAACAGCAACAACATCAATTAAACACTTAACCCTTCCTCTGCCTCTAATTTACTACCACCATACCCTTCTACCATATACATACCTTTGAACCGCAGCAAAATTAAGTTACAAATCTTGTCTAATAGACGAAATGGGAACATCCCCTTGTACAGAATATGAATCCTCCAGCTGCGTATGTCGACTATAAAGAAACCACAAACACCCTCTGCTGGGCGTAAAGAGCACCACACCACACCATACCGCGAGATACAATTCAAATTCATAGCAAATATTTCATTTAAATTGGCCGCGTACTGGACTCGACTCCACCTTATCGATCTGGGAATAACGTTGACGAGGCTGTAGCTGAAATAGCCAACAACAAAGACACGAATACCACCACTGTGAGACAGACCGCATTTTTGGTCATATATCGTCCAGAAATTCTGGGCAGCTAACCTCTAATTTTCCAAATGAACAGACGACACGATATCATCTGCGCGACTGTGCTGTGGCCAGTTGTAGTACATACACTCCTCGTAGGTTGTGGTTGGCTTAGTTGGACAAATTGTTTCCCATATATGGAACATAGAACTCGTCCTCTGGTTTATGGATGTGAGCTAACCACTCTGCCACCATTCTGGACAAGGTATCCGCACAATGATGACAAAAGAGACGACCGACTTGGAAACGATTGTGGATGCAGTAAAAATGTGAACCCCCTTATTACTAGAACAATAAATAACACTCCCCTGTAATTTTGATGGCAATTATCTAGCGATAAAAGTCAAAAGCGGGACGGCACTTATGAATGTCTGCTACATACATAGATGCAAGATAAACACCGTAAAGTGATTCACAGGATTTTATCTTTAGAATCCGTAATGGCCATCAACGTCGTTCCATTAAAGAGTGTCCTTGCTTTCGACAGTTTTATTTGTTTCGGGCCGGGAAATGGAAAGTATATAAAAGATAAGTGCAGGTGGAATTTCGAGATGTATAGACTTAAGACGGAGATACGCAATTGTACAAAATATCAGTTTGGATTTTTAAATTGGACTTCTTTTTAACCTAGATTCGGAGGAAACAATAAAAGGGACAAACCTTGCATTGCGTTTTAAACTTGGTGCGTTGAACCTTGAACGCCAATGACACACGCCCTAGGTCCACATTGGCGGAAGAAACTTAGGAAGATTTCCTGCATGTTAAAACTGCCATCAATTGGTTACTGCAGTCAATTGAATAAAAAGATATACATATTCTTTAAGCCTTTTGACTTACGAGTACTTAAACGACTTTAAATTAAGACCAATAATCAGCCAGCAGTCACTTTCATTATTATGACTTTGGATTCGTCAGTTTGAAAGCAGTTATAGTGAAGGGTAAATTTCGTATGGATTTTAGTAATATTCGTGGCTTTAGAATATATTAAATACTGATAGATACATCAGAATTTTACTTACAGGGCTACAACTTGGTGACACTTTTCTTACTCCACCATGGTCTTGCCGTATCCATAAGGAATGATGTCGCTAACCAACTTCAGCCTCAGTAAGGCCACTGTTCTAAAATTTCCATTTTTTGTTGATCAAGTTTACTGTCCGTAAGCACATCATTCATTATTGTTTTCCTTACAGAAGCCCCAATCTCGACAGCAATTCAACTTTTAACGAAGTAGATGCGCTGTCGAACTCTATACTTAGAATTATTATCCATTTTCTTTGCACTGAAATCGTTATTACGGTCGATTTCAATGTTCTTCTCGGCTTCGCCCAGAGAACACCTAAGGGAAGGTATCTTGAGATCTTTGCTGTGTTAAATCATTTAACTCAGCTTGTTAGTGAGCCAACTCGGCTTCCCAACATTGACAGGCATTGCGCAAAAACGCTTGATTTGTTCCTTATGTCTGACTCTGATAAATACACTATTAGTGTACTAGCACCTCTAGGCAAGTCAGACCACTTTGTCATGTCAGCTAGCTGTTCGTCGGTTCCAACACTCGCTTACAATAACACGCCTGTGACTAGCTCACAAGGAAAGGCAAATTTGCTTGCAGTCTTGTTTTTTGCAAACTCGACTATGCCGATGACGAGTTTGTTATGACTCCTTCTGTTCTTGAGAACGTAAATGCTTTTACGGCACGAATCTTCTTTCGCACTCGTATACAATTGGCAGAGTCTTCAAAGATCTTGAAATACACAAATCTAAATGGAATATAACCTACTGTTCTGAAGAGGTGTTCTTCAACACTGATGGGTAACCACTGCGTAACCTTTTCTATCGCTCCTGTTCTTCGGACTCTTTCTAAGTGGATGGAAAACAGAATTTTTTCAGACAGTCCCTAAAAAGGGCGAATCCTCTTCCCCCTTTAGGAAACTCTGATAATCAGTCAATCTAAGAAACATCTCGAAGAACGAAAGCTCTTAAATGACCGACACAGAACGAGTTTCGTAGCAAAAGGTCCACTGGTGAACTGATGGCATATCTCACCGAAAAGTGGAACAAATTATTGTAAAATTTCGGTGAAACCAAGGTTATTGCACCTGATATTTCTAAAGCATTTTATCGAAAATCGTGCACTTGGCATCGATGAATGTCTTCTTCGGTAGATTAGAAACTACCTATCGCTATCACGTCGTTCAATTCGTGTTGTTTTGGACGGTTTGAAGTCCGATATTCACAAAATAAGTGCTGGTGTGCCCCAAGGTTCGGTTTTGTCTCCGACTCTCTTCCTCATCTTCATCATCTCTTATCTGTATCTTCTAACTCACTACATTGTTTTGTTGACGACAATTCCCTTAGCTTTTCATATGCGTTTCCAGATCCTCAGCCTTCTTCTTAGGAAGTGGCTCTGCAAGGGCAGAGTAGGATAAGTTCATTAAATCCCGATCTTGACAACATTGTAGAATGGGGTGTTAGAAATCGCGTGAAATTTAATGCTTCGAAAACACAAGGCTGTCTTGTAACCGGCGAGTATAATATTCCACCCCTGCGATTATCCATGGGTTGCACTTGCATCAAGGAAACTAAAAAGCTTTCCGTCCTCGGTATGTGTATTATATTAATGACCATCTTTTGTGGTATGATCACATATTTGATGTTGCGAAAAATGCGGCCAAATGCTTAAGTTTCCTCAGAAGATGTAAGCAGTTTTCTTTTCCCTTCTCATCTGGCTACAATTTATAAGACATACATTAGGCATAGATAAGCTTGAGTATGACTTCCATATCTGGGCAGATGATCCTAAAACTCACCTGCACCTCTTAGACAGTATCCAAAATAGAGCCATTAGTAAATATTTTCGGATAAGCAGCGTTATTTGAATTTTAAGAGTGCAATTTAGAACTCACCCCGAACGTTTAGCATCGAATTGCATTGAGAGTGCTCCGAAAATATTTATTAATTATGTCCAACAACCGCGAAAACCTTAAAAGTTATATATGTAGAACGATTAGACTAATTGGAGATAGTTCTATTGCGGAAAATTTTGTTTCTCTCAAACACCGTCGACATATCTCTTGTCTTACTAATATAAAACAAGGAGTTTTCGGATTCAATCATTAACACCTGCAGTTGAAAGCTCTTTAATCTCATGAACTCAATGGAATTGAAAATTGTAAGTGGAACTTCAAAATCAGACCAACACGGTTTAACTACTTTAAGAGCAAACCTCGTTCTTTAATTGACTTTTGTTGTATAGGATGGGACTGGTGCAAATTTCCAAAATGTTTAAAACATTTTTAAGAAAAAATTTTGATACGCCAACTTAAAGCTCATATTATTTTACGAATAAAAATTAAATTTCCTTAATAAATATGGACCCGTTTTTTGAGACATCCCAAAAAAAAATAATTTGTTTGTATTCAAAAAATATTTTTTTTTATGTTTAGAAATGCAATGTTCTTAAAACTTTTTAAGAAATTTCTAGATAAAAAAATTCATTAAAATCAGTTGTGGCTGTAATGAGAATCTCAAAATTCCAAAAATGGTTCTATGGTATTTGCAGTTAGTAATATCTAAAGACAAGTTATGCATTCGTAAAAAATCGGACTCGAGATTTTGATCAAAGTTGACATTACAATGATACAATGACTAACAAAGTGGGTCTCGCAATGCTGTCTGTCTGTCGGTTTGACTACAGCCTAAACGGTTCGGACGATTTTTTTTTAAGATTGGTAGATATCATTTTTAATTTTTTCCCCCACAAGAGTTTTTTCCTTTTTTTTAAGACCAAAAATAACGATACCTGCCATACGATTTTTTTTCGAAATTTTATAAATATTTTTTTTTCTCGAAAATTGTTCCACAGATTTAAAAAATAAAAATACAAAAAAAAAATCTTTTAGTTAAAGCTAGATAATAGTTGAAAAAAATTTCGAAAAATGGTTGTAAAGTGTAACCCCCATGGAGCCATTTTTTTAGTTTCTGATTTTCTCAAAAACGGTACAACGAAATTTTATCATTTTTTGTTTGCTAAGGCTCCCCAAAAACTTAAATAGAATTGTGTATTCAAATTTTGAAAAATTTGGATTTTTTTTTGGATTTTTAAAAAAAAATTCAAATTTTTTTTTTCAAAACTCAATATTTCGAAAACCCCATGCTAGATTTTTTTTAAACTTGATAAATGAAAGTTTCATAATATAATCTACAAGATATGAGAAAAAAAATTTTATTTTACCTAAAACTAAAGTAACCCACCGTACAAATGTTAAAAAATGGTTTTCGAAAATCTTATTTTTCTGGAAAACGGCGTCTAGAATTTTCAGAATTTTTTTTCTTTCAATTAATTTTTATGATCTTTAATTTAATAAAAAAAGTTATAAATTTTATTATTACAGCTTGTACCTTAGAACCATTTTTTCGAATTTTGAATTTCTCATTATCCACAAAACGGATCTTAGTGAAATTTTTTATAGAGAAACTTCTAAAAAGTCTAAAACGCATTGCATTTCACAACCTTAAAATACATATTTTTTGAATTTTTGAAAAAAAAAATCAATTCTTTCTTTTTTTGAAACTTCGATATTTTTTTTTTGTAAATTTAATTTTTATTCGAACAATAATAAAACCTTTAAATTTGCGTACCAAAATTTTTTCTTATAAATCTTTTAAAAAGTTTGAATATAAAAATTTTTTTTTAAGAAACCACTACAACGACTTACAATTTTTGTTCTTGCATAAATTCATATTTGCATAGCATTCTGTTTTTATCTCTTACCACTAAGAGAATTTAAAAAAATCATTTTTGCCTTATGAACACTCTATTACATATGAGCAACTTCTTGCGACCCAGTCGTGCATTTTATTTTTAATAAATTGTTGATCATAAAAATTAATCGCAAGAAATAAAATTTTATCAGAATTCTAGAAAAGAAAAAAAGGACGATTTCCAAATCCATTTTTTAACATTTGTATGGTAAGTACCGTTTTTGAGAAAATCAAAAACAAAAATATAAACATTTTTCTGAATTTTTTTTTGAAGCCGTTACCTAGTTTTAATTTTAATTTTTTTGAATTTTTCTTTAAAAAATCTATCGAACAGTTCTTGAGAAAAAAAATATTTAGAAAATTTCTAAAAAAATGGCAGGTACCGTTATTTTTGGTCCTTAAAAAAACGTATGGGGGAAAAATTAAAAATAACATCTACGAAGTTTAAAGAAAATCGTCTGAGCCGTTCAGGCTGTAGTCGACAGAATTGCGTCTTCGCTATATATCATCGTAATGTCTACTTTGATCAAAATCTGGAATGCCTTTTTTGTACGAATGCAAGTAAAAATGAAAAAAATGTTAGTGAAAGTAGCAAAAAAAAAAGTGTTTTTTCCAATATTTTTTAAAACCTAAATATGTTGTGTAAGTTGCTTCAAATACAATTTATGTTTTTTGCTTAGCGGCAAATGCCATTTACTTTCTGGAAATACATATGTATATTTGGTTAGTCTCACAAAAAATCACAAAGCTTTTTTTACACGCTTTTTAAGAACACAGTTTTGCGTCCCAAAACTGGAATTTTTTGAAGTTTGCTATTCAAATTCTAAATCAATGTCGAATGAAAATGTTTTAAAATATGCTTCGAACAAATTTGATATCTAAAAAAAAAAAACACTATGTCTTGTCTATAAATAAAAGAAAGCCATAAGCTCAAAATCGGCCTTTTATCGTTTAAAGTCGAAGTCGTCTGGAAATCGCACGGATCAGTTTCTTTTAAAATATAAAGATTTGCTCAATATACTCGTAAGAAACTGAAAATAATAAAACTGTTGAGAATTCAAACAGCCACTATGGTTCTGGAAGACCAATCGAGGCTC
Organism: Chrysotoxum bicinctum; assembly: GCA_911387755.1. NCBI lineage: Eukaryota > Metazoa > Arthropoda > Insecta > Diptera > Syrphidae > Chrysotoxum > Chrysotoxum bicinctum. The sequence continues at coordinate 86,900,608 of OU426989.1, read as the reverse complement.
GTGAACTGTCATCTTGTAGAAAATGAGTCTCCAAGAGAGTTGCTTTATGCTGCTCAAATGAGTTGTGAGTTGTTTTGTTACCGTATTGGAGCAGAAGTGACAAAAGAGGTCACGCTTATTTTAGAATTTCCTCATAAAACAAAAGTATTCAAGAGATTTCAGGAGCATTTAAAATCCTAAAGGTTGTATAGTCCAGAAGAAGCTCTTTTAACGGTCACTTAAACAGCTTATAGGCTTAGGGGAAATAACAGAGCTCCATTTTCGTTAAGCCCCTGATATAAAAAAGGAAAAATCACACACTAATGGCTACAAAATAAAGCTGCCAGACTATTGAATTCGATATATCATGACGCATGCACCTACAAACGCTCATACTGAAATTTTGGATAAAACCTTCAAACTAATAATTTTCTGTCGGCTCTTGACACTTGGAAAACAATAATAATAGAATTTGATTATTTTATTTATATATAATTTATCACTTTTCATTAAATTTTTATCATATTAAGCCCCATTTAGACTTTCGTTCTTCATTCGTTGTACGTTGTTCGTTGTTCGTTCTTCTCTCAACAACGTACAACGCAGAAGCATTTACATTAATTCTGTTTTCAGTTCGTTCTTAACAACAAACCCATTGTTCGCAGTGGCGGCACTATTAATAGTTGAGAAAAAAGAAAAAAAGAAGAATCCTGTTGGGCAAATGATTGGTTGCTGAAAAGGAAACATTTATAGTATACAAATCTTGTTTTATTTTCCAAACTAGCGCTAGAAGTGATTATAATATCTAAAATATTATTATTCGTACTAGAAAGATAGAACCCAAAGACAAAATATTTTGTTTATGTACCTATAGGTACCCCAATTTATAAGGAAACCTTCTGATGCTCCATTCTCTAATAAAAAAAAAACCACAAAAATGTCCCTACAAGTTGCATGGCACTGCAAAACAATGTTTATTTAATCAGTTTTCGCATTTAAACACACGTTGTCCGGGTAACACCGAACAACGAACACCGAAATTTCCGAGGTCCTTTGAATTTGTACGTTCTTCATTCGTTGTTCGTTTTTATCATTTAAATTCTCGTTGTTCCGCGTACGAGCAACAACGAACAACGCACACAGAGCACAACACCGAGAATCTAAATGAAGCTTTATACCTACTTTTTCTTTGATATTCAAATGTAAAAAAATTCGAAAAATTTCAACCGATTTGTATTTCCAAATAATAAGCTACCCGAGCTAAGGTGTATTGGTAAGCTAGTTTTGTTCTGCAAAATGAAGAGTGTTTTGTACATAAATCAACATTTGTAATAATAATAATAATAATTTGAATTTTTTTACTTTAAAATGTTTACGAGTCCGAACTGAACTGTGCGGGCTCAAGATCCGACTGACCCAGGAGCTCAAAGTTCATTACGAAAAAAAGCCGTTTGTTCGCTGATTGGGCTTCGGAGCATTTGGAAAAGGACCCCAATTTTCCCGAAAAATCATTTAGCGGAGAGACACATTTTTCAATGATTTTGGGTTACAGTGCATCCTGATTCCTGAGCCGTTTGGTGTGGATTTTGGACCAGGCGGAGGTTTCATTGGTCCATACTTTTTAGAAAACGTTTGTGAGACGTCAAAGGTGGGCAATACAGAACGATGATAATTAATTTCTTGTGGCCCAAATTGAACCATATAGATCTAGATGACATGTGGTTCCTACAAGACGGAGCTACGGGCCACACAGCGGATGCCACGATTGACATCCTGCAAGGTTATTTCTCCTAGAGGTAACGTGAATTGGGCATCTGGTTCATACGAGCAGATCTATGCTAAGAAACAACAATCGACCGAGGCCCCTAAGGTGAAAATAATACAGTCCATCGCCCGATCTATACGGAAGGTCATTGAAAATTGGACCGCCCTGATTCGTGCCACCGTAATAAGCTGAGGCGGGCATTTGAACGATGTCATATTCCATACATAATGGCATACATGAGCCTTCAAATAAAAGAATTTTGAATACCTTACATACAGCTTGTTTTATCTATTACAATAGGAGGTCAGTTATTGCCCGCAAGGAGCCTAAACCTAGTGAACAATTTCTGTGCCCGTCATTAGGTATGGAGGGGAGCTACAATTTTCTGATGATTCCGAACGGCTAATGAGCAGAACTTTTCATGACAAGATATACGAGTACTCTAGGAAGATTTGTCAATTCCTCGCAAGAGGCAGTACACTGCTGAAAACTTTTTTCCATCGGCATATATCAGTAAACACGATGAATTCGCAGCTGCTGCCACCTTTAAACAAAAACAAAACACATTTTCTTAAGGGTAATGCCTTGTGATGTGCTTTTTTACTTTCCAGCCGAGGTTCTGTAGGTATAACGCCCCATGGTGGCACTTAACAGCTGGCTAACGCACTGGTAGATCAGCAGGTTCAAGGCCCCTGGTGGCACTAAACAGCAGGCTAACGCTCTGGTAGATCAGCAGGTACCGAAGCCCCTGGTGGCAATTAGGACATTAAACTTCGAACTAAGACCCCTTACCGCTGGTGGGGGGAAACCTTAATAAGAAATAGCTGGACAATCTCACCTACCTAACTTGTCTTCATACGAAACCCCTTACCACTGGTGGGGAGAAGCAAAAAGCAAGGAAAGCTAAATTAAGCAACTCGTCTATACTTCTTGTCTACGACTGGACTTCGAAACATTTATACAATTAATTTACTGTGCCGCCTGACTGTATGTATGAGCGAAGAGGTGGTTTCGTTCACCCAAGTAGGTCCTCTTGATGGTTTTTCAGTAGAAACTGAATGTGAACTATGTAAGTGGTGTGACGTCATGTGTTCATGGTGCTTGTGAATTGAATTTGAGCGAAGTACAATTCTCGGCATTAATACGAAAGTACTTACTATAGAGTAGGGTAGCATGGAACGCTTCGTTACAGCCTCTTCAAGGAAAGCAACAAATATTTTGAAAACTGTTTCTCATCGTATCCGATCGAACTCAGCCAAAAATTGAAGGTCCCTTGCATTCCTAACGACTATACGGACTCATGAAAGGTTGGGAGCTGTAAGTTACTAGGATATCGTGCTCTACGGGCTCAAATTTCCTACAGTCAATACATCTTTCCTATCCTTCTTTCTCTTCATTAACTTCAGGCCCGCGCTGTGTTGAAACATTTAAAGGGTAATCATAATCCCTTGAGCGCGGGTAGATTATAAAAAAAAAATATCGAAATAAAGTAAAAGTCATTGCAAGTTCACCATTTAACCACATGCCCTTACACATTTATTACCGATAAAGTGGATTATTTCACACAAATAATATTTAAATTATCTTCCACAGTCCACACCTACACCGTTGGACAAATTCCACACTGCATTTTCATCTGTAAGGCAGTCATGTCCATTTATAAAAAAAAAAACACAAATCAAAGACTAAATTACACTGCCCTCTGGCCATTAGATGGAATCATTTAAAATGCCTCAACCAGGTGAAGCAAGAGATCATCCGTGGAGACAATGCTCGTCCGAGGAGGTGCCGCCCGATTGCATACATCCACACATTCTTCTGACACAACCAAAAAAAAAAAAAAAGGTTGAAAAACATACAAAAACCACAGCAAAAGATCATGTAAACAAGGAAACACATCAGATAAAGCACACAGGAGGCACCTCTTCAGCTTTCGATGCAGATTCCAGATTCATATGCCAAAAAGAGGCCATGAAATGTATTTTAACGCTTCACTGCAAAAGGACCCCAAATCCAAGCTCAAGTCAGATTATTACCGATGAGATGACGAAGATGATGAAACGGAAAACGAAGTTTGCACAAAATAAAAACAGAGACCAAAAAAACAATGAATCCTCCTCCATAAAGCCGAGATGGATTCAACGAAGACGAAAAAAATGCAATCCAATCCATTCACAAGGATATCCCGCGAAGCATATAATAACCTGCGATCTGGAGAACGCCAATTCTGTAGCCCCGTGGTGCACTGTGTTTCGAGTTTTTGTTTTCAAACGACATCGCGGCCATTAATCACATTCCGATGAAAATATTAATACCGCTCAGTGGTGGTGGTGGTGGTGGTGAAGCGGCGCAGCCGATGCGCTTGGAATGGAGAGTTTGGTCCAGTCGGGAATTAAGGTGGGTGGCTTGGCTTGGCTTGATGGGGGCGACATTTGACCATGTTGCCATTTTACAAGTTTGGTGTTTCAACACTTGTTTGTCTTTTGGTCCACAAAATGTATCTGGACTGGAAGCTGTCAAATGGACCGAACCTAAAGCTTTACAGAACTACATACAACCTCCAACCAGACTTGACAGTTTTATCTGATCCTAAATTCTAGTTCGACTTTACTGGATTTTAGCTAAGTGGCAACGTTGCAAGGCCAAAATTAAAAACCACTGTTAGCGGCCCAAATGTCGTACCAATCTTGTTGCCTCCCTATAACTTCTTAGGCTGCACTGATGGGCACACAGCACTAGCACAATCAGCTCCCCGACCCGGGACCGCAACCTACCCATCAGCCATCACGAAATTGATTTGTCCGATTGGATTTTTGTTGTTCAGTGTGTGCATGTGGTTTGTTGGTCAACACTATAGCTTGGTCGATCGCCTTCCACATTATACACATAACACATTGCATTGGTAGGAGCCACAACAACAGGAACATTGCAACATTGCTGCAAAAGGTCGTGGAACTTGGAAGCTAGAATGGTTATTTGTGGCGGACAACTCTGGTGCCAGTGTCTCATTTGAGGAAGATCATAGGTCACGTGCATGTCTGGCATGGGGTTGTTCCACCAGAGAATCTGTCTGTATGATTATGATGGCGAGCTGAGCAGTTGCCACTGGAGTTGATTTTGAATTCTGCGGAAATTGCCTAGAATGTTTGTTTTCCTTGTGTCTTGTTTTGTTCTTTTTCTGACAGAGCTGTTATATGGCGAGAAAGCGTTGATTAGAAGTGGTCAAGGCTTAGGAGGACCGCGGCAGTCTTCTGAAATTACCAACCGACGAATAATCTTTGAACAGATGGTTTGGCGTTAATAGGGGTTGACCATTGACAGGCCATTGGAAGATCTCATTGAAATTTATTGACAGGAACATATGGCGGAAGGGGATTGGTCGATTAGAGATGTACGTGTGGTCATTTTCAATAGACTGACCACAAACTAACAGATGTAGGCAAGGTAGGTATGCGGATTAAGGAATGCAATTGGTCTTTGGAAAATTTTTGATTAAATTCAAAGGTGCAATATTCATCAATAATTCTTTTTTGTCTAGAGGGGGTGTTATTTTGACAATCTCGAATTTATTAAATATTCAGTAGAAAGGTATTAAGAGTGGCCATACATCCCATATTGATTGTTGTTCTTCTCGTAGAATGGTGTGTCATCGTTGTGGATGATGTTTTCAAATTGATCGTTAACGCTGATTGATCCTTTCAAAAGGCTCTAGTTGTTGCTCAAGGAGTCGTTGCACTTTTGAATTGGGACGATCTGCTAGGTTCCTAATGAAGTAATGATTTTTCCTGAGAGCTCCAGCAAAACTTTGCTTCCACGTATAGCTTCTTAGTTGGTATTTATTTCTTCATCAGTGGGGTTGTGGATTGTGGTGTAGTCCAGAGCAACCAATTTCAAAACGCTTCATAAATAAATTAGAGGGCATGACGGCTCATATAGAAAGCCTAAATCGAACTCGGAATTTTGATCGAAGTTAACATTACGATGATAGCGACGACCAAAAAAGTGGATCTCTCAATTCTGTCTGTCTCTCTGTCTGTTCGACTACAGCTAAACGGCTCGGCCGATTTTTTTCAAACTTGGTAGATACACTGAAAATAAAATCTAGGTATATATGATAAAAATCTAGTTCGATTTGACAAAAATTTTGTCAATATACTCGTACGTCCAACAAAAAGTTCTGTCAAATTGACAAAAATTATAGAATTTTGTTGAGGTAACAAAAAATATTTTGTTGTATCCACAAAATTATTTTGTTATGCTAACAAATAAATTTGTTGCAATAACAAAAATATTTTGTCAATATGACAAAATTTCATAGAATTTACAAAATTAATTTGTCATATTAACAATTCTTTTGTTGTATTAACAATTTTTTTGTTAGTGTTATTGTTTTTTTATTCTTATCGGATTAACAAAATTTTTTTGTTAAATTAACAAAATTGTTTTGTTAAATTAACAAAATTGTTTTGTTACATTAACAAAATATTTTGTTAAATTAACATAAATTTCTTGTTATAAAATATTTTGTCAATTTTACAAATTTCTTTTGTTGAATCCACAAAAAACGAAATTAATTTTCTCAAAATAGTTTTTTTTTGGGATTTAAGTCCACAAAAATTGGCGTTTCGTCCCTACGATCTCACATGCAACCATCTGTGAGGGCGTATGAACAATACGCAATTTTTGTTAAGTTCAGTTAATCTTACATCGATTTTTTAACAAAAACCAAGTGTGAACTATATCATACACAAAAGAAATTTTTTGGTTTCCTTACAAAATAGTTTTATCGATCTGATAATATTATTTTATCAATATTACAAAATAATTCAACCCCAAAACAAAATATTTGTCATTTTAACAAAAATGTTTTCATTTTTTGTTAAATTGACAAAAACAAATTAACAAAAGCTTTGTGATATTTACAAACATTTACAAAACAGATTTTCTGTAGATACAACAAACATTTTGTTAACATCACAAAAAAGTTTGTCGATGTGACAAAAACCTCTGTTTTATTTTGTTATATTAACAAAACTTGGTTTGTTAAACTGGCAATATTATTTGTAGTGCATATTTTCTTAAACTGACAAAAAATCATGCTGGATTATAAAAATTTTGTGAAATCAACAAAATCATTCTTTATTGACAAAAATTTTATCAAAACGATAAAATTGTTTTGTTAAAGGTCAACAAAACGTTTTTGTCAATATTACCTAGGAATTTATTTTCAGTGTATGGGTTTAAATTTTTCCCCCGGCATGTTTTCTTCTTTTTTTTTAGACCAAAAATAACGGTACCTGCCCAATTTTTTTCGAAATTTTAAAAATATTTTTTTTTCTCAAAAACTGCTCCACAGATTTTTCAAAAAAATTTCATTTAGTTAAACCTAAGTAATGGTTGGAAAAATGTGCAAAAAATTATTATTTTTGGTTCCCGCCTTGGAACCATTTTTTTTGTTTTTGATTTTCTCAGAAACGGTACAACCAATTTTGATCATTTTTTTATGTTAAGACTACCCAACAGTTTCAATATTATTGTCTTTTCAAATTTTCAAAAATTTTTGTTTTGGATTTTAAATTTTCATTTTTTTTTAAACTCAATATTTCGAAAACCCCATGCTCGATTTTTTTAAGAATTGATAAATAAAAGGTTCTTAATACAATCTACAAGATATGAGAAAAAAGGAATTATTTTACCTAAAAATAACGGTACCCTCCATACAAATGTTAAAAAATGGTTTTCGAAAATCGTATTTTTCTCGAAAACGGTTCCGAGAATTTTGCTATAATTTTTTTTCTTTCGATTAATTCTTAAAATCTATAATTTAATAAAAAAATGTCTGAAAACAAGATATTACTGACTGTACTTACCATAAAACGATTTTTTCGATTTTTGAATTTCTCATTATCGGCATAACGGATTTTAATTAAATTTTTTATAAAGAAGCTCCTAAAAAATTTAAGAAACATTGCATTTCAAAATTTAAAGAAAAATATTTTTTCAATTTTTGGAGAAAAAAGTCATCTTTTTGAAAATTCGATATCTCAAAAACGGCTTTATATTTTTTTTGGAAATTTAATTCACATTCGTACAATAATAAAAGCTTAAAGTTCGCGTACCAAAATTTTTTCTTAAAAATGTTTTAAATATTTTGTGCATAAAAGGTTATTTTTTTAAGGAACCACTACAACAACTTATAATTTTTGTTCCTGCATAAATTCATATTTGCATAGCATTCTGTTTTTATCCCTTACTACTAAGAGAATTTAAAAAAATCATTTTTTCCTTATGAACAGTTTTCTTTAATAACATTCGTTTTTAAAATTCCTATAGTCATGTAATAGACAGTTCGAGCAAGTTCGTGCGACCCAGTCGTGCATTTTATTTTGTTTATCTTCAGTCCCCTTTTGATACTATTCCATAGAATTTTGATCTGCTCCTGCATTTTCGTGGCAGTAATTTCTAGTGAAAAAGCGATGGCGTATGTGATGGAGTCGTCTTAAGAAATCTTTGTCTTGGTTTCTGGCATGTTGGCTGGTTGATCGGTGGCATAAATGTTGAACAGCAGCGGTCCAAGTTTTGATCCTTGAAGGTCTCTATCGCTGATTTCTTTGGTTGATGATACTTGTTTTGCTATCCGTATCTACATAAAAACGTCAATGGGTAAGGAAATTTTTGATTATTCTCGACAATATTCATATGGAAGTTCAAGTTCCTAGGGTTCGAATAACAGTTCTGTTATCCAATAGTTTTCCTCCGATTTCCAGCAAGTACTCAATAGTTGTTTCCTTTTAGTTGGGTCCACGTTTAACGTCACTATCAAGTCCCAGAAGTTAGTTGTACGGTACGAGTATTGCATCTCTTTCTCTACCAAAAACGTTGAGTCTTGATCGTCTTCAATATTAACGTCTCCAATATCTTGGTCATACAACACAGCACCGAAATTGGCTGATATTTTTCCAAATTTGCGCGATTTTTCTAGTTCTTCGGAACTGGGATAAAGTTTTATGTTTTCTAGACTGTGGGGAAACAACTGTTATTCCGGCAGTTGTTGAAAATTATATTCAGCTGGAGAATAGCTAGATTTGGTAAGTTTTTAAGTAATCTTAGAAATCGTGTTGATCATAGCTGATTTTTTGACATTTCCGGTATTGATATTCTCAGTCACTTCTTCAGGAGAAATGAAAACATCTGCCAGTAGCTGCTTCAATTATGGGTTTTCTTTATTTAATGAGGTCACGATTTCAGTGGTATTTAGTTGATATTTCATAAAAGCGAGTTTCTACTTCTTCGAAGAAGTCAGGAAAGGTGTATGGAAAGGCGGTCTTTGAAATTATCCTCAAAGTGGTTGGCAAATGTTCTAGCTAACTTCTTGTCCGTTAACGATAGTCTCTAGTATTTCCTCCCCGATGGGTTTTACCTTGGCGTGGTGCGGAGGCTTAGTCTATTTCTCCGGCTATACAGCCTAGCTGGGGATTTAGACAACTAAGAAAACCCTTAGGATTATCGTTCCTAGTTCGTTGTAAGGCGAACAAAGATTATGACTATCGTTCCTAGTTTGCTGTAAGGTGAGTAAAGATTAGGACTATCGTTCCTAGTTCGTTGTAGGGCGAAAAAGACTAATCGTAAATATTGGTGCAGATTGTGGTTGGCTATGGTCTGCACCACGGAGTTTCTACTCCATAACTTTGCTTAATTCTTTAAGCGCATGTTATATTATAGGAGATATTTTTAAAATAACTTCATAATATTGATTAAATTTAAATTAATTTATCAATTTATATAGAAAAATAACCCAAATTGGGTACCTCGGCAATAATGAGATCTATTGAATTTATCCCCGCTAATTAGAGCTACCAGGGTGTAAATATCTTGGACTCATTATTAATTGGGTAGGCCCTCTGTAAGGAGAGCACGAGGTAGCTGTGGTTATACCAACCATGTCGTGCAGTTGGCTATTGTTACCGACAATAGTTAGATGGAAAAACACGGAAAAGAGTGGTACTGCCTACACAGTGCAAAGTTGCAACAGTATGGAGATGCTTGATGCTTGTACTCTGAGACCAGACAGTAACGAAACATTGATTGGTTGGTTTGTCAAGGAATCAAGAACTTGCACCTGCTAGAAAGGTGCGGCTACCTTTCTTCCAAAGATAAAAAGGAACTGGGACTATGTCCTGGGAGCTTTGTTCAATAGCTGATAATTGAACCCCCAGTGCTTGGTAGGCCAAGTAGTGAGATTGAGTCTTAACTGACAGGTACTCAGTGCTCATTATAAAAACCTACTTTAGTCTTTGGTATTAAGTTTGATTATTCAACAATCAGGTTGATCATCTTAAATGTGTGAGGGCCAGATTTGCTGTCTTCGAACCTCTTCCTTAAAATGCAAAAATTGAAATTCAAAACGTTCGAAGTTAGCAAGGAGGCGCTTTTTTAGATGAATGGCTGTGTTAGCAAGCGAAATCGTCGAATATGAGACGAGACGAGACCAACCCATACGTACTTTTTCGAAAACGAAGTTGGTGTGTCGGTCACCATAAATGGCGAGGGCTACAGAACGATGGTAACCAGTTTCTTATGGCCCAAATTGAACTATTTGGACTTAGACGATAAGTGGTTCCAGCAAGATGGCGCTATGTAGCAAACAGCGGATGCCACGATTGACATTCTGTATTAACGGTTTGAGGGTAAGGTTATCTCTCCCAGAAGTGAATTGGCCACCAAATTCATGGAGTTTGACAACGTTAGACTTCTTCTTGTAGAGTTTTCTGAACTCGCAGATCTATGCAAATAAAGACACTCAAATGATGTCATTATGCATACATAGATCTTTTAAATAAAAATACAATTTTTTTAATATCTACCTCTCACAAAGTTTGTTTTATTTCATTTCAACATCTACCCGTCGTTAATGAAAAACCCTTTAGTTTTGTGTCTTCAACCTTAAAAGCATTTGCATGAAACTGGTAGAGATTCAGAATATCTATATCTTTGACTTTAGAATGCGAGAAACCAATTTGAAATCGAATTTAGTTGCAGTCTGACCTATATGATGAAATGAGTATTCAAAACAATATGACTGGACTTCTGTAATTAATAAACAATTCTTGCTCTTTTTTTAATGAAAAACACAGTGTTTTTAAACAATAGATCAATACAAGGAACTCATACACCAGCAAACCGAACAAGAAGCGTAAACATGACTAACAAAAGAAGGCGGTTTACAAACAGTGGGTAAAGTTTGAAAACCAAACAACAACCCCAACAAATAACAAACGACAAACACATGGGCGCGATATCCGTGTCCTTTTTAACTGCCAGGGCCATCGGCCACGATGGCTTTCTATGTTACGAAACCTTTCACCAGGCTCAACTCACCACAACAACCTATTAAGGGGAGAAGTGAGTTTCCTTTTTTTCTGGAAATAGCATTGTTTTGAATTTCTTTTGAAAGGGTTTTTGAGTTTTGTTAAAAAAAAATTTTAAAAAACAAATGAAAAGCTTGGGGAGTCACATCCATAAAGAAATTTATACGCTGAAAATTGTGCTTTATAAAAGTTTTTTTTTGTTGATAAAAGGGGTCAGGAAGGATTTTGATGATTTGCCTTTTTTGTGATAGATTTTTGCTCTGTAATACTTAGGCAGTCAACTTTTATCAAAGACAATTGGGGTATTGTTAAAAAATTCAAAGGAAAATATGTAAAAGACCGCTCTTACAATGGGGACATTTTGGTCAAGCTTTTTACTTTAACTTTAAGAAAAACAAAAATTGTTGTAAATTTGGTCTTTAACTCTCGCAAAAAATACGTTAGACACGGTCCAAATTTAGGGTTATTTTTACGAAATTTAAGACATGCCAATAAAGCTCTCTAGCAAAATTAAGCTTTGTCGGAATTTTTTTGGAGTTTGGTCAGTTTTTTGTATATTTTTATTAGATATTACGATATTACTGTAGACACTATACTGTGTTCAATATATATTTGCAGTCTGACCATTATGGATTTCAATAAGCTATCTTTGTTTTAGAGCTTTTACAGGGCTGCCGTAGTGAGCATTTAAAATTTCTGCAAATCTCACAGGTTCTTAAAGTAATTAACTTAACTACATAGGTTATTATACATTGTTTTACTAGCGATAAGGAAATTATAGGACAAGTTGTTAATTTAGAAAAAAATCAAAAAAGAGATTTTGATAAAACTTAACATTACGATGATAGAAAAGATGAAAACTTGAGTCTGGCAATTCTGCTTATGTCTGTCTGTAAGACTACAGCCTAAATGGCTTGTCCGACTTTATCTAAACTTAAAAAAATTTTCCCCGAACACGTTTTAATTTTTTTTTTTTAAACATAAATATAGGTACCTGCCACAGAATTTTATTTCGAGATTTTGGAAAATATTTTTTCCTTAAACACAGTCTTTAAAAAAAAAATTAAAAAAAAAACACAAAAACCTAGCGAATGGCTTAAAAAAAAATCCAAATATGGCTCTTAATGTTATCCCCCATAGAATCATTTTTGCTTTCGATTTTCTCAAAAACGCTGCACCGGATTTTAATCTATTTTGTTATGCTCCTTAAAAGTTTGAATAGTAATATTTTTTCCAATTTACAGAATGTTTTTTTTTATTTTTAAGAGAAAATTAAATTTTCTTTTCGGAAACTCTATACTTACTTCGAAAACACAACGCTTGAATTTCTTGACCATATCTACAAGATGTATGAAAAACAAATAATTTTATCTTAAGGGTATGGTGTGTATACAAATGCTAAAAAAAATTGGTTTCGAAAATAGAATTCTTATCGAAAAAGGCACCTTGTGTTTTGATAAAATTTTTTCTTCCACTTAATTTATACGATCTGTTAATTGATAAAAAATGCACAACAGGGGAGGATACCCGAACTTGCTTTTATGTAAAAGACTTAAATTTTTAACAATGAATGTTTATAGAGAAAACTATTCATATAAGTAGTTTTTGAAATTCTCTTAGTAATTTCAATTTCAATTTTCAATTTATTTAGTAACAATGTACAAATAAGACTGAGTCTTTTATAGTACCTTAAAAAAACGGTTGATACAAAATTTTTGTTAAAAAAAATACCTAAAAAATACTTAAAATATTTCAAAAATTTTTATAAATTCATTCATATAGATAATACCTACATACATACATACATATATAATATTTTTTTTTTTTTTTTTTTCTTTTTTCCTTTTTTTCTTTCTTTTTTTTTTTATTTTTATTATTCTTCCCCTCGATTTCCTTCATTAGTTAACCCAAATGGGTAAATAAATTAACAACCTGTTTAAAATTATGAATTGTGACATCATGCTAGCAAAAATGAGAAGAGATTGCATTCTTAAAGTTTTTCACTCCGATAATTCTTTTTATTGTAACTGGGAGGGAGTTCCACAACTTGGTTGCATATACAATGAAGAGCCGTGAAGAGTTAAGGTAGTTGAAAGCCGGTAATAACAGATTGGTAGTTCTAAGGGACTGTGCAAATTCTAATTTTTCGTATATGTAAAGTGGTGTTTTGTTTTGTATGATTTTGTGTAAAAATATACAGCATCTAGAATCAAGAAATTGCTGTAGTGAACATCCAAGGACTAGCTTATGATAATGTGAGATGTGTTCATGTCTCCTGATACCATAAACGTATCTAATCATATCATTAAAAGCCACAAGCAGTTTATGTTTCGAGTGTGAATCAGGTTTACAATAGACGACATTAGCATAGTCAATTAAAAGTACCAGTAATGTTTTTATTAGTCTCAGTTTGGTGTTTCTTGGAGTAATGGTAGAGAATGGCCAGAGTCTACGTAGCCCGGAGTAGATTCTTCCAACTATACAGTTAATATGATCATCTGCTGAAAGCGACCGGTTGATTTTAAAACCAAGACTATTAACAGTATCTTTAAAGTGAAGCTGGACTTGGTCTAGAAAAACTGGAGGGAAGTGTGAGGTATTTAACTGTTTCTTAGATATCGCAATAAGTTGAGACTTAAGCGGATTAAGAATTAGACCATTGCTAACGGACCATTTGGAGATTGCCATCAGATCCTCATTTATCCTACATATCAAGTCTTCCTGCAGACCAAGCGGCCGTGATAAATAAATTTGAACGTCATCAGCATATAGATGTAGCATTACATTTGAGCAAACATTAGGCAGGTCATTTATAAATATGCAAAATAATAAAGGTCCTAGAATAGAACCTTGTGGTACACCCATATGCAAAAACGAATAATCTGATTCGTTTTGGCCAAACTTCACTTTTTGGGAGCGATTGTACAAATAACTCTCAATTAAGCGCACAGCTCTATCATGAAACCCAAAATAGTACTTTAGTTTTTTGCAAAGTATTTTATGGTTTACACTGTCAAAAGCCTTAGAGAAATCCAGCAGGCAAAGAACTGTTATATTGTTCAAATCATATTCAAGCCTTATATCATCGAGGACTTTAATCAATGCAGTTTGGCAGCTGTGATTTGCACGAAACCCAGACTGAAATGGTGATAGTAGCTTAAACATACCTATATAATTTGTAAGGCCAGAATTTTCTCAAAAACCTTTGACAGACAAGGAAGAATGCTTATAGGACGAAAATCTGAGCAAGAAAAAGGGTTAGGCTTTTTGGCTACAGGGATGACCTTAGCTATTTTTTTAATGAAAATAAAAACAGAATGCCACACAAATTATAAATCGTTGTAGCGTTTTTTTTAAAAAGGCTTTTATATAAACATTTTTTAAAACATTTTTAAGAAAAAAATTTGATACGTTAAGTTAAAGTTTTTATTATTGTACAAATAAAAAATAAATTTCGAAAAAATATTGCCCCGTTCTTGAGATATAGAATTTAAAAAAAATATAAAATTGATCCTTTTAATTAATTTAATTAAAATCCGTTATGCCAATAATGAGAAATTCAAAAAAAAAATGGTTCTATCTTAGGCACAGTCCGTAACATTAAATTATAGATCGCAAAAGTTAATCGATAGAAAAACATTTTATCAAAATTCAAAGTGGCGTTTTCGAGAAATATACGATTTTTGAAAACCATTTTTTAACATCTGTATGGTGGGTACCCTTATTTTAAGGTAAAATAATTTTTTTCTCACATCTTGTAGATTTTATTAAATAACTTTTATTTATAAAGTTTAAAAAAAATCGAGCAAGGTGTTTTCGAAATATTGGGTCCTATCGTGAATAAAATTTCCATGGGAATTGTTCCGAACTCTCAAAATTGTCATCTCTATAATAATGTCGAAAGTTTCGCTTGGAATTTATTGATATTGGGAATTAAGTTTCATAGTGACTTTGGCATTCATTTCAAAAGGCCATCAGTGGGACAGTTTTTGAGGAAAAAAAACTATTTATAAAATTTCGAAAAAAAATTCGTACAGACAGAATTTCGAGACCCACTTTTTTCGTCTTCGCTATCATCGTAATTTCAACTTTGATCAAAATCTCGAGTGCGATTTTTTTTACAAATGCATAACTTGCCTTAAGGTATCTAAAAATTAATTTTATAACTATGAACACTTTTTAAAATTTGTGCGCTATTGAATAGGAGTTACTTCGTGCGATCTAGTCGTGCACGTATCAAATACTTCTCTTAATATCGTTCCCTAATATAATAATGCCAGTATTGTTGTTCAATTTCAGGGTAGTCAAAACCCCTTGAGTGGACCCTAGCTGAAACACAAAAATATATTTGAAAAAGGCTTTGAAAATACTCTTAACAACAGGAATAGCAAATATTTGAAAATGAAATAAAAGTGGAAAAACCCAGTGCCAAATAAACCAGAAGAAAATGAGTTTTTAATACGACCATTCAAGATCATAACCTCGACTAAAAAAAAAACAAAAACAGAATGTAAAGATTTGCCCTGAACTATATCCGAGGGACCTTCAACTAAAAACGAATTATATCGGAGGGACCTTCAACTAGCGACCATACAAGTATTTTTCTTGAATATGAATTTCAATAATTTATTGTTTTAGAAAGCCAACATATTAATGGCCTCCTAAAACGCAGTCGTCCGTCATCAAAAAACATTAACGAACCTGTGCCTTACACAAGTCAAATAAAGTAATGCCCTGTACTGATGCACCGCATTAGCTTGTGTTGTGCGCACGAGAAAGTTGCCTTGCGTGCGTCGTCGCAGAGAAATTGATGATATCTCAAAACAATAATTTTATTCATTAAATGATAATAATACCCTGGTTTCCACTACTGCCTTCCATGAGCCTCAGAGTACGAGCTAGGTAAAGAGGTGTCGAATAGAGTAAAAGCATTTTACCATTGTTATCTACGAGTATTAATCATTTCTTTTTTATCAAAAGAAAAACGCATTGATTTTTATAACCTTAGATAAGGCCTCTTGGCCAACACAGAGAGTATTTCTTTAGTTATTGGTCAGTGATATAATTCCTCATCGAATTTATGAGGCTTGAATTATGGCCCACCAAACCCCCTTCCCATTCTTCTAATGATATCTATTTGGTCATCCAGTACATTACTCGTACCTTGTTTCTGTGAATTCGTCTAACTTTTTCGTTCCGCTATTTCTATAAGAAAATTACACACTCTCACGTGATATTTAAAGGAGGAACAAGAAAAACCGAAACTTGCGATCACGACTCTGATGACGCTGATGTACCTCTGCGCCATAAAAGAAGTGCTTACGCAGAGTGACGATGTCCACAGATACCCAATGGCGGGTACCATCTTGGCACCGCTTGCCATCCATCCACCTGGCAATTACGTTTTGTTTAATGCAACAACTCAAATGTCGAGGAAGACGAGTTAGTTTGTATCTATCTCACTGAATACGCGCATAATATTGAGATTTAATTAGAGAAAGACCACAAGAAAAACAATGTTTGCGATCGTTGGTGCCCAATGCCTCAAGAAGTTGCCGTCTGAGGCTGAAGTTATGGCGTCCCCCATAGTAAATTCATATCCGACATGGAAATCGGCTGAAATCTAGCAAAATCTCTTTTATGAACTTGAAGAGGGCTTAGTTGTTACTCACACTCGCATTCGTTTTAAAATTTCTCCTTAAATTTAAATACAATATTGTGGAATGTGCGATCCGCCCCGGGCGGCAGGCCTAGGGGGGCGGCAAAATGTCGCCGGTGATGCGGGTAGAGTAGAAATCATATGTTTCATGATAGATCGTTTGACAAGCCAAAAAACAACAATGATGTAAATTTGAAATTTGCCACCCTATCTGTGGTTCGTCGTTGACCGCTTTCGTGAATTCGTAGACGGTGAGTAGGGCCGTAAGAGTGCATTCCGTATTGTCGCGCTGATTGCGAAACTAAAACAAAACGTTCCGAAACTCTCGCGAAACTGAAAGGGAGTGTTCCGAAACATATGATAATGCATATGCGAGATATGATAAGATAACTAGGATTCGACGGAAACGTTATTCTAGTCTCAGCCAGCTCAATGTTTTTGCTCCCTCCCGCATCACAGAAAGTTATTTCGATTGTGTTGTTTATAGTTTAAATACTGTTGAATCTTCTAAAACTAAGCACTTAGTACTTCACTCAACCTTAACTAGTTTTTGAAAATGAAATGAGTTAAAGGAAGCGGCGCGGAATACCGCAAGAAAAAGGCTAAGAAAGAAGCAGACGCGAAGACGCGAAATATTTAAGTTCTAGTTACTGGTTCAAAAGCTACGTTAACGTCTTCGGCGGCATCCAGCAGCAGCGGAAGTGATTCCAATGTAAGTAAGATTCCTCCATCTACAATCGTGAGTGGCCTAGAATTTATTGTCCTCCGGCCAATATTCATGGGAATGCTAATGCATAACTTATTTTACGGGCAGAAGAAGACGTGCCTGCCGTCGAAGTTGGAAGTCGTTCTGGTTCCACCACAGAGCAGGGTCAAGACGAAGTCGACTCACCAGAAGTATCTCAAGCATCTAGTCACAAGCCTGCAGAAAAAGTGAACCTCGTGAAGCTGTAAAGACGCTTAAAATAAGTTTGTGGAAGTTCTTGAGGTATACTGGAAGAATTGACCAGTCTTCTTCTGACAGTCATGCAGTCATTCAACTTCCTCACTTTTCTTGGCTTTTGAGCTGCAGAGCTACCTGAAGAAGATGACGCACAGATTTACCTGCAGCAATGTGGACTGAGTGTGGATAAGTGTGCTCAGAAACTGCGTTTTAAAAGCTCTCCTGGTGGAGAGCAGAGACCGTTTCGTCTAAGCCGCAATCGACTTTTCTAAGACTTTTTGGAAAAAACTCGGAATCGATCTCAAAACGAGTACAATTTGCAGGAAAAAACGCATGCATGGAGATGAATCCGCAGATGCAGCTTTGTCTCACGAGCCTCATTCGTAAGGCTAGTAAAATCCGTTTATGAAACCGCTAATTCTATTTTACTTTCAATAAAAGATACTTCATGGCCTGTGAAATGATGTCTCGAAATTTAATTTTAATTTAGTATTGAATGGGGGCGGCAAAATGGGTCTCCCGCCCCAGGCACCGAGATAGTACGCTACGCCACTGCTTACGATAACAATATATGTTAACATCACTGGGTCTGAGTACTTTAATTTGATAGATTAATAGACATTTTAAAACAGTTCTAAATGAAAAAGTCATATTATAATATGCGAAATATATTTATTTATATGAAACATTTGGAATAATGGACAATGAGTTAGACTTATATTAATTATAATAACATAAAGTATTTCTTCTGGTACGAATAGTTATCTTTGTCCATTTTAACTTAACACAACGTATTGTTCCATTATGGTTTTTTAACAAAATATTATATAGAATTTAAAAAAATGAGATCAATCAGACAAGATTATGTACTTATCTTCTTCTTCTTCCTTTTCTTCGGCGCTGTTATGATCTCGATGTCGAGGGGATCATAACTCTCCCACGTATCTGCTTCACACTAGTGATCCGCCTGTGGGGTTCGCCGGGTTGACCTCAGAAATCGGCGGCAAGCCTCCCGGTTTTGTATTGTTCCATTTCTGAGGCCAACTGAATGCTGGTGTTTTTGCATTTGTTTGTACCAGGAGTGTTTAGGCCTACCTTTCTTTTTATTCCGAATTGGAACGTTGTATGATATTGCCTTTTTGACGGGGTTCTCAGGATCTCTCCTTTGAACATGGCAATACCAACTGAGTCGGTCGTGTTCAATTTTTTGGGAAATGGTATTCTTAACATGAAGGCTTCCTCGGATCTTCGTACTTCTAATTCGATCAAGCTTTGTAACTCCTGCTGTCATACGAAGCATCTTCATCTCAGCTGCCGTAAGCTTACTCTCATACTTTTTGTACATTGTCCAACATTGTGAACCGTATGTGAGTGCTGGACGCACAACTGAAGTGTAGAGCTTTCCTTTCAGCTTAGGGGGCATTTTTCGGTCACAGAAGATAGCAGAATTTTCCCGCCACTTCATCCACCCTACGCTTACGCGATGATTGATATCGTCATCACAAGTAGCTTCGTTATTTATTAAGATTATGTACTTATATAAAATTAAATAATATATTTTTAATTTTCTCTATCCGAATCATCTTCATCCGTTTCAGCTAAAGCATCACGTATGGTTCCATCATGCCTCATACTTAAATATTCTTGAAGGTATCTGTTTGGTATTATATTTTGATTGCATAACTCCTGTAAATCTTTGTATTTAGCTGCTGAAGTTTTGAGCTCCGTGACGTATAAATTCGTAGGACCTTTTTGGACTGTAGCACTGTTTGCTCTCGATCGGATAATTAAATCCATATTTATTTCGTAATTGTCACTGTCTTCAAAAAAACCGTATTTAAATTTAACAATAGGATTATTTTTATAAAAATGCATAACTCTTAATGAATTAAAATTGATTTTAAATTTAGCTGGCAATAAAACTTGTGAATAAGACTTCCAATCCATGAAGTCTCTATAGTTTAAGTCATTTACAATATAGCTTTTTGGATTATCTCTGGCATTAGTAATCATAGTTGGCCATTCAGAAGGAGCTCATACGGTTTTGTTACGAACGAAACTTTCAATAGTGCTGCGAATCGAGTCAACAGGCATCATAGTGTGTCCTGGTAAAAGATTAGTCACCTTTATGTCTTTTATTGTTGTTGCGTTTTTCAAGTAATTAATTAACATTGATATCATTGCACGGTTTCTATTTTGCCCAGCACAGCTATCAGAATATAGATTAACAACAGTATGGGTACATTTTTGATCTAACATATTCAAATACTTAAATATAACTGTAACTATTTCATTACAGCCCCTTTTTCCTTGGAATTCGCCCCACACGTAACAATAACCATCCCTTGTGCCACTTTCATATATACTTTCATTATAATATGCGTATTTTCTCGAGTAATACAAGGTCACACTTTTATCATGTAGAGTATTGAGAACTTATTCCAAATCAAAGCTTACGCATAAGGAGTTAGAACCAGCTACTTTGCTAATTTTTTGATCTTCTAGAAACAGCTGCTTGCATTTTTCTTTATCTAGGATGTGATTTTTATATTCAGTGGTTTGTTGAAAAATATTTTTGTTCTCAGGTGATAAATTTTTGCACTTCTCACAAAAAGCACATTTATCTTTTTTGGGCAAGTGGAATCCAATATTAAAATCTGTTTTGAAAATATTGCGAAATACTCTTTTTGATAATACTGATGATTCTAAACTCTTTTCTTTAAAGTGATCAACATACTGCGTATATAAAAATGATATATTCTGAAATTCATTAGGTAAATATACTTTAGTGCTTTTATTGCGACAATAGTGGGATGGAACAGCAGGCAACATCTGAATGAACGATTTTAACTGTGCGACTTTTACTTCATCAGATTTATTATGAGGATGAAGAGTTCTTCTGCCTTCTCGAGTGGTATTCAGAATTTTGTTGGAATTTTTGATAGTGTATCTCAAAGACATTTGGGATATGTTTAGGGTCTTGAGTAAAAATTGTTGACATATGTACTTTAATATTCTGTCCATTGTAGCTTATAAAATAATCGTATGATTTGTTGCGAACATTACTACTAGCTCGTTTTCTGCCAATCGGTTTTTCTTTAGCACATGATAGCAAAAAATCCTTTTGTCTTTTATCGCATCCTAATCCACAATAGTTTTCTAAAATATTATTCCGATCATCTTCAGTAAATTTATTTGCACATGAGTTGCCACATCTTTTATTGATACATGGGTTAGGTTGCACAGATTTCCCTTTAGCAGATTCTCGATTCTTTTTTGATAAAAGACGTTTTGGTAAAGGTTTTTTTTTCCTGTATCCTCTTTTACCGACACTCGTTTCTTCATCTATTTTTTGAGCTGAATCATCTTCATCTGAATCACTGGACGATGATGCTGGCTTCCATGAATCTTCACTATCAATACAGGCATTAGTGTCGTGGTACTCCAAGGACTTCCTGGACATGTTTTGTTCTTGTTGATCATACAGTGAACTGGTGCTTGGCTGTATTAATTGATCAATGAAAGCTGGCATAGTAGGATTCACTATAGGAGTATGATCATAATTGTCATAGTCTAAATGCGATATTTTATTTTGGTTATCTAAATCCATTAAAGTGTAAGAATTGTCAATATCGGAATCACTGTAATCATCAAGTGAAGTCACAGGTTTAGGTGCATGTGGGTTGGTACTTTGCTCACAATTCAAATCGATCAAATATGATAATGTCGTATCAGTTAATATTGGGTCCATGTTGTTGTTGCTGTCTTTAAGTAAGAATGAATGTAGAACTAAATCCTCCGTATCTTGCTGAAGAATCTCCGGAAAAGCAGTTTCAGGATTATTCTCTTCTCTCTTAAAGGGAGTGGTAAATTGTTTTTATCAATAATAATAATTAAAGAATACAATAATTTAAATGAGAGGTAATACTAAAATCGTACTCGTATTTCATTTTTTCATGCATTCAATTACCAAAATTAAAATACGATACATACCTTAGCTGCTGTGGTCGACATTGTTGTTATATTTGGTTTACTATTTGTAGTACAATTAAACTCAATCAACACAATGACTACATAAAAATAAACACTATTTAAAAAGTTTTTAGGAGTGAAACTATTTTTTAAACAATAATTCAATGAGAACGATGTTTTTTGGATCATGACACTCGCGGAAATAAACAGGACAGGTCACACCTCAAGCCATCAAGGTCAAGTCTGATGTCGGTTGCGATAACAATGAGGGGCGTTTGCGCTACAAAAAATTTATTGCAAGGCATGTACGATAAAAATGCTTGCTGTCGCTTACGTTAAAGCTTTAAAAATATATGTTGTTACGATAATTTTAGCACATGCTATAACTTTATAACGGTTTTTTTTTGGAGGAAAAAATGAGCAGGGATGGGTTCGTAATGGCTTAAAATAGTAGTTTCGACAAAAAACGCATTTTCGACAAAAGTGTCGCTTACGATAATTTGGCGGTAAGGGCTCGATTTGCTTTTAATAGTGATACTGATGTCATTCACTCTAGACCACAAGAAGTCGCAAATCATCGATCTATAGCGTTGGTCGTTTTGAAAGAAGGACGGACTGTCCACAAGACGAAAGATCTAACCATATAGTGACTTACTTGGTATGCAGTTGGTGCTGGTATATTTCCTATGGATTGGTATTATCCCAAATAAAATTTTATAATTAGCAGACGATGATTATCTTCCGTGGTGATTTGTCATAAACTATAATGAACTGAACAATTTTATTCTCAGCCTCTTAAAATTAAGAGAGAGAACGTGCGCCCTAATTGTGCGTTATATTTATCGTAACCTTCGCTGAATGTCTTAAAAGAAGGAAAATGCA
The DNA here is from genome assembly GCA_911387755.1 of Chrysotoxum bicinctum. NCBI lineage: Eukaryota > Metazoa > Arthropoda > Insecta > Diptera > Syrphidae > Chrysotoxum > Chrysotoxum bicinctum. Next base: position 86,878,040 of record OU426989.1, on the reverse strand, counting down.
CGACTGGGTCGCACGAACTTGCTCCTATGTAATAGACTAGGAATTTTAAAAACGAATGTTATCAGAGAAAACTGTTCATAAGGATAAAATGAATTTTTTAAATTCTTTTAGAAGTAAGAGATAAAAACAGAATGCTATGCAAATATGAATTATGCAGGAACAAAAATTATAAGTCGTTGAAGTGGTTCCTTAAAAAAATAAGCTTTTATGTACAAAATTTTTAAAACATTTTTAAGAAAATAATTTGGTACGCCAACCTTAAGTTTTTATTATTGTACGAATAAAAGTCTAATTTCCAAAAAAAATACTAAGCCCTTCTTGAGATATAGAATTTTTCAAAAACAAAATGACTTTTTACTTGCGACTTATAGGTACTATAAGGCAAGTTATGCATTCGTAAAAAAAATCGAACTCCAGATTTTGATCAAAGTTGACATTACAATGATAGCGAAGACCAAAAAAGTGGGTCTCGCAATTCTGTCTGTCTGTCTGTCTGTCTGTCTGTCTGTCTGTCGGTTCGACTACAGCCTAAACGGCTCGGCCGATTTTCTTCAAACTTGGTTTAATTTTTTTCCCCCAGACTTTTTTTTCTTTTTTTTTAAGACCAAAAATAACGGTACCTGCCATACGATTTTTTTCGAAATTTTATAAATATTTTTTTTCTCAAAAACTGTCCCACAGTTTTTTTTTTTTTTAATATGGAAAATTTCATTTAGTTAAAACTAGGTATCTAATGGTAGAAAAAAATTTTACAAAAAATTGTTATTTTTGGTAGCCCCCCTGGGTCCATTTTTTTTGTTTTTGATTTTCTCGAAAACGGTACAGCCGATTTTGATCATTTTTAATGGTAAAGCTCCTCCACAGTTTAAATATTATTACATATTCAAATTTTCAATTTTTTATTTTTTGGATTAAAAAAAAAAATTCAAAATTTTTTTGGAAACCCAATATTTCGAAAACCCTAAGAGCGATTTTTTTCAAACTTGATAAATAAAAGTTTTTTAACATAATCTACAAGATTTGAGAAAAAAATATGTTTTATCTAAAACTAACGATAACTTCCATATAAAAGTTAAAAAATGGTTTTCGAAAATCGTATTTTTCTCAAAAACGGTTCCGAGAATTTTGCTAAAATTTTTTTCCATTGACTAATTTTAACGATCTATAATCTAATAAGAAAAACTTTGAAATCTAGATATTACTGACTGTACCTACCATAGAACGATTTTTTCGAATTTTGAATTTCTCATTATCAGCATAACGGATTTTAATGAAATTTTTTATAAAGAAGCTCTTAAAAAGTTTAAAAAACATTAGCGCAAAATTTCAAACATTTAAAACCTACTCTAAATCAATTTTAGAATGGGAGTCGACTCTAAATATTGAGTATAAAACGAGAACCGACTTTTTGTTAATTTTAAAGGACATAAACTATACTTTAACGTTAAAGAGCACGTCTTACTTTAACAGCAGGAAATAGCTAGTTTATTTATTAAAAGTATACTTTATCCATATTGACAATGGTCATTTCATACCAAAGCAAATCGAAGAAAAAATGTTTACTGATGTTTTATTCGATTTTTTAAAGATGTTCTTTGTAAATAGACTGAATCACTGAATATTATAAATTCGAAACAATCGTACGAAAGTGCTCTACGATTAACAAATCTACATACAAATGTACATATCTTATGTACTTATGCATGCCGATACGAGTATAGCTAAATGAATCTGCACCCTTCAACAACAAATTAAGTTTTTGTGTTGTGAATTTGCTATTTATACTTTATTTCCATCTAAAATAATGTAAATAAATTATAAACAATCAAAATCTGTACCGAGGTAGTATATAAAATGTACTTTTTTCGGCGAAAAACTTTGGTTTGAAGATGTCTCTTCTTTTTACTTTTTTTTTTTGTGTTTTTGTAGTTGTGTGAGTTATGTATCTGTCAAATTAAGGGATGTTCAACGCAAAATCGCTTAGGTTCTGTTGTAAAACTTACATTAGTTAGAAGAGTTGTCTAACGTGATTAAAATTATGAAAAAGTTAGACAAAGTCTCCAAGCTAAACGACTGCGTTAAGTAGAGCCTGTTTTATTCATTAAACGAGAATTGTTTAAAATTTTGCGCCATTGCATTTCAAAATTTAAAAAAAAAAATTTCAATTTTTAGAAAAAAAAAGTTTTTTTTTTTGGAAAATTCGATATCCCAAGAACGGCTTAATAATTTTTTTGGAAATAAGACTCTTATTCGTACAATAATAAAAACTTAAGATTGGCGTACCAAAATTTTTTCTTAAAAATGTTTTAAAAATTTTGTACATAAAAGCTTATTTTTTTAAGGAACCACAACAACGACTTATAATTTTTGTTCCTGCATAAATATAGTATAAATATCTGCATAGCATTCTGTTTTTATCTCTTATTACTAAAAGAATTTAAAAAATTCATTTTGTCCTTATGAACAGTTATCTTTAATAACATCCGTTTTTAAAATTCCTAGTCTATTATATAGGAGCAAGTTCGTGCGACCCAGTCGTGCATTTTATTTTTTGTTGTTCGTCTCTCAGCTTTCTGTTTATTTGGCTATCTGTAAAAATATTAGGCTAATACGCGTACGATCAAGTCGAGTTTCATTTGTTTTGTTCTTTTTTTTTTTAATTCGAGTTCGCCTAATTTGTTATTATTATTAATCAAATTAATAATAATAACAACATTAATAATTCGCGTCGGGTAGAAAAAGTGCAACAATTGGCGCCCAACGTTAAACCAGGTAAGAACGCTGTACGAAATAATTGGCCCTAAAAGTTGCTAAAAGAGGAGCAGTTTTGTGTTCTAACTCAGCCACTACCGTTTCCATATTAGAGGACTGAAATTATGGAAATTGAAATCCGTTTTTTTTTTCAGAATTCTGTAACGTGCGGCTTAGAAGGTTAACTCTCCTCGAACTTGATAGCGAGATAGTTCTCCGGTGGCTTAATAGTCAGTTGTAATCCGTTGAACAAATTGAGAACAATTCTGTGAAAGGCTCCAGCTTCCAAGAATAAATCCGGCAAGGATTTTATTTCAAAAAACTATTACCTTAGATAGCCGTTAGCCATAGTCGCCATTTTACTTTTACTTATTACTGAAACGCCTTTTAACCGAATTTTCTTACCAAGATAAGTATCGTGTTCATATTTCGATCATGTCAAAACCTTAAAACTTATCATTCTCATATTTTCAAGGCTTCACCTAAATAAAAATTAAAAAAAAAAGATTAGATTAAAACCCACAAAGTTGGAATTGGTGATTAGTTCCTTAAGGATTCTAGTTCGAAAATTCATTCCATATTTTTGCTCTTCTCCAATTTTTATGATACATCTTAAAACAAAAACTTTCCTCCATTCTGCATGGTCTTAAAAGTAGGTGTACAGCCTTGATTGAATGAAGACTTAAATGGCTTAGATGACAGGGTCCAATTAACACTCTCTGATTTCTCTACTATTCCCCACTCTGTCAACTAATAAAACTTCTACACATGCATGCAACAACTGTCATGCAATTGATCCTCCCGACCGCAAAACTTGTCCCGACATCTATCAGAAAATACCAACAAAAAGACGCCAACTGTGAGATCTTTCCCATCTTCTCTAGTAGTCCGCCAATCAATGCTGAAATTTGTTACGGCACGGCGGCGGCGACGCGGCGCAGCGACCGAGTGTGTATCACTGTCACGCTTGTCGTTTGGGGGCCATTCCAAGCGACTAATTCGCATTTCGCTGTGATGCGATGGGAACCCAAGAGACACACCACCAGGACCAAGTCAAATGATACACCAACCAAACCACTACCGCATCCCATTCCGAAAACTGATTTGCATTTAAGTGACGCAATTTCTAGTTGACTTCCCGGCACAGCATGACATGGCGAGCGGCGCGGCGCGACGCGGCTGCAGTGTATAGTGTGTAGTAAGCCTGGCCACGACATCCAATTGCCAATTTAATAATTGCCACCTTGCATGCTCCCAGCAACTCCAGCAGCAGCATTGTATTATCGTTTCGTTGACGTTGTCACACACAGTTTCAATGTGTTTTGTTAAAACCGGACCCAGCCGGATCTTCACGGCGCGGCGCGGCAGAGGTGAACTTCAAAGCGCGTGATCCCGAGCTTTGCATTTGAATGTAATCGCATCTGTGCAGCACCTAACTGCCAACGCTTACTGCAGCGTGTACAAATGTATAGCGTGCTTAGAAGTGTCATTTGCATAACAATGGAGGTGGATACGAATTTTCTGACATCGCGTCTTTATAATCTCTCTCTCTATCCCTCTGACTATGACTCGACTCGATTGCCCTTTATATGTATACAATACCTGGTGCTTGGTGGACAATTATTGCTGTCATGGAAGGACGACAATTGTAATTAATGTTGATTTTGCGCTGCGCTTTGGAGGACAGTCGGAATGTTGCCAATGAATTGAGAGTGTCAATTAACTTTTTTATCAATTTTATATGCGCGCAGTTGTTTGAAGAAATTCATGTTGCCATCATATCGGAATAATTTTGAAGGGGTAAAGGGTACATTAATTATGAATATACATACCTTATCCCATTCCACCTTTAACCAACCATTCCAAGTGGCTGGGAAAGAAACAAATGATGATACTACATGAGTTCTAATGTATTTTGACCAAACACAAAATCTTAGAAACTACCCCTAGCAACTACCACTAGAACTAAGAGCAGAGGCTTGCATATTGCAAGTATCAAACGAACAATTACTTTTGCTAACCATTATTAAAATTGAAGTATTAAGGCTTTCTCTCAGAGAGCCAAGGAAACTTTATTTAAGTCCTAAATCGGGCCTGATCTTTGAGACCGAAACAAAGACATTGACATTGGTCGCTTTGCGAGAAAGATTCTTCTCATTATTTTTGACCCAGTGTCTACGGAAGTAGTGTAAAGGAGGAGATTCAACGAAGAGTTTTACAGACTATACAATTATGTGGACCTTGCAAAAAAGCTGAAAATACAGCGATTGAGATGAATTTAACACGTGGAGCGTATATACACCAAGGCATGCGGCCGACGCAACGAGTCTTCGAATCCAACCAGGATGGGGTGTACGGATGCACAATGATTGGCATGCACAAATGGACAACTAGGGACAGAGCTTTCGAAGAAAATTCTTCTACTGTTATCTTGTGATGAGTACGATGAATAGCAAATAGAGCTATATACTATAAGATGAGGATACAGTGCAAAAAATCAAAACTCGTCTACTATATTGGCTTAATGTTCCAGTCTCTTCTGCTTCAAGGACCTATGACTTCGATTCTCATCAAGGGAAAGAAGCTTACACCTGTATTAGAAAATCGGGAAGAGAATTTCGGAAAGTTCGGGGAACTATCCGTGGCAGATGATGACTTATTTCGAAGTACGCCCGTAGAAGAGTTCACACTCCTCTATAAGATAAAGACAATGGGGTTCTCACGAGCGTACTTTATGTTCCGCTATTTCGCAATAACAATGTAGAATATGATCGGTGACAAGTTCGCACAAACAACGTCCGCTTTGAAGATATGTATCCACGGAATAATCAGCAGGAATTTGTCATCCCCCACCCCCAGCCGTAGATGAATGTAATGGGGGGAATATTGGTTTTTTTTTTTAATGCAGCTGCTGTGTGAGGATTAGACCAATATATGTATATACTCGTATTTGAACTCTATTCCTAGGTTTTGTCGTTATTTCTTGCTGGGAAAGCTGATATTGTTGTTCCTGTATCTTGTGGTTCCTCAACTTCCTGTGTTACCAGGTAGTCTCATACAAATCAGGTCACATTTGATCGAGCCCTAGTGCTGGCACTAGACTCTGATGTGGGCTCCCACTCTCTTAGCAGCAACTATCGGTAAAGTGAACTTAGCGCATTTAAAGGAGTCATCGTCAAAAAGCAAAATTTTGTGATCAAGTCCCTACATGCGTACACTGTCAACATGATTTTTGATGTCAAGAAAAAAAACCCGATAGTGACTAAGTGAACATTTAAAGAAAAGGCGACATCGTGCTAGAACTTTTTGTGGACGAAACGTCGAATGTTTTTCCCAGAACCAAAACTATAGAATGAATTAAACCAATTTGTCTTATCTCGTCGAGTATCTTACTCATGCTCCACAGAAATGAAATGTTCCAAGGACTTCTTTGCTGATAAAATATGGTCCTTCGTATACTGACAAATCCAAGCTCTTTTCTACATGCTCCAAAAGTAGCAGTTGCCTGCACAGTTATTAAGAAAAACTGCCAGGAAGATCATCCGTGACTGAGGCAATTTCTTTTGTTAACTTCTGCGAATGGCTTCTGGAAGTCGTCAATGAGGTCGCCGACGGGATATTTAATGCTGAAGTGTAAGCTGTCCTGGAAGCACGGACTATGGCAATAAAACGCCATCAGTACTGCTTAATGCAAGCATTTGTAACAATATTTCCATTCTCGTCGGGTTTTTTCACCTTTAGATACTGGGAAACATCAGTTTGTCACAGTCATCACTTAGCGTAGTGTTAGTTGTTAGTGAATAAATATACTACATATAGCCTAACACTCTACTAAAAAACGAACAAATATGACAAACAAAGAAATAATAAATGTTAAGCTCTTTTTAGACGATCAGTTGTTCCTTCAGTTATCAGTTCAGTTGTCAGTTCAGTAAAAAAAAGTATTGTGCAGTGTATTTAGACGTCAGTCCAGTGTTCGGTTGAGCTTTCATTTTACTTGTGGGCAGTCGAAAATCAGAGAAAATACTGCGTAATGGACGATGAAAGTCTTATTGCAATAGCTATAGTTTTGTTGCTTAATAAATCACCGCAAACTAAAATTAAAATGACGACTGAACTAACAACTGAACTGAAAAGAATTTACCCATCACTTTAACTGATAACTGAACTTAAAACTTATGGGAATTTCATCATTTAAAGGTTTCAGTTTTTGCATTTAGACATCAAAGGGCACGGTAGTGCCCAGCCAAGTTCTGGCACTACACCCTTTTTACAGGAACAAACTCAGGCGATTTTTGACCCCTCCCTATCTTCAGTACCAATGAAGTCAGAAGCTTAAAATTCCGAATATTTGCTAAGCTAGTCAGGCACAGGCGCCTCACCAAATTTCAACTTTCTAGCGTATGCGGTTCCTGAGATATTAAGCCTCAAAAATTACAAAAACCGTAATTTACTGACTGACTGATCATCAAAATTATGGAGCATTTCCCGACATCGTAGAACCTTGTAATTTTGCACAACGGTAGGTCTTGTTATGGAAGCAGAGGAAAAAATTTGATGGGCTTACTTGGCAAGTTTTTTTTATGCCCAATTCGAAAGGTTTTAAAAACTTGACAAGTGAACCCATTAAATTTTAGTCAGTAATCATTAAATAATAAAATTTCACTATTACATTGTAGCTGTTTCAATATTATTCTACTTTAAATATTCGGTATTGAACCTTCATGAAGTAAGAACTTGACGTACTTTTAGATCTCAGTACTTTTCGCGGCTGACTTGTTAGACAATGGTTTTTATTTGGAAGAACTTGGCTCTTTTTTTAACATTTATGTTTTTGGTCAGTTTAACTGAAAGCTTAACTGATAGCTCAACTGAAACTGAAATGATCGTCTAAAAGGGGCTTTAGTCTATTATCTGTAGCTACAAAAATAACTACAAGTCAAATACTACTTGCTATAAAAACAATAAATTATTAGGAATTAAACAACTCTTTATACAAAAACTTATAATGCGTTAGTTTTGAACACTTAATGAGAACGCCCATACAACCTGTGCTTAAGTGTAAGCTTCGAGTAACTCAAATCGAAAACATCATGGTTTACATTAGCCTCATGTTTCATACGTGTCAAAGGCTTATTGAGACCATAATTGGTACGGTGGAAGTCTATATGGAAAATTTCAGAGTTCCGAGAACTGTCGCTTCTAGCTTTAAAACGAATTTGTTCTAGAAGAACCGGTGAATCTATGGAACCAACCAAGAGCTGGTGTAAAAACATAACATCGCTGACTTTCCGGCGTTTTTCAAGAGAATTCATGTTTAAAAGAAGAAGGCGATTGTTGTATAGAGGAAGATGATTTGGGTCACTCCAATTAAGATGACTTAATTACGTTTGACAGATTCGATTCGATCAATGTGTATTGAGTAAAGTGGCGACCATACAGAACTAGCGTATTCTAATTGGGGACGGACAAAGGTGTTGTACAATACAACGAAGATGTTACAAGACTACACGAAAATTCCTTACTCCCACGATTAAAAAATCGGAGCATTGAGATTGTTTTACTGACAATTTTCTCAATGTGGAGTGAAAAGTCTAGATTTTGCGAGAAGTGAATGCCCAGGTCGCATGTTGTTTCTACCTTACTTAGAATGGCTTGATTTATGCTGTAATTGTAACATATTGGGTTTTTTCCTCTAAAGAAGGACATTGATTGGAACTTTGAAACATTTAGAAAGAGATTGCTCATTGAGCACCATTCAGAAAACATATTTATGTCATTTTGAAGAGAAACACAATCGGATTGGCTTCTGATGATTTTAAATAATTTAATATCATCTGCGTAGATAAGAACCCTACATGATTTTACAATTGAAACAACATCATTGATAGATACTATGAAAAGAAGTGGACCAAGGTGACTACCTTGTGGAACACCAGAGTCAGCATTAATTGGATCAGAAACGATTCCTCTAAAAAAAACTTGGTATGTCCTTCCCTTCAAATAAGACCTGATCCATTGAACGAAAGCAGAAGGGAATCCAAGAGATGAAAGCTTAAATAAAATTTTAGACTATGACAACTTGTCGAAGGCCTTACTGAAATCTGTATAAATACAGTCAACTTGATGACCATCCTCGATAGTTTTATTTGTAAACGACGTGAATTCAACAAGATTAATAACAGTAGATTTCTTTTTCATAAACCCTTGCAAGGAAAGGTTTGCAGCTGAAATAAAAACTCTTAAATATGATAGCTTCAAATAGTTTCGGTAAGCAAGAAAGTTTGGCTATTGGTCTATAATTAAAAATATCACCGCGATTTCCTTTTTTGTAAATAGGTATAATGAATGAATTTTTCCAAAAATTTTGAAATAGAGACGTTAGGGGTCTTTCCAGAGGTTTGCAACAATTTTTACTTGCGACTTATAGTACTATAAGGCAAGTTATGCATTCGGAAAAAAAATCGAACTCGAGATTTTGATCAAAGTTGACATTACGATGATAGCGAAGACCAAAAAAGTGGGTCTCGCAATTCTGTCTGTCCGTCTGTCTGTCTGTCGGTTCGACTACAGCCTAAACGACCCGGCCGATTTTCTTCAAACTTTGTAGATATGGGTTTTAATTTTTTCCCCCGGACGTTTTTTTCTGTTTTTAAGACCAAAAATAACGGTACCTGCCATACGTTTTTTTTTTCGAAATTTTTTTTTTCTCAAAAACTGTCCCACAGATTTTTTTTAAAAAATTTGAAAAATTTCATTTGGTTAAAACTAGCTAATGGTTGAAAAAAATTTTCCAAAAAATTGTTATTTTTGGTAGCCCCCCTGGTTCCATTTTTTTTGTTTTTGATTTTCTCGAAAACGGTACAGCCGATTTAAGTAATTTTTTTATGCCAAAGCTCCTCCAAAGTTTGAATATTATTACATATTCAAATTTTCAATTTTTAAATTTTTGGATTTTAAAAAAAAATTCAAAAATTTTTTTTGGAAACTCAATATTTCCAAAACCCCATGCTCGATTTTTTTCAAACTTGGCAAATAAAAGTTTCTTAACATAATGTAGGGTAAACCGACCAATCATTGGCACCTTAAGGATACTCACCACTTATTCGGCTTATATAACTTATGGGAATTAAGAAACGACAGTTTTTTTTATTTTTTTTTATTTTTAATTATATTTTTGTTTAGTGAAAAACATTAAATACATTATTTTTTGTTAAAATTAATAAATAATTAATAAAAAGTAAAACAATGTCATTTTACCAATGATTGGCACCATTTTCCAATCATTGGCACTGAACAAACCAATGATTGGCACATTGATTTTGTTTAATTTTTAAAGTTTATTAAAACCAATAAAAAAAAATAGTATAACTCAATTATATACATAATTTAGTAAATAAAAGGTAATTTATTTTTATAATTATATTTAAGTCTTTTAAGTTACATTATGTTTAAATTAAGGCCGAGATTAGATAAGATTTTTATTGATTGATAAAAAATTGTTATTATCACCCTAAGGAAAATTGATACAAAATTATGAAAATCTATAACTTTTTCATTTACCAATGATTGGCACAGTGCCAATAGCCAATGATTGGCACTTTTTCTAATGATTGGCATGGCATCCAAAGATGGGTATAGTGCCAATCAACCTAGTGATTGGCACCTCATCCAATGATTGGCATGTGCCAATAAATGGAAATTTGATGGATTTACATTCCTATAGTTGACACCCCTTATAAAAACTATATTTTTAATAAAATATTAAAATAAAAAGAAATAATCTCTTTGTTATAGTTATTTTTTTTATAATAACTGCACTTGACAATGGTTTTCCTCTTAAATTTATTATTAAATTACACTACAATGTCACCACTTTCCTTACGGTTTTCACAAGTTTCACATTAAATTTGGCGCGAACTTGATTCTAAATTTTTAACAGCGTTTTTTTAATTGCTACTAACTTCAGATGCCAAAAGAAATGATGCCAAACCATCAGAAATTGACTAAGGCTAATATTTTTAAAAAGATTTTATTAGAAAACTTTTAAATGTTATTAATACAAGTAATTTAAACTGTAAGTGCCAATCATTGGGGGGGTGCCAACAATTGGGCAGTTTACCCTACAAGATTTGAGAAAAAAAAATTTGTGTTATCTAAAACTAACGGTACCTTCCATACAAATTTTAAAAAATGGTTTTCGAAAATCGTATTTTTCTCGAAAACGGTTCCGAGAATTTTGCTAAAATTTTTATTCTTTTGATTAATCTTTACAATTTATAATTTAATAAAAAACTATTTTAAATCTAGATATTACTGACTGTACCTACCATAGAACGATTTTTTCGAATTTTGAATTTTTCATTAAAAGCATATCGGATTTTAATGAAATTTTGTATAAAGAAGCTCCTTAAAAGTTTAAAAAACATTGCATTTCAAAACTAAAAAAAAATATTTTTTCAATTTTTAGAAAAAAAAGTCATTTTTTTTTTTTTGAAAAATTCGATATCTCAAGAACGGCTTCGTATTTTTTTTTTGGAAAATAGACTCTAATTCGTACAGTAATAAAAACGTAAGGTTGGCGTACCAAAATTTTTTCTTAAAAATGTTTTAAAAATTTTGTACATAAAAGCTTATTTTTTTAAGGAACCACTACAACGACTTAATTTTGTTCCTGCATAAATTCATATTTGCATATAGCATTCTGTTTTTATCTCTTACTACTTAAAGAATTTAAAAAATTCATTTCATCCTTATGAACAGTTTTCTCTAATAACATTCGTTTTTAAAATTCCTAATCTATTACATAGGAGCAAGTTCGTGCGACTCAGTCGTGCATTTTATTTAAAATATAGGCCGAAATTCCATCTGGGCGACTGGACGTGTCGTGGTCTAAGCCCGAAAGATGGTCTAATATATCCTCAACTCTGATAACAATATCACTCATTGAGCTTTGAGAAAAGCTATTTAAATGAGTAAAATTACTCTAACAAGGTTCAAAATCATCATCACAAAACGAAAGTTTAAAGAAGGAAGAAAACATATTGCAAATAACAAGAGGGTTGTTGCTGGTTTCATCCAAGTACTCGTACTTCATAGTAGATGGATATCCGTCTGGTTTTTTCTTGCTATTAACAAATTTCCAAAAAAATTTCGGGTCAACAAGAAGTGAAGACCGCATTTTTTACATATAACAATCATAGAGGATTCTGCATAATGATTGGAACTCTTCATATAACGATAAATAACTGTTTTAATCATCCAATTTATTAGTAATCTCAACATCATCTAGGAACTCAGAACCAGTTCGTGGATTTGTTTTGAAGCATTCTTCAAAGTAATCAGCAAGCATCTTCGGTTTGTCTTCTTTTTAAGTAAGCTCTTCCAAAGTTGCTTTGATGACTTCTGCTCTTTTACCGATAAAACTGTTGATCTTTTTTAAACGTGTCGGATCCCGCCTTCATTGATTGAAGTTTTTCTGAAAGTAGTTGCCGGCTTCATGTTCTATCGAGCTCCTTGACGTAAGGTTCACATGTCTGAGATCGGTTGAAACGGCCTGGTAATTTGGTTTAAGCTGTTCCGTTCTCGCTGGTGGTTTTGTTGAATCACCTTTCATAGGCGCTGTCTGTGAATAATGTGACCTCATCTTACAAATATTTCAGAGAGAAAATAATGTTAACTGAGAAGACGACGCCGACGAGCAAAACTTACAACATAGCCTCTATCTACATGTATCGCTTACAAAAGGGTAACGTTTTATACACCTTCATTCTGTGTTACTGCGATTCTGTACATGTATGTAACTGTAGCCCGACTTTTCATCCAGCTAAGTAGGTTGTCCGATTTAATGCAAATATGATACCCTAGAGAAGAAAGTCGAATTCTTGTTTTAGCTAATCTACGAGTATAACAGGAACCCTCAAAGAATTTTGATTTATTTTTCAAGTTTCCTCCAAGACTTTCCCGTAACAGCTTGAACTTAGCTAAATTTGAACCTTCATCCGCGGACAAATTGTCGAACACACAGCTTTAAAATGTGCCCATTGTCCATAATTCACCAAAAACGCAAAATTTCGGTATGAACTAGTTCCCGAGCATCCAGGTTATACCGCGAGTCAAGTGCATCTAATTATTTGACAGCATTTTGCAGTAAAACTAAAGTAAGAACTAGATATTTGTTCCTTTGTCTGAAAATAGCAAGATTCAATATGACCAGAATCTCGTATGACTGAGTCGGTCTAGCAACATGAAAACTTCGTGGTTAAGCAATCCTACTTTTTCGCAAACGCCATTGTCTAAAAATTCTTTCTCAATCGCTGAGCATCTGCTGGAGTCGAAATGTGACACACTGTCGTGGTCGGATGGCTTCATTAGCATTTCAATTAAAAACCCACAATCACCTGAGTGCATTTGTTGGAACCTTCGTGTAAACGTACAAACAATCTGGCACATGAATTACCGTCAAGTCACCGCCACCGCCACCCGTCACTCCTATTGCTGCTGCATCTCATCATCTCCAGTGAGGCAGGGACTGTTGCTGCTGCTGCTGCTGCTCAGCTATGTAGCCTGGTCACCATCTACTCACCACAATCCAACAATCTGCGTGTGTATGTCCCAAATTTCTATTTCGGATTTTCCACTTTGTCAAGCAAGTCAAGAAAGCGAGACTGCTGCGTCTTCTTCGCTCAAGCCGTGCTGTCTGGTTACTCGCGCGCATCCACATTGGAGCGTCTAAGTCGCCGTTGTTGGTCTTGGTCGTCCCCGCAAAAGCCACGCTCGACATGAGTTATTTGACCGAATCTCTTTAGAGGACGACGACGCCAACCGGCACGACGATGCGACGCGACGCGACGTGTGTCCAAGTTTCACCATTAAACCAGCACAGCCATAGAGAGAGAGCGAGCGTTCGATTGAGCCACCACCAACGAAAACGATTGCACCAGAATACGTTATACGTTAGTTCCACGCTCACTGCTTCCATCAAGCTCAAAAGCTATTTGCATTCGAACGGAACTGGTGTCCCATCTATAACGTGTGCGGTCGGTGGTTCGAATGGTGGCATCACATGTAACGTAGCTCCATCTATTGGGGCGATCGCTAGATCTTTTGCAACTGATATCGAACTACTGGGACTGGATGGACATTGGTATGGTGTTCGCAATTGGGAAACCATGTGACGGTGTCTTGCGACACTTCTTCTCTTCTTCTTTCCTCACAACACAAAAAAAAACAATGGTTCGTCCATCATGGGCCACAAAGTGGCAATTAGTTCTAGTGGAGTGGCTTTTGAGCCAAATGAAGAGCAATGAGCGGAAAAGATACTTTTTTGTTGACTTCTTTTTAGTTTTGTCGCTGTTCTCGATTCTAGAGCGACCGACCGACCGACCGACGGACGGATTTGTATTGCTGTGGTTGCTGATGGTCAGTTTAGAAGACTGCTTGAGGTGATTGCCGTAAATTTTCTGCTTCGTTATGAGGTATTTGATGGCTGGTTAGTGTGACAGTTTTGGCTTTTAATTGATAAATTATGCGCGTTCGTGACCGGGGTCACAGGTGCATGTCAAAACGAGAGGGTCACGAAACAAGTGACAAGTGAGTGATGGGCTTTTTATTGTGTTGCGAGAAAATTTTGGAAGGTCTAATGTATGAACGCTCAGAGTGATATGATGCATGATATTGGTGTTTTTGTTGTATACACATTAGGTATTGTTACTCAACTTGCTTTTATGTAAACCGTTTTAAACGAAAGTAGGTTAAAGGGGTGTACCATACGTAACTGTTCAATGTTTTAGTGTTTTAATGGCTTTGGGGATTAGAAAAGAATGTTCACAAGCATAAAATTCATTTTTTAATGGCTAAAACAAATATGAACTTATGCAAGAACAAAAATATTATTGAGTCTTATAAGTTTGTAAACATACAATCTTGTTTTTCAGCAAGCTACAGCCTGAAATGCTGGAGGGTACTTCTAAGTCATTGAAGAAATATCTGTCGTCGCCTGGTTGAGGAAATGTAGACGCCTTTAAGGCCCTGCCCCACTTTATAAATCATCCCTCCACCTGACCCGCAGGCTCCTTGCATCGTAGATCAGATTGATAGATCAGTGGTTGGTCTATACGTCCGTTTATTTGGTCAGGATTGCTGATTAAGTCGAAGGGGCTGTCCCTTTCCTCAAGAGGGAGAGGTTGTCTCATCAACTCACTGAAACTCGTGTTCACCGTAGCAGTGGCGATCGCTGGTGTATGGCCGAGGTGTCTATTCTCGGTTTGTTGCTGCTCCTACAGGAAACACGTGCGTGGTTCAATCGTTTTTGTTCGTTCTGTCAATCCTGGACAATCTTTATGTCTTTGGACTGCGGTTGGATGGTTGATAGAATTAAAGAATTTTCAAGCCATTTTGTAAAAAACAAAATTTGGTTGTGCAACAGCTCGAAGAGAACCAGGACCTAGTGACTTACAACTCTCAACCGTTCCAGTGTGCGTGCTACCAGGAATGGAGGGGACCTACCGATTCTGAATGGCTAATGAGCGGTAATTTTCATGACAAAAGATACTCTTAGAGGATTTGTCAATTCCTCTCAAGAGGCAGTACACTTTTGAAAAACTTTTTTGCAGCGGCTGAGAATCGAACCCATGACCTTCTACATGACGTTCCAACGCAGTAACCATTATGCACAGGGGATACTGTTTCATAGCGTTAGTAACTTTGATCTCTATTTCCTGTTTAAGGGACCTGAACTGTTGTGCCTGCCTGATTAAGATCAAGTGTTGATTCTGTTCTTGCCAGCTCGTCAGGGCTTTTATTACCTGGGACCCAACAAAGTCTTATGTAGTGCTGTGTACCAAGAACCCTTAGCTCTCCGCGACAGCAAGTTATTAGCTTCAATTTGATTTTCAATGACAGAAATCGCCTTTCTTGCCGCTTGGATATCAAAGAAAAAGGTGATATAAACATGTGGTATTGCCCTGATTGAGACTTGTCTAGCAGCTTTCGTCACTGCCAGGACCTCAGCTTATAACACACTGCTGGCTGTAATGAGGAAGTCTAAATGAGCTGGCTAGTTCAAGGGTTTCTGAAAAGAACCCTGCACTAACACTAGTATCATCTAGGAAACGTCGGGATATATTGCAATCAACGAATCGCTGACTGATGGCTCTCTGCTAGAAAAGGCAGTCATGAACGCCGTGTAAACATCTAAACGGCGTGTCATGTTATCAGTGCATACCCTATTTCCCGTGTATTTCTGTTAAATCTGGGCATGACTTATGGCACTATGTCCCTAGCTTGCAGTTTGGATAAGCCGAAGTGCGCTATTTGCTGCCGATTCTTGTATTAGTAGATCGAGGGGCTTTAAGTTGAGTAAAGCTTCTAGACCCGCTGTGAGGGTTGACCTCATTGTCCCAGCGATTCCAATAACTGTCATTCTGTGTACATTGATCATGATTTTAAGATTGATCAGTTTTTCCCAGGCAATCCAAATTACCGTTTGTGAGTACAGGTCTAACTATATGGCCTTGTACATCCACTTGATAATTTTTGGGATTGGTCCCTGGGTTTTACCAAATATTCTGTTGCAGGAGTAGAAAGCAAACATTGCTTTATTCGTTCTTTCTTTAATGTTGAGACTCCTTTTCAATTATCCCAAGATCTCGCCAAGTTATTTCGCGTGATCGGAGATTTTGAGTTGGGTCCCTTCTATTAAGGAAATTTTAGAAGTCGGTTATTCCCTCTTGTTTGTAAAAAAGACCAGTTCAGTTTTTCTGTCCATGTATTCACAACTGATATGACACATTGTCTATATGTTCGCTAATTGTGGAGGGAAATTTACCTGTCGCTAATAATGCTAGGTTATCAGCATATGCAACTACTTGGACTCCACTGGACTCAAGTGTAATTAGAACTTCGTTCTTCACGAGTGTGCAGAGAAGCGGAGAAAGGACCACACCTTGTGGATTCTTCCTGGAAGTAGATACAGTTATCTGTACTCTTAGTAGCTCGGAGTTGATCTGTCAGTGTATTAACATCTGATGATACCGTTTTTCACATTAAAATGAATGAGCGCTCTTTCCGCCGCCTCGTTTGTTAAATTGTTAAAAACTCCTTCAATCCCTAGAATGCCAGCACTCTACACTGTCTCTACATTTTTACCTTTTGTATAAGCATGATGGACTAGAGATATGACTTTCCGCTACGACTTAGGCACATTTCTCCATTCCAGGCTGTTTAGCAGTATGGTTTTTAAGTGTGGGATTATTTGGTGATCACATTTTTTAGCATCATGGGAAATACACCATCCATCATTTATTCGGTGAAGTTCTTGATTATGCAATGGTTTTAAATCTTTTAAAAAACGTTTGGCCGATAATGAGAAAGTCAAAAATCAAAAATGGTACTGTCAGTAAAGTCTTAATTTCCAAAATTTTTTTATTGAATTATAGATCTTGAAAATTAACAGGACACAAAAATATTTATAAAAATACTAGGTGCCGTTTTCGAGGAAACAGAGTTCTCGAATACTGTTTCTTAATATTTGTAGGGTTGGTACCACTTTTTTTTTGACTCTATATTCCAACGATCCAACTCGAATAGCTGATGTTGTAGATCATTTCCGCAAAAAAAAAAAAAAAAAAAAAAAAAAAAATATACTACCAAAAAAAGTCACCAATCTAAAACTCTGGTTTTTATAAACGTAATCAAACCATAGCTGATTGACATTATTATTCATTTTATTCATATTGGAAATTGGATACGTTTAAAATTGGATTGTATAAAGTTCAAATCCTATAAAAGAATGTACCAACCACATTGCGTCCCCAATATCGTATAGCTCTTAGAGCGTTTGAAAAATGTAGATCATTTATTAATGCAAAATGTATCTAACCATTTCATCTTAGTAACAATGAAAATTTGCATCCCTAATAGGACAAAAGGAGTTACTTCCAAAGAGAATTCTTGGTACGACTATGGCTGTAAAAAGGTTATCAGATTGAGAGAGTTAAGCTTCCGATGTTACATAACAAACCCTGAGAACTGAGGAAAACCGAAAAAAATACAGGTAAGCGAGGAATACATTCATTGCTCATATTCATAACACAAAGCTCTAACATTATCAAAATACTACAATACAATACTACAAAGGTAGTAAGAACTTTTGGTCTTTTGTAATAATATTAAAAGCTCTTCTAAGTCATTTGTTCCAACACTCGTTCATTATAACCTTCCTTTTGTCAGCTTGAAAAAAAATCAAATTCGCTGGCAACGTTGGTTGTTGCCAATTCAACTTTTCCTCACAGTGTTATCATTCCACCTATATTTGAGGGTGCAATTTGTTATATGTGACAAAACGTTTTTCACAGTCGTTCATTCGCAAAAGTCCTCAAAGATCTTGAAATACATAAATCCGCTGGCCCTGACGCTGGCAAAACCATTGCGCAAACTTTTTTATCTTTTATACTCTTTGGGTATCTTTCCGACTATAAAAAACGGAAAAATGCATTTGTCCATCCGGTCCCCAAAAAGCTGAATTTTTCTCCCCCTCCAATTAACGACTAATTCAACTAGCGTCCCTTCATTCCAAGATCATGAAAACACTGACCACCAATCAGATATTAAGGAATATCTCGAAGAGCGAAAACTATTAAATGACCGACTGTGGCATATCTCACCGAAAAGTGAGAAAGTTGCCAAAATCATACCGCTTCCTAAAAATACCAAAAAGGATGAATTTAGGCCTATCTCCATACTGCCATTTTTGTCAAAGGTCTTTGAAAGGATTCTGCAAAGACAAATTAATGCTTATCTCGATCCCAACTCATTGCTTAGTCCAAAGCAATCTGGTTTTCGTAAAAACCACAGTTCTATTACTGTACTTTTGAATGTTACTGAGGACCTTAGGCAAGCATTGGATAAAGATGAGACTACTTTTTTGGTTTTGCTTGACTTTTCAAAGGCCTTTGATATTGTCAATCATGTCAGTTGTACAACACTCATGCAAAATTTCAATTTTTCATCCGGTGTGCTGCAAAATTAATTTTTTCTTACGTGTCTAACAAAAGACAAGCTGTGCAAGTTGAAGATAGCCTATCTATTTTTTTTGCCAAATGTTACTGGTGTGCCTCAGGGATCCATTCTCGGACCGCTTTTGTTTTCAGTTTATGTGAATGAACTTCCATCTTCACTTGCAAATTGTTCCTCTCACATGACATTCAGCTATATTTTAGCTGCCAATTGGGACTTATTGTGCATGAGGCATTTTGTGTCAATGAGGACTTTGAGAAAGTGGTCAATTGGTCGAAATTGAATGGTCTTGTTTTAAACCCTAAAAAATCTTAGTGCCTTGTCATTTCTAGAGAATCTATTGATCTCACGTATTTCCCACCGATTGTCTTAAGCCATGCTCCAATCGAATACGTTTTAACAGCAAAAAATCTCGCAGTGATCTTCAACCGCTTCCTGACCTGGGATAACCACATTAATGGACTTGTTGGCAAGGTTAATGCGCATTACCACGTAATATATAAGAAAACCAAAATGCAATAAGCATCAAAAAAGTGCTTAAATTTCATTTTTCAATTTGAATTTATATTTATTTGAGTTTTTGTATCTCTTTTATTTTTAAATGTTTTTAATTTTATATAAAGGTTTTTATAATACAAATTCTATATACCACTGAAATAAATCAGCCAAGTAGAAGACTTAGCACTATTCATTGACTTGTTGAATTATTGATTCAAAATAGTTTTTTTGCCATTTAGTCCACAAAAAATGGCGTTTCGTCCCGGCGATCTCACATGGATTCATCAGTTGACTGTGAGTTTGTTAAGCAATCACGAAAAATAAAATAAAATAAAATAAAATAAAATAAAATAAAATAAAATAAAATAAAATAAAATAAAATAAAATAAAATAAAATAAAATAAAATAAAATAAAATAAAATAAAATAAAATAAAATAAAATAAAATAAAATAAAATAAAATAAAATAAAATAAAATAAAAGTGGAACCAATCCTTACATAATTTTGGAGAAACATAGATTATCACACTTCATATTTCCAAAGCATTTGATAGAGTTTGGCATCGAGTTCTCTTATCAACAATGCATGCATTTTGCATTGATATTAATAAAATAAATGCTGGTGTGCCCCAGGGTTCCGTCTTGTCACCAATTTCCTTTTTCATTTTCATCAATGATTTTCTGTCTGAAACTTCAAGTCCATTAAATTGTTTTGCCCTAACCCAACAGGATTTACTATTAAGCTCAGAGGTTATCTTCTTTTAAATTCTCTCCAACGTTGTTAACCGCCCGCACTGGTGCTCAAACATTTCAAGGTTAGTCATAAGCCATTTATAATTTAGCGATTTCACGATTCAGAAATTCCCAACACTCAGATTTTTTCTGCCGCTTTTAATCTAAAATTCATCCTCATTCAAAGAACCCCTTTTTTAAGGCCAATTGTTTATCAAACATCAATATTTGAATTTTCATTTTTTAAACGGACATTACTTGAAAACGGATTTTCTCAGAATTTTCTGACATTTTACTATTTTATCCGCTATTTACACTATCAAAAATTGGAATTTTGGAAAATCCTTTTTTAAATGCACCTTTGATATAACTTTTTTCGTACACTCGTATCTCTCCCACCCCTTCTTAAAGCTGCCAATTTGGAACCTGCCATAAAGGACTTTGTTCTAAATCGCGTTCACTCACTCTCAACTGTCATCAGTTAGTCAGATATGTATTCTTATAGCAGTTTATTCGTTCTAGATTTAAAAGTGCATTTCTATAAACTCTAAACTTTCAAAGCAGCCCTGGTTTCAAGAAGGTATATTATTGTATTATTAAATTTCTCCCACCTGGATAAAAATTACTTAAAGGCTTTGAAGAACCCGCCCTACACTCACTTGAGAGCAAAGAGCTCTATCATCTGATACCAAAAAAAGGACACGACTTTCAACATAATAACCGACAAAGTGATAGCCTCTTGGTAAAACACATGTCCATCGACTTCCAATTACGTAGATAAGCGTATCTGTACAAAACTATCGCACGACTTTAAAGCCATTAATTCAAATGTTACACTGACTAAAAGGCGCGGATCCCTTTTTTTGTATTTTATACTCACAATCCAGATCCAGGTATACAACCCAACCGAGATGATGGATGAATGTACACAAAAAACCCGAAATTGTAACTCCAAATGTAATTCGATTAATCTTGAGATCATTTAGCCGGTCATCGTCACAACATAGCTGCAGGGCAACCCTAAAAAAGAAAACGATCGAAAACATTGTTGATGATCACCAAGACGACTACAACGACGAGGACGCATCAACTCCAATTAAACGCTGAAAATATGATCAATCCTCGTCATATCGGGGGACATTACCTCTCGAGGGCCATGCCATTGTCATTGCGCGTACATAAAAGCCGAGCTCAACCTAGCCTAGCTCTAGACGCTGAAACAGAGATCCGTAATTGATGGGTACATCTGTCATTCGTCAATCGACCGCTCACATACCTGCGAAGGATGCAACCAACACACTCACTAATCATCCATTGAGTACCTCTAACTACACTCCTAATGATCGGCCATATTTCATAATGATTCCATCACATCTTGGATCTTGAAGATCTGAAGGCGAAAAATAAAAAAACTAAAAAAATCAATCACATCAAAGATTCTTCACAACACAAATCAAATAGACGATGCTAAGGAGGGGGCAGCAAAAAACATTTGTCAAAGCCCAGCATCGCGGAGCCTCAAGTGGAAGTGCCAAGGGAGTGAGATAATTACAATCGACAATGGCCAATATTATTTTGGGCATCTTTTCGGGAAGGCCGCTCGATTAATTCCGAAGCTCGCAAAGTACCGAGTGATTTGGATGAATTATTGAACTCAAGTGGAGTCATTAGAGACGTCGAGCGTCTCAGTCTGAGTTCTTTTTTTCATTACGAATTTTTTCTTTTAAATCAATGTTAATGGGTAAAACGTTTTTTTTTTTTTCAATTTTAATTTGTACTTTGTCCAACATATGGGCGGGTGATCTGTGTAGCGGGAATAGATGGACGACATTAGAAAAAAAAATGTTCCTGTCAATCGATGGATACCATCATCATGATGGCTGGATCTGTGATGATGATGATCGACCCAAGATCAAAGAGTTGTGTGTTTTTTTTTTCTTCTATTTTTTGTCGAAAATGCAAAGAGAAGCATTAATGAAATTGAATTAATAATTCACGTCAAAAAAAATACGAAATTTAATTTAATTGACGTTGTGGAGTGGTTGATCACTTTCATGCCAGATATTTGGGTCAGAAGGAAAAATAAATTAATTAAATTTAATTTTTTTTGTTTTATTTTTGAAATATTATGACAAATTGAATCGATTTTAAGTAAAAGGTATGCGAGTACGTTTCACAAAATTTGGTTTTTTCTTATGTAATATTTAGGCCACGTCAATTCTGATTTCATGTTTTTTTTTTAAGAAAGGAGGAGACCTGAGCTGAATGCTGGTTGAGTCGTTGATACAAGTGTATCTCTTATAGTGTGCCTGCCAAAAGCAGAACAAATTTGTTTAATCAAAATCGGTTTTTTGGTAAAAACATGATCTTCTTTAAGGTATTTACCGAATATAGGGAAACAAACCGATCAATTCAAGCTGTCTGTCTAAATCTTGTGTCTTGTGCTCTTTCATGATTCTCCCCGTAACATTTTGTTATATTATAATATTTCTTAGACCAAGAATCACCGTGCCTGACAAGCATTTGTTTTTAATTTAAAGAATTTAAAGAAAATCACACGAACTTGCTCTTATGTAAAATATGAAACGAAGCGTTCTATTCTAGACCCTTCTTTTCATCACTTTCGCAGCTACAGTTCACATTCAGTTTGGACGCAAATATAGAATAATAGGATTTGTCTTGGCAAGTCGTTTAACAGCGATTTTGTCTTGGTCATTTTATTTAATTGCCACCAAGGTCTTAGTATGCAAGAACAAAAATTTTTAAATCGTTGTAGCGGTTTTTTTTAAACAAGCATTTATTTACAAAATTTTTAAAACATTTTTAAGAAAAAATGTTGCAACAAATTTTTATATTTTACAAATAAAATTAAATTTCCAAAAACATATTGACCCCTTTTTGAGATATCGAGTATTCAAAAAAAGTTGATCTTTTTTCAAAAATTAAAAGAAATATTTTTTTTTATGTTTTGGAATACATTGTTCTTCAAACATCTTAGAATCTTCTTTGTAAAGAATTTCATTAAAAAATTCGAAAAAATGATTCTGTGATTATTACAGTCAGTAAAAACTTAATTTAAAAAAAAAATTATCAAATTTTAGATTGCCAACATTAATCGAAAGAAAACAAATTCATCGAAATTCTAGGGTTCGTTTTCGAGAAAAATTTTGAAAACCATTGTTAAATACAATGGGTACCGTTATTTTTAAGATCAAAAAGAACTTTTCCAATTTTGGAAGATTGTATTAAAAAAGTTTTGATTGTCAAGATCTAAAAACAATCGAGAATAGGTTTTTCGAAATATTGAGTTTTGAAAATAAAAATTTGATTTTTTTAAATCCATTACATTTGTTTTCAAATTTGAATACACAATACTATCCAAACTTTAGTATAAAAAAATTTCAAAATCGGTTGTACCGGTTTTGAGAAGATAAAAACAAAAAATTGGTTCATAACCATTTTTCGAATCTTTTTTTTTTCAACAATTACTCGGCCTTAACTAAATTGAATTTTGTGATTTTTAGTTGCACCTTATAGGTACTATAACGTACGGTGACCATCCGTTCATTATTATATTGAACAGTTCATTATTTGGAGAAAATGCTCAATATGAATTATTTAGTTTTAAAAAGATAAAAATGTTCATTATTGCAAAAGCTGTTCATTATATGTCCATTTTTTATATAATTTCGTAAAAAGTCAAATTAAAAACTAACCAACTCAAAATTCTTTCAACAAAGTGTTGATGTGACGTGCCTTAGTTTCTTAGTGCAAAAATAATAATGTATTACAAATATTTCATTATGGATTACAGCCTTCATCATTCATTGAACATGCCCAATTTCAATTGTTTTGATTCTGGGGTAAACATACAAATTGTTATGTAAATTTAAATTAATAATTTTAAAAGAAAACTGATTGAATACTTATAATTCCGTCTAAAGTTATAGATGGTACCCAGACACAAATGTATTTTCATTGAAAAACTTCAGCAAGGATTTGAGTTCTTGAAAAAAAAACAGGCGAAGGTGATGTAAAAAGCAACAAGTGCATGGCCATATTTTCCATTGCAAATAATGGAAAAAAGGACATTGAATAGCACTTGAAAACGGCCAAACAGAAGAGTGCAAATCTAGTTACCGCATCAACTAAAAATCTTACATCATTCTTCAGAAGGCACTCGTTAGACGATGCAGGCAAAATAAGCAGCGTAAACGAAGGTACCTGGGCTTTTCACACTACTAACCATAATCACTCCTTCGTTCAAATGACTGCACATCAAAATTAATAAAATAAAATGCACGACTGGGTCGCACGAACTTGCTCCTATGTAATCGACTAGGAATTTTAAAAACGAATGTTATTAGAGAAAACTGTTCATAAGGATAAAATTATTGTTTTAAATTCTTTTAGTAGTAAGAGACAAAAACAGAATGCTATGCAAATATGAATTTATGCAAGAATAAAAATCATAAGTCGTTGTAGTGGTTTCTTAAAAAAAAGCTGTTATGTACAAACTTTTTAAAAAGTTTTTAAGAAAAAAATTTGGTACGCCAATTTAAATTTTTTATTATTGTTCGAATAAAAATTAAATTTACGAAAAGAAATATTGACCCGTTTCGGAGATATCAAATTTTCAAAAAAAGAAAAAAATATTTTTTTTTTTCAAAAATTCAAAAAATATTTTTTTTAAAGTTTTGAAATACAAAGTGTTTTAGACTTTTTAGAAGCTTCTATATGGTAAGTAGGTACAAGCTGTAATATCTTAATTTCAAATTTTTTTTATTAAAATAAAGATCGTAAAAATTAATTGAAAGAAAAAAAAAATTATCAAAATTCTAGGTGCCGTTTTCGAGAAAAATACGATTTTTGAAAACTATTTTTTAAATTTTTTAGCATTTGTATGGTAGGTACCTTTATTTTTAGGTAAAATCAAATTTTTTTTTCATATCTTGTAGATTGTATTGATAAACTTTTATTTATCAAGTGTTCAAATTTCATTTTCATTTTCATTTAAATTGTTATTTTCAAACATCCACACATTGTAAATTTAGAGTATCATTTTCAAATGCATTTTGCAGGTGCAACAATTATTTTTTTGTTAATCCGTCCAAGCGTGTGACCAGTTGAAAATTTTGTAGTTCACGCTTCTCGTGTTCACCTTTGTATAATGTCTATTCATCTGTTCTCACGCATGGATTTATTGCATAGTTGCACTTTTACATCATTGTCATTTAATCGTTTCGAGAAATGTATTTTATATTCAGAAATAAAGTCAGTTCTGTTCAAACCTTCAACTTGTGAATTCGTCTTTTCTTATAGTTGTATATAATCAAATAATTGTTAATTACAAGAATTAACATTGGCGACCGTGACAGGACACATTAAAAAGAGTTTTAGTGGCCTGCAGTTATTGTTTTAATACCATAATAATTATCGTTTATAGTGCAAGTGAAAATTAAATAATAAATAAAATTAATATCTACAATGGCTAAAAGGAATGACGACCAAACAATTGAATCCATCGCCGCTCGGCAAGAAGAAGTAGGCGAATCAATTTGTACCATCGTTCGGAACTACAACAAGGATAGTCCCACTAGAAAGACTCTAGATTACCTGAACAAGAAAAAAGGGCAATTAGAGCTTTTGTGGGAAGAATTCGATAAGAACGACACCATTTGTCGAGAGAGATTCTCGCACCACATGGACCATCCTTATTTTCAAAAGGATTATTTTGAACTGGTGCGAAAAGCAGCGGAACTCATGACCACTGATGTACATCGACGAATTGCAGAACTTGTACAAATACATGATGTTGGAAAACCAGAGGAGATTACTAAGGAGAAGTCTGCAGATGAAGCTAATAGAGGAACAGGAAATCCACAAGGTGCAATTCCGAAAATCAAGAAAGGAATTTCCATAAATACTTCAGAACCAGAACCAACTCTACCAAGAGTGAACATGAACACCAAGGGAAGATATAGTTTGTTGAGTAACATATTCAAGAAATCATTAAGCAAGGTCCTTGAGCAATCTGCCACTAATAAGAGTGAACAATTCTCCCAAATAAAAGCAAGAAGTTTGGAGCAGAATTGGGAAGAAATTACGTGTTTATATCGTAAGTTGGACCAAGAATTGAGTGCAGAGGAAGTGGAAGAGTACTTTAGTTTGCAAGAAAGGTTAGAGGAGACGTTAGTGGAGTTATTTAATGAAATTTCAACTTCTCAAGAAAAAAGAATTGAATCAAAACCTCTTAACGTAATGATGAAACTGCCAAAAATCGAGCTCCCTAAATTCGATGGAGAATACTTGAACTGGTTACAATTCCACGATCTATTCAAGCAAATGATACATGAACAACCAATACCACCAGCACAAAAACTTTATTTCTTGCGAGCAAATGTAACTGGAAAAGCCCAGGAATTGATCCAAAACTTTAAACCAACGGACAGCAATTACGAGGTAGCTTGGGGCGTACTTGTTGAACGCTTCAACAATAAAAGATTGCTTTTGACTGCTCAGTTAAACAAATTATTAATGCAGTCAGTTACTACGACAACAAGTTCCAGCCTAAGAAGACTCCACGATAACACGAAGGAGTGTTTACAAGTTATCACCAATCTGAATATTGACATCGCAAGCTGGGATCCAATTTTAGTTCATCTTCTCCTACAAAAATTGGACAGAGAGAGCAGGGAAAAATTTGAATTCGCGATTAAAGATCCGAGAAGCAGTCCAACCATTGAAGAGTTCCTGAAGTTCATTGAGTCCAGATTTCAGACTCTAGAAGCTATTAACACCCGAGACGACAGGAGGAAGTTCCAAAGTTTAGAAGCCATCAGCAATTGCGATAATGGAAAGAAGTCAACCATGGCTATACCCCCTAAAATTGATCAGGATCTTGGACTTATTTGTCATTTTTGCAATTCGAGTAAGCATGGTATTTACAATTGCAATAAATTTTTGTCTCTTTCAGGTTCAGAACGAGGAAATGCTGTTCACAAATTAATGTTGTGCAGGAATTGTTTGAAGAGAGGCCACTTCGCCCAATCATGCTCATCCCGAAAATGCCAAAAATGCAACATGCCCCACAATACATTACTTCACCAGCAGAAGCGGCAGCAAAAAGTACATCAGCTACAAGAAAGTTTCAACAAAAGCAATTCATCATTAACGTCACATCAGTGGGGTGAAAAAGGTATTGTTAATAAAGTTCCACAGCCATTAAACCAAGCAGTAAATAACGCAGCAGCAGAAACGCGTTTCAAGAAACGACATGTTTATTTAGCAACGGCAGTGGTCAATGTGATTTCATCACTTGGTGTGCGTATCCCATGCAGAGCTCTTCTTGACTCTGGATCCCAGTTAAATTTTGTGACAACATCGTTTCTACAGCAGTTAGGGATTAAAAAACATCGCAAGGATACTTCGATCAGCGGAATAGGTGCTCAAGAGTGCAGATCTAATTTTGTGGCCTCAATAACATTTGAATCCAGAACATCGACCTACCAAGCAACCATTGAAGCGAACCTCATGTCCCGCATAAGTGATTACCAGTGCAGTCAAGAAATCGACGTTTCCCTGTGGAAAATTCCAAGTAACATCGAGTTGGCTGATCCTTCTTTCTGCAAAGCTAATCAAGTCGACATGCTTTTGGGAGCAGAACTTTTCTTTGACCTGTTTCAATCAGGTGAATACAAGATTTCACACGATTTGCCAATTCTTCGAAAAACAGTGTTAGGTTGGATCGTAGCCGGAAGTGCTTCAGCTTCAAATTCCAATGCACATTGTCATATAGCAACAAAGCCATCATTGACATCGTTGGACAAACTCGTTCGCTCTTTCTGGGAAACAGAAAGACATGATGCACCGATTAACACTGAGAGCGAGGAA
The DNA here is from genome assembly GCA_911387755.1 of Chrysotoxum bicinctum. Lineage (NCBI taxonomy): Eukaryota > Metazoa > Arthropoda > Insecta > Diptera > Syrphidae > Chrysotoxum > Chrysotoxum bicinctum. The sequence goes on along the minus strand of OU426989.1, from coordinate 86,850,150 downwards.
GAACATCAGTGTGAAGAACATTTCAAGAAGAATACTACTCGTAATTCTGAAGGTAAATTTGTCGTTAAATTGCCATTTAAAGAGGATCCTACTATATATTTAGGCGACTCTCTTCAAGTCGCAAGGAAGAGGTTTCTGTCATTAGAAAATAAATTGAACAAGAATGAAGAGCTTAAAAAGGCATACACTAGCTTCATGGACGAATATGAAGTATTAGGTCACATGACACCAATTAATGAAGACCATATTCCAGAGAAAAACTACGTCATACCACATCATTGTGTCATGAAACCCGAAAGCTCATCTACAAAACTTAGAGTTGTTTTTGATGCATCAGCAAAGACAAGTTCTGGCCATTCATTAAATGATTTACTCATGGTGGGACCTACAGTTCAACCAGATCTATTTTCAATAGTTCTTAAATTCAGGATCCATAGATATGTCTTTACTGCAGACATTACAAAGATGTATCGCCAAGTTTTGGTAAGAGAGGAAGATCGAGTCTTTCAACTTATTTTCTGGAGAGCAAGGACTGATAAGCCATTGCAGCTATATCAACTAAATACCGTCACCTATGGGACAGCATCTGCTTCTTACCTAGCAACCAGATGTCTTGTTAAACTTGCAGAAGACAAACAAGAAACATTTTACCGAGCTGCACAAGTCATTAAAAATAATGTGTACGTGGATGATTGTTTGGCCGGTGCGGAGACCATTGATGACGCTCATGAGTTGCTAAACGAAATAATTTGTCTGTTGAAATCAGGTAATTTTGAATTAAAAAAATTTTGTTCGAATAATCCCAAGATTTTAGAAGGAATTCCTGAAGAAGATAAAGAAAAACTAGTAACATTTCATCAATCAGAGATAGTTAAAACATTAGGACTAATATGGGATCCTTCACAAGATGTCTTCAAATTCAGCTTCAATGACGAAAACGTTAATAAAGTAACTACTCAGATAACGAAGCGAACTGTATTAGCCGATCTGGCCAGACTTTTCGATCCTCTTGGCTTACTTGGACCTATAATTGTCATTGGAAAGTTATTTTTACAAGAATTGTGGAAATCAAAACTGACTTGGGATGACAATCTATCAACAGAAAATGCTGAAAAGTGGATAAACTACATCGGGCAATTTTCAGTTATGAACAAGATAAGCATTCCACGATACGTTCTTCTTCCTTCTGCTAAGATAATCGAACTTCATGCCTTCTCCGATAGCAGCTTAAGTGCATTTGGTTCATGCGTGTACTTAAGGTCAATTGATGAAAACAACAAAAGCTTTTGCCAACTCCTTTGCTCAAAGTCAAGAGTTGTGCCATTGAAAGCTGTAAGTATAGCCCGCCTAGAACTACAAGCAGCAGTACTTATGGTGGAATTAGTGGATAGATTAATTCAAATACTTCCAAAGAAAATTGAAAAGGTATGCTTTTATACAGATTCAACAACAGTGTTAGCCTGGCTCAAATCACCTTCATACACCTGGGAAATCCAATCACTTTCAGAGTATTATCAATGGCAATTTATCAAAGGCCATCTCAATCCAGCGGACTTGGTATCGAGAGGATCAAGCTTAGAAGGATTATTCAAATCACAAATATGGTTCAAAGGCCCAGAATTTCTAAGAAATGGGGAAACAATTCCCTTCAAAGAATACGAATTTCCTGAAGTGATTCCAGAACGACGTAAGAAAAAATCTGTGTTGTCAGCAACTATTCAAAGCGATCTTAATCTAATCGAAAACATCAATTATAGAAATTCATTTTTTACATTGAGAAAAATATTTGCATTCTGTTACAGATTCTATTATAATTGCAGAAAACCACATGAACTTAGAAACACAGGCCAATTAACGGTTGAAGAATTAAGAGAAGGAACGCGATGGATTCTTGTTTATACACAAAGAGTGTCATTCCCAGAGGACTACATTGCGTTAAAAGGAAGGAAGCTCGTAAGTAGAAATTCATCTATAGCATCTCTTACCCCATATTTTGATGAAACTACAAAACTGATCCGAGTGGGTGGAAGGTTAACGAATGCCAGGATCTCTGCAGATGCTAAACATCAAGTTTTAATTCCAAAAATTAATATAGTAACTAAATTAATTTTAACACATCTACATCTCAAACACATGCACGCTTCACATAGAGCGTTAGTTGCCATCTCCAGACAACAGTATTGGATCCTAGGTGTTGGACATGCAGCTCGACAAGTAATCAGCCGATGTATCACATGCTTTAGAGCGAAGCCTAAATTCTTCAATCAACTGATGGGAAATATGCCCCCAGAAAGGGTGAATCCAGCCAGGCCTTTTCATCATTCTGGTATTGACTTTTGCGGACCGATAAAAACTCATTACAAGGTCAGAGGTAAGACTCCTACAAAGTCGTATTTAGCTATTTTTGTTTGTTTTTCCACTAAAGCCATACATATAGAAGTAGTAGGAGATTTGTCTTCTCAGTCGTTCATATACGCCTTAAAACGATTTATTGGAAGACGAGGACTTTGCCAAACAATATTCTGCGATAACGCAACAAATTTTGTTGGAGCCAAGAATGAATTAGCAGAACTAACAAAGATATTTAATTCAAATAGAATACAAGAAGCAATCCAAAACTATTGCCTCGAAGAAGGAATAACATGGAAAAACATACCACCTCGTTCACCTCATTTCGGAGGCTTGTGGGAGGCTGCCGTCAAATCTGCAAAGATGCTCCTCATTCGCTACCTAGGTGAAGCATCCCTAACGTATGAGGAGTTGCTAACTGTAGTCATACAAATAGAAGCAATATTAAATTCTCGTCCGTTGACACCGTTATCATCTGATCCAAACGATTTGGAAGCTCTCACACCTGGACACTTCTTAATCGGAAGTCCTCTTACGGCAATGGCAGAACCAGATATAACAAACTTCAAAATGAACAGTCTTAATAAATTCAGGCAAATACAACAATTACAACAACACTTCTGGAAAAGGTGGTCAAATGAGTATTTACATCTCCTTCAACAAAGACTCAAGTGGAAGACTGAATCGAACAACCTTAAGCCTGACACCTTGGTGCTCATCAAAGAAGAAAATATTCCGCCGATGCGCTGGAAATTAGGACGTGTGATTGAGACCTTCAAGGGAAGTGATGATAAAATACGCGTAGCTAATGTAAAAACTCAAACTGGAACATACCAACGAGCAATACATAATCTTTGCCCACTTCCAACAGATGAACCGGATAACAACGTCGAAATTCCAGGCTACTCCAGTCCCCAGTCCACGAGAAGTACAAGATGTTTTAGATCAAGAAATCAACAAAAATTGACATTTACTTCGGTCTTGCTTTTTGTACTTATCATGATACCCACATCCTTATGTCAGACGGAAATACAGGAGCAAGTAAATACTAAGAAATTAGACGATGGTGTTGGTATATACTTTGAAGATGTTGGTAGAATTCGCACGGTAAGCACTAGCTGGAAAATATTTGTTTATTACAATTTAACAACATACTGGCAAGAATTCAATGAGCTTAAAGCATATGTCAATAGAATGCAAAATATGTGTACAAATGAAACAGCAAATCAAATGTATTACATGCCAATAATAAACACACTGCGAAACAGAATCGCAGTTATCGAACATAACAACGAATTGCTTCACAATTATCATGCTCCTAAATATGAACGAACTAGGGTAGCAAGATCACCATTTGACATTGTGGGAACTCTGGCGAACAGTTTATTTGGAATCCTTGACCAAGAAAGTGCAGACAAAATACAAGGTCAAATCGATGGTGCTTACAAGAATGAAGACCATTTGATTGAGCTTTTGAGAAAACAAAGTTCGATTGCAGATGCTACTTCAAATATTTTAAAGCGTGATCACATTCAAGTACAAGATCAGTTCAAGGTGTTAAATGAACATCTTCAGAGGACCGTTGCAATCATCAACGAGAATAAAAAGGCTAACCAGGTAAAACAAAATCTTGGATCATTGACTTCGTACCTAATTCTTGTTCTCACCAATTTCGAGCATATACAAGAAATGCTTTTAGATGTTCTTTTGGATTTAAATCACGGAAATATAAATCCACAGCTTATAACCCCCAAACAATTAAGTGAGCAGCTGAAGCTTGTAAGAAGCAACTTGCCTTCCTATTTGTCATTGCCAGAAGGTTCAGTCATTGACATGTACAAAATGTCATCAGTGAAGGGTCGGTGCTTAAATGATTCAATTGTGTTTGAAATGTTACTGCCACTGACGGATACTGAAGAATTTCAACTTTTTAATCTTTTAACTGTTCCTATAATTCACAGAAACAAGACGTTTATGGTAGAAACATCTGCTGAATATCTAGCTGTGTCATTGCCCAGAGATAGGTATTTCTTATTGAGTGATCTGGAGCTGAGAGCATGTAAGCGATTACTATTAACCAAATACATGTGTAACCAAGTACACCCAACTATCATCCAGCAAAAGACTTCAGAGATTTGTGAAATGGCTTTACTAAATCATAAAGAGGAGAGCTTTAGCAAATGCACCTTAAAGTCGATACCTACACAAAATATTTGGAAAGGACTGAAATCTTCGAACAGTTGGATTTTTTCTATTCCATCAAAAGTTTCCGGACATTTGATCTGCAATGATAAAAGTACCGCCCTTAATTTATTTGGAAATGGTGTTCTGGAATTCAAAGAACCGTGTGTTCTACAACTGCCCAATATTGTCATCAAAGGTAAAATTAATTATGAAAGCAAAATAACCTCTCCATTTATTCCTAGCGCGAATGCAAGTAGCTGGAACGTAAATCAAGAAACAACAATAAGTACACAAGAAACACCCATTGATACAAATCATATTGACCTATCCGAGTTTGAGGATTTGAAGTCCAAAATAAAAGATGTAATGGATAAATCCAAGGAACTGCCTGCCCCCACTGATATCAACTCCCATGACTACCATCACTATGGAAGCAGTCTTTTTCTATTGGCATGCATGATTGGGATTCTCTTCACTCTTTATCTTCGCACAAGAAGACCAACCCCCATGCCACGAACTTTCGAGGTCAACGTTTAGAATAAGATCAAATAAGTAAAATTTAGAGAGTTAAGAACCCTCAAAAGGGGGGAGTATGTTCAAATTTCATTTTCATTTTCATTTAAATTGTTATTTTCAAACATCCACACATTGTAAATTTAGAGTATCATTTTCAAATGCATTTTGCAGGTGCAACAATTATTTTTTTGTTAATCCGTCCAAGCGTGTGACCAGTTGAAAATTTTGTAGTTCACGCTTCTCGTGTTCACCTTTGTATAATGTCTATTCATCTGTTCTCACGCATGGATTTATTGCATAGTTGCACTTTTACATCATTGTCATTTAATCGTTTCGAGAAATGTATTTTATATTCAGAAATAAAGTCAGTTCTGTTCAAACCTTCAACTTGTGAATTCGTCTTTTCTTATAGTTGTATATAATCAAATAATTGTTAATTACAAGAATTAACATCAAGTTTACAAAAAATCTAGCATGGGGTTTTCGAAATATAAAGTTTTGAAAAAAAATTTGTTTTGAAAATTTGAGTACACAATTATATTTATGTTTTTGGGGAGCTTTAGCAAAAAAAAAAATGATCAAAATCGGTGGTACCGTTTTTGAGAAAATCAAAAACGAAAAAAATGGTTCTATGGGGGGTACCCTCAATCACCATTTTTCGAAAAAAATGTTTCAACCAATACCTAGCTTTAATTAAATGAAATTTTTTTGCATTTTTATTTTTAAAATCTGTCGAACAGTTTTTGAGAAAAAAAAATGTTTATAAAATTTCGAAAAAATTTCGTATGGCAGGTACCGTTATTTTTGGTCTTAAAAAAAAAAAGAAAAAAACGTGTGGGGGGAAAAAATTAAAAATGATATCCACCAAGTTTAAAGAAAATCGGCTAAGCCGTTTAGCCTGTAGTCGAACAGACAGACAGACAGACAGACAGAATTGCGAGACCCACTTTCTTAGTCTTAGCTATCATCGTAATGTCAACTTTGATCGAAATCTCGAGTTCGATTTTTTTTTACGAATGCATAACTTTCCTTATAGTACCTATAAGTCGCAAGTAAAAAATGTGTGCGAGAACGAAATGTGAATCAATTGCGTTTAATGTGCTCTCACCACACTCAAACAAAGAAATCGAAAGTGATTTAAATGCTGTCAGTTTTGTTACAACTTATGTCGTTTTTATTTGGCAATCCGGAATCTCTCTCCGATCCGGAATCCCAACTGAACACTTTTTTTTTATTCTGATGATTTTGAAGTTTTTTGTGATTGTACATGTGAATGTGAAACATCAAATGTGGACAGTAAAGAAAATCAAAAAAAAATGTTTGTTGAAAGATACAATTCACACAATTGGGATATAAAATATCACAGCTGTTGAGTTTGACGTTTAAGTATATGAATGTTTGAGTGCTTCTGGTTTCAATTCTGATTTCAAATACAGAAGCAAATTTCTCTTCTTTTCAGAATCAGAACTGTAATTTTTTTCAGAAGAGTCCAGAAGGCCTCCGGATTGCCAAATAAAAGCGACATTAGGTGTGTTTTTTTCGCAAAGCTATCCGTAGTGAAGTAAGATTTTATACGTATTACAAATACAAAGTCTTCACTGCCGATAAAAGTAGAAGTAGGATCCAACTGCGGATAGAATGTTGACGTATGCTCGAGTCTCGAATACAAATGTTGGTACAATTGAAAACTCTTTTGTATCTCGAAGGCATGTTTGTAGAGTACGAAAAGTAGTTTGTTGTTTAGCATTTTCCATTGAGAGTTTAAGTCTTTTTTTTACAAAACCATTTTTATAAGAAAAACGCTGCATTTTGTATCGTGTTGGTGTCGAACTCTTATAGAAAGCTGTTTAATAACTAACGCGTTTTTGTAGGAGCGAAATGTCGTGGTCAGCTGTTATGCTTTAGTTAAATAGCGACATTTAAGAGTTACTAACGCGACAAAGCCTTCTTATGAAAAAAGCTGTTGAGAAATCCAAAACTAACTAAAGTCTGCGAACAGATCCATTGACTTTTGTGGTGGTGATAATTGTCAACAAAAAAAAAATTCACAAACAAAACTTCTGCTTAATGAAGAATGGCTGGTGAACAGAAAAAGTAAATACAAAATGATTTAAATTGAAATTCATAAATAAAAACCTCCATATATATTTTCAGAAACATGAAAATTACTTGGCAAAAAGTTATTGGTTGTTTTTTTTTTTCAATTAAATATTTGACAACTAGTCAGTGGAACCAACTTTAAAGTAGAAAAATTGCACAACTGCGGATACGTTTTTTTGGGAAATCCTACTTCACTACGGATAATTTTCCCAAAAAAACACATCTATTATTAGGATAGTTCAAATCATGGAAGTACGAAAATATGCCCCTAAACTTCTCCTCTTCTTTATGCCTAAGAAAGGCATTCAAGGTAAATTTTGGATCTAAACAATCTGCCAGGAGAATCTTCTGATATTTTAACAAAATACTTATATCTCGGATGTCTTGGGAAAATTCTATATTGAGACAAAACTTGTTGCCCTCTGTGCAGATAACACCAATTGTAATTTTGGAGGAGCGGCAAGGAGGCCCAAAAACAATGGCGCAAAATTTTAAACAGCCTATTATTAAGGTATTAGTATGATACTACTTAATAATTTGCTAACTTTATAGTAGTTTACTAACTCATTCTTAATTTTAAACATTTTCTAACTAGTATCGTACTAAAAGAATTTTCTTAATAAATTGCTTCTGAACACACCTAAATCAATGACATTTCGTGTAAAAAAGTAGGTATACGAAACTTTTTTGATGTTTGGAAATGTCAGAGTCATATGAAGCTAGCACGATACTAAAAAATAAAGTAAGTATTCGACGATTTTAACTTTAATAGAAGGGTAGAGAAAGTATGATGTATATTCGATTTAAATTTGCAAATTCGTTTTTTTAACCTAGTATCATACTAAAACAGCTTTAGCGTCGTACTAGTTCAATTAAAATTTTGCGCCAATGTGTTTAATAAACTTCAACAAACAACTAGAAACGAGCTCATTGGGGTAAACTGTGCAGCACCTAAGTATTGTAAATAATTGCGCTCAAAATTCAATTGAATGTTTACCAATTGATATTTTTTAATTTTAATATGGACCTAATCCTTGCGCTTTATTTTTGTAGTAAAGTTAAATAAAATAAATTATTGTTTCAATAAAAACTTAATCGTTTTAAACTGAATGTAGATATCTTTTTCATGTTCATTATTTGTGATTTGAAAATATGGTCACCATAACTATAAGGCTAGTTATGCATTCGGACAAAAAATCGAACTCGAGATTTTGATCAAAATTGACATTATCTACGATGATAGCGAAGACTAAAAAAATGGGTCTGTCAATTCTGTCTGTCTGTTCGACTACTTACAGCTGAAAGGCTCGGCCGATTTTCTTGAAACTTGGTAGATATGGGCTTTAATTTTTTTCCCCCGCATGTTTTTTCTTTTTTTTAAGACCAAACATAACGGTACCTGCCATACGAATTTTTTTCGAAATTTTATAAATATTTTTTTTTCTCAAAAACAACAGATTTAAATTCAAAAAATTTCATTTAGTTAAACCTAGGTAATGGTTCAAAAAAAACTATTTTTTTGTTTTTGATTTTCTCAAAAGCCGATTTTGATCTTTTTTTTGCTTTAAGGGTCCCCAGCAGTTTCAATATTATTGTGTATTCAAATAAAAAAAAAATTAGATTTTTAAGAAAAAAAATGTCAAGATTTCTTTATGAAAACTCAATATTTCGAAAACCCCATGCTCTATTTTTTAAGTTTCTTAATACAATCTACAAGATATGAGAAAAAATGAATTATTTTACCTAAAAATAAAGGCACCCTCCATACAAATGTATAGGTTTTCGAAAATCGTATTTTTCTCAAAAATGGTTCCGAGAATATTGTAAATTTTTGTTTGTTATTAATTTTTACAGTCTATGATCAAATAAAATAAAATGCACGACTGGGTCGCACGAACTTGCTCCTATGTAAAAGACTAAGAATTTCAAAAATGAATGTTATTAGAGAAACTATTCATAAGCATAAAATTCATTTTTTAAATGACTAAAACTTTTTAGAAGCTTCCCTCTACGAAATTTCATTAAAATCCGTTGTGCTAATAATGAGAAAATCAAAATTTTAAAAAATCGTTCTATGGTAGGTACAGTCAGTAATATCTTGTTTTCAATTTTTTTTTTATTAAATTGCAGATATTAAAAAATAATAGAAAGAAAAAAAATTTAAGCAAAATTCTCGGAACCGTTTTCGAGAAAAATACGATTTTCGAAAACCATTTTTTAACATTTGTATGGAAGGTACCGTTATTTTTAGGTAAAATTAATTTATTTTTCTTATATCTTGTAGATTATTTTTCAAAACTTTTATTTATAAAGGTTTGCAAAAATCGAGCATGGGGTTTTCGAAATATTGAGTTTTCAAAAAAAAATTTTGAAAGTTTTTTTAAAAATCCAAAAAAATTGTTTTGGAAAATTTGAATACACAATAATATTCAAACTGCTGGGAAGCTTTAGCATAAAAAAATGATCAAAATCGGTGGTACTGTTTTTGAGAAAATCAAAAACAAACAAAATGGTCCCAAGGGGGGTACCAAAACTACTCATTTTGTTGAAAACTTTTTTCGACCATTACCTAGGTTTAACTAAATTAAATTTTTTGATTTTTTTTTTAAGAAAATCGCAGGGACAGTTTTTGAGAAAAAAAAATATTAATAAAGTTTCGGAAAATAATCGTATGGCAGGTACAGTTATTTTTGGTCATAAAAAATCAAATCAAAAAACATCCGGGGGTAAAAAATCAAAACCCATATCTACCAAGTTTGAAGAAAATTGGCCGAGCCGTTTAGCTGTAATCGAACAGACAGACAGACAGACAGATAGACAGACAGACAGACAGAATTGCCAGACCCACTTTTTTCGTCTTCGCTATCATCGTAATGTCAACTTTGATCAAAATCTCGAGTTCGATTTTTTTTACGAATACATAACTTGCCTTATAGTACCTATAAGTCGCAAGTAAAAATGAATATCAAGATATTAGTGACTTAAAAACTTTACTCTACCATAGACCGATTTTTTCAAATTTAGAATTATTCATTATCGACAAAACGGATTTTAATGAAATTTTTTATAGAGAAGCTTCCAAAAAGTTTAAAAAGCATTGCATTTTGAGTTTTTGAAAAAAAATCTATTTTTTTTTTTTGAAAATTCGATATCTCAAAAACGGCTCAATATTTTTGTTTGTAAATTTAATTTTTATTCCAACAATAATAAAAACTTTAAATTGGCGTACCAAAATTTTTTCTTATAAACGTTTTAAAAACTTTGTATATACCTAGTCCTGCCATGAGTTCTGTCCCTGATAAAAAGAAGAAGAAGGCTTGCTGTAAGCCTCACCGAAATATTGAGTTTTCAAAGCTGATTTGTTGAAGACAGTAGCTTCTTTTCCACTGGAAGTCGAGCGTGCGGCGTAGACGAGTGGCCGGATCGTTTAAGAAAGTGTTTGAAGGCTAAGGGGGGAAATCTAATAACATTTAATTTTAAAATTCTTAGTCATTTACATAAGAGCAAGTTCGTGAGACCCAGTCGTTCATTTTATTGTACTTCCATTTAAGATACATAAATCCAGATCTTTGCATACCTCGATAATATCTCTTCCTTCAGTGTTTATGCGGGGTGTACTGCCTTTTCCGAGGAATTGACAAATCCTGTGTCACGAAAAGTGCTGCTCAGAATTGGCAGAAAATTATTATATTGGTCTCAGGGAAAGAGATTTAATCAGCAGATCCACAGTAACAAACCTTCTGACATCCCAAGAGATGGTACACTGATGGATAGAGAACAAGCGAATGGACTGGTACATGAATCTTTGGGCTTTGAACCAAACTTTGCATCCTGATGTCCACCAGCATCTTCCAAGCGGAGGTACACGCCATAGGGAAACTCGTAGATCGAAATCTCGAAAGGAATTATCGTAACAAGAACATTGCCATCAAGTGAGATAGCCAAGCTACACTCAATGCACTTAGCTCTAAATTAGTGTGGAACTGCATAAACAAACGGAATAGGGTCACACTTTACTGGGGTACCTGGTTATGTAGGTGTTCATGGTCATGAAGACGCAGACTCCTTAGCAAAAATAGACGCACAAACCACTTTAAAAGGCCCGAGCCCTATTGCGGAATAGGAGAAAATATCATCAAAAACAAAATTAAACAAGAAGGGGAGGAAGCAGGTGAAACTATTACTGGGAATTTACAACCAGCAACGTTTCAAAAACTGCCCAAACATAATTAGGAACACTCTAATAATAATGACAGGTATTTTAAATGGACATAGCAAACTTATAAGACACCTAAATTTACTTGGTATGGGAAGCAGTGCCACATGTAGATTCTTCAACATGCTTGAGGAAACACCGGACCACACACTAAGAAAATGTTGTCCACACATATATCAAAAGAACAACTATACCAGATGAAAGAGAGCGATCTATCCTCTCTGCAGCTCCCCCAAATACTACGATTTTTAAGAGCAATCAATTTGGAGGAAGAATTTTTAGCTTGGCAAGATCATTCAAATTCAAGTTGGGGCACCATAGATCTGCAGGTCTCTGTCCGAATGGATGAAAAACAGCATTTGTCGAGCCTGTCCCTTGAAAAAGCGAAAGCGCAACCAACCCCTCATGAGAGACACTTGCACTGAGGAAACCGAACAGCTCTCAGTTCTCGGTAGGTGTATCACCGACCACTTTGTGTGGAATGACCACATATTCGAGGTCGCCAAAAACGCTTCTAAGGCCCGGTGCACACATGCGTTCTTTTGACGCGCGGTACCGCAGCGTCACCGCCTTTGCGAATTACAGTACTCACAAATGAATTGAGTGGTGCACACACGAGTGCGATGACGCTACGGCATCGCGCGTTATTTTGCGTGTAAAAAGACTCGCAGGATGCGGTACCGCACGTTAAAATAACGCATGTGTGCACCGGGCCTTAGTGTTTAGGTTTCCTTTGACGCACATTAAAAAAAAAATTACACCCGTTCTGATCTGCATGTAATCTATAAGGGTTTATTCTTCCAAAGCTCGAGTACACTTCCCATATTTGGTTCGCATGAAATTTATTTCACAAACGAATATTAAAAAACAAATATTCTAATTTTTTTCAAGGCTTTTGTTTGGTGGAAACTTATAGTACATATGGACGGCTCACAGCTGTACCGAACCAAGTCATTTTAAAAAAATTCAAAACCAACGCCAAAATCTCCGCAAAATTATGACCTCTATTTAGAGCTGTAATGAAGTGCGTAAAGCTCATTACAGCTCTAAATAGAGGTCAATTTTGCGGAAATCCTGGCGTTAGTTTTGGATTTCTTTAAAATGACTTGGTTCGGTACAGCTGTGAACCCTATTTAAATTCCAAATTTATTTAACAAATTTTTGAAGTTTTAGATCTGCAATAATTTCGCTACTCCATTATAAAGTTCCTACATCCCAGTTTCAAGCTTGTAGCGTATTTGCCAATTAAATTATTATCATTTGTAATAAGTCAGAATGTTGGTTTTGAGACGTCCATCAGACAAATTTTTTTCGAAATTCGATATTCCTGAGCCTTAAATCCTGCTTACCATTTCGTGATTTGTCTTTTTAATTTTCATGTTGTCTATTAGAAAATCAAAGAGATCTACGAAACAGGCCCGCTTTTTCCCCCATTTTGATACTTTAATTACTGCACCAACATGTCATCCATTAGTCTTCTGCAACTGCAACCCACGATATGCGCAATAAGACAAGAGGGCCTCTGTTTTAGAGGAAATTCGATACCGAATCCATTGCAACACATATAACCCAGAGAAACAGAACCAGTAGCTGATCTGGTATTTTATTCCAATTCCTTCTCATTAATTGGCCCCCGAATAGAGACGTTTCAATTGAGGTCCTCTACCCACGAATCTTCAGCCTATGGGCGCCCCCTACACGACGACGACGACTAACAACAACAACAAATACTACGACGACGACGACATAATGGCCTCTTGTTCGTCATGATCGAACAACAACAAAAGCATCAGCTTCAGCAGCTTCAGCACCCGCAGCAGCTCCTTAACAGCAGCAAGAACGAACGACCGACCTCATCCGGAGCAGAATGGTATATAACGGAGCTATACAACGGCAGCGTTTTGATTTAATTCAATTTTGATTTCGATTTAATCACGAACTACAACTTTATGCCATGTGTACTTGAGGAGTGATTTAATGAAAGCCATAAATTACCCAACGAAAGACTAACTGCGGCTTTATGGGTGCAAAAGAAGCCCCTCCATTCCGTCTTGAGTATACTGTTCCTGTTTGCTGCTGTCCACACCACGATATACAGTGCGGTTGCTCCAGTTGGATGCCCTCTCGCCAGTCAAAACCGTGTGCCATAAAATCCAAACTCAAGACTCAACTGACCGTAGCACGAGCAGGCAATAGATGGTGGATGGATGGATGAATGAGTGAACTACCTGAGTTCCTGTCATTTGACTTGGACTCTTGCTTCGAGTCCTATTCGATGCACGATCTATAAAAGTGAACAAGTGTGTTGCTAAGGCTCGAGGGAACTCGTGCGGTCGCTGGGGCAATTCTAACGTTTAAACAATAAAATCTACGAAGCCTGGTAGTTCGAGAAGCTTCTTCCGGAACTGCTCCATTCGCTGTCTCTGACTTACAACAATCGACGACAGGTACCTATGTTCACTAGTTTAATACCTTTTGAGGTTCGTTCATGACAGCCTGGCGCGAATTAAAACGCAGTTGCGCCAATAGTTATTTTTGTTATGCGTTTTCGGTAAATGAGAAGGGAGTCGTAGCCCCCGGGCTGCAAGAACTTACTAACGAGGTCCGAGACAATAAAACTCCAGGAAAGCTACTGATGGTGATGGATAAGAGCTTGGCTTAATAGAACGTTTTAATGCTGCGATTTCACGTAGCCTTACATGAGTCTTCATTTCCATTTATTAATGCCAAGGCTCTAAAAACTATTTCTGGCTTGCTACAAATTTGGACAGAAGGCCAAAAAAAAGTAGAAATACATTATTTACTTTACCGAAGGTGGTGTCGATTGTGGAAAAGTTAAGATCATTCTGAAGGTGCAGGTGGAGTAAGTTTGGAAAGATTTGAGTACGAATGACTCTAAGCTTGGGTTAAATCCTGAAATGTACGAGTATATGCCCGTTGGTTTGTAAGAGATTGTAAGTCCTATCTGGTGTTAAGTGTTCACCTTATGTAAGCTACTCTGACATGTTGGAAGCTGAGGTTAATAAAGATTTCCAGTACTAGTGCGGTTGCTAAAAAATGTACGAGTATGGTTATCAAGGCCTCCGTAATGGCCGACGGCAGCTCTGATATCCCCACATTTGGTTACTGGCATCGGATTATCTGGCATGCTGTCCTTAAGAAAGGCAAGGGTCCCGTACCTCAGGTTTGGGAGGGTTGTTGAATCGCGTTAATTACTACACCACGTAAAACTTATCGATTGTGAGAGACACAAGAGTAGCCTCAGATAATTATTACCCTTAAATAACGTCAAGACCCGGAACTTCAAAGGATAGCGCACTTAGATGTTCCTGCCGATGAAGCTTATAAGTACCTACCAAGAAGGAACCTTATGATCTCATTGATGAAGTCTGCCAAGTCTGTCCGGAGAACGATTTCAAAATTGGGCTCGGGAAATTCAGTAATATTAATGAGTTCGATTAGCTTGTAGTTTATCCCAAACATCTGAGGCGCCTTAATCATGAACATAGAGGCTTGGGATACTCAATACGAATGTTGTTCTGGCATTTGTAACTTTAACAACAACGGTTTCAGTACCTAAAATAGCGTCCCAAGGACCAACATACTCTAGGTATGTTGCAAAGCCAATTTCCAGATCGTATAATTTTTTTTTCCTTCCAATATCTGATAAAAATAAAATGCACGACTGGATCGCACGAACTTGCTCTTATGTAAAAGTACTTTGGAATTAAAGATACATTTTATAAATATAAAACATGAATTTAATGAGATAATAATGTTCAAAGGCATAAAATTGCCGTCTGGTTTCCGGAAAAAAATGAATTTATGCAAATAAACCTTAAAAAATCGTTTTATTATTAAATAAATTTTTTAAATAAGAAATGTCTCTAAAATTTTTCAAGAAAAAAATGTGGGATGCGAATTTTAAGTATTTAATAATCTTGGTTTTAGGAAATAATTTCAAAAAATAATCGTTCATAGGTTTTGAAGATATTGATTTAAATTTTTTTTTTTTTTTTTTTTTTTAAACCCAATAAATATTTTTTCGAACCGTTTCGAGATAAATAAGATTTTGCATTACGGGTGTATGGGGGGTACCCTTAGTTTTGGAACTAAAAAAAAAATTTCAATTTCTCCTCTAGGGAATCACCGAAGACTCTTAACTACCGAGATTGAAAGAAATAGGTTCAGTGGTTTAGGCTGTAGTGAGAGGTACAGACATACAGACACACTGAAACATGTTTTTTGTGTACTAAAGTTTCCTTAAAATTTTTATAAAAAAAATTGATATGCAAATTGTTAGTATTTAATAAAATACATTTTAAAACGTAATTAAAAAATTTAATCGTGTATCGGTTTTCAAGATATTGAATTTTCAAAAAAAAAAATTGTATTATTTTTTTAAAAATCCAAAAACTATTTTTTCGAAAAAAATTTTAGTTTATATTTTTTGAAATGCAAAGCAGCTCCTGCATAAAAATTTTGGTTAAAATCGTTAGAGCCGTTGGTGAGAAATTCGAAAATCAAAAAAACCGTTCTATGACAGGTACCCCTAATAACATTTCCCCCCAAATTTTTTCTTCACCAAAATATAGTCCATGTCCATAATATCACACTTAATTTTTTTTATCAAAATCGTTAGAGCCGTTTTCGAGATAAATAAGATTTTGCATTACGGGTGTATGGGGGGTACCCTTAGTCTTGGAGCTAAAAAAAAATTTCAATTTCTCCACTAGGGAATCACCGAAGACCCTTAACTACCGAGTTTGAAGAAAATACCTCCGGTAGTTTAGGTTGTAGTTCGAGGTACAGACATACAGACATACAGACATACAGACAGACAGACGGAATTGTCGGACCCACTTTTTTCGTCTTCGCTATCATCGTAATGTCAACTTTGATCAAAATCTCGAGTTCGATTTTTTTTCCAAATGCAGAACTTGCCCTATAGTACCTATATCGCAAGTAAAAAGTCAACTTGTAAGGAATTTTTTTGAAAATTTTAAACGTCCATCAAAAACTATGAAGCTCAATCTTTGTTAAAGTTTTTAAAGTTCCAAGAAAACTAGAATCTATAGTTTCCCTAGCCCATAACATATGAATGATGAACTTCATGCGAGGAGAGGTCAGGAACCCATCGACTCTATAATACGAAAACGTAAGTGACAGTGGATTGGACATACGCTTCGAAAAGGCCACGGGTGCATTGCGAGTCAAGCGATGCAATGGAACCCTCTCACACAGCGAGGCAGATGAGTGGGCCGACCCAGAAATACTTGGCGAAGAACGGTCGAAGAGGAATCAGCACAACTGGGTACTGGGGAAGAGTTGGAGAGAGCTAATGTACATCTCCAGAAACCGTACATGATGGTGCGTAGGAGTAGTGGAGGCCCTATGCCCCGCAAGGGTAACCAGATGGACGTAATAGGTCCGAGGACCTACATAAGTAAGTAAGTATAACATGTAGAAAAATTGCTTCTCAGAGCGTATAAGTTTTTTTTATCAAACACGATATTTTGAAATTTTGAAATTATTTGATTTGAGTTACAGGGTGCGTTCCAGGTCGATTTTTTTTTTTTGGTTTGCATTTTTGTGTGAATGAAATTTGTTAGATGGCATTTGACAATCGAAAGTGGTTGATAAATATTTTTTACAGATGCAGAGAACTGATCATTAACTCTGCGTTCGGTGAGCTTGGAGTGTTCCAGTTTTACTTGACAGGTATTTTTGGTAAATATCATTATTGTAATATATCCTACCGATTGCGCCATGTAATATAAAGAAAGAGGCTTGTCTGTTCTGTATGACTTTATTCTTACAAGCGGTTTACAATGTTCAGTGATGTGTCAAATATGACAATGGAATGTAAGGTGAAAGGTGTATTTTGTTGGCTCTGTTAATAAACAGAATAGCCACTATTGGAGCATCAAAAACCCTGGATTGATACACCAAAGCCTACCACACCCTCAAAGAGTAAGTGTATGGTGCGCCATTTGGACTGATGGCGTCAGTGGGCCATATTTCTTTGAGGATATTTTATAAAATGCCGTAACTCTGACTAGTGATCACTATCGGGACATGTTTGAACACTTTTTTGTGCCCGAATTGGATCAATTAGGCCTACGAAACATGTAGTTCCAACAAGACCAAGTACCACATCACGCACAGCTCATGTTAAGATACGAATTTAACGTGCAATTTTTCCAATCGAATAATTTCAAAGATTGGTGTTTCCACTAGGCCCTATAATCTATGCAATGCAAAATGTGCTTTAAAGACTTTGCACAATTGCCAAAGGCTTTCAGTTGACCGATTGATGTCCTTCGTTGATGTCAAAGACTAAAATGGCATTTCATTTAAAAGTGATTGAAAAAAAAAATATTGACATAGAAAATAAACCGCACCCTGTACTAAACTACCAGCAAACTTACGTACAACCTTCGCAATTGTTTAATTTTCCAAAAAAAATATTTAACAATTTTAATTCCTTAGTCCTTCGCTAATTCATCGTCTTCGGTAAGATCAATCGCAATTACTAAACGTTACTTAGCAAAAATTTCATTATTTTCATCAGACTCTCCACCTAAGACAGGACTTTAACATAAATCCCCACTAAGTCAACTTTATTAATTTAGATATATGTATGTGTTATGAAAATTTTGTTTTATCATTTTGAGCTTTGAATTTTTTCAAAATGATGTTTCACTTTATTCATCGTCCAAATTCCTGCAAATATTCTTAATGAAAAATGAGCCAATTTTTGAGGGCATCGTTCAGGGGCGAACGCAGAAAAAATTTTTGATTTCAAAAAATAGGTATATTACCTAAATATTAACGAACAATTTTTTTATTTATATGTTTTTTGGATAAATCCATGCACTTTGGAACTTTTACCATTTATATTTATAACGTCCTGATTGTCAACCTCATTATCCCTATAGATGGTCAGCAAACCGTTCAGTCGCTCCTCGTCGGTTGGCTCGCAGATAGGTTTTTAATCGGCGCAGACATGAAAAAGACAGCTCGCTTGTATGTAGCCACAGATAGCTGAAGTGTCGTACCGATCTGCATGCAGCGATCAACTGTTTTATATACATATAAGGACGAATCGTAAATACGTAAACAGTCCTTTTTATTTCTTCCCCTTCAAGTTTGCAACATTTTTCTGACAAAATATTTTGAATTTTGGAAAGATCCAGAACTCAGTTTTTACTTGCGACTTATAGGTACTTCTATAAGGCAAGTTAATATGCATTCGTAAAAAAAATCGAACTCGAGATTTTGATCAAAGTTGATATTACGATGATAGCGAAGACCAAAAAAGTGGGTCTCGCAATTCTGTCTGTCTGTCGGTTCGACTACAGCCTAAACGGCTCGGCCGATTTTCTTCAAACTTGGTAGATATGGGTTTTAATTTTTTTCCCCCGGACATTTTTTCTGTTTTTTTTAAGACCAAAAATAACGGTACCTGCCATACGATTTTTTTTCGAAATTTTATAAATATTTTTTTTTCTCAAAAACTGTCCCACAGAATTTAAAAAAAAAAAATTTGAAAAATTTCATTTGGTTAAAACTAAACTAACTAAAATTTTACTAAAAATTGTTATTTTTGGTAGCCCCCCTGGGTACATTTTTTTTGTTTTTGATTTTCTCGAAAACGGTACAGCCGATTTAAATCATTTTTTTTATGCCAAAGATCCTCCAAAGTTTAAATATTATTACATATTCAAATTTCCATTTTTTTATTTTTTGGATTTAAAAAAAAAAAATCAAAATTTTTTTTTTGGAAACTCAATATTTTGAAAACCCCATGCTCGATTTTTTTCAAATTTGACAAATAAAAGTTTCTTAACATAATCTACAAGATTTGAGAAAAAAAATTTGTTTTATCTAAAACTAACGGTACCTTCCATACAAATTTTAAAAAATGGTTTTCGAAAATCGTATTTTGCTCGAAAACGGTTCCGAGAATTTTGCTAAATTTTTTTTCTTTTGATCAATCTTTACGATCTATAATTTAATAAAAAAAAATTTGAAATCTAGATATTACTGTCTATAGAACGATTTTTTCGAATTTTGAATTACTCATTATCGGCATAACGGATTTCAACGAAATTTTTTATAAAGAAGCTCCTAAAAAGTTATTTAAGAAAAAATATTTTTTCAATTTTTAGAAAAAAAAGTAATTTTTTTTTGAAAAATTCGATATCTCAAGAACGGCTTAGTATTTTTTTTGGAAATTAGACTTTTATTCGTACAATAATAAAAACTTAAGGTTGGCGTACCAAAATTTTTTCTTAAAAATGTTTTAAAAATTTTGTATATAAAAGCTTATTTTTTTAAGGAACCACTACAACGACTCATAATTTTTGTTCCTGCATAAATTCATATTTGCATAGCATTCTGTTTTTATCTCTTACTTCTAAAAGAATTTAAAAAATTCATTTTATCCTTATGAACAGTTTTCTTTAATAACATCCGTTTTTAAAATTCCTAGTCTATTACATAGGAGCAAGTTCGTGCGACCCAGTCGTGCATTTTATTTTAATTGCCTTTTTCCAGTTACGTCTTCAACCGGTATAAAGTCTTCGCCAATAAAATATTGATTGTCGATTCATATAAACATAACTTGTGCATACCTATTTAAAATTGTTCAACACCACTGATATCCGTGCTGAAGACGACATTTTTTACAAATAAACAAAAATGTACAAAATTCTACTTCGTCTTCGGTTCCATCGGTCGTCTTCAATGACACACCCTTTGTAAGCTCACAAGAAAAAGCCAATTTGCTTGCAGAACAGCTTGCTATCAATTCGGCGCTGTCAGAGTGTGTCATGATTCCTACTGTAATTGATCTTATTGGACAAATCGTTGAGTTGCCAGAGTACTGGAGGCTCTTGATTGATGTACACAAATCCGCTGGCCCGGACAATATCCCTACAATTGTTCTGAAGACGTATTATTCAACGCTGTGTAAGCTTTTTCATCGGCCCTACTGCACTAGCCTCCTTCCTTTCTCAAGCAAGCGAATATAATTCCCCCTCTAACTATTGTCCGATAGCTCTTACGTCCTTTCTTTTCAAGGTCATGGAAACGCTGATAAATTATTAGCTCAAAAACTATCTTGAACAACGAAAGCTTCTCAATGACCGGAATGGCTTTCATAGCAATAGATCCCGTGAGGATCTGATGGTTTATCTCGATAATTAGCTGCACAATTCTTTACATCTTTTTGAAGAGAGTTTGAAAACAAGCTCACTTATCGAAAATGCGTGCATTTGGTATTTATAGATCTCTTCCTCGTTGGATCAGAAACTAACTTTTGAGCCGCCCAATACAAGTTGCGTTGGACGGTTTACGTATGAAGTTCGTGAAATAAATTCTGGTGTGCCACAGGGCTCCGCTTTGTATCCGACTCTCTTTCTCACATCCAAAAATGATCTTTTGTCTGAAACTTCTAATCCATTAAATTGTTTTGCTGATGTAATTACTCTCAGCTTCTCATATTTTTTTCCAGATGGACATCCTTGTTCTTCGGATGTGGATCTAGAACGGTAGCGTGTGCTATACTCAGTAAATGCTGATCTATATAGCATTGTCAAATGGCAAACGAAAAACCGCGTAGAATTTAATGTTCTAAAAACTCAATGCTATCTCCTCTCGTTAAAGCTCTCCATCAGTGGCATTTGTGTTGATGAAAAAAAACAGCTTTCAGTTCTCGGTATGTGCATCACAGACGACCTTGTGTGGTATAACCAAGACATTTTTTACCTCTTCTGATCTAGCTGTTATTTATAAAGCTTACTTTCGTCCAAAGCCTTAGTAAAATATTTGGGCAGGTGCTCCAATAACCAAATTGAGTCTCTTGGATCGAATCCAAAAACGAGCTTTAAAAATAATAGGTGATAGAAATATAACAGAAGCATTTGAACAAATCGAACACCGCCACATTTTACCGTTATATTTTTGAACAGTGTTCCAGTGAAATAGCTTGTTGCATCTCTCTTCTTAAACAATTCAACCGTAATACTCGCACTTAAGGGAAGGCCCATCAGTTTACCCTTGAGCCCAACTTCGTATACTGTTAAATCCAGAGATTCTTTCTTTAGCCACACTACACGAATGTGGAATACCATACCTGGCACTATATATCCTTTCCTTCGTGATATTCAGACATTCAAAACCAATGTGCATCGGTATCTCTTTTTACATCCTCTTCAACTTTCCTAAACCCTCGCACTGTCCTAAAACATATTAAAGGTCATCAAAATGCGTCCAAAATATAAAAAAGAGAAAATATTTTATTTGAGACTTCTTTCAAGGAGTCTTTGAGATCGTATCAGACGTTTCACACAAGAAACTATTGGAAAACCACTGACCATTGCCTGTATCTAAAATGTTTTCTAATTTCGGGATTTTTAGCCTCGTTCAACAGGCTAAACCTTATAACACTCACAAAGTCCCCCTGATTTGAGGTTCATAGTATTCATTTGTTCGTGCCAACCATAGTCAAAGTATCCGAAGCGACTTTGTGGTTTTATTCTCAAGATATGTATGTATCTTTAAAAATAAAAAATACTTAACTTTCTTCATTAGAACTTAAGGTCGAATTGATTTAGAGCTCAAACTATAGCAAACTGTCTGAAGATGAGAAAGTTCAATTTTATTAACGAGTACCTACGTACGTACCTCTACACCGATGTCGTTGTATCTTGCACCCATATATTAATTTATAACGTACATACAATAATTCCAAAATGATGTCCCCTCACAGCAATAGGTAATTGGTCGAAAAATTCCAACCAATAGCTGAAGGGAAATTTGTCAACCTATTGTCAACTATTGTCAACTATGATCGTTTATGTCACCGAATGTCGTCCTATATACTCCCACCGACCAGTCAGACAACTAGTCTGCCTTCGCTATAGAACCCGAATTCAAAAGACCAAAAGACAGTCCTTTTGACAATCCCGAACGACAAAAAAAAACACAATATGGTTCCAATTTGGGAACAATGAACAGGAACAACCCATCAGAGAGGTATCACCGAAAAATAATATTGGAGCCCACTATAGCGAAGCTATCTTTTGTTACCACGCTTAGTTCCCATCCCTTTGCACAATGCCAAATGTTTTTGTGTCTCTCTGGCTGTTTCGAGATCCCGACGACACAATGAGGACAATGGAAAATGGGTCGGGAGTACTTAGGACAAACAAAGCCTCAGGCTCAGGGACACACACAATCACCTTCTTCTGGTTGAAGATTATGATGAGGTTTTGTGCAATAATAATTGTTCAGCCCCGATGCAGAATACTCGTACCTACCTACCTCTCTAGCCTATTGCATGTTGGGATCCTTTTATTTTCTAATATGGCGCAGACAGATGTCCAAGGATCATCGCGTCATAGGGAATTGATGACATAAGGGATGTTAGGTTTTGTGTGCACTATGAGAATGCATACTTATGTCAATCGCTCGAGAGTCCCTTTCTACTCAGCAGACAGGATTGGTCCTCGTCCTCATCGTCTGTGGAACCCTGAGTAAATAGATATTGTTGGGTCGAAGAATGATACTCGATTTCGATTTCACGGTGCATATGGCGGGATAAACGACAGTTGGTGGAAATTTTTCAATCGGAAAATCTATTATTAAAGTTTTTTTTTTGCTTTCGTTGTAATTTTCTGTCTTTGGCAAAAATTGCGTGAAACGAGATCGTGAAGAATAAAATATATTTTTTTTTGTCTCTAAACCAGGCTCTTTTTGTCGCTGAGTAACTTGAGAAGATGTTAAATTCTTCAGAGACCGTCTGTCATAAATGACATGATCCAATTTTTGTCATATACACGCTCATAATGGCTCTCAAAATCCCTGTTCCTTCATTTCAAAAGGACAAATTATGAACATAAAAAAATGATTGGGAAATATCCAAGGAAGAATATTCTGGCGGGGATCTGATGAATTATTATATGAATTATGTAATTCAATAGAGCACACTCGATGAGATTATATTATGGATTAGGTATGCCTTGCCTATCTACCCATATAGGTTTTGAAATTCCTTTTAATTTTACACAGAACTCTAAATGGATTTAATTTAAAAATGTAGGAAAGCCATCTGGGTTTTCTTTTGATATTTTCAAATTCTAATAATTGGTTAATTCAAGATAGCTGCTATCAGCCTACACATCTTTTGAACCAAAACAGCTTGCCGTTCGACTAAGATCCTGGGTGGTTGAGTGCAAAAACAGGGCTTCAAGAATAAACGCGAAGTTAGAATCTAGACGAATTTATCTTCTAAAGGTACAAAACTGCCTTGGGATCTTAAACATAAATTTCATTCAAGATTCAAATCCAAGATGATGGGTATTTTTTAAAAGTCTTTATTTTTGAAGGTCCCACTTCATAAATATTCAAACTGTCTATAAAAGACGAACTTCAATTCTGACAATGTGTGATATCATTGGAAATTTTTATGTAAAAACCTATAAAGAATGGTTTGGACGAATTTGCTCCTAAATTTAAGAGAGTTAGAAGTTTAAATTTTAAAAATTTTCGATTTTCTCATTAACGACTCTACATTGAGCCTGTTTCCTGTACAAGATCCTACTGACCCAGAAGCTCAAAGTTAATGGCCATAGACATTGCCGTTTGTTCGCTGGCTGGGGTTCAGATGGTTTGGGAGAGGACCGCAAAAATCATCCTTAACGACGATGCCTATTTTTGAATGAATGGTTATGTTAACAAGCAATATTTTCATACATGGGACGACAGCAATCCACATGAGGAAATGCATCCACAAAAAGTAGTTGTTTGGTACTGATTTTGTACCGGTGGCAGAACGCCGTATTAATGGTCTAAAATTTTTTCGAAAACGACTTTGTTGAGACTACCACTGTCCATCTAACACCCTTTGGTATATCCGGCAAATATATGGCTGCTTGGCGACAAAACAAATTTGGCCAATTTTGAATCTGAAGCTCCAAATCTTTAAGCAGATCGCGCATAGGCTCCGTAAGAGTTGTTATAACAGGATACAGTTTGGTAGGCAAGCACGCAATGTGTCTTTGAGTTTATCCAATGATTTCTGCAGAAACTCCATATGGATGAAGAGGAGGAGGAATCGATTCCTCAGATTCTCTGTTTATTTCCTGCCTTATCCTCAAGACGTAGACTCCATTTAGGTGATTTCAACTAAAATGAACTTACTGATCTGGCAAATATGGATATAGGCAATCTCGCTCGCTTCATAAGGAGCTCCAATTGATTTAACGATTTGAGAGAAAGTCTCCAAGATAAAATATGCACAATGGACCAGCTCAGGGTCTTAGTGTGTCGACTCCCCTACTAACAGCTACGTCAATCTTACCTAACCTAACTGCCATACAGGACGTTCGATCTAACTTAACTTAGGGGCTGGTATTCGAAGAATCTTGCATTGCTAACTTCTTACTTCGATGTGGCCGAGCTAATGCGTAGCGAATATGCTTTGATTTCCTGGACTACATCCACATTTCATATACATAGTTCTTCTTCATTCGGCCTTCTCTGCAGGATGAAATATTACCATCGGTAAATAGAATTGCCCGTATAACAGTTTCGGAAAACATATAATTCATCTTAAGCGTTAGTATTACTGAACCAATTTGTTTCGTCAAACCGAAGTTACAACAGTTTCCTAGGATAATCCTTCGATATCTCCACTAACGTCTCATTCACGGAGATTATTTAATCGGAGGTAGATGAACACCTTTACTACTTCGAAGTTGTTGCTATCTATAGTGTAGTGACGTTTTATGCTAGTCTTCTTAATTTTGTTCTTGGAAGTGCTATTCCATAGTTGCACATTGGTCCGCTTATGTGTCACACTACTCAGCTGGACCAGCTTTTCGGGAATCCCAATTTCGGCCATCGCAATTGGCTTTCTGAAGTCGACGATGAGATGGTTGGACCCGTCCATCCAGGATTAGCTCAATGTGAAGATCTGCCTGTCCGGAATCCAAACTGGTACTTGCCCTTTGGAATTTGAATACGCCTTTTGTAGATAGTTCAGTCATCGAAAATACTTCTTTCCATCCACCCTCGGTTGATGACTGGTGGATGCATCACCTCCGTATGGATGAGGTCTGCTGGTAATAATTCAAGGCAAAGTGACTTTCAAATCTCATCCATTCCAGTGTTTCAGCCGATTCCGAACGTCTAATGATCAGCACTTCTCATGACATGAGATACTCTTCAAGGATTTGTCAATTCCTCGCAAGAGGTAGTACACCCCAGAAACACTTTTTTGAAGCGGCTGAGATTCGATCCCAAGACACTCTGCATGTAAGTCCAACGCACTAACAATTATGCCAATTATGTGTACTACGGCAAGTTTCGTAATCATAAAAAATTAACTCCGAATTTTTGTTATGTAATTATTCTTGAAACTTGGTACTATCTACAAGATCAAAAAATTGTTATTTTATTTAAAATCCCTCCATACAAATGTAAAAAAACGGTTTTCGAAAATCGCCTTCTTTCTGCAAAGCGGCACATAGAATTTTGATAATGTTTTTTGCTTCGCTTGATTTCTATAGGATCCATGATTGAAATTTTTTTTTCAAATTAAGACGTACGGATCGAACGAACTTGCTTTTATGTAAAAGACTAAAAATTTTTAAAATTAATTAATAAAAGAAATGTTCATAAGCCTTAAATTCATTTTTTAAAGGACTAAAACATCTCCTTTAGATCTCATGTGACGTTCTGTCAGTAGTATCTTAATTTCAATATATTTACTTGCGACTTATAGGTACTACATATGTATAAGGCAAGATATACATACATTCGGAAAAAAATCAAACTCGAGATTTTGATCAAAGTTGACATTACGATGATAGCGAAGATTAAAAACGTGGGTCTCGCAATTCTGTCTGTCTGTTTGTCTGTCTGTTCGATACAACCGATTTTGATAGTTTTTTTTTGCCAAAACTCCGCAAGAACTTGAATAGAATTGTGTATTCAAATTTTCAAACAAAATTTTTTTGGATTTTAAAAAAAAAATTCAAAATTTTTTTTCAAAACTCAATATATACGTACTTCGAAAATCCAATGCTAAGTTTTTTTTTTCCTGATAAATAAAAGTTTCTCAATATAATCTACAATGTGAGAAAAAAAATTTATTTTACCTAAAAATAAAGGTACCCACCATACAAATGAAAAAAAATTGTTTTCGGAAACGGCGCCTTAAATTTTGATAAACATTTTTTTCTTTCAATTAATTTGTACGATCTTTAATTTAATAAAAACATTTTGAAATTAAAATATTAGAGCTTGTACCTACCATAAAATCATTTTGTCTAATTTTGAATTTCTTACTATCGACACAACGGATTTTAATGAAATTTCTTATAGAGATGCTTCTAAAAAGTTTAAAAAATATTGCATTTCAAAACTTAAAAAAAAAATATTTTTTGAGTTTTTGAAAAAAAAATATTTTTTTTTTGGGAAATTCGATATTTCAAAAACGGCTTAATAACTTTCTTGGAAATTTAATTTTTATTCGTACAATAGTAAAAACTTAAATTTGGCGTACCAAATTTTTTTCTTAAGAATCATATAATAAAACGGCAAACATGTTTTTTGTGGTACACTTTTCTCCAAAAGTATTTAACCGATTTCGATAAATTTTATATGGTTGGAAAGCCACAGTTACGGAGATGTGCAGAATATACTTGAGACACGCATTTACACACTGTGGGTCATTTTTGTTTTTGCACTGTCGAACACTTTGCATATTACATAAAATAAAATTTAATTTAATAAATTTGCTTGAAAACACTGCCAATAATATAAATAATAAATAATAAATAAATTGGCACTCGAATTTCGAGAGCTGGGTCGGCTAGTCTTTTAAAAATTTTGTACATAAAAGCTAATTTTTTTTAAGAAATCACTACAACGACTTATAATTTTTGTTCTTGTATAAATTCATATTTGCATAGCTTTTTGTTTTTGTCTCTTACTACACGGTTAAAAATCCTGGCGTTAAATTTAATATTTTTTGGGTTGCATATATGACCAGTCCAAAATGGTATTTAAATGTAATGCTTTGAATATATTTGATTTTCAAACTCAGTAGAAGACATATTGAATTTCAATACCGTTTTGTATTAAAAAACAAGTTCGAATTATTAAATAGTAACACACATAAGTATTAGTATTTAAACCAAAAAAATAAAATTCATCACTTCTTGTATTGGTTTTAAATGCATTTATATTAGAATTTAATACGCTGGATATTGAAAACATATTTTTTTTATTTAAATTGAATATTTTTTTCACTCGTTTTAAGCCCAAAGAGAGTTTAAATGTAATACAAGATTATTAAATATTAATACTATTTAAGGTTTCATTGGATTACTTTTGAACCCACATAGTATTGAAAATAGCAGATACTCAGCTCCCGCCGCCGTCACTAACGCCCTTCGAGAAGAATCCTTTAGGGTACTCATCCAAAATGTATGCCGCTGTGCTTGTGTTTATAAGTGCTTTTAATCCCTGTAAAATTAGGAAAATTTTATTTATATAGGTACATAAAATTTACTATTGAAAAAGTTACTTACTTCATTGTATAAAAGAAGAGAGCTCCCAATTGCTGCTTCTTTTTTTTTTTTTCAAATTTTCACTTATTTGATTAGGAGGCTCTCCATCAGCAGTGTCAAGAACCACAAGAAAGCAGGCACAACCTGAATACTGCCGCACTATATCGCACAAGGAATCCACTGGAATCAGCACACCGTCTCGATCTTTCAAAGTAAATCAGTTCACCAGTTCTTCGTTTTCCAAGACTAAAACAAAAACAAATTTTAAATAAATATATGGCACTTAAATTTGCTATTTATTACTTACTTGAAAGAAGGATATCTTCATTTGAAACAATTAAGGATTCAGATAATTCATGCGTCTGATTTTTAAATGATTGTATTTTTTTCCACGTTTTTCACTTTAATGTAAATCCGAACTAAATTCTCCATTAGGAACTCCATGTTGCCGACCGACGCCGCCGACGTGTTGAAACAAACTAACGGATTTTTCTTTCGACAAAATTATACTCAATATTAAAAATCAATACCTACATTATGTATTAAAATCTAATATTAATGTGTTCAAAATAAATACCTCGATATTCAATTCAAGTACGAGTTAAAAAGTATTTCTTGAGCATTGAGTCCAGAGTTTCGGGCTAAATACAAAATTTATTGAATTTTAATACAATCAAATATTAAATTCCAATACTTTTTTTTTATTATACAGTTTCTACATAAATGTAGTACTGAAATATTAAAGATAAGTATTGTTGTGTATTAGAATGTACTGTTCCATAAGTGTAATACAGCCGAGAGTTTCGCGCTAAATACAAAATTTATTGAATTTTAATACAATAAAATATTAGATTTCAATACATTATTTTATTATGGTCACTTTTAACCAGATATTTTACTAAAATCAAATAACAAATTAATTGAAATATAAGTTTTCAATAATAATGGTAATAGATTATAATATAGAAATATTATATTTTAGTATTTGAAGATTAAATTTTAGTGGAAAAGTATTAAAAAAAACATTTTAGTGGGATATGTACTGAGTTTTAATACCAAATTATTACAAAAAATGTTTAATAAAGTTGGAATATTAAAAACAAATTATTCATGTATTGCATACGGCTGTAATACAAGGGCCGTATTAAAAAACATCCCAGAATTTTTAACCGTGTACTAAAAGAATTTAAAAAAATAATTTTATTCTATAGATCTTAAGAAAATAATCGGAAGAATACAAATTTTATCAAAATTCTTTGCTTTGTTTTCGAGAGAATTTTGAAAACCATTTTTTAACATTTGTATGGTGGGAATCGTTAATTTTGGATAAAATAATATATTTTTTTGTAATTTCTCTTAAATTGATTGTATTAAAAAACTTTTGATTGTCAACTTTAAAAAAAAATCGAGCAAGGGGTTTGCGAAATACTGAGTTTTAGAATAATCAAACTAATCAAAATCGGTTGTACCGTTTTTGAGAAAATCAAGAACAAAAAAATAGTTCTAAATTTATAACTATTTTCGGAATTTTTTTCTCAACCTTTAGCCACTCGTAGGTCTTACTACATGAATTTGGTTTGAGAAAAGAAAATATTTTATAAAATTTTGAAAAAATGAAAGGTACCGTTATTTTGGTCTTAAAATAAAACAAAAAAGTGGGGGGGGGGGGGGCGATTAGAAATGATATTTACTAACTTTTCTACAAATGCATAACTTGCTATATATTTAGTACCATTATGTCGAAAGTAAAAATAAAGGATATCAAAACTTAAGAAAAACTAATTTTTTTGAAAATTCCGTCGGCAATGTTTTTTTTTGCATCTTATTAATAATTGCAAAGTAATAACAACGTATGGCGTATCAAAATATTTCCTTAAAAATATCTTAAAAATTTTATTTATTTAAACTTATTCAAAAAAATCGTAACAATGGCGCAAAATTTTAGTTGAATTAGAAATGTAGGTTTTAGATTTTGCAAATTTTAATATAATATAGCATCATACTTTCTCTATCCTTTTATTAAAGTCAAATTCATCGAATGCATATTTTATATTTTTTTTCGGTATCGTGCTAACTCCATATGGCTCTTTGACATTTACAAACGTCAAAATAGATCTGTTTACTTAGTTTTTTGCACTGCTATTGTTTTAGGTGTTTTTAGAAGCAATTTATAAAAAAAATGCTTTAGTACGATATTAGTTAGAAAATATTTAAAATCAAAAGAAGTTAGTAATCTCCTTAAAAGTTAGCAAACTATTGAGTAGTATCATACTTATACCTTGATACTAAGCTGTTTAAAATTTTGCGCCAATGATGATGTTGGAGTTCTTTCATTATAAACTAGTCCACTCTCAACATTTTGAATCTAAAGAGTCCTGTCAATTTTCGATTTTAGATAAAAAGAAATTTCATATGCTGGACTTTGAATTGTTGCTACTGTGTTGAAGTAATTTTTATTTAAAATTAAATCTTTTCAAACAGAAATAAAGTTTTGAAAAAATAGCAAAAATGTAAATCCGAGTCCTGTCATTCCTAAAAATATTATGGCTTCCATCCAACTAATTTATGGTGTGCTACATAATTCCTTAGGTAACTAACTTAAATTTATTACATTTTTATTTTGTTATACTATCCAAAATAGCCACAAATTATAGTATTTAGATATACAAAATTTTCAAAATTTAAAAACAATAAAAAACACCTAATAAATAATTACCTAAACAGATATAAATAACAAAACTTAATTCGAATCCCACCTGAAAAGCTCAAGAAGTATCGAAGCATGTTTTGACATTCTCCGCCACCCAAACAACAAGGCAATTGAACACTATATTTTAACGTCCCGCACCAACTCCATTTGCACGTAATTACTTTTTTCTAAACTTTTTCCAAATGATCGATGGTTCTCGCTGCCAAATTGTATAGTAGCTTTAAAATTCTTTATCTCGGTTAAAAATAGTAAAAATGTTTTCATTTAAAAAAAAGTATCTTCACCTGAACTGAAACTGAAACACGTCAAATAAAATCAGCTAAGAACAAATGAAAAATTGTTCTCTTCCAGAGAAACGAAGAAAACATTTAAACAAATCTCAAAGACACACGGACACACGGACACAGCCACGGACAAACCTGCCTCGTAAAACTTTTTCAGTTATAGCCCGACACGTCACATTAACACCATTTCACACAAAATTTCTGTGTTTAGTTTAAATATCTGGCAGTGGCGGATAATTAGAGCAATTTGAGCACCAAACATCCCCCGTCTTCTTTAGATATGTATGTGGAAGCACCTTCCAAATTCTGTCGGCCCACCTAATTCCACCGCAATGAATATTGTTAGCAGTTAACAACAAACGCTTTATCAGTCGCGGATCGCAATTGAAGGAGAAGAATTTATGGACCAATTTGTTGAGCAATTGAGATTCTGCAGGGGGAATATAAACAAAGAGCTCACCTCAGTGCTAACAAAAAAAAAAAAAAAAAACACTCCGCTGTTGTATATATGCGCGTGGACTGTAAATAAACGTCTTCATTTTTTAGTGGAGGATGATTTTTTTGTAAACAAAATGTTTGGCCCACATTACTGCTTGAAATGTGGTGAAATTATCAAGAAGTATTAAAACTTTTAAACTGATTCCAGAGCCGCATCCTCCACATCCCATATTGAGGGCTCGACGAATGTCCGCTTTTCAAAATTGACAAACTGTGTTTTCCTTTGCCATATACAAGGTGAGTCAAAAGTAACTTCCTAATTTAAAGTGATAATAACTTTTATAGATTTATTTTTTTATTAATAAAGTTTGATTTATGGAGATTTTTTTGGGCTAAGTATGGAATGTAATGTCCCTGGAATAACTTCATATTCACAGAGACGGGTTCTTTCTAGAGCGTTTTTCATTTTCAAATTAGGAAGAAACTTTTGACCCACCCTGTATGTCGATGCCTCTTCAAATAATAGGCCTTGTGAACAAAAAATATAAAAGCTATTTTTGGAAAACAAAGCCAAGCAAGTGGATTTTGTTTTCTCAAAATTGTTTACTTTCTATATATGCCAAGTACTATTTTCATGTAGAGAAAACTTTTCGAGATTTTAATCAAATGTTTTTTATCATATCGTCTGTCAGTCTGTGCGGCTCAACGTCTCCTGTACATGAAGCTAGGGCATACAAAGCTGGACGGACTTGCATCGCTTGCGCTGTAAGGTTGTACAGGCCTTTTCGATTAGCAAGCATACATCAGGAAATATGAATGTGAGCCCTTTCCAAAATCTTATTGGCCTCGAAATTGATAGTTTTGCATACTGTAGTATGTTCAACTGTAAAATCTTGTCCTACACCAAACTGAAATCCAGGTTCAATCAGTTTGTCAAATCTAAATATACTATGTAAGGCATCTACACTTATTTCTGACCATTTTCCATAAAAGTTTGGTTTTCCAAAGCGCATAAGCTCAGCCATTTTTCCGATGAGAATTCTGCAAAATATTCTAGCTTAAGCTATTTATCTACCACAATTTCAAGTTTAAGCTGGAAAAAAAAGCTACAGCTACACGAATTTAGCTTTAGCTACTTTCAAATCGCTGTTACTCATTTTAACTTGCTAACTTTTGCTTGTTTTTAATAAAGTACGACCTAGCTGTTACTTAAAAATCCAAGTTTTAGCTTGTCTTTTCGACTACAGCCTAAACGGATCTGCCGATTTTTGTCAAACTTGGTAGATATCATTTTTATTTTTTCTCCCCCACACGTTTTTTTCTTTTTTTTTTAAGACCAAAAATAACGGTACCTGTCATAGGAATTTTTTCGAATTTGTATACATATTTTTTTTTTTTTTTCAAAAAATGTTTGACATACATACATACGAGTATGTACATTTAAAAAAGAAAGATACCAAAAAAATTTCATTTAGTTAAAGCTACATAGATAATGGTTGAACAACATTTTCCCAAAAGTTGTAATTAAAGGTACCCCCCTGGCAGGCTTGCATATTTTTGAATTAAAAACATATTATGTCATAAGTCTGTAGATGAATTGTGAATTGGAAAAAATTAATTCCTAAGTCAGTTAGTGACTTAGATATGATTTAAATTAATTAATTCATAAGCTACTAAGTAACTTATGAATTTAAAAAAATTTAAGCCATACAAAAGTTATTGACTTATGAATTAAAAAAGAATTTAATTTTTAAAAAAAGTTTAAATTTTTTTTTTTTCAAAACTCAATATTTCGAAAGCCCCATGCTAAATTTTTTTTAATCTTGACAAATGAAAGTTTCTCAGTATAATCTACAAGATGATGTGAGAAAAAATAAAATGCACGACTGGATCGCACGAACTTGATCTTATGTAAAAGTACTTTAAAGCTTAAAATACATTTTATAAATATAAAACAAATGTTTATAGAAAAAATTCGGGATTCCAATTTTAAGTGCTTAGTAATATAGATTTTAGGAAATAATTTCAAAAAATAATCGTTCACACGTTTTCAAAATATTGATTTTTCAAAAAATAAATTGGATTTTTTTTTTTTCAAAAAACAAAAACAAATTATTTTTCGTATATTTTTATATACAATATTATTTAAAACTTAAGGGGGCTCCTGGACATACATACAGACATACAGGCATATAGACATACAAACATACAGACATACAGACATACAGATAACAGACATACAGAAAGACAGACGGAATTGTCGGACCCAGTTTATTCGTCTTCGTTATCATCGTAATGTCAGCTTTGATCAAAATCTCGAGTTCGATATTTTTTCCAAATGCAGAACTTGTCCTATAGTACTTACAAATTAATTTTTTTTAATTCATAAGCCACTAACTTGCTCATGACTTGAATTTTGTTGATTGTATATCGCAAGTTATAAATGATCTTACCTAAAAATAACGGTACCCATAATACAAATGTTAAAAAATTGTTTTCGAAAATCGCATTTTTCTCGAAAACGGCGCTTATTCTATTCGGTAAAAAAATTTTTTTTCCTGATTAGTTCTTACAATCTATAACTTAATAAAACAAATTTTGAAATTAAGATACTACTGACTGTACCTACCATAGAACCATTTTTTCAAATTTTGAATTTCTCATTATCGACATAAGGGATTTCAATGAAATTCTTTATAGAGAAGCTTCTAAAAGTTTGAAAAATATTGCATTTCAAAACTTAAAAAAAAAATAGTTTTTGCATTTTTGAAAAAAAAAAATCATTTTTATTTTTTGGAAAATTCAGTATCTCAATAACGACTCAGTATTTTTTTTTTTTTTGATAATTTAATTTTTATTAATTTTTATTTTATTAATACAAAAACAAAAAGTTGACATACCAAATTTTTTTCTTAAAAATGTCGTAAAAATGTTGTATGTTTAATATAAAAGCTTATTTTTTTAAGAAACCACTACAACGACTTATAATTTTTCTTCTTTTATAAATTCATATTTGCATAGCATGCTGTTTTTATTTCTTACTACTAAGAGAGTATGAAAAATAAATTTTATCCTTATGAACAGTTTTCTCTTATAACATTCGTTCTTTAAAATTTCTAGTCTATTACATAGGAGCAATTCCGTGCGACCCAGTCGTGTATTTTATTTCTTATTCACCTTTCCCTAAATTTAAAAAAATATCCACTTTCGAATAAAAAAAAATAACATTTTAATGGACATAATACAAGTTTCTTTTTTCGAATGAAGTCATTCAAGCTATATGTGTTGTAGCAGCTGATGAGGTTCTGTAATCTTCTTCTCTTTCTGATCAGTCAGTGCAACAGTCAAAAGCGTGCCTTTCCAATCGAGGCCTACTTTTGAAAAAGGCCTACATTAACGTTGTGAAAATAAGAAGTTATGTAGCTCTCTGGATTCTTTCCAGTAAATGAAGAGATGTTTGGGCTGCACCTGCCAAAAGATGTGAGTTATACTCGAGTTTTGGACGTATCAACGCCTCATAAATTGTAGCCAAATCAAAGGAGGTGAAAAATGTCTTACACCGATATAGAAATTGTAAGCATTAAGCAGTGTTTTTGGCGGTCTCATAATGTGGTCATTCCAACGAAGATCTTCTTTGACACACATACCGGGCGAGTACTTGGAGCTTTTCGGCTTCTTCGGTTCAAGTGCTATTCAAGGACACTGTCATAAGGGGTACATTTTGCTTCAACGACAATAGACAGCATTGAGTTTTCGAAGCATTAAACTTCACACAACAATGCTGTAAAGATCGGAGTTTAATGAGCTTATCATACGGATATCATTGCATTTTCACATCAGAGGGAGATGGAAGTATATTTGAGAACGAGTATGACAAGAGTCTATTAGAAGTTTCAGACAAAAGATCATTTATAAAAATGAGGAAGAGAGTCGAACACAAAACGGATCCCTGGGGATCCGGACTTGAACGGTTCAGAAAGTTATTTCTAATCCAAGGAATAAGGGTTCTGTTGATACCAAGCGCACGCATTTTCGATAAGTTCCAAGCTCCATCAAATGCCTTAGAAATATCAACTGCAAAAATCTTACTTTCCCCAAAACAATGTAAAGAGCTGTGCGACTCTAGGACACGGTGAGAAATGCCATCAGATCATTAGTATAACGATTCCTGCGAAAGCCGTATAGCCGCTCATTACGAGACTTTAGATGTTTGAAATATTTGTTCAGCTGATGATTGATCTACGATTCCCTGACCTTGGAAAGAAGGGACGTAAGTGCAATTGGTCAGCAGGGCGAGGGGAGCATGGGTTGTCTTTTTCAGTATCAGACTTGACAAAGGCTGTTTTTCATCTTCTAGGGAAGATTCCAGAACAGTAGGATCCATGGAAAAGTATACGCAATGGTTTTGTCAACTAGGAAGAGCACCGCTTCAGAAGAATGCGGACCAGAGGATTTGTTTATGTCAAGATCTCGAAAGGCTCTTGCAACTTTACAAGTGCGGAAATATACCTCTCCAATTAAATCATTTGAATCATTTACATCAATCCGCACTGTCCTAGGGCCAAACATACTTTTAAATGCTGTTCTGCTCTATTATCGTGACAAACATTATCATGCAAGTTCAATCTCGGAAAATACTTACTAAAAATAAATTTAAATAAAATTCACGACTTGGTCGCACGAACTTGCTCTTATGTAACAGACTAGGAATTTTAAAAACGAATGTTATTAGAGAAAACTGTTCATAAGGATCAAATTATTTTTTAAATTCTTTTAGTAGTAAGAGACAAAAACATAATGCTATCCAAATATGAATTTATGCTAGAACAAAAATTATAAGTCGTTGTAGTGGTTTCTTAAATAAAAGCTTTTATGTACAATTTTTTTAAAGCTTTTTAAGAAAAAATTTTGGTACGCCATATTAAAGTTTTTATTATTGTTCGAATAAAAATAAAATTTACAAAAAAGAAATATTGAGCCGTTTCTGAGATATCGAATTTTCAAAAAAAAAAAGAAAAAATAGATTTTTTTTTCAAAAATTCAAAAAATATTTATTTTAAAGTTTTGAAATACAATGTGTTTTAGACTTTTTAGAAGCTTCTCTATAAAAATATTCATTAAGATCCGTTATGTGGATAATGAGATGTTCAAAATTCGAAAAAATGGTTCTATGGTAGGTACAAGCTGTAATATCTTAATTTCATTTTTTTTATTAAATTAAAGATCGTAAAAATTAATTGAAAGAACAAAAATTTTATCAAAATTCTATGCGCCGTTTTCGAGAAAAATACGATTTTTGAAAACCATTTTTTTTAATTTTTTAGCATTTGTATAATAGGTACCTTTATTTTTAGGCAAAATAAAGTTTTTATTCTCACATCTTGTAGATTATATTGAGAAACTTTTAATTATCAAGTTTGAAAAAAATCTAGCAGGGGGTTTTCGAAATATTGAGTTTAAAAAAAAAAACATTTTGAAGGTTTTTTTTAAAAATCCAAAAGAATTTTTTTTGAAAATTTGAGTACACAATTCTATTCGGGTTTTTGGGGAGCCTTAGCAAGAAAAAAAGATCAAAATCGGCTGTATCGTTTTTGAGAAAATCAAAAACAAATAAATGGTTCCATGGGGGGTACCCTCAATAACCATTTTTCTGAAAATTTTTTTCAACAAATACCTAGCTTTAATTAAATGAAATTTTTTTGTGTTTTTATTTTTAAAATCTGTCGAACAGTTTTTGAGAAAAAAAAAATGTTTATAAAATTTCGAAAAAAAAATTCGTATGGCAGGTATTGTTATTTTTGGTCTTAAAAAATCAAATCAAAAAACATCCGGGGGAAAAAATTAAAACCCATATCTACCAAGTTTTAAGAAAATCGGCCCAGCCGTTTAGCTGCAATCGAACGGACAGACAGACAGACAGAATTGCGAGACCCACTTTTTTAATCTTCGCTATCATCGTAATGTCAACTTTGATCAAAATCTCGAGTAAACAGCCATTTTTCAGAATGTCTAAATTTAATAAATTTTTAACTTTTGTTTGTAAGATGGCAGACTTACGTATAAAGCTGAGTGCAGTGTGGATGCACTTTTATAAAATTTCTAATGGAAGAGCATAGTGCAGCTACTGCCAAAAAAGGCCCACATTAAACATTCCTTGTCCCGATTCCTCAAATAACACCCAGTTGAACACAACAATTGCTTTTGCTGTTGACAACATCAACAACCAACAAAATCAAGCATGTTCTTCAATCTAGAGTTTAACCCAGAAATTCCAGTCTAGCATCCGTTTGGTGTTTATAAGCGATAATGATTGTATCGGGATAGATGGAATCGAGCAAAGCATGGTTAATCGAGTTGACTGATATCGAAAATATCGAGAATCATTGAAATTAGTGTGATTGGGATCGATTGAAATTAAAATTTGTGATTTCAATCATCAATACTTTTCGATGATCGGATCGAAAAAATCGAATCATTCCTGATTGACACAGCCCTGCTCCAAATAGTTTCTATGCAGATTTTCCTATGAGCTGACAAAAAATCGACAAACTAAATTTAGGAACGCTTTTGCGATTTTCTTTAATGTGACAAACCTATCATGCGAGGAAACTATTATGAGAGAATACTATCATATTTCCGCAAGAAATTTTCTCGTTTTCTCGCATGATACATTTCTCTTAGGATAATTTTCTCGTGTAATATTGTTTTTTCGAATGATGGTTTTCTCGTATGATAATTCTTTCGCATGACACTTTTCTTGCATAAGAGTTTTCTCGTGTAAGATTTTTTCGCATGATGGTTTTCTGGCATGATATTTCTCTCGCTCGGTTTTTTTCTCAGTTAATAGATTTCTTGCATAGTATTTCTCTCGCTTGTTAGTTTCCTCGCACGATACTTTTCTCGCATGTAAGATTTCGTGCATGATAGGGGCATAATTTTAGCTTTTGCAACAAAAATTCATCGAGTTCTTCCCGACCAAAATGTCACCTAGTTATTGAGTTTTTTCCTGTACGAGTATTTTGGCTCTCACCCAAAAAAATCGAAACCATTTTTCCCAAACTCATTCCACCTATACCCAGAAGATGATGATGTCCAGACTCCAGGCCAAGCAAAGACGCTTACGATAAAAGACCGCAAACTAAAGCAAAGACCCAGCATGTTGTCTTCCTGATGTTGACTCTCAAAAACATTCCGATCGGTGATTTTGAAAGAAATTAATGTTCATGTTGTGCGATACTGTCTCGTATAAAAGGCAAATCTTCTGCAGACCTCCGCTGCTTCTCCTTTGTGTTGAATCTCCGAGTACTTTTGATTTCAGCTCGCACTTGGTGGAAGCTCCTATATAACATATTCCATTGATCTATTGTACTTGTTTATAACTTTACGATCGCCTAGAAACACAAAACTATTTTTTTTTTTTTGGGACTCTGACGCAAGGAATCGATGAAATCGTCAATATAGTCTTACTCGTATATCGCACCAAAGTGCCGCACAAAAAAAGCAGGCGTAATGGCATTGCCGGCCGACACTTCGACGACGACGTCCGTCCAGTTGAAACCAAAGCGATCTTCGATGATCTCTATAAATATTAAGTGGAGAGCTTTGGAAGAAATGAAATTTACGCCTTGAGGGGGAAATTTATGATGTGGCGAATGGCAACGTTTTGCTGCAATAATAAATGTCATCCACACTGGGATGCCGACCGATTATTTTGATGCTGTTGTTGTATCTGCGGGTACTTTGAATCGCTTCGACTATACGACTGGACCATTCTTTGTTGTTCTTGTTGCTGGTGTCGCTCAACAACTTGGCCCAATGGAGGACGTGGATGGAGATATTTTTGTCGCGGCATAGTGTCGGTGGATCGGCGAAAACATCCGAATCGAAGGCTATTTCAGGATCAATACGTTCGATCGGAATCAGTTGATGGCATCTGTAAGATATCAAAAAAAATATGAATGACAAGCCGTGGTGCCAATGGAGAACAGATGGGAAGTCGGACAACAGTATAATCTGCCGGGAGTCATAAATTGCTGGAAAAAAGATCTTAAAATGAATTCATGTACGGTGACGCAAACGACTACATTTTTGCTCACTTAAATAAAACTCTGTTCGTCTTCTCTCAATCAAAAGGTAAGATATTTTTGTTCCGCATTGGCCATCAGCACCACTTAACCCAATATCTAAGCCATTAAATTGTATTCCCCAGCTACAGTCTGCCTCTTGCTCTTATCGTTGTTGTGGCTTAAGCCAGATAGACTACTCGGCTTAGATAGAATTTATTTCCTTCCATCTAATTAAAACAATCCTTACAATCCGCAGCCGTATGAGCGAGATTCAAATTTCTCAAGAACCCCTTGCGATTATCATTTGAGTGGTCGTAAATATCCAACTCATAATTAGATGCAACAAATCCGAGCTCTGTGCGCAACACGAGATTTACAACGATTCAACTTTAATCTAATCAGCAGAAACCTACACAGGAAACCTGTTGCACTCTGGGATTAGATAAATACTTTAATTTTTTGCTCACTGGCTGGAGTGAATCCGTTCATAAGCCGTCGACTTATTCTTGAGGTTGGCATTGCAAATTGCGCATACTTCTGTGAATTGGCTGTGATTGATTTGTGAACACATTGATGATATGAGGATATAAGTCGGGTCTTGAGGAATGATATTTGTTGGCACGATTATCTCCTTGGCTGTTTGTTGCCAATAAACTTGATAGCTTCCTACAGCTTTATTAGATTTTTGGATGTTTATTTTTTTAATCGCAAATAAAACGTGAATTGGATTTAATAAATAAATTTGAGTACCCTTTGGCGTAATGGTAGGTAATCCGTTGGACTATCGTGCTAAAGGTCTGGGTTCGAATCGATTCCAGTTAAAATATTTTGTTTCTCTTAATAGGAAGACCTACAAATCTTCCAAACCTATGTCTTTTCATGGCGAAGTACTTTAAAATCCACTCGTACTTAATTTAGGTGGCGCTACAATCCGCAGTGGACCCGGGCCCAACCAGGAAGCTTCTTCAAGACAGATCGATCACTGGCTAAAGTATGTTTTCTGTTATACTTAAATTTTCAATATGGGGAAGATAAGCTATCTGCCTTTCACTCCGACTTAAATAGAATTCAATAAGCTATCTCCCTTTAAAAGATCTTTCAGGGTTGCCGCAGTGAGCATTATAAATTGCCTCAAATCTGCGACAAATACCAGAAAGGTTACAACTGCGGATTAAGATTTCATATTCAAAAACATGTTGACCGAAATAAATCGAAACTATCTTTTTCCACACCACAAATTGGTAAGATAACAAGTTCATTTTCTTAAAAGATCTTGTCTAATTTTTTAGATGGTCGTAAAATGGGTGTGCTATGTCACTATATCTCTTGAAATTGTCTCTTTCGAAGAAATTGAAGCTAGTTTTGATGTTCATATGTCTGCACAGCCTAAAATACAGCAGTAAAATAATACCTCCTCAAATACTCTATATATATATCGTACTGCCTATTACAAAAATCTATTTGACACTTTAAAATCAAAATTCCACATACTTATTGAACTGAAGTCCATAAAAATTTTTTGCAAATAGCCAATAATTAAATAACTACATTTTAACTATTTTATATAAAAAAACAACGAAACATAAAAACACCAAGCGGTAACCTCTTTCTTAACAAGCATACATTACGAAAGCTCCTTAAATAAAACGAAAGAAGAAGCTTTAACGATTTGGACTGGGATTCAATGTGTTTATTTTTATTCAACACAATAAGGGTGGATGAAAAATTGGCGACAAGTCTAGGTCCTTTTTGCCAGTGTTTTTCAAGCTCAATTACTGGCCATCTGGGAAGCATGCAAGGTACTCAAACGGAATAATAATCGTATCACAAACAGTCAGGCGGCTGTTAAAGCCATTAGTTCCAGTACATCATCCACCAGTCCAACAGTCCTTGCATGAACTTGGTAGCCTCAATATTAACCACAATATCGGACGAACTTGCCAGGCAAGGATCAGCCCTTCATAACTCACTTGCAGAAAGAGTCAACATTCCGCTCGGAGTTATGAAGGGCAATACAGCTGTGGAGACTAGCGGAAACGCCCTGCTTTGGTCAAATTACAATAATTAGGAAGGGCATTTTTTACCGACATTGACAAACTTTTCTCAATGCGACGAAATGGCTCTAGCAACAACTTCGGTTACTTCTGTGCCGTGTCCTCCGTTTGATTCCTTAGATCTCGAGCTATGCGGACTGAGAGCTTTGGCAGAACATTAAGATGCGAGGGCCGGATGATAACTCAATCGGATTGGCTACTATTGCAGCTGCCTAGCATGGCACAGTGTAGATGGTATGGAATGAGTGTGATAGTTCGGTTAAGTGAGTGATCCGAATTCCGGTTAATTGTGCAAAAGCAAACTCACACTAAAGGATACCAAAACTTACCAGATCCTGCCCTCATTTTGAACCCAATTCAAACCAGATGACTCCCGGAGAAAGTCTACAATTCCCGATATCAATTCCATCTACAGGTTCACACAAGTTATGATATAAAAATGGCGCTAGTTGGACCACTGAGCTAGACTGCATGCCGGTGGTCGCCATTTCTACCTATCTACCTATACCTACCTTGCTATATAGAAATGATTGGGATGTACGAGGGTTCAACGAAGATTGCTAGAACAATTTCAATGCACCTCAGTTATTCTACAATGAACTCAAAATGAGTTCCGGGCAAGCAACAACAGGCAC
Organism: Chrysotoxum bicinctum; assembly: GCA_911387755.1. Classification (NCBI taxonomy): domain Eukaryota; kingdom Metazoa; phylum Arthropoda; class Insecta; order Diptera; family Syrphidae; genus Chrysotoxum; species Chrysotoxum bicinctum. The sequence goes on along the minus strand of OU426989.1, from coordinate 86,808,012 downwards.
CAGTATTTTTGAAAAACTCTGACCGAAGGCCTGTATTTAAAATTGAAATTGGACAGAGCGACTCGAACTTGCTTTTTTAGGTAATCTCCCACTTGTGTTGGCCACCTAAGTCACCATCTTCCTCTGCTGCACCGTTCCTCGCACTCCAACATTTTCAGTGTCGGAAATTCGGAGTCCTGTACAGTTCGCTTTTGTGTCCGCTCCAGACAGCATCAAAAATCACCCGGAAATTTACCTTTCAAAACAGCCTTAAGTGATATCATCCACCTTCACATACTTCTGCACTATAATATCCATCAGAACCGTAATTTTTAGTGGGGGGGCACTTAAGTTGCTCGAAACAGTCCGAAGAGGCAGCAACCTGCAAGAGATCTTCGTCGTTTGATCTCAGCGCTGGTATCGTTGTTTAAGTTTATAAGTAGACAAGGTCTCGTACTATCTCAACGTCAAAGCTTTCTGTCCTCATTGACTGCTAAACTCATCATCTTCGCTTCCCTCTCAATACTCACAAAGGTCCCACTCACATCTCACGTTTTGTTGTTGTTTCAATTAAGTAACTAGGAGAACTTTTACAAAATTATGCCTCCAGTTGGTGCGGAAGTTTTGCTAAGCAAGTAGAATGAAAGTGCATCGACTAAGACTTTTTCATACTTCAGAGTTACCAGAGATGTCTTATCCGATCTTGAAGAAGCAGTGGGTATTTAAACGAACGAATTTAACAGGGATCCCAAAGAGATGCCAAAACTAGACACAGTTCTACATGCATATATAGCTTGCTGTCTTAAAATCGCTAAAACTGTGGTGGTTGTTGGCTTGAAATTCCCGTGCCTTTTCTTTCAAGATCTATAGCAATATGAATATTTGTTCGATGGTAGACTTGTCTAACATAAAGGCACATTGTTATGGACCTCTCCGATTGTCGACAAACGGTTTTAAGCGTTAAGATATGGAAATTTATACCTCTGCAGCTGCCGTAGTTCAGAAGTCTCTTCTATCTTGAGGATCGGCAAACAATGATGAGATTTTATTCGTCCGGGATACTTTCTTCGGACAGTATTTTCTAAGTGCTAGATACTTCCCCTAACAAAATCATGGCCTGCTGCTTTGAACAGTTTGGCTTTATTGAACTTTAGTTAAGTTGTCGTTGCTTTATTTCTTCGAAATCGATCTGATGAAATTGTTGATTCACGTCATCTTAGTTTGAAGGGTGAAGAACAGTTTTCAGAAATGATTTTTCCATAATTATCAGCCTTGACTGCGATTCTACTACGATATTCCCTTAATTCCCTTGTTAGCTTCAGCTCACATATTATTACTATTAGAAGTTCACTTCATTCCTTCTTTAATATCTCTATATTTCCACGAGAAACCGGTGATCCTCTCTCCCTTGTTCCTCGAACTAGTTAGTCAAGCATGTATTTTATGGCATTCGTCGTCAAAGTAGAGGTGGTCGGCATCATTGATAGCTTCTTTGCAATGTTTCCACCAATTCTAAATAGTTCATGGTGACAACATAGGATTTCTTAAAAAGTTGTTAGAAACTCGATTGAAAAAGGACCTGCTTATCTTCATGCTTCCTCACAGTATTTCATTGATTAGCTCTTTTAGTCGGAATATTCTATTCTTAGCAGAACCTTGTCTTTACTTCGTTTGCATATAACCAGAACCAGTTTAAACTCCTTGAAAGAAGGAATATTGGGGGGTTTATTGTACTGTGATCTAAAAATCTATTGTGCCCCATCCAGGTCTAGATCAGTTGCTAGCCCTACAACTCTTCCTCCAATTTTGTTCCTTGTAGAAAATTGATTATTAGGAGTACATTCAGAGAAAATAAGTCACTCTCTTCTACCTGGTAGCGCCCTAGATGTGTACTTATTTCTATCATGCAAAACTGCTTTGTGGTCCGGCGTTTCCTCATGAGTATTGCAGCATCTCCTTATGGAACTATTTTCTAGGCCAATTTGATTGTCTTCTTAGTTTACAATGGGCTTGGTGAGACCCGTTACTATTCTTGAGTTGTTCCTACTTCAGCTAATACAGACTATGAAATGATCTAGCTTAGTCTGTTTCAATCTGCGAGTTCCTTCCAGTTTTTGGATCGCTTAGTCGGCTTCTCTGTTTTGATTTCGTTCTTAATCTTGTTTTCTCCTATTCCGCAGTAGGCCTCTGGCCCTATTAAAGAAGTCAGTGCACCCATTTTTGCTAGAAACATGTCCAGGTACCCAATGAAGTGACACATTTTTTGTTCTTGCCAAGTTTGCTTAGCCTGCCTGCACACTCCCCCACCAACTTAGAATTGATGGTATGAGCTGAGCTTAGTACTTTGAGTGCAACTTGGGTATCCGAAATAATGGCAATGTTTTGGTATTTCATTTCAAGATTTCGACCTGCACATTTCACCATGGTATTGACTTCCTACTGGATAATGCTAGCGGATTATCCCAACGAAATGTTAAACTTGGTTCTAGGTCCACAAATTGCGGCACCAGCCCTTCAGTCGTTTTCGAACAATCTGTGTACCATCACCTAATGGCACTGGTACTTGAGTGTGTAGTTTTTTGTTTCGGCTACCCTTTTGCAAGTTAAATCCCTTTTTTTTTTTTCAAAGTTATGTTTTTTAATAATTCCATCCCTAAGAATGTCAATAAGGTTTGTTAATGCTGACTTTAGAACGTAGTCTTTTTTCCTATGATTCATACATTTGCTAGACCTAGTCCCCTCCTTGGCAAATAGTTTCTCCCTTAGCTGCACTTGCAACTACTTCATGTAATGGGGACAGATGAATGACAATCTCGATTAATACTGTAGGGCGAGCTTTGGAAAATTTTTAAAAATTCCCATTTTTCCTGTTCTGGAGTTTTAAATCTTTGTTTTTAAATATTTTTTTGTTCAAAAAAATTAAGAACTATTAGGAATAAAATTAAATAAATTTTAGAACACAGCTCATGCTGAACTATAGGGCTAAGGCACATTTGCTGATACAGAACATAAATACACATGTTCCACATAAACTCTTATGTGACAGTTTACGTAGAGGAAAAAGTAGAACATAAGCGCTTATGTTGAACATAAATATTTAAGTTTCGTTTCAGCAAATGGCCCTTAGTGACTTAAAATTCTCAGTCATTTCTGTGTGCATATTGCCGACAGGAATGGAATGGAATTTGTTGCGAAGCCTTATACTTCAAACCCCAAGCCCCAATACTTAAATCATATGTAAATATTCAACGCCACCGCCGCCGACTGAACTGCCATCAGCATCACACCTGCATAAGCGCTACCCACCAGCACCCTACAACCAAACCAACCTACGCCTTACACCTTTCATCTTTCACTTAATCAAATTTATAATTCAGAAAAGATTGAAAGCAATCAAGCCAGAACCTGATGCTTTCAGAAACATCAATTGGATTATTGGAAAACAGCCACAAATACCGGAAACCATCATCAGCAGCAACACTGAAGCTACCCCGACCCAAGACAAATTGGGCGCCACCACCTACTGACCCACTGTTCTTACAGGAAGTTGAGGCAACAGTTCAACAAACACTTCAGCCAATTCCGGATAAAATTAATTTTTTATAACATCAATCCAGCAAATGATCCCACCGATAGTCCACAGTTATGCAATTTAAAGGAGGTTGTAGAAATCATCGGCAATTCTAAGCCAAAAAAGTCTCCTGGGCCAGATGGTGTCTTCTACTAAGTTCTGCAAAGGCTGCCAGTGCAGTAATGATTTTCTTCACAATCATTTTAAACAAACAGCATCAACAACTCTTACTTCCCCAGAAGTGGAAAACAGCGAACATTGTGCCAATTCCGAAAAAAGGTGCCTCCAACCTAGTTTCCATCTATAGGCTGATATCACCTCTCAACAATAAATTACTGGAAGAAATAATCCTCGGAAGACTAAAGAAATTCTGTAGTGAAAATTTCATCATCCATGACATGCATTTCGGTTTTCGAGAAAAACAGTCATCCTTGTATCCACTGTTTAAATTCCAACACCACAGCCCTCAACAGTCATCGTATTACCGTCAGATGTCTTCTGGATGTCGAGAAAGCATTCGATAGCGTGTGGATAGACGGCCTAATCTTCATCTTATGCAAGAACCTCCGCCATTTATTAAAATACTCTTTTCTTTCCTATCTTTCAGGAAATTTTTCGTCATACTAGATAGCTGCAAGTCAAACATGAAGACCCATTCCTCTACAACTCGATAACTTCCGACCAACATTCTACAATTGAATGCGAGAACCCTTTGTATGCTGATGACTCGCTCACTTACACCACATCAATATGTCACCACTTCCGTGAAGTAGAAACCCACATCAGACAGACAGACTCTTCCAATTCTACCAAAAATGGGGCATCCGAATCAGCACTTCCAAATCAGAATTGTCTGCTTCAGGAGACCTTCAACTGGTAGGAGCTTTCGCACTGCGCCCATCTGTAGAAATCTGGTCCTGAGACTCCCTGACGAATCCACCATAGCGGCAAAGCAAAACTTAAAGTACCTGGGAGTGCACTTCAACGGGTTGCTAGAAATGGCTGGGCTTCAGCTGGTTGCACCCATTGCTGAAAAAACGATCAGGTCTTACCCAACCTACAAAGATATTAATCTACAAACAGCTCCTGCGACCAGTGATCAGCTATTCCTTCCCAGTCTGATTTTCAATCTCGAAGGAACTTCAATTATTCGAAAGGAAGATACTGAGGTTCTGCAGGATCTGTACTGGACTCTACTTCCACCGTCAATGACAGAAACACCACACGAACGAGCATCTATATACAGAAGCGGATTTTATCCCACTTTACAAATATCTTCTTCATTCAACGAAGAAACTATTTCGGAACATCATCGACCACCCGAATCAGCTCATGAGATGGATGACCACAGAACAACGATATCCCGAACCGAGATACCTGAGTGTGATGGAAACTCTGGATGACAACGTAATCATGGACAACGAGGAAGTAGTCTCGTTCTACGCTGACATTGGATCAGCCTGCCACCGGGGCTGAGACTCACTTTTCATTAAAATAAAAAGTCTTGGAGGATTTGCTATTTCCACGCAGGAGACAGTACCCTTAAGAAAACATTTTTTACGCTACCAGAGAGTGGTGATCGATCCAATTCAATGTTACTAGAATGAAAACGACATTGTTGATCCTGTCTGCAGCTCCTAGTGACAAGAACTCTATCCTGTTTCGATTTTATATCCACGCTCGTGTATCCGTTAATTGTACACTTTCTACAAAAATACTTGACACTGTGACTTACTCATCTAACAAATGTTTACCTTGTTCCCCTCTTCAATCTTCCGATTTCCTGCCTCCGTCTTAAACCGCATTTGATATGAGTTATTCGCTTCATGAACTGGCCAGACATAATTTCCTGTCTTCACCTTTTCCCAAGCTGTCACTTCCCTCAAAAAATAATTCACCAACTAAATCCACTTTTTAATAACCACCTAAATGATAAATGTCCCTGGAAATGCTGCTTTATTTTTTTAATACCCCAAACACCATTAGCAATAATCGTGCAACAAAATGTAAACATACAAAGTTGACTCTGATGATGTTCTGCCTGCTGCCTTGGCGCGATACAAACAAAGACCTTCGCAAATCATTTGCCCTTTATTCCGAGAAACGTCGAAACGTTTAAATTATACAATGCGCCAGCTAAGGCAGCTTTATCGGGCTTTATAACCAGTGAACGGATATTAATTATTATTGTTCGCGCAGGCACCAAGTCCATTTGTCATTTCTGAGCCAATACTCGGGCTGTCCCATAAAATTCGTAACGAAATTATATTATTCGGATTTGGTGAGCGGTAACCGATATCTACACTTCCATTCCCACACTACAAAAAGTCCTTTCGTCTTGAGAGCATAATGGAATTCGGGACTAATTTTCGCCATAAAAACGAGACTTCCAAATCAAAAGCCTAAGTTCGGTTTTACGACCGGTGTCGGCCGCACCGTGCGAGTTGCCGAGTTCCATTAAAGTCGGGGCATACAGCAATTCAAGCAACAGAAGCAGCGGCAGACGAATCCTGACCTGATGCTCCCACAGACCAGACACTATAGGGTGGACACGATTTTTGCCTCCCTTTTAATAGATGTCCGTTATGGAATTTTTACTCGTAAATGCTTTTAGGCCGAGCATGCATTAGTGGGTGTTGCCGAGATGATATTGCCATTCTGTGACGAAGGACGAAGCCTTTAATGAGCCTGCATGCAATGATGATGGGAAATCGTTAGGACTCCGACTCGGGAGCTTCCAGGCCGAGGAATTCCAAATACGAGGGAAAAAAAAGTGTTTCTGTTCATCATCATCGCCAGACAAGGGTGGGCCTCGATTCATTTGGCCGACTTGGATATGCTCAAAGGATAAAACGATTGACTCTGATGCTCCTCGAGGCCTATAATTAAGACGGTCGTCGGTGGTTGAAATGGTCATCTTGATCGTGCCAAGGTGAAGTATTGTTAAACCAGAGCAAGACACACAGAGCGGGCCGCAAGCGGTCCCTATTTTTGTGTCGCATCAGGGTACCAACTTACCAAGAAACACCCAAATGCGATATTATCCTGTCTTGTCCCATGCGGACTATGGAGCTATGCTGTGGTGCGTGAAATGCTTGGAGCGCTACACAGTGACGATGGCAGTGCTGGTGATGATGATGATGATTATGACGACCACGATGACGACGGGAAATTAAAAAGCGTCTCAACGGCCAACGACCAACGACCACGACGACACGGCCACGACGATGACGACCACGACGACGGGACACGGAAAGTAAAAGGATGTGAAATGGTGAGTTCCATTCGAACTGTATGACACATGGGAGGGACCAATTTTAATGGAATTTCTGATTTTTTGTATTCTGCTCATGCTGCTCATTTATTATTTTAAAATAAAAAAAAATCACACGCACACACACACATATTGGACGGGATGACCGAAAAGAACATCAATTTTTCGGGATGCATTAGTGGGTAGATTTGGACAGGAAAGGCGGGTGGACATCTTCCAGACGCTGACATGTAAGAAAAAAAAAATTAGACCGAAAGGAAGGTGAATAATAGAATGGGCTATACAATGCCCCCAGGTAATGTGTGGAGTTATTAAGGACCTTTTTTTTTTTGTTGTTGTTGTTAGTTCTGAAAACTAAACCTCTCCTTTTGTTGAGGCCAACAAAATGGTCACAGAATTTTGATTTAGTGTCCATTGATTTCGATACCTGTGCCTTTGATGGGACAGTCCCATAATCGGAAGTCAACTTAATTGGTTTTCTGGAAATAAGCGTAACATTAGGTTCCTTTGTGGCTCTGACCAAATTTTGGGATGCAATAATATTACAAATTAATTGAGGTAAAATGCGTGTCCAAGCGATGGAGTTCAGATAAATAGGTAATATTCAAAGGGTGACACCGAAAAAAGTCTCGGACTAAACATATAATTAATTAAACTTCACCTACGCAACCTGAGACAGCGTGATATTTTATTTTATTACTTCCTAAATAAATGAAATAAATAAATAAATTTATTTGAGCACACCTATTAAAAGCAAAAAGGTTGTTTTTGAAAAAGAATATTTGCGAAAATATTTTTCAATTGCGCAGCTTTACGGGTCAAGTCATTTACCTTAAAAAGAGTATAGCACAGTTTCATGCTTAATATTTTATATAGAGTCCATACATTTAAAGCAGTTCTGATACTATTATAATTTTATGGGTTCAATAAAACAGACTTGAATTTATTAAAGAGTAAATTCATATAAAGTTTATTAATTAAGTTTAACAATATTCGCAAAGTAAGTTTTAATATTAAAATATATGTAATGTATTTAGGTTGAGGTTGAGGACGACTGGCCACGTTGTCGGCTGGTTAAGAAGAGAGCTAACCTTTTTATTGTGTGGCCGGAAATTGACTTGACATAAAGTTGTCATTCTAGAAACTGTCAAGTTGACTACTTCGTAGAATTGTCAAACTCAACAGTTCCCTCACACTTATTTATATCAAAAACTGATTCGTCTATTTCTCAGACGATATGAGCGTCTGGATCTGGATTCGGTAGGAACTTGTTGCTGAGGCTCTTCTGCCAAGGTGGAACTATATCTACGTTCCGAATCTTGATACTGCAAATCGCTTCTATCCCTTATTGGACTGATAGGTTTTTCAGATGATGAGACCTCAATAACAGGCGTAGACATTGGACTCTCAAATTCAATTGCATCTCCACATGACAGAGATGAGGATGATGATGACGATGGTGGTAACGAATGTCTCGAAAAAGATGATGGCAATTGTGATGACGGTGACGGCGGCGGCGGTGGCAAAGATGGCAGTTCTGATGCTGGTGGCGAAGTTGATAATGATGGTAACGACAGTGTTGGTAATGTAACTGGAGGTAATGATGATGGAACTTTGTCTGAAGATAATGAAGGAATAGGATTAGCAAAATTATTTTTGTTACTTGCCTCGACATTTTGTTCATTATCCTTGATATTCGAAACTGATCTGGAACGCATCTGGTTTTGATGACGACGCCAAGTACCATAATCTGTCTGTACTTGATACATTTTTCTTCCTAAGGTTTTCATAACGACTCCGTTTACCCACTTTGTTCTCTTTAAATATTGACGAACAAAAACTGTTTGTCCTGTGGAGAATTTCGACAGGTAACTACCTTTCTCCTTTCCGTTTGGATCTGGACAAAGGGCTGATAATATCGTACGGTGACAACGACCGTGGAGCTTTTCAGCAGGTGACTTCCCATCCGCATCTGGAGTTGAACGATAGGTGTTTAAAAAAATTTGCAAGGCATCTTCACTGCGTGCTGTGGTACATAAAATCTTGGTCAAAGATGTTTTGAACGTCCGCACCATACGTTCTGCTGCACCGTTTGATTCAGGGTTAAAAGGCGCAGAAGTAAGATGCGTGATGGCGTTGCTTTGACAAAAATCTTTGAACTCTGCCGAAGAAAATTGAGTGCCATTGTCTGACACTATGGTTTTAGGTAAACCTTCAAGCGCAAAAACAGAACGAAGAGCACTAATTGTCGCTTTTGATGTTGTTGACTGCATGCGAACAACAAACGGGAACTTCGAGAATGAGTCGACAATGATTAGCCACATACATTTCTCGAAAGGACCGGCATAGTCAATGTGGATTCGCTCCCATGAATGCTCGGTTGTTGGCCAGCTGGTATAGTGCTTTGGAGGTTGTGACGCATTGAGCTGGCAGGCGTTGCACTTACTTACAGTTTGGTGAATCATCTCATCTATGCCTGGCCACCAACAGTAACGACGGGACAGCTGCTTCATCCTAGTTTCTCCCCAATGCCCTTCATGGAGCAATGTTAGTACCTTTGGCTGTAAACTTTGAGGAACTACCACTCGAGGATGTTCAGTCTGTAATAAAACAACATTAGCACACACACACAAGCTTAACCTTCGACGAAAATAGGGCATTAAATTAGCTTCACAACTCGGCAACTGTTTTGGCCATCCATGCTGAATATAAAATACTACCTTATTTAAAATGCAGTCTTTTTTAGAGTGTTCAGCTACAACGGACGACGTTATGGGAAACTCTTCGATACAAGACCTGTAGCTATCTAAAACATGACATGATTCATCCATCTTGTCAAACTCTTCATCAGGTCCAACTGGTAATCTGGAAAGACAATCAGCGTTGGCGTGCTGTGCTGTTGGTCGATAGCGAATGGAGTAAGTGTAGCTCATCAAAATGATTGCCCAACGTTGTAGTCGAGCTATGGTCATTTGGGGAAGTTGCTTACTGGGATTGAAAATTGTAACTAAGGGCTGGTGGTCAGTGATTAACTCGAACTGACGCCCGAACAAGTACTGGTGAAACTTTTTTATCCCGTATATGATTGACAAAGCTTCTTTTTCGATCTGACTGTAGCGTTTCTGGGATTCAGTTAATGTCTTAGAAGCAAAAGCTATCGGCTTCTCAGATCCGTCCGGATATACGTGAGATATCACCGCGCCGATACCATGCGACGATGCGTCTGTCGCTAAAGAGACTGGCAACTCATTCTGAAAATGTACTAGTCTTGATACACTCATAAGCTTTTCCTTAAATATTTGGAAAACTTTTCGCTGTTCAGCTCCCCACACAAATTTAACATTCTTTGACCGGAGTTTGTTTAATGGGGCTGCAATTTGAGCAAAATTTTCTATAAACTGATTGTAGTAGTTTATTTTTCCTACAAATGCTTCTAATTCTTTTAGATTGCTGGGCTCAGGCAAGTCTTTAATGGCAAGTAGTCGTGACTCAGATGGACGAATGCCAGTTGCGTCTATTATATGACCCAGGTACTCTATTTGACTTTTGGCGAATTCACATTTTTCTAGACGACATCGTAGGCCGTGACTCTCGAGACGTTCGAGGAAAATTTTTAGGTTCTCTAAATGCTCCTCCTTACTTCTCCCAGAAATTATGACATCATCGACATAAGCAGCACCAAACAATCCGGCTGTCAGTTGGTCGATATAGTTTTGAAAAATTCCCGTAGAGCTAGCTGTACCGAAAGGCACACGAAGATATTGAAAAAGACCAAACTCAGTGGAAATGACACAGATTTTCTGAGATTCTTCGTCTAACGGGATCTGTAGATAAGCGTCAGATAAGTCTATTTTCGTGAAATAACAACCACCTTCAAGACTATGAAAAATGTCCAAGACCCGTGGCAGTGGATGACGGTTAATTATTAATTGTGGATTTATAGTTTGTTTGAAATCGCCACAAATTCGAATTGAACCATTCGCTTTTTTAACTGGGACGATGGGGGCAGCCCATTGACTTGTCTCAATTCGTCGGAGAATACCCAATCTAACAAGTCTTTCTATTTCGGCTTTAACAACTCCTTTTTGTGCAAAAGGAACGGGTCGATATTTACAAAATTTGGGCTGTGCATCTGGCTTCAACACAAGATGACCAACGTAACTATTACTACAGCCCAGCTCGGAATTGAACACTGATTTATAACGCTCACAAAGTATTTTGGCTTCTAAAGAAAGTTGTTGCTGCGCTTTATCACAATTGTCATCTGAAACCTGTAGTGCTAATTCTTTACTTTGTTGTTTTATGCTTAGATCAAACGCATTAAACCAGTCTAACCCCATAATGTTGGAACCGTATTCACTATCGACTACTAACAGAGACAATTTATGCATAATACCCTTCCAAGAAACTTCTGCACACATCATACCCTTTATTGGAATTTTTACATCTCCATATGCTCTCAGTACTCGGTCGGTTGGTTTACAGTTTGGTTCTCCTAAATCTCGATAACCTTGCAAACCTATTAGCGAGCAGGTTGCTCCCGTGTCTAACTGAAAATCTAGCGGGATTTTATTTACCTCAAGTGACACAAATAATTTCTTTTTTCGGTCTTGGGATTTACCAATTGTTTCTTTTAGAGTGCAGATCTCCTCATGCTGCATCTGATTAATAAAATGTGCGGTTTCCTTATAATTTTTATTTGAAGTGCTTTGATTGTTATGTGATCGCGTTTGATAAGAACGGTGCTTGGAGTTTGTGCGATTGCTTTGACGGTTTTGAGAAAAATCCCGTTTTCTGCGACGTCGAGCACGTGTACCAGTTCTCACATTATCATTCGGTTTTTTACTCGAAAGACATACGCTCTGGATATGCCCTCGTCTATGGCATTTATCACATACAAAATCTATGTATTTACAACTTTTGCGGTCATGTTGCACATTGCAATCTGGGCATGACTTTCTATTTAAGTAATTTGTGTTTTGTGACTTACTTGATTGAACAAAGTTGACTTCGACGACATTGGTCTTTTTCTCTCCATCCTTCAGAATCGATGAGGCTTTTTGGGATAGCTCAAACGCTGTGATGATACTCTCCATCTTCTTCAAGGTAGGATCGCTGTCCTGAGTGGCTTGTAATCGTATTTGATCATGCGGTGTATAAAATACAATCATGTCGCGGATCATATATTCAGCATAAGAGTGATTACAACCCTCTTTTCGGCAAGTGAATGCACAGTCCTTTGCAAGGCCTTTCAGATCCGCAATCCAGTCGCTGTAGCTTTGTCCTTGAGACATTTGATGACGAAGAAATTTACATCTCGAAGCAAGGATATGTAAATCAGATTTGAAATGCTGTGTGAGCTGAGAGGTTAGCTTGCTAAATGTGTGTGTACTTACGTCTGTTGTCTCAAAAAGTTTCTTCAACAGGTCCAGGAGATGATCGCCGCATGATGACAAAAAAAATGACTTCTTCACATTATCCTCTGTGATAGAGTTTGCCTCATAGTGTTGCTGGAGTTGAAAAAGATAATTTTCCCAGTTGGCTTTCGCTGGATCGAAAGCGTCAAATTTGGGAACTGCGGTCTTCGGGGTAGTCAATGCACCCGGAACCCTGCTCATGAGCTCTTTCATCATGTCCAGGTTGCTCCGCATAAGTGACTCAAACCATTGTTGCTGCTGTTTTAGCTGCTGATCTGTCATCCTCGTCGCCAATTATTATAATTTTATGGGTTCAATAAAACAGACTTGAATTTATTAAAGAGTAAATTCATATAAAGTTTATTAATTAAGTTTAACAATATTCGCAAAGTAAGTTTTAATATTAAAATATATGTAATGTATTTAGGTTGAGGTTGAGGACGACTGGCCACGTTGTCGGCTGGTTAAGAAGAGAGCTAACCTTTTTATTGTGTGGCCGGAAATTGACTTGACATAAAGTTGTCATTCTAGAAACTGTCAAGTTGACTACTTCGTAGAATTGTCAAACTCAACAGATACTATTGTATAACTCCTAGTTTTTGAGGTGATACCTATTAGCTTGCCAACATTTTCTTTGCAGTTTTGATTGCATAGCTTTCAATGCCCTTATGGCGGCTTTAGCTGTGGAAAATATAACCGGGGACTTTGAAAACCGGAGCCTCTTATCAGGCTTGGTTTCGAAAATAACGCCAGACATTATTAGGTAGTTAGGGCTCGAAAATCCATAAAATCAATTTGGACCGTTATATCTTGATAACCAAACAACTCAGAAGCTTTTCGTTTGAATGTGTATATAGGAATTGAATAGACCTTTGATTCGATGTATGTCTCGATGCGCTAGGGCAAATATTGAAAATTTGGTGATTTTTTTAGACAAGTGGTTGGTGCATCAATTTTTTTCAAAATTCTCAAAAATTCAGTAAAATCACTTTGGTTTGAAATATTTCGAGAACCAGATCTCCCAGAAGCTTCTGGTCTTCACCTGTACATCTGTTGTAAATTTAAGCAGGGATTATGAAAACGGGATAATGTCACAAGGTTTGGTTTTTGAAATAGCACCAACCAAAAACATTATTAGGTAATTGGGGCTCAAAAATCCATAAAATCACTTTGGAGTTTGGACCGAAATATCTCGATAACCAGACCACTCAGAAGCTTTTCGTTTGGATTTGTATATAGGAATTGAATAGACCTTTGATTCGATGTACATATGTCTCGATGTGCTAGGACAACTTTGAAATTTGGTGATTTTTTTAGACAAGTGTTTAGTCCATGAATATTTTCAAAATTCTGAAAAATTCAGTAAAATCACTTGGGGTAGAAATATTTCGAGAACCAGACCTCACAGAAGCTTCTGGTTTCCACCTGTTGATAGCTGTGGAAAATTTAACCGGAGATTTTGAAAACTCGAACCGTGAATCTCGTGTATGTTGGTGTCGTCCCATTTAAGCCAATTTCGCTTGTAACACAGTCATTCATCCAAAAATACGCCTCGATGATTTTTGGGCCAAAATCGGGGTCTTCTTCCAAACATTCCAAAGCCCAGTAAGCGAACAAACGGCGTTATTTGTGGTCATAAATTTTGAGCTCCTGGACCAGTTGGATCTTGTACGCGTCAAGCCCCAGTATCGACGCAAAATTTGTCAAGTGGAAGCCTGAGAAAGGCCGAGTTCTTGTGCCCTGCGAGGAATCGACTGCCTTGGGTTCTGTTCTAAAATTTCAATGATCGCTGCGATGTTCTGGACCGATCTTGCCTTTCTTTGACTTACGAATTTTGGCTGATTGATTACCGAACCTGTCGTCTCAAATTTGCACACCAAACTTTGAAGAATCGACTGTGATGGACCTCCACTTCTACCATAAATGAACACTTATGTTGATGATAACGTTTTATCATTTGGATGTGGTTAATATGTAACTGAATATAATAAACAACAGATTTGACAGATTCCAACAAAACCCGCGAAAATTGAAAATACCCTTATGAAACTGAAAGGTTTTAGGGCCTTTCTGTTCCACACTCATCTAATGGAAGATTAGCATTCCGCAAACTCTTAACTTCCTTTGAGTCTAAGTCGTATGTACCAAGATCAACAGGCAATATATTAGCTCATGGTGAACCAGAGTTTTTGTTATCAAATGTTATTAGATTATTTCGCCCCCTTTTTTCCTTCGCGTATACATCCTTTTCATGATATCGAAATATGTCCCAAAAAAAAAATCCACATTTGAATGATCCATTTGCGCGTTTCAACTTGTCTTACTTCTAAAAAAGATGAAAGCAATCTCCGTGACATTCCTGTGTGATCCTCAATTAATTGATAAACAAATATAGAACCACTTACTCCATCCGGTGCGCTATAGAACAGGACTACGACCGAAGATATGACAAATCCACCCAAAAGAGAACACATGGCTCTGTCTTGATGTAGTCAAACTCAAGAATTACGCTCGTGTCAAAGATAACGTCGCTTATGACGGAACTCTTCAAGCACATTTCCAAAACCCAAAAGCACTCGAGATTCTGCCTCTTTTAATCCATTCGAAATGTGTCCAACTGCAAAGTACATATATGCGTATAAAGAACATCGCCCTGCCTGACGAGAATCCCCCCACAGCACAGACAAGACAATCTCCTGTGGTAGCGCAGCACCCAGCAGCATAGCGTCGAGAACATATTGGCGTCATTTGAACACTTGAAAATGCCACTCTTCAGCTAGTTCCGCTTTGTTTTGTTTTTTTATAAAGTTGCTTATGGTGCTGGCTCATCTCTGGAGCTGTTTGTCTGTGCTATTATCTATCGAACACAGCACTTAACCCACAAAGTCACGAATCTATTTTTACATTATTGTTTTCGAATGCGATTTGCTCAACCCTCTCGACTCTCGAATTAGGTACATTTTATACCAACATCGAAAATGGTATTTGAGATGAAAATTCATTTAGCAAGTTTCTGATGGTCAAGTCGAAGAATCCAGCATAAGCTAAGAGCTTAGCATAAGCATATCAGGGCGTAGCCCTAGCCCTATAACATTTTCAAACGAATTTATTGCTTCATTGTTTGTGTTGGAAACATTTTTATCGTCTTCCTGATTAAGTATCGCTGGTGGAATTGACTCCACCAATCCACCATGGATTATTGGCCAACAATCGAAATGCCAATGGATCAAAGAAATCAGCTGCTGTGCTGTTGGAAAAAAAAAGTATGTAAGTGTGTCATTTTCCAGGGCTGTATTTGATTGGACGGTCATCAGGGAAAAGAAATAAACTTCCGCAGTCTTTTTTTTTTTGACTGTTCTTTTGCGGTAGAAGTGGTGGCCCTTCACAATCGACTTTTCAAAGTTTGGTGGGCAATATATGGGACCAGCCCATACGAAATTTACCAGGTGAACTCTCGAAGAAGAACCTGTCCAGTGAGTTACTTGAAGAGGAGATCAGAGGAAAAAACGGGTTGGATTAGTAAATAATACTCCAAATAATAAAAAGCTATTACCCTACTAATTTTATATTTTATAACAAAAATTTAGATCAGCTTCACAATTAAAGTTTAAAGTAATGCCTCTCTGTCACCAAAACGACTTATAAAAGGTTTTTGTTTGCGGTATCTTAAACTCTCCATGCACTTGATTGGTACCTACACTGGATAAGAATAAAAGACAATTTTGTCAAGGTTTTCAAGGTTTTTTATTGAACTTTATATATATACAATCGGAAACTTAAACTTAAGGATAATATGACTATAAATAAAATGCACCACTGGGTCGCACGTACTTGCTCCTATGTACACGGTTAAAAATTCTGGGATGTTTTTTAATACGGCCTTTGTATTACAGCCGTATGCAATACATGAATAATTTGTTTTTAATATTCCAACTTTATTAAACATTTTTTGTAATAATTTCGTATTAAAACTCAGTACATATCCCACTAAAATGTTTTTTTTAATACTTTTCCACTAAAATTTAATCTTCAAATACTAAAATATAATATTTCTATATTATAATCTATTACCATTATTATTGAAAACTTATATTTCAATTAATTTGTTATTTGATTTTAGTAAAATATCTGGTTAAAAGTGACCATAATAAAATAATGTATTGAATTCTAATATTTTATTGTATTAAAATTCAATAAATTTTGTATTTAGCGCGAAACTCTCGGCTGTATTACACTTATGGAACAGTACATTTTAATACGCAACAATACTTATCTTTAATATTTCAGTATTACATTTATGAAGAAACTGTATAATAAAATAAAGTATTGGAATTTAATATTTGATTGTATTAAAATTCAATAAATTTTATATTTAGCCCGAAACTCTGGACTCAATGCTCAAGAAATACTTTTTAACTCGTACTTGAATTGATTATCGAGGTATTAATTTTGAACACATGAATATTAGATTTTAATACATATGTATTGATTTTTAATATTGAGTATAATTTTGTCGAAAGAAAACTCCGTTAGTTTGTTTCAACACGTCGGCGGCGTCGGTCGGCAACATGGAGTTCCTAATGGAAAATTTAGTTGGGATTTACATTAAAGTAAAAAACGTGGAAAAAAATACAATCATTTAAAAATCAGACGCATGAATCACCTGAATTCTTAATTGTTTCAAATGAAGATATATTCTTCTTTCAAGTAAGTAATAAATAGCAAGTTTAAGTGCCATATATTTATTTAAAATTTGTTTTTGTTTTAGTCTTGGAAAACGAAGATCGAGACGGTGTGTGCTGATTCCAGTGGATTCCATGTGCGATATGGTGCGGCAGTATTCAGGCTGTGCCTGCTTCCTTGAAGTTCTTGACACTGCTAATGGAGAGCCTCCTTATCAAATAAGTGAAAATTTGAAAAAACAAGAAGCAGCAATTGGGAGCTCTCTTCTTTTACACAAAGAAGTAAGTAACTTTTTCAATAGTAAATTTAATGTACCTATATAAATAAAATTTTCCTAATTTTACAGGGATGAAAAGCACTTATAAAAACAAGCACAGCGGCATACATTTTGGATGAGTACGCTAAAGGATTCTTCTCGAAGGGCGTTAGTGACGGCGGGAGCTGAGTATCTGCTATTTTCAATACTATGTGGGTTCAAAAGTAATCCAATGAAACCTTAAATAGTATTTATATTTAATAATCTTGTATTACATTTAAACTCTCTTTGGGCTTAAAACGAGTGAAAAAAATATTCAATTTAAATAAAAAAAATATGTTTTTAATATCCAACGTATTAAATTCTAATATAAATGCATTTAAAACCAATACAAGAAGTGATGAATTTTATTTTTTTGGTTTAAATACTAATACTTATGTGTGTTACTATTTAATAATTCGAACTTGTTTTTTAATACAAAACGATATTGAAATTCAATATGTCTTCTACTGAGTTTAAAAATCAAATATATTCAAAGCATTACATTTAAATACCATTTTGGACTGGTCATATATGCAACCCAAAAAATATTAAATTTAACGCCAGGATTTTTAACCGTGTAATAGACTAAGAATTTTAAAAACGAATGTTATTAGAGAAAATTGTCCATAAGGATAAAATTATCATAATTTTTTTAATTTGTTTTGTAGTAAGAGACGAAAACAGAATGCTATGCAAATATGAATTTATGCAAGAACAAAAATTATAAGTTCTTGTAGTGGTTTCTTAAAAAAAAATCTTTTATATACAAAATTTTTAAAAGATTTTTAAGAAAAAAATTTGGTATGCTAACTTTAATATTTTATTACTGTATGAATAAAAATTTAATTTCCAAAAAAAAAAATGATTTTTTTTTAAATTCAAAATTTTTTTTTTTTTTAAGTTTTGAAATGCAATGGATTTTAGATTTTTTAGAAGCATCTCTAAAAAAAATTTCATTAAAATCCGTTATGTCGATAATGAGTAATTCAGAATTAAAAAAAAATGGTTCTGTGGTAGGTACAAGCTGTAATATCTTAATTTCAAATTTTTTTATTAAATTACAGATCTATAAAATTAATTGGAACAAAAAAATTTTTATCAAAGTTCTAGGCACCGTTTTCGAGAAAAATACGATTTTTGAAAGTCATTTTTTGACGTTTGTATGGTGGGTATCTTTATTTTTAAGTAAAATAAAACTTTTTTTCACACATCTTGTAAATTATGTTAATAAACGTTTATTTATCAAGTTTGAAAAAAATCTAGTGTAAGGTTTTCGAAATGTTGAATTTTGAAAAGAAAATTTTGAAATTTTTTTTAAAAATCCAAACAAATTTTTTTGGAAAATTTTAATACACAATTCTATTTAGGTTTTTGGGGAGCTTAAGCAAAAAAATAATGATCAAAATCCGTTGTACCGTTTTTGAGAAAATCAAAAACTAAAAAAATAGTTCTTTTGGGGGTACCTTCAATAACCATTTTTCAGAAATTTTTTTCAACCAGTACCTAGCTTTAACTAAATAAAATGTTCTTGCATTTTTTTTTTAAATCTGTCAAGCAGTTTTTGAAAAAAAAAAAAAATATTTACAAAATTTCGAAAAAAAATTCGTACTGCAGGTACCGTTATTTTTGGCCTTAAAAAAAAGAAAAAACGTGTGGGGGGAAAAAATTAAACATGATATCTACCAAGTTTGAACAAAAACGGCCAAGCCGTTTAGGCTGTGGTCGAACCGACAAACAGACAGACAGCAGACAGACAGACATAATTGTGAGACCCACTTTTTTAGTCTTCGCTATCATCGTAATGTCAACTTTGATCAAAATCTCGAGTTCGATTTTTTTTCCAAATGCAGAACTTGCCTTAAAGTACCTATATTGCAAGTAAAAATGAGAAAAGAAGAAAATCATTAATGGTTGACTAATTCTTGTTTTCGATTGTTAGCGCCTCATTTCTGACTTAAGTAAAAAACTAAATATAATCATAAAAGGTGAACTTGTTGGTCAGTGATAGAAATTATTGTGACGAATTTTTAAAGATCCTTCAAAGGGGTTCTAACAACCACTAATGAGCTTGAAATATTTCAACCATTGCTGCTATGGTTGATCTATTGCTGAAGTTGAGTGACCATTTATGAGCATTTTTTATCCTTTTCGACGATATACTTCCTTTTATTTCGAATCCCACAAATGAGATCTCGAAACTCCCTTAAATATCTCAAGAACCACGAATCCGACCCTGTGAATCTCCCCTCTAATCTATTGTTGGACTTTTAGCAACTTGAATGTATGTTCGGTTTGTGGTTTAATTTTTTTTTTTTTGTTTTTGTAGTGATGGAGGAGGATAATAACAATTGTCCTCAGGCGACTTATTGTTAAGATTTATATAAACAACAACAACAAAAAAAAACACATTTATCGCGAGCACTTAATCTCGCCCGGTCTGATGATGGTCGCGGAATGTGTGTGCATACGCGCGGTGTTGCTATATTGCGATAGCCAAACAGGGCTCTCACTCGCCACGAATAAGGTTTGCATATCAAAATAAAGACGCATGACCATACCCAGGGACTCATTGAGGTGATGTTATAAGGGTTTGAATTCGGTACCACATATAGGTATACGATGGATGATTGCTTTTGGTGATTTACTTGACTTTGTGTGGGGTGGGCTGGCCGTTGACTCATATTTGTCTGAAGTTCATTAACCCTATCACCGTGCATTTGTGTGAGACTTAAACTTGGCTAACTGTTCAAGCAGCTAGGACTCGATGCCTATCCTTGATTGTATCCGCTGGAGAATAGTTATGCTTTCCCAAAGCTGAGAAGTCAGATACTTCAATAGACACCATGGCCACCTCTCTCTCCAACCTTGATATTAAATCTTAAATTGTGATATCAAAAGCCAAATAGTATATCCTTGTTTTTTTTAAGAGGAACGTAGCAACCTCTCACAGAGATTTTTTTTTTAATCACCCATAAGTCACGTGCAATCAATCAAAGCCCATACGAATCTATCATTACAATCTGCTTTCCATCATGGTCCATATAGCTATATGCATCCTACTTCCCTATGTGATATGCGTCTGCCATGTCTGCCCATATGTCCATTGCTAATTTCCGGCTTTGACGCAGTGAACCATAATTGAAATTCCTTCTCAGTTGGCATCACCAAGTGGCTTCAACTCACCCGGTCGATCTCATTCGCCAAATCGACTCCGCCGTCTTCGTCGCTCGTCGCGGAGCGTTCTTCTTCAGCAATCTATACCTACTAATGCCCAATGCTGCCGGACTGACTGGACCGTGTGGAAATCAATTAAATCTAATTCTCACGACCGAGTGACATGCCAAACTGCACATCGCACGTTGCTGTAATACACACGGCAGACGGCACAGAGATGATGATGCATCAGCATCGGTATCAATATCAGCATTGCGCACTGCAATGCAGTTTGCCCATCTCGCACATCATGATCGACCTCTAGCACTCGACTCGGAGCAGGAATCGCCATGCCAGGCTCCGCGCAAAAGAATGTTGTAAACGCAAAAACTCGAAGCTATATTTTTTCGTGTGTGATTGCAAAGCAATAAAATTCAAGGCACAAGGAAAAAGTAAAAAGTGCAACACTCAATTCACTGGCAGCGATCTTTCACAACGAACCAATCATTATGTGTCATCCTCTTGGTCGTCGTCGGACACTTGCCTACGTCGGCGTCGCGTTGTCGGTTGGCCGGTCGGTCGTTCACACACTCACAGAGAGATCGATCTCGATAATCATGCACGCAAAAAACCCGTTCACCCGAAGCCAACTACGTTATTACGGGCAAACAGCGAAGAGACAATGTGTAACGCACCAGGGCAGACCCAGCAGATCGTCAATGTTGTAGGGTGCATTAGGATGAAAGCAAGCAGTGTGAATTTTCCCAGAAACCAAGTGACTTCAATTAGGTTACTCGAAAGATTGCAACTAAAAATGGCTGACAAATTGGAATATGAGATTGGCTAAATGGAGAACCAGCTCAAGGGGTATGTTGTGGGAAGTTTGATAATTAAGGGTAGTCAGATTAATCTTTAAAATAGTTCCAAATCGATATAGACGGTATTCAATATAATATAGACATTATAGAGATAAAATTTTTTTTTAGGTGGAAGCAGCTGGGATTCGATCATCAGAACTGCTGCGTGACAGTCCAACATTATAAAATAAATAAATCGCCACGGTGAGGCGGATTTTGACAGGGTTATGGTGCCTCGAAAGCCCTGAACCTATCCCTTCTAATAACCCTTTTTCCGGTATTAATAAAAACTTAGCCTAAAACAGAATGTGTTCGATAAAAAATGTCTACACTTAATCATCATCCCCTCACATATTCCCTTAGGTTCTCATACTAAGAATCTCCATGCCTATGCCTTACCCTAAGTCACCCTAACTTTTGGCCACATCCATAAAAACCAAACAAGCTCAGTATGAGACTCATATCCTACAACATCATCGATCTCACAAGAGAGAGAGCACATCAGCTTATTGCTGTGGGACTGCGCTGTACAATTTAATCTCAGAGCCCGGCCGGTCGGGAAGTTGCACAGGTGCCTCAATTTTATATTTGCTGCTTGAAAACTACCACATAACATATAAGCATCTTCTGATCAAGCACCAATAACAACAGCTAAGTTTAGAGTCGCATAAGTCTCATAATTCAATACTTGCAATGCCTTCAACTTAAATGTAGTTCCTATTACATATAAAGGGTGAGATTTGGTTATTGTTGGCAAATCCTCGATTTCATTCATGTTGGCTTGAAGCTCCCAGATTCATAGCATAACAGGGCATAGAAAAAGACAAATAGCTGTATAGGTGTAATAAACAATTTGACCATAGCTTATGGCTTTCGATTGGCAGTAGTCAGATTTGTTGATGGTAAATGGTGGAGTATTGTGTATACTCGTAGCTTGACCAAAATATTCACACTCATTCGCCAACATGTACAAGTATTCAGTATAAGCTGCACACGAGGAGCAGATCAGGAAGTTTGCAAGTATTTAAGAAAATTCAAGAAGTAGCTAAGACCTCATTGATTTCTTAACTGAGATTCTAACTTTTGGGTTTGGTTTTCTTCTCTTAAGTTTTGAGAGAATTAAAATTGAGACTTTCAGCCACGAAAGTGAGATAACCCTGAGGGAGATTAGAAGGGCTTGTTACCTTCGTCGCCGCCGTTGGCTGTTATTAGATCCTCATCTAAAAGTTCAAGATACCGATCAGGATGTCTTGGCTGTATTACCATTCCCTATCAGAGGGTTATAGTGGATGTTCTGATTTAGCAGTTATCTATCGACTTGTGGAATTTTTTCTTCTTCATAGAATCTCTAGTTCCTGAGGTTTTTCCTTCGTATCCTGTTGTCATGAATTCCTGTGCAGATCCGCAAGACCTTCTTCTCGAATGTGGAGAGCTTCTTTATTTGTCTTGTACCAAACGGGAAAGCAGTAAGTTTTTTTTTTTATATTATACGCGCACTCAAGGGGTTATGAATACCCTTATAATGTTAAATACACAGTGCGAGCAATTAGGAAATTAGGATAGGATTAGAAAGGAGATACCGATGCACATTGGTTTTGAATGTCTGCACATTGAAATGAGTGGGAAATACTGAGCCAGGTAAAGCATTCCGCATTCGTGTAGTGCGACTAAAAAAAGAATCTCTGTATTTGACAGTACGTCCGAAGTTGGGTTCAAGGGTAAACTGATGGGCATTCCTAGAAGTACGGGTATTACGGTTGAATTGCTTAAGGGGAGGAATGCAACTGGCTATTTCACTAGAGCACTGTTCATGAAAATACCGATAAAATAATGATAGGCATGAAACATTGCGGCGGTGCTCGAGAGATTCAAATGTTTGAGTTAGACAAGGGTCACCTATCATTATCATAGCTCTCTTTTGAATTTTGTCCAAGAAACTCAAGTGGGTTTTTGGAGCACCTGCCCAGATATGGGAATTGTACTCAAGCTTTGGACGAATATAACCCTTATAGATTACAGCCAGATCGGAAGGGAGAAAACCTAAACACTTAGCAGCGTTTTTGGCGACATCATATATGTGATCATTCCACAAAAGGTGGTCTGTGATACACATACCGAATACTGAAAGCTGTTCAGTTTCCTCGATGCAAGTGCCATCCATGGATAGTGGCATTAAAGGAGGGTTATGCTTTAGCGACAGTAAACAGCATTGAGTTTTCGAGGCATTAAATTCTACACGGTGTTTGATTCCCCATAGGACAATGCTGTCAAGATCAGAATTTAATGAGCTTATCATACGCTACCGTTGGAAGTCCACATCCGAAGGACAGGGATGAGAGTCTAAAAACGAATATGAAAAGCTGAGGGTACTGTCATTAGCGAAACAATTAAGTGGATTAGAAGTTTCAGATAAAAGATCATTTATGAATATAAGGAAGAGTTTCGGAGACAATACGGAGCCCTGGGGCACACCAACATTTATTTTCTGGATATCAGATTTGAAACCGTCCAAAACTACTTGTAGTGAACGGTCAGAAAGGTAATTTCTAATCCAACGAAGAAGAGATTCATCGATACCAAATGCACGCATTTTCGATATGAGAGCTTGATGCCAAACTCTATCAAATGCCTTTGAAATATCAAGCGCAATAACCGTTCTGATGAGCTGCTTGATTAGGAGAAGCCTGGCCTTCTAGATGAGTCTCTTATGTTTTCGCATCATATGGATAGTTGCGGTGAAAATCAGAATTGGTTTTTCCTAAAACACCAGCACGTATTGGGATTGAACTGATATACTTTGCTGAACTGGAATTGACGTTGTCTTTCTGACAGTTGGGATTTCATCCAGTAAGTTGACCTGGGTGTTCCTTTAGGTTGCGGCTCTTCTGCTTCCTGAGTAACTAAGTCGTCTGATACAAATCAGCTCGGATTTGCTTAGCCGAGTTAGTTTTCAAGTCCCAGCGCTTCAAGTACCGGTACAATTTTCTGATGTGAGCTTCCTCCCTTCTAGCAGCAAATGTCGGTGGCATGAAGTTGGCGAATGTGAGAGATTCATCGACAAACAGGTGAGTCTATGCATATTCTGGCTCTGGTCCGTCCGAGGTGTAAATGTTGAAGAGAAATTGTTCTAGTTCAGATCTATGAACGCTTCTGAATGTACTCGATGTTGGTTAGCACCTCTTTCTATTGGAAAGAAGAATGGTCTGAAATTTGAAGAAAGTTGTGAATAATTTCGGTTACAAAATGTTTTAATCTTAGTTGGAAAAGTTTTTGAACAGGACCCTGTATCCAAACCCTGTCAAATGTTTTTCGATTTCGAGGAGACATCTGACAGTGATTTGGTGTCAATTAAATGAAAATACATAATTGTTCTGGAACTATAGAAATGGATGAAGCGTCGAATGTTTATTTCTTCAGCTGAATATCTAGCATTGTGGGGTTGTCCCTGCTACCTGAGTGTAAGTTCCTCGAGTATCCTACTCATGTCCCACAGAAGAAATATAAGCCTTTATCTAGTTAAGTCTTTGAGCATGGTCTTCTCTGGTATAGCCATGATTATAGCCCATTTCTATTTGCTGGAAAAGTAGCAGTTGTTGACCAAGTTTTAAAAATAATTGCCAGGAAGGTAATCACTGAGACTGAAACAGTGCCTTCAGTATAAAATTGGAGATATTCTCCAGTCTTGTTGTTCTTTGGATCACTTCAGTCAATTATTGACTCGATTTCTTTTGCGGGTAGTGAGTTCATGGTAGTCAGTGGAGTTTTTGACGGGATTAGTATTAGTGAAGTGTATACTCTTTTCGATTGTTTGTGCAAGTTCTACGGAAATGTTAACTTCTTCTAGGGACCCAAGCTCTGATAGTAGATTTGTTTTGAAGTTTTCGTCTTGATCGATTGAAGTCTCTTCAAAAGGTCGTTGACGTTTTGGTGTTTCAGCGAGATTCTTAGTTTGATTTTCAAACATTTCCTTTGAAACGGCCCGATAATTGATTTGTTGGTGTTTGGTAATTAGTGGATTCCATCAATGAACTTTTTAAGGCACTGTTCGTAAATTTAGACTTTAAAAACAAGAAAAAAGGGTTTGTTTGCCTATGTGTATCGTTATTAGAGGCTAGGTGTAGTTAACGCTACCATTTTCTATCTCAAAAACAAAAGTTGTGCTAGAGATCCGCTGTCTTGACTAGTATGAGCGTGGGTTTTTCATTCCTCATTGTTCACCCATTTTAGAAAATCTAAATTTTGAAACAAATTTCAGGTAGTTTTTGTTGAAACTACTGCACCAATTTTTACTCTCTATTTATACAAGACACCAAGGTTGCAAATTGACTCAGCGTGGGATATCGGTTGATAATGGAGAAGGAAGCGACGGATAGTAGTTTGAATACGACTTCGTGAAAAAGTGATTGAATGACATTTGGAAATATTAAGCTCTAAGCAATTTATCAGGCACGAGACAGAGAAATTGTTAAGATTAGGTTGAAGAAGAGTAGAATCATGTGTCTAAGAAATGGTCTTGAAAAACTTTATATAGTCGGCGTATATTGAGATATGGGATTATTTGATGACTATTTCAGTATCGTTAATAGAAAGAATAAAGAGGAGAGGACCGAAGTGCTAAGTGGTTGTCTTATGGGACCCCGGACGTAGCTAAGAAATCATTAGAGAATATAGAGAAACGAACTTTTGTCGTAACAGTTTTTCAGAAATTCATTTCAAGAAAATAGGTTCAAACCCAAGGATGGATAGTTTGAAAAGGATAGGTTTATGTGGAATTTTGTCAAAGGCCTTACTGAAATCGGTTGAGACAAACGTCGACTTTCATTTCGTTCTCTAAGGCTAAGAGCGAATTCGAGAAGGTTAGTCGTTATGGATCTACCTTTCAGAAAGCTGTGTTGTTTAGGGGAAATGAGAGCCTCACAACGAAAACCAAAAATTTCGTATAAAATGCTTTCAAAGATTTTGGGAATATGTGAAAGTTTATCAATAGAAGGATAGTTCGTAACTTCAGACTTTGGGCTATTTCTTTGTATGGGAGTTATGAACGAGGGGTTCCATAACTGAGGGAATTCTCCTTGAGATAGGAATAAACTGGAGATTTTTGAGATGTCAAGAGGAAGTACAGAAAATTTTTTTTTGAGAAATATGGTCTTAAGTTGAATTAGCTTATTTTCGATGAGAAATCGGTCAGTGGTATGTGGAAGGAATGGATCGAGGGAGAAGTTCCGAAAATATTTGAAATTATTACAAACAAAGTAAAATGTTTGCGATAGTTTGTAATTTATTTTAAGTTTCGTTTTTGTAGTGGTTTCTTAAAAAAATAAACTTTAATATAAAAAATTTTAAAACATTTTTAAGAAAAAATTTCGGTACGCCAATTTAAAGTTTTTATTATTTTTCGGATACAAATTAAATTTACAAAAAAATATTTAGCAGTTTTCAAGAACAAAAAAATATTTAGCCGTTTTCGAGAAATTGAATTTTCAAAAAAAAAATTGATTTTTTTTCAAAATTCAAAAAAAAAATATTTTTCTTAAAGTTTTGAAATACAGTGTTTCTTAAACTTTTTAGAAGCTTCTCTCTACAAAATTTCATCGAAATCCGTTAATGCGATCATGAGAAATTCAAAATTTAAAAAAATCGTTCTATGGTAGGTACAGACAATGATATCTTGTTTTCAATTTTTTTTTATTAAATTATAGATCTTAAAAATTAATCGAATAAAAAAAAATTAAGCAAAATTCTCGGAACCGTTTTCGAGAAAAATACAATTTTCGAAAACCATTTTTTAGCATTTGTGTGGAGGGTACCGTTATTTTTAGATAAAACAAATTTTTTTTCTCACATCTTGTAGATTATTTTAAGAAACTTTTATTTAAAAGTTCTAAAAAAGACGAGCATGGCGTTTTCGAAATATTGAGTTTTCAAAAAAATTTTGAATTTTTTTTTTAAAAATCAAAAAAAAAATTATTTGAAAATTTGAATACACAATAATATTGAAACTGCTGGGGAGCCTTAACATAAAAAAAATATCAAAATCGGTTGTACCGTTTTCGACAAAATCAAAAACAAAAAAATGGTTCCAAGGGGGATACCAAAAATAATAATTTTTTGGAAATTTTTTTTCAACCATTACTTTAATTAAATTAAATTTCTTGAATTGTTTTTTTAAATCTGTGGGACAGTTTTTGAGAAAAAAAAATATTTATAAAATTTCGAAAAAAATTCGTATGGCAGGTATACCGTAATTTTTGGTAATAAAAAAAAGAAAAAAAAAACGTCCGGGGGGGAAAAATTAAAAGCCATATTTACCCAGCCGTTAAGGCTGTAGTCGAACCGACAGACAGACAGACAGACAAACAGACAGAATTGCGAGACCCACTTTTTTGGTCTTCGCTGTCATCGTAATGTCAACTAAATCTCGAGTTCGATTTTTTTACGAATGCATAACTTGCCTTATAGTACCTATAAGTCGCAAGTAAAAAATGGGACCAAACTGATAAACTTTAAAAAATAAAAATCTTATACGTTGTCTTACTTTACACACTCACACCTATACCCGATCTTTAGGACTGTTGGCTTTGACGTAGACTTCCAGTACGGGCGGCCGGATAATCACTCAATCGTACTGGTACTGTTTCAGTACCAGTTTTGTGGTCCGGCTGAGTTAGCGATCCAATGTGCAAAATCAAACACACAATAAGAGACATCAAATCTACTTGAACTCAATCCAAACTGGATGACTCCGTGAGAATGTCCCCAATTTCCCATATCAACTTTATGCAAAGGTTCATACGACTTACGGTATCAAAATGGCGCACTTCATTGCTAATTTCGGCCACCCACAGCGCTATACTGCCGATGGTCACCATTTCTACCATCCTACCTGCCATACCCGATCTGTTTAAAGATACAGTTTTGTTAATAAAAGGAATTTTTTCGAACCATGGTGGTTTTTTCTTTCCGGGGCCTTTCAATAGTCAAATCCTTTTAGAACTTTAATACTTTTGAATTGCATAATTTGCTCTTCATATTGCTTCTAATTTCTTGGATTTATTATGTACCCAAAAACCCTCTTTTTATTTCCTTAAATTAGATTACACATTCAAAGCCATAATTAAATATGGGACAACATTTCCAAAAGGCAGAACGAATCGCTTTAGTTCGGACATTCAAAATCTACCTCGGAACCGTTTAATCTTCTTGAGAACATCTACAAAGAGACAAAAGTAATTCACGAAGGAATTTCCGTGTTCGTATAGAGTTTATGTGACAACATCGCCACAGGACATGCAATCATATTACCCCGTTCATCCACACAAAAAAAAAAAAACTTGCATGACACCAAACAAGACTTTAATAATAATTACAATTGCACCTTCATCGCTGTTGGTCATGTCTGTCGCATATATTCGCCGTTTGGTCGTTGTCGACCCTCTTGCACGGCACTTGCACATGAAACGCAAAGATTAAAAACGGTTCACATCACCACATGGAAACTTGGTCCAGAATTACACGAAAAAGAGAAAGAAAAGTTAGAATCTCCATTACCCAGGGAAAATTAAGGAGAACTTATGTTCGATTCGTTAATTAACAAGCGATAACGACCAGAATTACAGGTGTATAACATAACGTGCGACGCAACCAGCTCAGTCTACTCTATCCGCATGTGATTCTGAAGCTATGTGTACAATGTTGTGTATAGTCGGAGGCGAGGTGACGCGAGGCAATATGGAATCGCAGCATCATCCACATCCACCACATGCCATATATAATTCCATAAGTTCACTTAAAGTCGCTCCAAACGGTTAGATAAACAGATGGAGATAATGCGCAGATGATGCAGAGTAGAGTCACAGCCAGGGGTGGATTGATCATCGGAATAACTTCAAGGCCTATTCGTCAAACGAAACAGATTTGTATTTTGGTGTTCGCCAAAAAAAAATAGTAGGTGATTACGACTCGTAGAGAGCATAAACCTAGTGTCTTACACCTCTCAACCATTCCTGTGTGCGTATTACCAGGAATGGAGGAGACCTACTATTTTTCGACGATGCCGAAGGGCTGATGAGCAGCACTTTTTATGACAAGGGATACTCTCTGTGGACTCAATTCCTCGCAAGAGGCAGTACACTCCTAAAAAATTTGTTTGCAGCTGCTGAGAATCGAACACAAGACCTTCCGCATGACAGTCCAACGAACTACCCATTATGCCAAGGGGTACACTACAATTACTATTAGAATCGGTAATTTACTATTGAAACAAAATTAGTCTAAACAGCTCGGGGAAAATCAAGGTCTAGTGACTTTCAGCTGTCATCCAGTCCTGAATGGCTATATGACCCCAATGAAAAATAAAGCCTTTTTCACAAAAAAATGTACCCCCATTTGAAAATTGAAATATTGCCCCAAAAAAAAAGGAAAATAAAAAGCCCAAAAATAAATTTGTGTATGTATGGACAAAATATTGGGGTTATTTAATTTTTCTAGTTCATGGCAAAATTTTGCTAAGGGTATCTTAGTTCAGTCCCCATGTAGGCGCCTACATCAATAGTTTTCTTGGACGAAATTACCTTTGGAGGCATTCTGTACGGGTTCTAATTATCTTAACTCCCTTTTTGGGTACTCACGCTCAAGCACTCACGCCCTTTAGGGTAAAATTGGGGCGGGCGCCTATATCATCAGATTATTGGACAAAAGTACCTTTGAAGGCATGCTTCACGGGTTCTCAATTCTTTAACTTCTTTTTTGGGTCCTGTGTACCGCTCACGCAACTCTGTTGCTCCGCTTAGGGTAAGATTGGGACTGGGGCCTATGCCAACAGTATTTTTAGGCACCCAAAGTAAAGTTGTCATAAGAAACTATTATCATAGGCGTCTGCTTGGCGGCTGAACATACCCTAAGCGGAGCAATGGAGTTACGTCAGCGATACAGATGACCCAAAGAGGTAGTTAGAAGCCGGCGTAACAAACCTAGTGGGTACGGTTGATCAATACAAATTGTTTGCTTTGTTTATTTTAAAAAGTTACTTTTAGAAGCCACTTTTCAATTTTACTTCGGTGCCATGTTTTATCTATTTGGGTAAATTTTTTTGAAATGAAATATCAACCCAAACTTGAAAATTAAACAAGACCCTTAAGTATGAAAAATCAACTCGAAACGAAAAATTTAATTTTTTTTGTTGTTCTATCTATAAATTCTTAGCCCCATTTTTCATTCTTAAGTTGAGATTTTTCTCATTTTTTCGGGATTTTGTCATCTATTTTCCATTTTCAAATTGGGGTAATTTTTTTTGTGAAAAATTACCCCACTTTTTGGGTCATTTTAAATTTTATTTAAGATTAAAAATATGGGGACATTTTTCGAAGGTAAATTTGGCCTCAAAATAAGAATGGGTAAAAGACCCCAATTAAACGAAAAGTCACCCCAATTCAACAAAATATTATAGATTTTCGTTGTTTTTGTTTTTCATACAAATTTTTGGGACCATTTTTCATTGGGACCATATTTAATGTAGCCTTTCTCGGTAGGACCTGTCAGTCAGTCAGAGGGTATCTACAATTTCCTTCAAAATCCAGACATTGAGACATAGACCATGAGCGCAAATTAATTCTAATCGCGCGAAACGCTTCATAATAATTTGTACAAATGCCCTCCATTTTCTTCATGACTGAAAATCTTCAGTCTGCTCTCCCTGAAGAGCAAAGCAACTCCATAGCCAGTTTGAGATGATGCCAAAATATGCTTAATCGCGCAAATCGCTTAACTTTAAATGGATAGTTTTGCAGTGGGTCGTTGTCATGATGTTGACAATTAACAGCTAAGTTGTCAATGGCTTCGAAAGAATAAGTTAATCTCGCAAATGCGGCCCTGATCAAAACATTTCTCCAGATGGTTGGAAAATGGTCACACACATATACCAGCCGGTAGAAATAACTAGGAAACCTGTCCACTGGCTCAAAAATTGCATGTCCTCATATCAGGAACACATATTAGCCATCAAAATATATATATTTTTTTTTTTTGTTTTAAATATAATTTCAGCCCTCCACCCCCGGCTTGATTGCCATGCTGGCGTGCACCGAGCACCGAGAACGATATTTCCCAAGACAACAGCATCACTTGGAGTCACTTTACTGAAGGACCATGTTTCATGAGAGATTGAGATAACAAACTCCACATCCATATGCGGAGCACCGAACATATTTACGTACATCGGTGTGAGCATTTGGAACTCCATAGCAGAGCTATGCCGGCGAAAGTCTATAACTCTGCACGGTTCTGTTTAGAGTACTGCCGCAGCCCCAGTCTCAGCTTGGCCTGGACATTTTTGATGGCAGGAGATGGAGGAGGATCAGCCTGCTATATGGATCTAAGCAAGAGCATGTCTGCCGGGTGTTGTGCGGACACACACAACTTCTCGCACATACCAAGCTTGGTCATATCACACGTACCTTAATCCAGGACAAACACTGCTGCGAGTGCGCAGTTGATTCCAAAGTGGGTATTTATTCTAAGGAGGTTCAGGTACGTATACAATCTACATGATATAGTTGGGCGCTTTGTTGGATCTATCTTTCAGGTTATATCGATCATTGCATCCAATTGCGGACTTGAAGAAGAAAAAAAAATAAAATAAACCTGAGCAAAAAGGTGTGTTAAGTTGTTTGTTGTTGTTAGATCACTTCGAGCCTCTAGCTATAATCGGCGGCGGCAGCATTGCGTTGGCCGGTTAGTTTGGTCAGTTCGAGCAGACATATGGGCATCGCATCGGTTTCGAATTTTATTTGCTTGAGTTTCATATCGGATCGCTGCCAACAAAGTAGGCGTTAAAATCTCACAAGAATTTCGAACAAAAAACATTCGACAAAAAAAGCCATCTTTGAGATACACTGAAAAAAAATATTCTTTTATGTACAATGTAATGTAGATATTTTAAAACTAATGGGATAAAATACTGTAGTAATACATGGCTGTCAGCAGGAGAGCCGACACATGAGTTGGTCCATTGTGGTACCACATTCAATCTTGGAGACTTTCTCCCTAATCGTTAAGCCAATTGGAGCTCCTTATGAAGCGAGCTAAGATCACTGTAGTAGAAGTCTCCCAGATGTTGTATACGTGCTTGGGATAAAGAAGGACATGTACAGCGAAAGTGAGGGAACGATTCCTTGTCTTCTTCGGCCATGCAGCTTCTTCGAAATCTTTAGAATAAACTCCAAGCTGCGTTGCGTGCTTGCCTATCAAACGTCAGTGTCCTGATATAAGACCTATTATGGGGCCAATGTGTGCCCTGCTTAGATGTTTTTAACATTTGTAGCGCTTCAGATCCAGCATTGGCAAAGTATGTTTCGTCGTAATAATGCCACGCCGCGCCGCCGCCGCCGTACGTTAGAATCGGTCCTATTACCGAGATGTATAGCAAGTGAGTTCTGCAGGTTTTAGACCCCATGTATTTCGAATGGCTTTTTTGCACAAAAAGAGTTCCACTGTGGCCTTTTTAACTCTTTCTTGAATGTTAGGTTTCCAACTTAACCTCTTCTCTAAAATAAGACCGACGTAAGTATTTTGGTATAGCACTGAGGGCTTTTCGTCATGTTAAACATAAAACCTTTTTTTATCATAAATCATGTGGGTGCCAGTGTCAAGCAAATTCTTTAACATGGCTCTTGAAAGAAGAGTGTATAACTATGGCTCTAAAACCCAGAGGCACGATCCATAAAGGTCCGTTCAATTACTCGCATTTACCGCCGCGGATATTGACATAAATCGGAAGAACGCATTTTGATGACAGTTATGCCTTTGTGATTGCTAAGACGGAAGAGGGAAATATATGTTTAGCCAGTCAATAAGAGATAGTAAATATTGCTCCTGAAAAGACAACCACACCTGCAAACCGTTGTCCCTTTTTTGAATTTTGGCGACAAAACCCATTTCCCAAACCAATTCTTGACAAAAACCAATGGAATTCTGTACTTCAAAATGATTCCGATGTACTTCACACAGTGTCAATTTACATAATATGTAGTATAATATGGTAACTCTATAATAACGTTTTTTTTAAAACTTGGTAGATAGTGTTTTTGGATAATATCCCCGATACATATTTTTTTTTTAAGAAAATATTTTTTTTTTCTCAAGAAGTGTTTCAAAGATTTTTTTTTAATTAAAAATATTTCTTTTGGTAGAAGAGCTGACAGCTAAGGCTTGAAAAAAATTCAGAAAAATGGTAAGTAATTTTTAAACATTTTTAACCCGCTCTAAATTAATTTTAGAATGTAGGAGTGGTCTCTAAAAGTTATGTTTAAAGTGACAGCCTACTCTTGCTACTTTCTTACAAGCACTACGAAACTGTTATACCGAGGAACTAGAAGGATGGTACGTTGACGCAAACTCAAGCAATTATACCGCACAAAAAAAGCTGAATTTGAAAATATTCAAGCATAATCTGTTAGTTTGGTCAAAAATTCAAAAGACTTCTTCAATTTATCCAAACATATAAATTGATTCAATTTGGTAATTCGTAAAAATTTTCCCGCAGATCATCTCTTATATATTATATACCACTTCAAAAACCTATTCTTCAACAAGTCCAATTTTTCCTTCGCCTATGCAGAACCACTAGTTATAGAAGAAACTTTGTACTCGGAAATAGATACCAATGAAATAAAAATCGTACTTCAAAAAGCCAAAGATGGAAAAGCAAAAGGTGAGGGCGGAATTCCGTATGAGTATTTCAAAAATGTAACACCAGCAGTTTTTCAACAACATTCTTTCAACCGTCATCATTCCCGCTTTATTCAAAAAGTCAGTTATTTTTCCTATTCATAAGATCGGTGATCCAAGCAACGTCGAAACTTATTGGGGGAATATCATTTATGAACTTTATGGCCAAAAGATTTAAAGGTGTTTTAATGAACACAAAGTGGATATTTAAACATCCTTCTAAGTGGGATTCAGGAAAACCTACAGTAGTGTAGACCAGATATTTGTTTAAACGTCAATTGTCAAAGCATTTCACAGAAATAAGAAGAATTTTGGATTTTTTATCGACCTTAAGGCAGCTTTCGGTGATGTGAATAGAAAAGTACTTATATGTATATAAACTCTCCAAACTAAGAATCTCTACAACATTTTTAAGTGTACCTATACAAATAAAGCACGACTGGGTCGCACGAACTTGCTCCTATGTAAACGACTAAGAATTTCAAAAATTAGTGTTATTAGAGAAAACTGTTCTTAAGGATAAAATTCACTTTTTAATTTTTAAATAATTAAAACAACTCCTTTAGCAGTTGAAGCTAACCACAGGATGCCATATGTTTTAAGCAAAAATTAGTTTATGCAAGAAAATAATTATAATTCGTTGTACGAGTATGTAGTGATTTCTTAAAAATATAAGCTTTTATACAAAATTTTTAAAACGTTTTTAAGAAAAAAATTTTAGAACTCCAATTTAAAGTGTTTATTAATGTACGAATAAAAATTAAATCTACAAAAAAAAAAATATTGATCCATTTTTAAGATATCGAATTTTCCAAAAAAAACTAGATTTTTTTTTCAAAATTCAAAAAATATTTTTTTTTAAGTTTTGAAATGCAATGTTTCTTAAAATTTTTAGAAGCTTGTCTATAAAAAATTTTATTGAAATCCGTTATGCCGATAATGAGAAATTCAAAATTCGAAAAAATCGTTCTATGGTAGATACAGTCAGTAATATCTAGATTTCAAATTTTTTTTATTAAATTATAGATCGTAGAAATTAATCAAAAGAAAAATAAATTAAGCAATATTCTCGGAACCGTTTCGATTTTCGAAAACCATTTTTTAACTTTTGTATGGAGGGTACCGTTATTTTTAGGTAAAATAATTTTTTTTTTATTTCTTGTAGATTACGAGTATATTAAGAAACTTTTATTTATCAAGTTTTAAAAAAATCTAGCATGGGGTTTTCGAAATATTGATATTGAGTATTCAAAAAAAAAAAAATATGAAATATTTTTTAAAAATCCAAAAAAATATTTTTTGAAAAATTGAATTCACAATAATATTCAAACTATTGGGGACCTTTAGCAGAAAAAAAATGATCAAAATCCGTTATACCGTTTTTGAGAAAATCAAAAATAAAAAAAAATGGTTCCAAATAACAATTTTTTGGAAAATTTTTTTCAAACATTAAATAGCTATAACTAAATGAAATTTTTGAATTTTTTTCTAAAATCTGTGGGACATTTTTTGAGAAAAAAAAAATATTTATAAAATTTCGAAAAAAAATCGTATGGCAGGTACCGTTATTTTTGGTCTTGAAAAACCAAATAAAAAAAACAACCGGGGGAAAAAAATAAAACCCATATCTACCAAGTTTAAAAAAAATCAGCCTAGCCGTTTAGCTGTAGTCGAACAGACAGACAGACAGACAGAGAGAATTGCGAGACCCAGACCCACTTTGTTGGTCCTCGCTATCATCGTAATGTCTCGAGTTCGATTTTTTTTCCAAATGCATAACTTGCCTTATAGTACCTATAAGTCGCAAGTAAAAATATGTATACTAGTACAGAAGCTGGGGTTCGAGTTGGATCTATGTCTCACAATGGTTCGATACTGACTCTGGGGTTAAACAAGGCAGCCTTCTGAATGCGGTGCTGTTTGCGTTGTTTATTAACGATATTGTCAAATATCTTCCCGGTGTAATTTGGATCGCAAATAGTACAATCAATGTTCTTTTGTTTGCAGATGACCTTTGACTCTTTAAGAGTAACCAGAAAATTTGTAGTTCATGATAAACCGGTTATGAATATAATGCAACACATAGGGACTTACAATAAATGTAGAAAAATTAAAAATCATGGTATTCACAAGATCTTCTCACAGTCTAATTAGTAACAGTTGGTTCTTCAATGGTCATCGCCTTGAAATCACTAAAGATTATAACTATTTAGGACTCAAGCTGAACCTTACGATAGCTTTCAAAAATCATCCAATTGAAAACGCGAAGTCTACCAAAAGTTTCCTGAATATGACATAGAGAGGAATCAAACACTTGGATTGCCAAACCTTATGGAAACAGCAATATTAAGGAGCTGATTTCAATAGAGATTAAGGTAATGTTGCCATCAAGAAAGACCTGGGATGGTGACGTTCGTGACGAAAGACCTCGACACAAATATATTCACTAATGGCCAAAAGATGGTGTGTGGTATTGGTTCAGGAATCTTCTGTGTGACTTTGAAATGAATATATCAGTGTTTTTGATACCAGATACCAGAACCGGAATACGACTTATCACATACAGTCAGGCGGCTGTTAAAGTCCTTAATTCTAATGCATCATCCCCGAAACTGGTCCAGCTATGCCGGCATGAACTTGCTAGTCTCAATATTAACCACAATGTTACTCTTATCTGGGTTCCGGGTCGCGTATTGCCAAACTGTATATCAGTACAGAGCTCTGACGCTCTATAATAAACTACAGAATGCTCATTGAAATTAAGAGCATACTATATACTGTGTCAGATCAAAAGCAGATTTTTCTGTGTTGGTATACATTTTGCTCAGGAAACTAAGAGCAAAGTACCTGTGATTACAGAGCCATCGTTCACGTTGGTGTGGTTATTGTGTGTGGTGTGTGGTGCCGTGACATAAGGCCAAGTGACAAAAGGCCAAATTTGTTTGTGACTCAAGGCCAAACATAAAATGTTTTGTCTTGAGCAACAGTACCTTGGGTGGCTTACTTCGCGGGTTTCCCTTTTCGGGGCTCACACACCCGCTCACGCAACTCCGTTGCTCCGCTTAGGGTATGTTCAGTCGCCTGGCAGGCGCCTGTAGCAACAGTTTTCCAGAGCAGCAGTACATAACTGTTAGTTGTTTACTCCAATATTTTATGTTTGGCTTTAAGTCACAAACAAATTTGGCCTTTTGTCACTTGGCCTTATGTCACGGCACCACACACCATACACAATAACCACACCAACGTGAACGATGGCTCTGTAATCACAGGTACTTTACTCGATCTGAAATAGTATATAGTTTGCTTCAGCTTTTTTAATATTTTACAAGCAAACTGCATGTGACCACAGAGCGCTCTGTGGTAGCATACAGTTTGCTCTACAATACTTTCAAATTCGGTGAGCAGAAAATGGCTGAGCACAGACTAAGGAGATCTGTGCTGATATACAGTTTGGCAATACGCTTCCGGGTCATTGTTGTATTGGAATGGGAATGAAAGAGACTATTAACTGGCCGGATCAGCCCTTCATAATTTACTTGGAGTTTGGAGTTATGAAGGTAAAAATATTCTCTAAATTTTTTCTTAGCGAATCAAACTGAAGGTCGAGCAACTTAACTGACGGCATTATATCTAGAAAGATTTCGCATTTTTTAACGACATTGACGAACTTTGGTTTGGTTCCTTTGATCCCGAGCTAGCGGACCGAGTGCTTTGACGGAAGTGTGGAAGGTGTGGGAGCTAGATGATCCCTAACTCGGAGTACCTACTGTTTCAGCACCAGTCAACGAGCCGTCGGATGAGTGTGGCGGACCGACTGAGTGATTGATCCAATTTCCGGAACATTTTGCAAAAGCAAACACACATTGCTAGACATCAAAACCTACTAGGTTATTTCTTATTTTTGAACTTAATCCAAGCTGGATGACTTCGTGAGAATGTCCACAAATTCCCATATCAATTCCATTCACAGGTTCATACGAGTTATGGTATAAAAATGGCACATTTCAGCGCTAATAGGGCCAAATAGCTAAACTGCAAGCGTGCGCCATTTCTACCTACCTACCTACCTATGATATGGAGGAATATTTTTTCAAACCAAAATGTATGTATGATAAGCACAAAATATTCGAATGTGTGGTAAAAATATCTCTTTCATACAATAACTTTATAATCTGCCATATGAAACACCTTACTACACAATTTATTTCGGAACCGGACCTGCAAAACTGTTTACAAGCACTCTTAAGCTAAAGGCAGACTATATATCAATGAAGTTGATTCACATTCAGACGCTCCTTTTACCAAGAAAATGCTCCTGAATTAAATACTTCATAAGAACTGGTGGATCATAAAGTTGCAGAACATTGGTGATATACTTGTGGAGAAGTTATTCGATTTGATTTAAGCAACTTAGTGGAACTAACGGAACAACTTTACAACTGTAATTCAAAAGCACGAGGACTTTCTTCGAGAAATATTAGTAACATAAGCTCAGCAGTCTCAGAGCAGAAATATTTACTCCCAACTCAATAATAATTTGTTAAACACTAATCACTTTGAAGACACATTCAACTATAAGTCCAGATGTGAACTCCTATCCTTAAATGGCAGTCCATACTACGGAAATTTCCAGCATTACTGTACACTCTGCAACATTCTCGCTAAAGAAGACTGCTTCCATTTTATAAGCATCTGTCCAGTATTAAAACACCACCAGTATTAAAATCTACACGAAACGGTAACTTTCTGAGGATGCATTATCGCCTGGTGAAAATCGTTTGGGTTGTTGTCGTTCCTTATACGGTAATTTTGCTTGTTAACACAACCATTCATTCAAAAATGAGCCTCGTCGCTAAAGACATTGATGAAGGCCAAAATTGGAGTCCTCTTTCAAAAGCCCCAAAGCCCAGACAGCGAACAGACGGTGATGTCTATGGTAATCAACATTAAGCTTATGGGTCAGATGGATCTCATAAGGGTGTAGGCCCAAAGTTGAAGTCTGCGAAAAGTCGAATTCTTGTGCACAGCGAGTAATCAACTGTCTCAGGTTCTGCTGTACAATTTCACGCATAGCGGCGATGTTATCGGCCAATCTTACGTTCTTTTGCGAATTTGCTCTGATTGATTACCGAATCGCTCGTCTCAAATTTGACCAACAAACGTTGAAGAATAGACTGTAAAGGGCCACGGTGGATCATAAAGTTGCAGAATATTGGTGATATTTGTGGAGAAGTTATTCGATTTGATTTAAGCAACTTAGTTCAACTAACGGAACAGCCTTACAACTATAATTCAAAAGCACGAAGACTTTCTTCGAGAAATATTAGTAACATAAGCTCAGCAGTCTCAGAGCAGAAATATTTACTCCCAACTCAACAATAATTTGTTAAACATTAATTACTTTCAAGACACATTCGACTATAAGAAAATATCATTGATATTCAAGATCAGGTGTGAACTCCTGTACTGAAATGGCAGTCCATACAACGGAAATTTCTAGCAGTTCTATACACTCTGCAATATTCGAGCTAAAGAAGACTGCTTCCATTTTATAAGCATTTGCATAGTATTAAAACACCACCAGTATTAAAATCTACACTAAATAGTAACTTTTTGAGGATGCATTGTCACCTGGTGAACATCGTGTGGGTTGGTGTCGTTCCTTATATGGCAATTTTGCAATTCATTCAAAAATGAGCCTCGTCGCTAAAGATATTGATGACGGCCAAAATTGGAGTCCTCTTCCAAAAGCTCTGAAGCCCAGTTAGCGAACAGACGGGCGTTGTCTATGGTCATAAGCTCCTAGTTCTGATGGATCTTGTACGGGTGAGGAGCCAACGCGAGATTACCAAAGTTAAAGTCTGCGAAAGGCCAAGTTCTTGTGCACGGCGAGGAATCGACTGGGATACTGATGCACACTTTCACGGACCGCCGATATTTCTCGGTTGATCTTTTGTTCCTTTGACGAATTTCAGCTGATTGATTACCGAACCACAGTCGTCATAAATTTGGCCAACAAATTTGGCATCAGTAATTGAATAATAATTAACAGATTTGACAGATGTCACCAAACAACATGGCCGCCGCAAGCCGCAAATGTTTTCGAACAATAACAAAAGCTCACGGATCAGTTATTTGCGATCAGTTATGTCAGATACACAGTTTTGCGTCGATCTCGATACGCTCTCGCTACGTTAAAATATTTCTACACAAAAGAAACAATGAAATGATATTGTGAATGTACCCTACTTATTGCTTCGTGTGTTAGAATATTTTAACGTATCGAGATTGAATTTTATCGGCTCTATAGTGTGAATCTGGCCTAAATACAAAACAAAAATATTTATCAATTTTCAACTTAAAAAAAATGACAGATTTTTGTTGTTTGACATATGTAAGCATCGAATAAGAAAATGTCTTATTGTGTGAGACAAAATGGCAAACCAGACAAATCCGGAGCACTGGCGCCAGTCCATCTAAACGTCAAATAAAATCCTTTCAGGAGAAGGAACCAGAAGAATATTATTTGTCGTATTATTTGAACTAAAATATTCTAAGCCCATATTCATATTTGGGATACGTAAATATAATACAAATCCCAACTAATCTCGAGTATCAATTCTCCTTCCAACAATGCAATGACAAACAACAAAACAAGGACACAATCCTTGATTTATCATAATACCTATACTGCACTGTTTTGATAATCCTTTTTTATGCAGGAAAATGAAACAACAGCGACACACAAAACGAAGAATTTCG
This sequence comes from Chrysotoxum bicinctum, assembly GCA_911387755.1. NCBI lineage: Eukaryota > Metazoa > Arthropoda > Insecta > Diptera > Syrphidae > Chrysotoxum > Chrysotoxum bicinctum. The sequence continues at coordinate 86,767,295 of OU426989.1, read as the reverse complement.
AACAAAGCTTAATCTTGTTTCGTTCAAGTGGCTCACGTGAAGATGATCCTTAACCCAAAAAGGACACTCTATATACTCGTATGTTTGCACTTGATTCTAGCCAATTACATCCATTGTCCTTTTTGCTGTGTGTTTCACTTGTGTCCAAGATGCAAATCTCTATTGTCGATGACATTTCAATCCCATCAGCTGAACAAAGACTAGAATCTCCCTGTATGATGTGTCCTTTTGAAGATTAAGCGCCATGCGCTACAGGAGATTATCCTGAATCGGCATCTCTACGACACAAGACCAAGGGGAACACACAAATCACGATTAATACACAAATATAAAATAACTAACGAAATTGAAAATGGACTAATTTTGTTTTTGTCTTCTCGAAACCCATGTCAAAGGACATTTTGACATCTCTCGGGTAACCATTAGGTTACCTGTTAAATTATTAGCCGTGCATCGATAATAATCTATTGGAAATAATAGACCTTTTCGAGTTGTGTTGTTTTCAACACACCACCAAGATAAGATACAGAAAGGGATCCCTGGTTTTTTATTTGTTGAAGTGAGAAGATTCATATCGGGACTGTGATTGTGGAGGGATCCCATAAGCAAGGATATTTATTGATAATAATAATTGTAATTGGTGATGGTGTTTTGGAGATGCGGTCAAGAGGAATAACTCGATGACAACATAACAAAAAACCAACAAAGGTAATTTTGGTTATGTCGCACTCTAGGTCCTGGCTGTTTCGATAATAAAATATAGAATTGTCTTCATATCCTTTTTGAAAGGAGGGACATCGTCCTTTCGACAAAGGATGCCGAAAGATTAAATTATGGCGATAATAATTATTATGACGATGATGGTTTTCGTTTTTCGTAACAGATTGCGTTGCTTTGCGGTTCGATGAAATGAATGCGGATTTGAAAAAAAAACTCCTATACCTAATTATTGACGAATATTTGAGGAATGACCACACACTGCGTTTTACTTTTTTAGGATTCTTAAATAGAATTGTTGTTAATATTTAATAATTGCGATAGGTACCTGGCAAAGGCTTCTCATAACAGTTGCAACCTTAATCATAACGGACTTCTTAAAGTTTGTGGAACTATTACAATATAAACTAGAGTTTAAGAAAAGTATCTGTGTTCAGGAAAGTTGATTAAAAAATCAGGTTTTAGGAAGATTTACTTATGCATATAAAAGAATGCTATAGGAAAATCTTAAATCAAGCTTATCTTCGGCTCATTAAAGTAGTACAAAAGCTACCTTCGGAGGCAGTGGACATTTATGCCACATTGTTTAACAACGCACAGAATAATGCATCCAATGCGGTAGAAGACAGCTGTGGTACATCCTCTCCCGAATAAGGGAAAAGACAACTCCAATCCGGCGATTCTCCGTTCGACAAATCTTCTTCCGAATATCAGTAAGGTATTTGAAAAAATTATTATTAGAGCTCTGTCCAAATGGGTGGAGAACAGCAATATCATACCGGATACTCAGTTCGGCGGGACAAGAGAAAATTCATGCCGTGTCTAAACTGGTCTCTGATATCCAATTTGGAACAAAACTAAAAGGCAGTTTACTGGTGCTTGACTGGTAGATTTGTAGAAGATCTTCAATACCGAATAGTAAGAGGCTGACAAGACTCGGCTATTAAATATGCTTTATAACAAGCTCAATAGTAGAAAATTTGTTGTCAGAAGTGGCATTGTAAAGTCTACCGCAATCTTCGATATGAGAAATGGTCTTCAGTAGCGAGCCGTCAACTTGCCGATTCTATTCTGGATTCACACCATCGATGTAATGGGTAGTCTAACTCACGCAATTGCGTATGCCAACGATCTAATAGCGTATAGAGAAGATCTCCAAATGTCGAGGTCATCAGAGCTGTTTTGCAGGGTGACTTCGGCAAGATTCCTCGATATTGCAGTGACGGGAAGATAAAAATGAACTTTCAGAAATCTGAAACTATTCTCTTTAGAACTCCGTTGCATGGAGCCTCCATCGATATGAGAAAGAACCGGCTCAAGCTAGTTATCAAAGGACACATGGACAGCCATTGGCGAGTCAAAGTTTAGTAAAGGACCTTGACATCTGGTGAGATCAGTATTTGTTTTTCCGCAGACATCATATAAATGCTAGGGCGTTGGACTAAGGTCTTACGCCGCGCCGCCGGGTCAGCCGCCGGAACAGAGAACTACTTCTTGGAAGTAAGGTTCATATCCTCCAAGAGTATCTCTTGTCATAAAAGTAATACTCAATATTCCCTCGGAATGCTCAACAAATGGTAGGTGTCCCCTATTCCTGCTAACACGCACACAGCAATGGTTGAAAGTTCTAAGTCACTAGGCTTAGGCTCTCCACGAGGCTTTATTGCCTATGGAGCCTATGCCCCGACGAAACGGTTGCAGTCAACTTGATAGCAGGGCGAAGCTGTTTTGCACATGTTCCTCTTCCGTCCGATGCATAGCAATGGGTGCTCGGTGTGATTCAACGTTGCCCTATCTTTTAGACGTCTCCTTGGATTACACAGAACACCAGAGTCGGAGTACAAACATTATTATTCCAGTGAAGTTCTATACAACAAGCCATCATAACCAGAACAGATAATTTTTTTAAAGACTAATTCGAGGTTACATTGCAAGGGCGATGTCCTCAACCAACAGCCTAATTTTTGGGACTTACTACCCTAACGGCGATTATTACCAGAGTGTGCTTTTAAGTGTGTCTATATTCCGCCCGACGCATTCCTGTACTTAGACATTCGAGAGCTGATCCAAGATTGGCGTTTTCGGTAATCTGCCACGTCGGGCAGAACTGTGGGTAGGCGGCTCCTATATAGTCGAGACGTCCTTCGCACAAGACGGAGTTGAGCGCCTTTGGGTCAGTAGGACTGCGTCCGATGCCGATCAGGACCGGAAGGACAGGGTGAAACAGGAAAGCCAGTTCTGGTGGTTATCTTATTTTATGAGAAAGTTTTCTGAATAAATAGGTAGGTATGTGTCTTGGCCGACTTACATAAATTTAGCGTAATTTTAGGTAGGGACAGTCAGAGAGGCCCAAAAAAATATTAGAAACCAAAAATTGCTTCTGTGGCTGTTCTAGTTTTAAATAGTTTATTTTATGGCGACCAACCTCATGGAACTGATTCGGTATTTCGATAATATGCATTTTTTAAAAAATTTCCACACGTTCCGTAAGCGTGATACTCTGCATGATGAAACGGCAAACTTAATTGAATATTTTGACACCAGGATGTCATTAATAACTTTGACAGTTCCTTAAACATCATGTAACAGTTAGAAAACTATAATTGTTATCTGGTCAAACTTTACCGGTTTGTTTTTGATGCTTTCTGCGTGAAAGGAGTGTCGAGGATTTAAGATTCAACAACGAGCTAGCGATATTGACCTCGTCCAAAAGCGTAAAACCAGATTGAGGTTACTGGGTGATTAAGAGCGAATGAAAAGAACGCTTTGGAGGGACCTATCCCAGTAGAAAATTGCCGTGACTCAGATGGTGTTTACAAATGGAAAGAAGTTAAACCAACCTCACGCAACTTTCAGGAGTAGACGCCAGCGTTACAAAGAAGACTTGTGTGCTTTCGGCTGTGGTATCCAATGGCTTACGCTTCTTGTTTTTAGTGATTGCCCACCTGAAACCCAAGAGCGAATCTCGTTGATGCAGTTTCTTGACGGAATATCTGACCGCTCTATACAAGATGCTGTTCGAGAGGCTATCGCTATCGAAGCAGCTCATATCTCTATTCAGACGAGTCATTTAGCTTGTGCTGCGGCACTTGAAGACAGGAGACCTCATCAGTCATCTTTCAGCCGAAGGGAAAATGTAAACAACAAATAGTCAAATAGCCGGCAAACAGCCCCGGAAAACTTTGAGAGGTCAGCGTCGAGAGGCGGCTCTTGACTCAAGTAAAAAGTCCTCAAATATCCAACATCTATGTCAATGATCAGTCAGGTGGATTCCTTGTGCCTGTTTGTGTCGGTCTGTCACTTGTCAAATGTTGATTAATACTGGCTCGTGCGTGAACTACTATAGTGAGTAGAGATATAATCCCGAACGGTGCACATTTACACTCAAGTAAAGACGTTATGTGGAAACACAAGGAATTCTGGACATCGATATTTTAAGACGCTCCAAAGGCATTTTAGATTTTTCATCAAATGTTTTGAACATTAGAGGCCATAAAATCCCGTTAACTAATGAGTGCAGCGAATCTTCCCCATCCTAAATTGGTGATCAAGTGGAAGAAATCATTCGTGTCATCTCACTCAGAACGTCTGACTCTATAAACCTTCCTCCTCGGAGTGAATTATTCATCTGCGCTAAGACGTTTGGTCATGCACCAGCTGAAGATGTAGTCAATCCAGTTTATAATGAGTTACCGAAAGGAGTTTTGATTGCAAAATCTATAAATCGTAAAGATAAGGGTAGTATTCTGGTTCGACTTGCAAATCTAGCTGATCACGTTGTAAGTGTTCCATCTCAAACGCGAATTGCTACATTCGAGGAAGCTGTCTGGTTGATAAAGTTATATCTCCACATTTGAGTGACCTTTTGGAAGAGTCACAAAAGAATCTTTTACCATCACAGTGGAAAGCTCTGAAGTTGCTTTTACTCGAGTTTGTGACATCTTCTCAGCAGGCCCAGAGGACTTGGGGCGAACAAAACTTGTACAGCACTCAATCGATGTTGGTTCTGCAAAACCTATAAAGTAACCACCGCGATGGCTGCCGATATCAAAGCATTAGGAATCTCGAAAAATTATACGTAGATGATATGCTCAAACGAGATATTATCGAGCCCTCGTCTAGTCCATGGGCATCTCCGATCGTCTTGGTCAAAAAGAAAGATGGATCAACTCAGTTTTGCATAGATTACTGTTCCCTCTACCGAGAATTGACCACACATTGGATGCTGTGGCAGGATCTACTTGATTCAGTACCGTCGATTGTCAGTCCTGCTATTGGTGATAGAGAAAAGACGGCATTCGTCACTCGTGACGGCTTATGGCAGTTTAAAGCCATGAGCTTTGGCCTCACAAATGCACCAGCGACATTCGAAAGCCTGATGTATAATGTGCTACGTGGTCTTCCGATGGAGCAGTGCCTGGTGTACCTGGACGATGTCTTTATTCATGGTAAAAGTTTTAAAGCAATGTTTTCTAACCTAAAAATTGTGTTCAGTCCACTGCGTGCTGCCGGGTTAAAAATCAACCCATCCAAATGCCACTTGTGTCGGAGAGAGGTGCGCTTCCTAGGACATGCCATAAACGAAAAAGGGGTGCTGCCTGACACTTCAAAAATTGAAGCCATTGTGAACTGGCCAAAACCAACAAATATTTCTGAATTTTGCCAATATTTCCCGACCGTTCCCCAAGCTAAGCTAACAGAAAAGAACACCCCGTTCATCTGGTCCGACGAGTTTAATGAAGCCTTCCTGCATCTGAAGAAGTGTCTTACCACTCCACCGATTCTAGTCCATGTACGTGTTGATAGTCAATTCATCCTGAATACTGATGTCAGTGATCGTGGAATTGGTGCAGTTTTGATTCAAGTTCAAGACGGATTGGAAGTTGTTATAGGATACTTCCGTAAGGCACTTAGCAAAGCTGAGAAAAATTATTGTACTACAAGAAAAGATTTGCTTTCTATGATCAAGGCAATAGAACATTTCCATGTTTACCTTTATGGACGTGAATTTTTAATTCGAACCGATCATGCCGCCCTCCAATGCCTACTGTCGTTTAAAAATCCAGAGGGACAACTTGAACGTTGGTTAGAAAGGTTGCAGCAATACAACTATCGATTTCAACATCATCAGGGTGCGAAACATGCAAACGTCGATGCGTTGTCTCGAAGGCCATGTACTGATGAAGATTGTAACCACTACGCAAATCAAGAAATACTATGTAATGTGGATTGAATTACTCCATCGAAACCTTATTATCTATCGACAGCGCATTGGACTCTGAGCAGTTAGAGCAGGTTCAAATGCAGGATGTTGTCTTATCACAAGTACGAAAACTCTTTTAATGGGTCGGCGCAGGTCAAGACGTGGCCCTATATTGCAAGTCCTGTGACACATGTGCCTCCAAACAAGGCCCGAAAAGTAAGACCAAGACTGAGCTGAAACTTTATTTATTCGGTGAGCCGTTTCAACGTGTAGCCGTCGATATTTTGGGATCATTACCATCGACAAAAAAAGGAAACAAATATGTACTGGTGTTAATGGATTATTTTACGAAGTGGGTTGAAGTATTTGTCACTGTAGCCCGAAAACTTGTAGATGAGGTGTTCTCTCGTTTTGGTGTACCCCGAGAGCTGCATTCCGACCAAGGGAGAAATTTTGAGGCTGGGCTGTTCCAAGAAGTTATGCGGATAATAGGAATCCATAAAACAAGAACTACACCTTTGCATCCTCAATCGGATGGTCTTGTAGAAAGGATGAATAAGACGAAATTTGTCAACGATAAACAGGATAATTAGGATGAAGGCCTACCACAACAACAAAAAAGCATCAAACAATCTCCTTTCTTGATGCTTTTTGGAAGAGAGTTGAGGCTGCCATTGGACCTACTCTTTGGAGCTATACCAGAGGAAGTGTCTGTGAGCGATTACGCTAAGACGCTGCGAGAACATTTGAAGAGATACATGAACACGCGAGATAACAAATGCATCAAGCTGCTTCCAAAATAAAGTCCAGGTATGACTTATCTTCAAATTTTCTTCGATTTCAGGCTAGACAATTTGTGTGATTTCACAATCCTAAGCGAGCAGTTCGAGTTTGTCTAAAATTGCTGTCGGATTGGGATGGACCCTATCATGTAATGGAATTGATTACAGATAATACGGCCAAGATCCAAAAGCTACCAAGGAACCAACCTTGGTCCATGGGAACTATGGGAGAAAACTTCGGCATACACTCCAGGCCAAGTAGAGGGGAGTGTTACAAAATCTACTCTGTGAACACCCTGAGCACTGATGAATGCTGGTCATCTCTTTTTCTCAGCGATATATTCACGTCATAAAATAAAATGTCAGATTTTTCGAGAACCACGAGGCTAGTTTTGTTTCATTCAAGTTTTGCGCTAATAAAGTTTACATTACCACGATATTCTCTATAATTTATTCTGAGAGTTTCTTTCTTAGGTGTTTTTCTGTGCTGGTATTAAAGGAATCCCTGAAAATCATAATAATATTGTTTGTTGAACAATTTTCCACTCGAGATCATAGCGTCACCTCAAATGAGTTTATCCCGAGAATCAATTTCCATGAAAAATGAAACATTTTTGCAAAGTTTCATCATTGAACTTTTCAGGGCTTGTGGTATAACAAAAACTATCATTTCATTCCCCACTCCCCACTTCCCCACTCCCTTCATAAGTGGACGATTTTTTTCTTTGCAATTTCCTATTATATATTGATATATTACCGAAAAACCATATTGCATGACCTTTGACCTCGTGCAATTAGTCTTAGGAACTCGGATCAACGGGGAACTTTCACCAAATTGTCATAAGATTGTCACTAAGATGAATTAAAAACTAACATTTTGCATATAATTTTTCTGAAATTTGCAGGAATGTAACGGGTGATTTTTTTGAGGTTAGGATTTTCATGCATTAGTATTTGACAGATCACGCGGGATTTCAGACATGGTGTCAAAGAGAAAGATGCTCAGTATGCTTTGACATTTCATCATGAATAGACTTACTAACGAGCAACGCTTGCAAATCATTGAATTTTATTACCAAAATCAGTGTTCGGTTCGAAATGTGTTTCGCGCTTTACGTCCGATTTATGGTCTACATAATCGACCAAGTGAGCAAACAATTAATGCGATTGTGACCAAGTTTCGCACTCAGTTTACTTTATTGGACATTAAACCAACCACACGAATGCGTACAGTGCGTACAGAAGAGAATATTGCGTCTGTTTCTGAGAGTGTTGCTGAAGACCGTGAAATGTCGATTCGACGCCGTTCGCAGCAATTGGGTTTGTGTTATTCGACCACATGGAAGATTTTACGCAAAGATCTTGGTGTAAAACCGTATAAAATACAGCTCGTGCAAGAACTGAAGCCGAACGATCTGCCACAACGTCGAATTTTCAGTGAATGGGCCCTAGAAAAGTTGGCGGAAAATCCGCTTTTTTATCGACAAATTTTGTTCAGCGATGAGGCTCATTTCTGGTTGAATGGCTACGTAAATAAGCAAAATTGCCGCATTTGGAGTGAAGAGCAACCAGAAGCCGTTCAAGAACTGCCCATGCATCCCGAAAAATGCACTGTTTGGTGTGGTTTGTACGCTGGTGGAATCATTGGACCGTATTTTTTCAAAGATGCTGTTGGACGCAACGTTACGGTGAATGGCGATCGCTATCGTTCAATGCTAACAAACTTTTTGTTGCCAAAAATGGAAGAACTGAACTTGGTTGACATGTGGTTTCAACAAGATGGCGCTACATGCCACACAGCTCGCGATTCTATGGCCATTTTGAGGGAAAACTTCGGAGAACAATTCATCTCAAGGAATGGACCGGTAAGTTGGCCACCAAGATCATGCGATTTGACGCCTTTAGACTATTTTTTGTGGGGCTACGTCAAGTCTAAAGTCTACACAAATAAGCCAGCAACTATTCCAGCTTTGGAAGACAACATTTCCGAAGAAATTCGGGCTATTCCGGCCGAAATGCTCGAAAAGTTACCCAAAATTGGACTTTCCGAATGGACCACCTAAGACGCAGCCGCGGTCAACATTTAAATGAAATTATCTTCAAAAAGTAAATGTCATGGACCAATCTAACGTTTCAAATAAAGAATCGATGAGATTTTGCAAATTTTATGCGTTTTTTTTTTTTAAAAAGTTCTCAAGCTCTTAAAAAATCACCCGTTAGGTATGTCTTATTTTCGTGGACTATAACTCCAGCTGAGGTTTTAATGTCTATACACAAATCAGTTAAATTCTAAGCCCCGAATTCTTCAAATTCACACAATTTTGTAAATAATATTCCTACCTCTAACTATCTAAATGTTTCATATCTAAAGATTCTCGCTACCGGCTCTGCAAATAAAATAAAATAATAAAACAGAACACATCAGGTAGGTACGTACCCGAGCCTAATGAACCTTCCAATCTGCTCCGAGTGATGAGTATTTACTTAGTTGGTATGTAGGTACCTCGACTATCATTGATAAATTTACAAGATCTCAAAATGTTTGATTTACTTCAAGAAAGGGTTAAGAAAACTAAAGGGTTAAAAACAAATATCCATCAGCAGGTAGTTAAATATTTTTAACCCTTTCGCATTTGGGACTTTCCGATCTCTGAAATAAAAACTCGCGACACGCCTGAAATTCGAAACGCGCAACGATCTTTTGTCTCCAATTTATTGTCCCAGGACTCATTAGGATATAATTACTCAAAGAAAAACAGCCATCAAGACGAACAATCAACAAAAAGAATCCTTTCTGTAGGTATACTAGTATGTGTTGGCACCGATATCTATGTAGATATCACAATTATCATCAGGGTGTTAATGTATAAATTCTTAACCCTTTCATTTCATCGGCTCAGGTTTTTATTATTTTTTACTACCACATTTATGACAGAACGCGTCATCTTTTATTTCCTTTAACCCTTTCGTGTCGTCTCTCTAATTCATAAAAATACCAACAAAAAAAAATACGTTGGCATAGTAAAACCATACAAAAAGGACGAAAATATAGAAAAAAAGATCACATCACCTAAAATCCCATCAATAAAACGAAGCTGTAAACCAATCAGGATCGCATCTTTGTCAGAGTCGAAGTCGGAGCGGAGTCTTGCGTGTCCTGAAAGATCTTTTAAATTCCTATACTCGCATATCTATGGAACCGGATTGTACGGTTTTATTGAGGATTTGCATGGTGCGAGAGGATATCATAAAAACGGCATACACATAACAATATGAAGGTAGAGGATATCCTTGCACACGAGACAAATCATTATCGTCATTGAAAAGAGTTTTGTCGTCGAGCGTTCGTATCTGGTTTTTGTCTCCGGACAATACGAAAGGGTTAAGAAATTTAAGTGAACTTTTTAGGATTTTTATGATCAGGTTGATTTGGTTATTTATTTTTATTTATCTATAGTATTCAGCGGCCGACAACAAAGATTTCTTTTGTGCCAGCGCAGCTTTAGAGAAAAATATGTATCTGATGAGTCCCTAGGAACATCTATAGGGTGCTATTAGGTTTATACTCGCTTAAGGAAATGAGCAACTAGGTGTTTCTAAACGAGGTACATTTTCTATGTTAAACGTTTCTTGAATGATACGTGATTAAAATTAGACCTAATGAAATGAACCATTTTTATGAACTTATATCTTCTGGATTAATCTGAATGAATTGACAAATGCTAGCTTATCATTTTATAAGAAGAATTAAGTGAAAATCATTATTCTGCACCCCACTTTTCAATTAAATTGATTTACTTAGCATAAGGTCCTTTCTGGATTATTGCAAGGTTAACTTTAGCTACCCAAACAAATTTAATAAAAAGTAACAATTAAAAAGAGCCTTAGAGCAACTTTTAAAATGTTGTAGTTTTAAAAAGGGGAGCTCAGAATATGAATTTTCATTTTATATGGTTTTTCGGCTTTTTATTTAATTTTTAGTTTCTGATATTTCTTGTGAGGTAAACTTGGAAAAATATACCTAATTTTATTAGGTAGATCTCTATTTGGTGTTTCTCCTTTTTATATTTTAATAAAATAAAAAAACGATAATTGCTCTCTGTGATCTCTGTAGGCTCTTGCAACTTCAGATAAACCCTAAGCCGTAAAGCTTCGATTTTTTTTCTTGTGCGCGATTCGCAATTTCTTGTTGTCCCATTGTGGAGCTCTGCATTGAATGAAATGCTATGTAGGTATAGATTTAGCGACTTCTGGCAGTCTAGCCATGTGGCTCAATTTCGCTGAAGTGTGCCATTTTGATACCATAGCTCGACTTAACCTGTGGATGGAATGGATACGGGAAATAGTGGACATTCTCACGGAGTCATCTGGTAAGTTTTGATGCCTCATTGTGTGTTGTTTGCTTTTGCACAATCATCTGGAAATTGGATTACTCACTCAGTCACACCACAACACTCATCGGACACCATCTACACTGCTCCAAGCAGCACCTTGTACTTCCATCAAAGTCGTCAGTGCGCTAGCTCGATATCTAAATGAAGTCACAGGGAGGGCACGACACAGAAATAACCAAAGTTCTTCCTAGAGCCATTTCGTCGCTTTGAGAAAAGAGCTCAAGTCTTTGATCTTCATTTCCGAAAGTTCGTCAATGTCATTAAAACATTCCCTTCCTAATGATTGTGCTCTAAATTTGGCCAGATCAGGGCATTTTCAGAGGAAATAAAGGACTGTTTGCTTTTCCTCCTGGTCCCCACAGCTATGTCTGGCTTCGTTGCATTCTCTCCTATTAGACAGTGTCCGCTACAGGTAAGTACTTACTATCCTGGCTATGTGTTGCCTGGGTCTGCATATCAGATCAAGTTTTCGGGATTTATTAAAGGTAGGCCAAAATCTTTCTAGATATGATGCAGTTACTTAAACTTAAAAATTGAAAATTATTTCATAACTCCGAGTGGCATGTTAACTCTTCCTGCAAGTGCGTTATGAAGGACTGATCCTTGCCTGGCCAGCTCGTACGCCCGTTCATTTCTATTAATGCCAAATGACCCAGATAAAAGTTATATTGTGGTTAATATTGAGGCTATCAATTTCATCCCGGCATTGCTGGACCAATCTGGAGTATGATGTATTAGAATTAATGGCTTTAACAGCCGCCTGTCTGTCATAATAGTACCTTGCATGCTTTGTGATAGCCAGTTATTCAGCTTGAAAAACACTAGCAAAGTCGGCTTGGATATGTTCAAAGTCACAGAGAAGATTCCTGAAACAGCACCACACTCCATCTTTGAGCCATCAGTAAAGATAGTTGTGTCGAAGTCTTTCGTCACGACGCACGTCATCATCCCCTTGACAAGTGTGAAAATTGATGAAGTTAGCAGTGAAATCAAATATATCAATATTGGCGTACCTCAAGGGTCTGTGCTAGGACCGATTCTCTTTTTGATATATATTAACTCACTCTTTAATTTGAATTTTAAGCGTAAACTTACGGCCTTTGCTGATTATGTTGGATGTTCCTATGGCTCAAACAGTCCTCTCGACCTAATTTGTGATATCAATTTTGATCTAAACTTATTGCGGATTTGGTTTGCAGAACATAAGTTACCGATTAGCAAAAAAACAAAGATAATGTTCTTCAACTTGACTTCACATAATTTCTTTGATCAAATTCTTTACTATCACGCACCTGAGTGTCATCGTTTCAAACTTCTTGACTGTACCTGTAGTTTAGATTATTCTCATGAATCTTTTTTTGAAAGTTCCAGTTGCTGTGATAATTGTTTTTTGATCGAAAGTGTCAAAGAATTTAAATACTTAGGGCTTTGGATTGATTCAAGGATGAGTTTTAACTATCACACTGACAGTCTAAAAAAATATTTCCGTTGCGCTGTTAGACACTTCTTTTACTTGCGTTCTGTATGTTCTTCTTTTCTCTTGAAAATCATTTACTATGGAATTTTTCATTCAAAGCTTCAATATGGGATTGCTTGTTGGGGTGGTACTACTAAAAAATAAATTCAACCTCTTTTGACTTTACTTTGTTTGTTGATCAAAAAATTTTTCCTATTCGTCATTTATATTGTTTTAAAGTGCTGAAGATGTTTTTTATGCGTTCTGGTAATATGAATTACAGGTTAATTTCTAATCATAACTTGCGATGTAATCATTTGAATTTTGCATCTGTTCCACATTTTCGCACTACTGCCTATCGTAACTTTTATTCTGTGTTTTCTTTTTGGATTTTTAATAAATTGCCTCAAGCAATACGAACATCAACAAATCCTGGAATATTTTTAAAACTAGTAAAGGTTTGGCTTTTCAATCAAAATTATGATAGTCTTGAATCTGCGATTTCTAACATTTTGATCTAAATTTAGTTTGATTTTTTATTTATTTTATATTTTACATTTTTTTCATTTTTCATCTTATTTTTTATTTTTTCTTTCATTGTTTTCATTTAATTTTTTCTTGGTTTATTTATTGAATTAAATCTTTTGTTAATTTTTATGATTTTTTTTATTTTCTTTTTGCATTATGTACATATATTATTTTGTTTTTTTTTTTTTTTATATTTCTGAGGGTCACCCCACCCGTATTCATATTTTATTTTATTTTTAATTTTAACTACTTGTAGTGGCATTTGACACTATTTTTTTATACCTTGGTATTTAAAATACAAAATGTCATTTAATTTTTTCATAATTTTTAAACTACTTATGTATCTGAATTTTGTAAATATTTAAAACTGAATTTTATGTGAAATAAAACTTAAACTTAAACTAAACTAAACTTAAACAATTACACACATTTAAAACCTTGGATAAGTATCTTCCGTGTATTAACACATGTTCGATTTTGTTGTGGAGTTTCAGGATACGTTGTTGATCTTTTAGCCTTGGAAACCTAGTGATTTTTTTAACTATCTAAAATCTAGACAAGAATTCATAAAAACTAGCCTACCTATTAAAAACTTACAACTAACTTACGTACTGCATCTATATGCGGGCGAAACTGTTATTGAGATATCATTGAATTTTTACTTGCGAATTCGATTCTGATAATTGACATTACGATTATAGAGAACACGAAAAAAGTGGGTCTTGCATTTCTGTCTGTCTGCCTGTTTGACTACAGCAGAAACGGATCGGCTGTTTTTTTTCAAACTTGGTAGGTAACATTTTTAAATTGTCCCTACACGATTTTTTCGTTTTTTTAAAACCACAAATAACGGTACCTGCTTAACATTTTTTTCAAAATAATGTTACCCCCGTAAGAACCATTTTTTTTTTGTTTTTGGATTTTATCAAAAACGGTACAACCGATTTATATCATTCTTTTTAAAATGTTTAATCCCTCTAAACGTTTGCATATAGTATTGTATACTCAAATTTTCAGAAAAAAACATTTATGTAAGGCATATTGTCCTTCATAACTTCTTAACAAAAAATACTCTAAAATTTATATACATATCTTACAATATAATATACTTTATACCTAGCTCTAAGTATACTTTTTAAAGCTTGTTATTTTATTATTCTAAATATAATATTGTTTGATAAAGAATACAAAATATACATATATGTATATGGAGATTGATTTAAACCTTCATTTCAATATAAGAAGACCTGTTATATTTGTTTGGATTTTTAAATCTATTTTCCAAAACTTAATGGCGAAAAATTTTTACGTTGCTCGTTTAAGGAATAAAACCGGATCTACTTAACACATTCGTTTAGTTTGGAGACTTTGTCTAACTTTTTCATAATTTTAAACACGTTAGACAACTTTTTTTTTTATTCATTTTTATTTTCATTAATCTTAAAACTATCTTAAAGCTAAACAAAAATTCATAAAAACTAGCCTAATTATCCAATTAGTTACAAAATTAACTTACTGGCCCTATGCGGGCGCTCTAAGCTAAACTATATCTTAATTTAAATAGACAACTCTTCTAAACAACGTGGACTGAGCAATAGAATTTAATCGAATTTATGTTGAACAACCCTAAATTTGACAGATTAAGAACTCACTACTAACTGCACAAAAAAAAAATTAAAAAGAACACAAATATTTTTTCGACGAAAAAATCTAATTTTATATTATACATATAGACTTTGATTGCTTATAGTTATTTACATTATTTAAAATAGAAATGAAGTATATATTGCTAATTCACAAAATAAGAACTCAATTTTGTTGTTGCAAGGTACAAATTCATTTGGCTAAACTAAAGCAAGCATAGATACATACGTATGTATGTTTTTGTAGGTGTATAGATTTCCTTGTCCATCGCCCCCCGCAATATTGGAAAATTAAAGATCGTAAAGCAATTTATTAAGACTGTTTTGCATTTCTAATATTTAGTATATTTACAAAGCACATCTTTTAAGCAATAATATATAAAACATCAGTAAACATTTTTACTTTGATTTGATTTGGTATGAAATGACCATTGTCAATATGGATAAAGTATACTTTTAAAAGATAAACTAGCTATTTGCTCATGTTAAAGTTAGACGAGCTCTTTAACGTTAAAGTATAGTTTATGTCGTTTAAAATTAACAAAAAGTCGGTTCTCGTTTTAAACATAATATTTAGAGACGACTTCCATTCTAAAATTGATTAAGAGCGGGTTTCAAATGTTTAAAATTTTGCGCCAATATCTCGAAACCCTATGCTCGACTTCACAATTAAAAGTTTTTGAATACAATCTTCAAGATGTACCTAAGCCAAAAATGTTTAACATCTTAAAATAACGGGACCCACCATACAAATTTAAGAAAATGGTTTTCGAAAATCGTACTTAACTCGAAATTATACGGCGTTGTAACCGTTTTTTTTTTTAAATAACGCCAACTTTAATGGCCAATTTTATAAACAAACACTAAAAGCACTTTTATCAAAAATCCTCTTAAATTTTATCAGACTTTTAAATCTTTTTAGTTTCACCAACCTATAAAAGGGACGTTTTAGGGAAATTTTTGTTAAAATTGAATTTTCTTCACATCCCTGAAAAAATAAGTTGATTTTTTCTTTCTAATAAACGAAATGAATAAGGAAGAATGAGAAAGCATTATGTGCTATAATCTAGTTGTAGTTGCATCTGATGACATTTCAATGACAATAATTTTAAAATTTAATGAGCCAAAAATGACCATTTAGCTTATAAGGATGTTTAAAACCTTGTTTAATCTAAAAGCGCTTAATGAAACCAAAAAATCCCATTTTAAGGCTTAGAAGTCTGTTAAATCTTTAAAAGTCCTTCGTGAAATCGGCCATAAGTCTTTATTATTGTAGAATAAAAATTAAATTTCCATGAAAAATATTGACCCGTTTTTGAGATATCAAATTTTCAAAAAAAAAAAAATATTCTAATTCAAAACTTCAAAAAAAAAAATTCTTTTAAGTTTTGAAATGCAATTTTTTTAAACCTTTTAAAAATCTGTTAGATATGCATATAAGAATGAGAAATTCAAAATTCAAAAAAACGATTGTATGGTAGGTGGCGTGCATCCGAAGCTTTCAGTTGTCTATAAGTCTGGCAAGTAAATCAGATTGAATTTGACCAATGGAATTGATTATAAATTGGCTTTCAGGCAGCGTTAGCTTGTGGTTTATTGGCGGCATAGATCCGTGACTTAAGAAAACTCCACAAGAAGATGCCTAACTGGGGTCAAATCGCATGAACTCGCCAATTCACGTTACCTCTGCGAGAGATAACCTTACCATCAAATTGTTCAAGCAGAATGTAAATAGTTGCCTAGACAGTGTGGTCCATAGTACAGTCCTGCTGGAACCACATCTCGTCAAGGTCCATTTGGGCCATAATAAATTGGTTATCATGGTTCGGTAGCGCTCGCCATTGAATGCGACGGCCTCACCAACTTCGTTTTCGAAAAAGTAAGAATCAATGACGCCGCGCGCCGCTCCAAAATCCACACCAAACTGTAACTCTTTGAGAATGCATTGTGACCTGGTGAAACTCGTGTGGGTTGGTGTCGCCCCAAACTCGTCAATTTTGTATGTTAACACAGTCATTCATCCAAAAAAAAATATCGGATAAATTTGGGTTCCTCTTCGAAACGCTAGGAAGCTTAGTCAGTGAACAAACTTCATTGTTTATGGTCATGATCGTTCACCTCTTGGATCAGTTGGATATTGTAGGAGTGCAGGCTCAAGTCCCGACCCAAAATTGGGCAAGTTGAAGTCTGCGAAAAGCGAAAGGACAAGAACTCGTCGGCGACGAATCGACTGTCCCGGGTTCTGCTATAGCATTTCACGAACCTCGGCAATGTTCTCAGCCAATATTGGATTCCTTTGAAGTATTTGGTCGACTGTGAAAGGCCACCACGTCTAGCGTAAACGGACACACATTTTGATAATAAAGTTTTATCATTTGGACGTCAGATTAATCGTGTAACTTGCCATGGTGATTTGGCATCAGTAACTGAATAATAAAGAACAGATTTGACAGATGTCTCCAAAACAACATGGCCGCCGAAATCCACCCGCGCCACTTGAGAAACCCTTTGTTAGCTTTTTAAATAATTTTAAACTGAAATAATTCTGCTTCCTGGAATTATAGAACTTAATAACTTCTGTAATCTCACAAGTGACACGCAATCTTCAAACAAAATGAAATGCAATTCCCCTCCCAATCAATGTTCTTTTTCTCTTCAAAATAATTTCCAAGTCAAATGAGTTGGACTTCAGGTTCATTCCACTTCCACAGCACCGACCAGTCTGCAAACAACACTGAAACACTGATGTCTTGAGTGTCAACGATTCTTATCAAGACATCATTATTGCGACCGATTTGCATTAACCCACCGTAAAACATCAATTTTACTGGTAAAACGCATGTTATCAATTGCGCCTCATCAACTTGATCCGACCGGAGACAGAGTGAAGAGCCATTGCCGTTGACGCAGCCGCAGCCGCAGCCGCAACGCTTCGTTCACGTCATAATCGAATTACCATGTCCAAAAGCGCTTAGATACGAATGTATCTTTTCCTATGTACATGGTGAAATGAAGAAGATTGCGACAGTGCGTGCTCAGGGGCGGTTAGCTCATCAAAATCTAGTTTTTTCTGCAGTGAGTTGTGCGAATTTGCATTCCTCTTTAGTGGCGAGCATGCCCATCACTCACGGTTGATATCTTCATTACACGAGGACATGGACAGGGACAAGGACAGGGACAAGGACAGGGAGTGCATCATTATGAGACGGTTCTAAATTATATTATAATATCGCTGTGTTCCCGCATTAATGACACAGCCCACCCTGTGACAATGGCAGCACGCATTTCCTCTTAAATTCAATTAATCCCGTAATCTTCTTATGAATGACTTCCCAAAACAAACAACAACGCGTATCAGCGATCGGTAACGTGCGATCGTTAAATCCTTCCATTGAAGATGTTCCACTGTTTTCCGAGGGCGCAGGAAAAATAGTGTTATTCAGGCTACCGTTAGAAGTCTTTTAAACATTCTAATTCCTGGAGGCGCGATAAAACGGCCGACTTCTATTGAAATACATATGTCGGAGACTCAATCGTTACCGAACTGATGCAGGCGAAGGCGAAGGCGACCAACGACATGAATGGCGTATGTGTGTGTGTTTGTGTGTCATTAATTTTCTGTCCAATTCCAATAAAAGAAACAAAAAATCAATTTGGTTAATGAAAACAAACAAAGCAACGGAAAACCCGCGATGAATACTTTGTTTGCTTCACCGAAGAAGATGACGGGCACTGAAATTCACAGTGGGGCGAAATGGTTTAGAAATTGGATAAATTTCAGTTCACTGAATTTCTATTGCATTGCACAAATTCCTAGATTTTCACTAACGGGAGGTGTGTCAATGTGAAGAAGGTCATGTGAATTATTGGCGAATGTTGACCATAATGACACTCTACTAAGCTGATCAAAATCCGTTCAACAGTTCTTGGGAAAAGAAAATATTTTATGAAATTTCGAAAAAAAAAATTTCCGGCAGGTACCGTTATTTTTGGTCTTAGAAAAAAATATGGGGGGAAATTAAAAAAATGCTATATACCAAGTTTAGAAAAAAATGAATGAAAAATGTCGACAGACAGACAGAATTGCGAGACCTACTTTTTTCTTCTTCCCTATCATTTTAGTGTCAAGTCTGATCAAAATCTAGAGTTTGATTTTTTAAGGAATGGATAACTTGCCATATAGAAGTGCCAAGATTGGCATTGCCATCATCGTCAATGAAGTTCGATACCAATCGGTGATGATATCCAATTTCTGTTGGCCCTTATATGGATTTGATTGACATGTTGTTCCAACAGGCCTGAGCTACGTGCCACACAGCTGATCCCACAATGAACATTCCGCACTTGCGATTTTTCGTCGAGGCGAATAAAAACTCGTAGTCGCTACAAATTATTGTCATGCACGCACTTGCGATTTTTTGCCGTGCGATTATTTAATCGCAAAAAATAAAACACACTACTTTTTATGTGAGTGCACGCATTTGCTATAAATACGTAGCGACAGAAAAATCGCTTGAAAAAATAGAACTTGTTTCATTTTTATAATCGCTACGATTTTTTAGTCGCATGTGCGTGCATTCACATTTAAGGCCATGTGTCTTACTTTTTGCAACTAAAAAATCGTGGATTAAAAATCGCAAGGGCATGCATGTCAATTTCTCTTTGCGACTACGATTTTTAAGTCGTAGTAATTTAAATCGCAAGTGTGGGCATATCCATTTGAGTACATGTGTTTCATTCAAGTTTACGACAATCGCATCGCAAGAAAAATTAAACAAATTGCGACTTTTAAATCGTCATGATTTGTTGGTAGCAAGTGCGTTCATTCTCATTTAAATTCATGTGTTCTATTTTTGCGACTAAAAAATCGTGCGATTGAAATCGCAAGTGCGGTCCTAGCCTATCTCATCTCTCAGACTTGAACTGGCGGCCGAGATCGTGCGATTCTTCGCCTTGTTTGATTTTCATTTTAACATAAATATTCATGCCTATTAGAAAAAGAACAATTGGGGCTATCGTGAATGATATTTCTCTCGGAATTTGTCCCATCTTTCAAAATTGTCAACTTGAATAATGTCGAAAGTATCAGGAATTACGTTTTATAGGGACTTTGGCTCTCATTTCAAAAGGTAAGACGCCAGCTTTCAATGAATAGTGAAGAAGTATTGTCGTTTCCAATTTTCGAAGAAGGGAAAATCCAGTGTGTCCTCGTGTAGAATTGAAAATTTTAATTTAAAAAAAATTCAAGTATGAATTTTCTTTTATTTCAACTCTTTCAAATATTCTGCCCCACTGTTTGACGTGGAGACGTAAAGCAGACACACGACACGCGCAGCATCGCATATCGACGACGACGAGATATCCAGAAATTTAATTTTAATTGCACTTTAAGAGAATTTAATTACGCACATCCAGAGATAAGCTAATTTCGGTTGCTTAGTGGACTGGGATTAGGCGAGGCTGTTGAGAAACCATCAATGGGTGAAGTTGATTCGAGTCTTGCAGCACTTTGAAAAACGATGGCTCACCGAATGACCAATTAATTTATTTATTTTCTATTGATCGGAGCGAATTAAATGACCAATATTACTATTCGATAAGAAAATCTGTTTTTAATTCAACAAAAAGCGACCGAATTTATAAATGATGACATGAATAATGTGGAAAGAAAGGGGACTTGATCAGTCAATTGTGTTTTTTTTTTCAATGGAGATTGATGGACGAATTGGCGATAAGATCAATCAATTGAGCAAATCAAGCGTGTGCGGTTTTAATTTTTAAGAAATGATCAGTTTATCCCGTGATAATTAACTTTATCTTCCCCTTCTTCTTCGATCGATTTGAAATACAAATACTGCACTAATCCATGACAAATTCATAACTCAATCAACAAAATGTTTAATATTGAACAGTTATTTAATTTGTGAAAAAAATCATTTATTTATTTTATTAATTTAAATTAATGAGGAAAGTTAGTAGATAAATTTTTGGCAAATGATATTTGTCCACTGGAAAATTTTATTAACGAAAAATGCTTTGAAAAAAATCTTCAAGGAATCCTATCACGTGCTAAAAAATCGGAAAACGATTTGAAGATGATATTTTTCCGATGGGTCTAATCCTTTTGCTTCAAAAAAAAAATATCGTGAAAGACAAAATATCATGCGAGAAATGTGTCATTGACAATAAGCCAAAAACCCAGAAATGTCAAATTTCTAAGAAAAGGATATTTTCAAATGTTCAATTGAGTTTATCGTCAACAAGATCTATATTCGAGAGATAAATTTATTAAATGGTTCGGAATCTCATCTTATCATCATCATCATCATCATCATCGGCTCGACAACCGGGTTCCGGTCCTGGCCTCTTTCAACAAGTCTCTCCACCTATACCGGTCTCTAGCCGACGCCATCCAGTTGCGCACCCCAAGGCTTCGGGTGTCCTGGTCTACGCCATCTCTCCAGCGCAAGCATGGTCTACCACGCTGTCGTCTACCATAGAATGTACCACAAAGAACTTTCCGAGCAGGTTCCTCTTCGCTCATGCGAGCTAGGTGCCCTGCCCACCGGAGTCTACCGAGCTTAATTTTTATCACGATATCTGCTTCAAGGTAGATTGCGTATACAGTTCATGATTGTACCGTCTCCGGAATCGTCCTTCCTCACATATGGGGCCAACAATTCTCCTTAAGACTTTTCTCTCGAACGCAGCTAAGAGGTCGGAGTGCCTTTTGCTAAGCACCCAAGAGTACTGGCAGGACCATGGTCCTGTACAGCAGCAGCTTTGAAGTTATGGTGAGATTTCTGGATTTGAAGAGCTTTGACAGACTATAGTAGGCTCTGTTGGATTTGAGAAGCCGCCCGCGTATTTCTTCTTCTATATTGTTATCGGCTGCTACTATTGACCCAAGGTATTTAAAGGATTGCACCACTTCAAATTCGTGCTCCGCAACCTTGATCGTTTGACCAACTGTTCCTCTCGCATTCGACGCCACCATGTACTTTGTTTTACCTTCACTAATGTGCAGCCCCAGATTTTGTGCCGCCTGCTCGATCTGGATGAAGGAATCGTGTACAGCTTGTTCGGTTCTTCCGATGATGTCAATGTCGTCTGCGTAAGCCAGTAACTGGCTGGACCTGTTGACGATGGTCCCTCTTATTGCCGTGCCAGAGTCACGGATTGCTTTCTCCAACGCCAGGTTGAAGAGGAGGCAGGCCAAACCGTCCCCTTGTCGGAGTCCATTAAAGATGTTGATTGGTCTGGATAGCAATCCGGCTATTTTTACTTGGCTTGTTACGTTGGTCATGGTCAACCTACATAGTCGTGTCAATTTATTTGGGATGCCGAATTCTCTCATGGCTTTGTAAAGTTCTACCCTGGCTATGCTATCATAGGCGGCCTTAAAGTCTATAAACAGATGGTATGTTGGGATGTTAAATTCTAGACATTTTTCCATCGCCTGCCTAAGGGTAAATATCTGATCAGTTGTTGATTTGCCTGGAATGAAACCACACTGATATTGTCCGATAACGGTTTTAGCGTATGGGGTTATCCGGTCTTGTAGGATAGAGGAGAGTATCTTATAGGCGGTACTCAACAACGTGATACCTCTATAATTGCTGCACGTTGTGACATCTCCCTTCTTATGTATGGGGCATATTAAACCTTTTCGCCAGTCTTCTGGCATTTCTTCCTGCTCCCATACGTGCACTATAATATCATGAATTGCTTGACGTAAGGCTGGCCCGCCGTGATGAAATAATTCGGCTGGTATGCCATCGGCTCCCGGGGATTTATTCTGTTTAAGCCGGCCTATAGCCTTCTCAACCTCTTCTATGCTTGGTGGCGGCAACATAGGGTATTCTTCTTGAAGTAGTGGAGCCTCCACTTCTGCAGTAAGCTGACCATTTAGCAATTCATTGAAGTACACTTCCCATCGCTCCAGTATGCTTTCAGGATCGGTAATCAGATTTCCCTCTCCGTCCTTGCAGTATGTGCAGCGTGGTGTGTACTGCGTCATGTTTCGGACGGATTGGTAGAACTTCCGCGCCTGGTGCGGACCTCGCTCTCGGCTGTTTTCTATTTCACAGATTAGGTTCTTCTCCCAGACTGATTTTTTTTGTCTGTGTAGCCGTTTTTCTATTCTTCTGAGCTCTTTATATTCCTCTTCGCGTGCCCGCGTTCTATGAGATTGTTGCATTGCTCGGTACGCAACATTCTTACGTTCAGTCGCTAGCTTGCATTCATCATCAAACCAGTCGTTCCGATTTTTACGACTGCTGCTTAAGATGGAGTTGGCAGTACTAATGACAGTATTCTTAAGGCGTGTCCACTTCTCATTTACGCCCAGCAAACTGGCTCCAGGACTTACTCTCCCTAAATCAGGTGTTTCTAGTGCGAGTCCTAACCCATTACCAAAGGTGTTATTGGTGTTTTCATTGCGCAGGGCAGCCGTGTTGATTCAAACCTGATCGGCGGATGCAATACGTCTTCGCAAGGCAATCCGCCCTCGGAAAACCATACCAACATGATTGTGATCCGAGTCGATATTGGCACTTCGGTACGTTCGTACCGTCATCAAGTTCGAGTAGTGGCGACGGTCTATCAACACGTGGTCTATTTGGTTACGAGTGACTCCATCCCAGGTGGCTTTGTAGATATCTTTACGCGGGAACCTAGTACTCGCAACGACCATGTTTTTAGATGCTGCCAATTCTAAGACTCGAAGTCCATTGTCATTAGTGTTCTCATGCAAACTATGGGTGCCTGCGTAATGCCTGAATACCGGCTCCCGACCTATTTTTGCGTTCAAATCCCCAAGGATGATTTTAACATCATACCTTGGACAGGCATTGAGGGCCCTCTCGACTTGTTCGTAGTAAGTATCCTTTTCTTCGTCTGAGGACTCCTCCGTAGGTCCGTGAACGTTAATGAGGCTGATGTTCGTAAATTTGCCTCGCACGCGAAAGGTGCATAGCCTTTCCCTTATAGCGTTAAAGCCGATGATGGTAGACTTCATTTTTTCGCTGACTAGGAAGCCTACCCCGAGCACATGGTGTTTTGTATGACAGCTATAGTATATGTCATATTCTTTCTTCTGTAGAACACCATTCTCTGTCCATCTGATTTCTTGGAGAGCTGTTATGTCAGCTTTATATTTTGACAGGGCATCGGCTAGCTGCTGAGCAGCTCGAGCTCTATAGAGCGATCGTACGTTCCATAAGAAAATTCGTAAATCGTTTTTCAGTTTTCGTTGCGTTGGTTGTCGTCGTGTGATCAGTCCGTTTCCGAGGCTTGTTGTCGGTCTCGTAATTCAAAAGTTTTACGGGACAGGGAATTAACCTGTCGCCAACCTGAGGAACCAGCCTGATCATATTAGCCAAACCTTTTTAAAGGCTTGTTTCTAGCGGCCGCCACGGAGAGGCTATGATCAGACTTCCACCAGTCCGGAATAGTTACGGCACGTGCATGTTTTCGTATGCTACATGTTATTCCCCCTATTCGTCTGATGGCTGACCGCCATCTTATAATCCCTGAAAAAAGTACAAAAAAAAGATCAATCTCCGAATAAAATCTAAAATAAGACATTTAAATGATTCCAATAGCCATTGGAGAGAGGATGTGCCCACAACAAATGAATATTAAATACAAAAATTTGGTGGTACAACAGCTCGTAGAGAACCAGGAACTTAGTTACTTACAACTCACAACCAGGGTTGTCAGATGTGGCGATTTGTCGCCAAACAGGCGATTTTAAATTTCATTTGGCGACACGAAAATCAGTTTGGCGATGTACTCCGAAAATGGCGATATATTTTTAGTTTGGCGGTTTTTCTCCTTTTAATCGAAAATCTAATATTTTGTTTGTCATTTGTTTAAACTCAATCTTTTTCATTGCCATTTACTGAATGGAGCCATCAAAATACTTAAACGGAACGCACACCAAAACTGAATTTCGTTTTCTTTTCCCTTCCTACAACAATGACGTTTAGCAAACTTCTTTCAGGAATTTGCCCATAATAAAGGAAATGAATAAACTCAACACCTATGTATTTTCAAGCTACAAATATCAACTTTTTAAAAGCACAAAAAGAAATTGAAAATGTTGCACGCTGCTTTGCAAATAAGATTTTCTACTGTTCCGCCATTAAATTCTGACTGTGATGAAATATTACAACTAGTAACAAAGCCAGAAAACTTGAAAGCTTGGAAAGATATTGATTTAGGGTCGGAATTTGAAAGAAACGCGAGAGAAAATTGTATTAACACAGAGCATCTGAATGAAGTTAAGAAGCAAATTAACGATTTCATTCTTGCGTTACTTGGAGAAATGAGAAAAAGATTGTCTCAGTGCAATAAATTTTTTGTTTCGATTGGATATTTTTCACCAGGCGTTCATTTGAGCCAACTGCGATCCTGTTTTGAAAGTCTGTCTGTTAGCTTGATACCACCCAAAAATTGACAACTTGCTGAGTCTCAATGGGAAAAATTAATTTCTGTCAATTGGTCAAACGAATTTAATCCAGAAAATGTACTCGAACATGACCCTGTGAAATTTTGGAATAAACTTTTCAAAACGATGAATGCCTTAGGACAACCGGAGTTCCTGGAGCTTGTGGAATTTGCCTTGAGTGCACTTTCTCTGGCTGAATTTTTTTTTTTAAGACTGAATTTTTAAGAATTTTATTTTTCAATTTGTTTTATATACAATTTGACTTAAAACTAACTTATTACTAAATTAAATCATGTTGGCTCAACAATAGGGGCCCAACGTTCTTCATTTGGCTTTACATAATGCTATTTGCTTACAATATCATATTAATGTTTTCTTAATCTAATTCATGATTTTTTTAATATTAACTAAATAATAATTTTTGATGAGTGGGCGTTTTATCCCCTGTAGTATTGATTGTTGTTCTTCTCGTAAAAGGGTGCGTTGTCGTTATGGATGATGTCTTCAAATTGATCGTCAGTGATGGCTCGAATGTATAGATACTTGTCACGAGGCTCTAGTTCATGCTGGAGAAGTTGTTGCACTTCTGTGTTGGGATGATCTTCCAGGTTCCTGATGATTTTTCCGGAGAGCTGCAGTAAATACTTGTCCAATGGTATTAATTTTGCTTCTTTATACAGATTCCTTGTTGGTATATATTTCTTCGTCAGTGTGTTACGGTACAGTCCAGTGCAAATGCGGAGCATCTTTCTTTCAAAAAGCTTCATCTTTTTCATTGCTGTAGGTGAAATAGTAAACCAGATGGGAAAGGCGTAGGTCAGAACGGGTCGGATAAGTTGTTTGTACACAAGCAGCTTGGTTTTCTTACTTAGTCCACTTCGCCTCCTGAGAAGCGGATGGACCAAGTGCAGAGAATAGTTGGCTCTCTTCAACATCAAGTCTGCATGCCTTTTGAATTTGAATTTATTGGAAAAGTTGATTCCTAAGTACTTCGTTGATGATTTGGCTGTCACTTCAGTGTTGTCTGGGAGCTTTATTTTGATTGCATCACAGCGTGTTGCAAACGCTCGCCTTCGAATGACAGTCACTGGTGTTCGGAAGCAGATGAGTTCAGTCTTTTCGCTGTTTATCCTCAGTCCCCATTTGACATAGTATTCCCATAGGTTTTTAATGTGCTCTTGCACTCTCCTGGCAGCAATTTCTGGTGAAAAAGCGGTGGCGTATGGTATGTGATTGAGTCGTCTGCATAAAGCTTAGTCTTTGTACCTGATATGTTGGCTGGTTGATCAGCAGTATAAATATTGAACAGCAGTGGTCCAAGTTTTGATCCTTGAGGAACTCCAGCGTTAATTCCTTTGGTTGATGACACATGTTTTTCTACCTGTACATAAAAAAGTCTATGGGTTAGGAAATTTTTGATTATTCTTACCAAGTAATTAGCAAGTCCAAGTTCCAAGAGTTTGAATAGTAATCCTTTTATCCACTTTCTCTGGCAGCAGGCAAAGCAGGCAACAAAAAAAATGAGTTCAAAAATGGAAATTGAAGCATTAAATGCAATAATGAGAGTATGGATTCATTCCAAAGTCAAAGACATTTGCTGCAAAAATTTTGATTCGTCTGCTGAAATGCTTTCGGCATTTAATTCGAAAATTTATGAAAACAATTCAATCGGCGAAGTTATTGACACTTACATCGATTTTATTGGAGAAGAATAAGAATAAAACTAATTAATTCTTTTTTGTTTGTTTTTTTTTTTCGGTCGAAGTTCCTTATACATAGATATGTTATGTAAAGTTTGTTTTTGTTTTGTTTTTAATAAAAGTGATGTAATAGCTACAGTGAAAAATTTTGAAATTGGGCGATTTTTTGGCGATTTATATTTTACTTTTGGCGATTCCGATTTTTGAAACCTGACAACCCTGCTCACAACCATTCCTTTGTGCACCTTATCAGTATTTGAGAAGACCAACAAAATTTTCTGCCGAGTCCGAACGGATAACATGATTATGACAAGATACAAGGGAAGGTGCAGTACGCCCCTGGAAAAACAATAAAGCAGCGGATGAGAATCGAATCCAAGAACCTCCACATTACACTCCAATGAACTTTTTTTTTTGAAATTCATCTATCAACTATGTATGTATATTCAAATATTATTAAGCTAAACAAAAATTAGCCTAATTATTAATATCTTACAACTAAATTACTGGCCCTTTGCGGGCGCTCTAAGTAAAACCATCATGTCGATTACAGAATTCGCAGAATTTTACTCCCGGTGAGTTAAATCGATCGGTTGACCTTTCGCATCCCCAGTAAAACTGAATAATGAAATTCGCCGGGTTCCGTTTTCTATTAAAATTCGTTAAATAAACACTTAAACATTCATTATGATAAGCTTTTGACTTACATTTTTGTGCTTTCCATTGTTTATTTTCATATTCACTTCAGATTCGTCTCGAAATTGGCACGAATGTAAAATGATAGAAATTGTATGGAGTGCGAATGGATTGCGGATTCAGTAATACCAGATAAGTTGAACAGAATGTCGTTGGTGCAGGGATTGTTAACGAGTAAGTAATAGCAAAAGTTTCGAAATTAATTGAAACTATGGCTTTAGCTTATTCGCCGAATTCTGTAATAGGGGTGTATATCTCAATTCTAATGCCTTTGCCTTTCGACGATAAGACTAACGAGTGATTTTTTAAGAGCTATCGGAAATAAAAAAAAAACACATAAAATTCAAAAAAATGCATGAAATCTTTATTTGAATCGATAGTACGGTGAATAAAATTTAATGTTCAAAGATTATATCATGCAAATGTTGGCCCGCGTCTGCGCCTCAAATGGTCCATCCGCTTAGTCCAATTTTGGCATACTCTTTCTAACATTTCGGCCGGTATCTCACGAATAAATGTTTCAATGTTGGCTTCAATGTTTCAATGTTGGCGTCAATCGAAACGGGGCTTGTCGCTATAGACATGAGCCTTAACATAGCCCCACAAAAATTGTCTAGAGGCGTTATATCGCACGATCTAGCCGGCCAATTGACCGGCCCCAAACGTGACATAAACATTTCACCGAACTCGCCTCTCAATTGGTCCATTGTTACGCGTGCTGTGTGGCATGTGGCACCGTCTTGTTGAAACCACATGTCATGCAAGACAAGCGCAAAAACAAGAAAGTGCGTGTTTTCATCGCACGGTAGCGCTCACCATTCACAGTAACGTAGCGATTCGCATCATCTTTGAAGAAATACGGTCCAATGATTCTGCCAGGCCATAATCCGCACCAAACAGTGACTTTTTCTGGATGCATTGGTAGCTCTTGCAATGCTTCTGGCTGCTCATCACTCCAAATAGGGCAGTTTTGCTTGTTCACGTATCCATTCAACCAGAAATGAGCTTCATCGCTGAACACAATTTTTCGATAAAAAAGTGGATCTTCGGCCAACTTTTCAAGAGCCCATTCACCAAAACTTCGGCGTTGTGGTAGGTTGTCCGGCTTCAGTTCTTACTTTACACCTAAATCTTTCCGCAAAATTTTCCACGTAGTGAAGTAACAGAGGCCCAATTGCTGCGAACGGCGGCGCCGAATCCATAGTTCACGGTCATCACTAACACTGGCCGATACAGCAGCGATATTTTCCTCAGTTCGCACTCTACGTAAATGTGTTGGTGGTTTAATGTCCAGCAATGTAAATTTGGTACAAAATTTAGTCCCAATAGCCCAAATAGGTGCCTCAGTCGATTAAACTGACCATAAAATGGAAGAAGCGCGCGATGAACTTTCTTAACAGAGCACGCATATCGATTTATTTTTCTCGAGTAGATACAAATTTAAAAAAAATACTCGGTATGCTTAACTTTTTTTTGTTTATAAGTATATAAAACTTAAAACTAGAATAAACCTAACTAAAACTAGTTTAAACTAAATCAGTCAAAGGCAAAGCAGTTAGTTTTGGGGTTTCATATGTTTTGTGGTGCCACCCTAACTTTCTCTACAGAATCTTAGATACCCTTAAGTTGTCCAAGACATACAAATCCTAGTAAACTCTATCAGATAACCACCAGAACTGAATCTACTGTCTTACCATGACACTCCGGTCCCGATCGGACACGCTCCTACTGTCCCGATTTAAGACCGAACTGAGTATCCGGTATGATTTGGACAGAACTCTATTAATAACTTTTTCGAATAGATATACCTACCTTGCTGATACACGGAAGAAGACTTATCGACCAGAGATTCGTCGGATTTAAGTTGTTCTTTCCCTTTTTCGGGAGAGGATGTAAGTAGATACCTACCACAGGTGTCTTTCACTGCATTGGATAAAATTCACTATTCAGTGCGTTGTTAAACACTGTGTCTGAGTATATACTTCCTTCATCGATCCATCGGTGTAAAAATGTCAAACTTATCACACTTGCTTTAAAACTATGTTTGAATGTCTTTGATTCTGTAAATAGTAAACAGCTGTGGTCCAATTACTGTTCCTTGTAGAATGCCATTTGTGTAATTAAAAACTTCAGTTGACGTGCATCTCTAACTGTTGCGACAAATTTCTTAGCATTCTTGTGAGATGAGGTTGAAATTAAGAAAGTTTATAAGCCCGTCGATTCAGAAATAGGTAGGTAGGTATATCTAAATTAATTAAACATGTTCCTAGTAGATACACACGTGTGTACAATTCCGTAGGAAAATCAAAACTGACTTACCTACTTAGATCATTTTATGTTTTTTTTTTTTTTTGAGACACTGAGAATATATAAAACAATGTACACCTCTACATATTCCCAATGATAGAGAGATAACATACCTACCTTACCTATAGATTAATATACCTACAATCAAATTCAATTTCACCCATGGGAAATTCGGAACTTATTTTCTACAGGTAGCTAGGTACCTTCGTAGATTAAATACCTACATACCTTCTGACCACCGCAAGAAGACAACCAACAAATAAGTCTACCGAGAATCCAGCAGTTCCTGATAAGAAATACTTTTCCATGGATTCAAGCTCTTTTAGTGGCCATCATAGTTAACTTTCAGAGGCCACCTAAAGCAGTTGAACTTATACATACCTACTACCTTTAAAGGTAGACATATCTACTCATGCCACTCTTTCTCTTGCCAACTCGCACGCACTTCCAGCTTCTCATCTCTATCGCACTGTGTCACATACCTACCTATTACCTATAGCCCCCAGCTTCTCATTAATTACCAAACGCTAGTCGTTCTCTTCTCGATCTCGTATTTTGTCACCAAGCCGCTCCCACGGACTTACCACTCCACCTAGAACCAACAAAAAAACTCAGAACAAATACCCACATACATACCCACCTTTCTATTTCGAATAGGTAGGTGCTAATGGCTATCTACGGTAAGAATTTGTAATTGTCGCTAGTGTCGCCTGGTTAACTAGATGCTGGGTACCTAAATAGGTATACACAATACACAAATAACAAACTTCACTCTCCATTTCATACACAAGCACATTCTCTCACAAAATACCTGACCATCTCCCTCTTGGATGTGGTGGAGATTTGGATTTTGGATTCGTCCCACCAATTCGTAAGTACACACAACGACACTTCCGAGGGGGTCTGGGCTCCCATTCGTCGCCATCATCGCCGACACAGCGCTATTTTGTGTCACATTGCAATCGCGCGCACTCAAAATAACCGAATGCTAGAAAGGAAACCTGCTATCCATTGAACGGGAGGAACAGAGAAGAAAGGCACAGTATGGTGACTCTTTTGCATGTGGTCGTCATCGTGTCGCGTTCGTATGGTAGGTAAGCATTGGCCCCCCTTTTATAGGAGTTTTACTGCCACTGCCACCCGGCGATGTCCAAAGTGTCGCCGTACATTTAATTCAACTTTAAAGTTTTTTCGGATTCAATCCACAACCACCATTGCCATCACACAGTCACGTTTATCCGGTTTTGGGTAGCTCAGGGCATGCATAGAGATGGATTGGATACTGTGAAGTTGGGTGTTGGAGATTTGGAGTATTTCCGAAGAGCGCTTGCCAAACTCCCAGAACCCAGACTCGAGAACTGTAAGAGAATTAAGTGGGTTTTGCAATTTAGTCAGTGTGTGAGGCTGTTTGAGGTTGTGATTGTGATGTGAGACCGCGGATTCAGTTTGAGCTTTGAATGTGGAGCAATCTGTGGAAAGAGTAGGTATACATTGGATTCGTGAAATTGTTAAGAGAATCTGCAATATCTGAATAACGATGATAAATTGTATCTTAAAAGTCTACGAGTGTAGTACCGTCTACTGACCTTAGTACATTCGTTGCAAGGCTGGGGGTGGGTTTTGATTATTTAGCTACTTTAAGAGATATATGTATCTATACATACCTACCTAGTACCTACCTACCTAACCTACCCAGTGGAATGCTCCTTTTATTTTTATAAAGTACTGAACTAGATAAGGAACCTTTAAGGACAAATGTGAAAGAGGACATCTTTAAGGGCAACTAAAAATTGGAAAAAATGGTAAGGTCAAAGGAGAGTTCGGCCAAACCCGAAGCTCTAAATATCAATCCAAGGAGCCAAAAATATTGAGAAAGTTCTGATACGAAGCGACACTATGGATTTTTTTTCTTTTTTAGTCTGAGTTGTCAAAAAAATAAACTGTCGTTTTTTTTAGTTCAGATTGTTCCGAGATTCGAATAAACATAAGTGTTCAGAGTGCCCTCTATGAGCGCTCTGAATAAATTAACTGAGCAGACAAAGTAAAATGCTTTACGCAAGCATTTGACAGATGAAATATTAAAAAAAAAATGGTAAAAGCAGGTGGTCAGGAATATTTCAAAAACAACTAGGAGCGCTCAGAGCACTCTTGGTTAAGGGGATGTTCAGAACATGCTCGGACTCTGTTCAGAGCTCTATTGCTTATTTGTTATTTGATGCTACTTTTGTATTTGTATTGCTTTAAGATTCAAGATTTTGATAAAAAATAAAATTGAAACTGAATTGAATTGAAATTGAAAAATTCTAAACTAAAAAATAAAAACGGCGCTTTTGGGCGGCCATCTTAAAATTCTTCTTAAAGTTCTTATTTAAGGCTCAGCTTTATGCACTAAAGTGCGATATATTATAAGTCCCGAGCAAATCCTTTTGATGAGCTGGACGATGAAGAATTGTGCTCCAGGTAGGTATAGGTTTGACAAGATAGCAGTTCGGCTTTTTTATTGAAAACCTAAACATCCAAGACCGAATTAGAAGCCGCTGGCTTCCGATTTCACCAGAATTCCAAGTATGTATATTTACATTAGATACACTTCCTTAGGAGAAATATGTATCCATGAAGGTAAGCTTACTTTCTAATGGAACACAAAGGGCATATCTATGTACAACAATTAATCTTATACGAGCATTACATGGAATGGTCCAGTTAACAGTGGGGAAATATAAAAGGGAAATTGGTATTTTACTAGTTAGTAAAACAAAAAAAAGGACTAGAATTTTCGAATAGCTATATTAAATAACTAAATGGCAAGCCCTTAACAATAGCTTCTTTAATAGCTCAAGCTTCAGTATTATCATTTTATTATAGAAATATGGTGGACTTTTTGTTTGTAGGATACTATTAAGGGCTATAAGCACTCTTAAGGCGAATAAATTATCAAGAGAAACACCATGCATTATTTTATAAAGTATGGAGATATATATACCTCGCCACACTCCCTATAGCTCCCGAATTCGCAATTACTAAAAATTTCACAAGTTACCTTACATTCTTATTTTTGGGGTCCTTAACATTCGTGAGCCCCTATACACTCTTCCGATGCCCATATTTTAAGTGTTTGGCCAAGAAAAGGTTCTGTAAAGAAGAAAAAAACTACCCCTAGGTTTTTCGCCGATTCTACAAACTGAATACCTATAGGAGTTTTGTTGAGTAGTACCTACCTATCTACTGGAGAAAAATACGTATGCAGTTACTAGTGGATTTCTAGGAATAATTTGGTATTTATAGAGTTTAAACAGAGTTCAGTGCGTAAGACCTTATTTAGATCCTCTTTCATTTCATAAGCTCCATTTTTATCAGACTAAGAGGACAACTATTTCGAAGCTGAACGTCGTCATCGGCATACCTAGAGACGGGAGGTAATTTATAAAATAAGTAAATAGAACGGGTCCCATAATTTATCCTTGAGGGACACCTGGACTAAGTGCAGGAAAGAAAGACGTTCAAAGGAAAAGAAGACAGAAATACAAACAAATTAATTTCGCTAAAGATGATACAAACTGGAGCTCATTTATATAAATAGTAAATAAAAGAGATCCTAAAATTCATCCTTGTGGGATACCTCGACTAAGTGCAAGAAATGAAGACGTTCGATTAGCAATCACTGCTTGATACGAACTGGAAGTTATCCGTTAGTAGACGATGGTCGACGGTGTCAAATGCTTTTGAAAAGTCTAAAAGTCTGAGATTTTCGTGCGTTAAGGATTTTCTTAAGAACTTTCGATTAGAAAGGTAAAATAGGTAGATTGTATATAGATTGTATATAGGAAAAACTGCAGTCATAAGAACAGTATTGAAGAGATGATTTATTGGTTTAAACATGTCGGGAAGACTCGCCTATGAAATTGATGAATTTTATGGCAACCCAGTGAATTTGAAATTTTTGAAAATTGAGTTAATTGCCCGAAGATGGAGGTAAACTCCGAAACGCGTCGCCAAACCAATTAAATAATACAAAAAATTTATGAAAATTTTTGGTATTTAAATTTTAAATAAACAATAGTGCAAACAATTTTGTATTTTATTTGTATGATAGAATGCACGATTACTTGTCTAGGTTGTATCACACAACTAGCTCTAGGGAAGTCTACGATAAGAATGTTCCTTTTCTATCGTTTCACTTTCCTCTAGACAAATCTTTATTTCCATTTCGTTCTAGTTCTAAACAATCAAAACGTTTGTTTCATAAAGCTTTTAGTTTTTATATCTACAGTAGATATCAACAAAGTATCTTTATCTATCACGGCCATCCTGCAATATGCATCGCTCTCGATGCAAAATTATAATATTTAATACAATTTTAAATAATCAAAACTCATGAAGTAAACCAACATCAAGAATAAAGATAAACATAAAATAATATCATTAAACAATATTTAATACATTTTCTATACATTTCATTTATTTTCGACTTGGTTATAAAGTCTGTTAATTCCTTTTTTTTTTATTCTTGCCAGAATCTAAAACAAAACCAGTTTTAGTACTATTCTAACAGGCTCAATAATTTTGAAAATAGAAACACAAATTAAGTTCAAAAATAAATCGAATGTTATAAACAATCCTTACAATTCCCATATTACAAGAGGCCATATTAAGCTTGCCTATCTTACGAATTAAAATTAAGTTTATTCTTAAATCAATCTCCACAATAGCTCACAGATCTTATGCTTGTCTATTATTTGAACCAACTCCAAAGAAAAATACAAATCAAATGCTGCCAAAAATCTTAACAATAGCTCAGAGGCAATCTTAAGCTTGTCTATTGTATGAAACAAACACCAAAAAATACAAATAAAATGCTACCAAAAATCTCAACAATAGCTCAGAGGCAATCTTAAGCTTGTCTATTGTATGAAACAAACACCAAAAAATACAAATCAAATGCTACCAAAAATCTCAACAATAGCTCAGAGGCAATCTTAAGCTTGTCTATTGTATGAAACAAACACCAAAAAATACAAATAAAATGCTACCAAAAATCTCAACAATAGCTCAGAGGCAATCTTAAGCTTGTCTATATTTTTTTTAAATTTACTTTTTCATCTTTATATTACAATCATCTTTTATAATTAGTTTTAAAGATCCCGGTGATGCTGTTACAAGTGTAACGCTTTAATTTAAACCGTTTAAAAGGTTGACTTCCAACAACCTCAAACACACTTTGATATTCATCCATTCAACTTATTTCTGTTTGCTTTTAAAGACAACTTTTGTTGAAATGTCCAATCCAATCTTAATCTAATTTTAACCGCGTTTTCTTCTATTCTATGATCGGCTAATTCTCTTATGGAAACTACATAAATGTTATCATATCCCGGTATGCTAATTTTTTTTGACTAAAGTAAGTTGTTCATTCCAAGTTTGTGTCAAAATCGGTCCTCAAAAGGTTCGATACTGTTTGGACATATCGTTTTACTTGTCCATTAGCCCTGCCCATTACCGGAGCAATTGTTTGATGTTCAATATCATATGTTAAACACATTTTTTTTTTATTGTTCACTTGTAAAATTTTTTCTACTATCGAATTTTTAGATTAATTCATACACTTTATTGTGTCTAGAGTTTGTAACAATTTCAGTGGACATAGAATTGTAAATTTTGTAAGCGTATCAACAATTATAGGTACGTAGCAATGTGTTCCTTCACATTTTTCAACATATGGACCCATACAGTCAGTATGTATCGTATGAAAATGAATCGGTTGTTTTACAATAGAATGCAATGTTATTTTCTTCTTTCCTGCCGGTCTTTAGGAAGAAACTATAAGCAAATCACACAAGATTCTATGAATTTTCTGACACTTCTGGTCATTTACGGCGTCCAAAATTTTTTTTTTTTTTTTTTTTTTTTTGTTAACCAACATGGAAATTAATCTTATAGTATTTTCTCATGAGATCTAATCGATATCGTTAGGGAATGAATAATTTTTTTAACTTTATTGATTGTTTCAAGTGTTTAAGAATCTGTTTGTTGTTTTACGTGTAGCCAGTTATCTGACAAACTAGAAAGACTGTAACATATTTTTACTGGAGATTTCTACGAAGATAATCGACATATTGAACCATTTTACCTATATTGAATTCAAAATCTTGCAAGCTGATCCACCATTTGGCAACTCTTGGTAATAAGTTACGTTTTTTATTTGTTGCGTTACAGTCAGTTACTAATGTAAATCGAATACTCAGTAAATAAGTTCGGAAATGTTTAATTGTATTTACAACCGCGAGTGTTTCTAGTTCATAACTATGATATTTTGTTTCGTATGGTTTAGTAGCTTTACTGGAATATGTTACTACTCGTAATTTATTTTCTATAATGAAATAAAACAGCTCCATACTAAAGAGCACTACTTGTATCTGTGTGTAGTTCCGTTGGTAGGTCTGAATTAGATATCGTAAGGAGAGATTTTTGGGTTAATTGTTTAACAATATATGATCTGGCTTCTTGACATTCATGGTTCCAATCAAAGGTTATATTATTTTTAGTAAGTCGCATTATACAACTATTTTTTACAGTGAATTCAGTAAATTTACGAAATAATATAATAAATAATTGGTTAGAGATGCAGACAAAACTAGGGCATCAATTTTTGTAGTACTCGGTCGTATTCCATCAGCAGACATTTCTCTTCCAAACTACTCAATCTGTAGTTTTAAGAATTTACCTTTTTCAACATTCCAAGAAAATCAACTTTCTTTCAAAGTCTGTAACACAAGATCAAGTCGCATAATGCCTTCTACGAAATTGGTTGAATGTATAACTAAATCATCCATAGCATTTTTATAAGGCTAGCACAAGGCTAATAACTATCCCTTCTGATGACATGAAATTATAAATCAAATACCATGTGAGACAATACTCGTACATTTCTTTCTAATACTGCCACTCTACAGAGGCGATAATTTATCACTGTATCTTTTGGCAGGAGAAGGTTTCTATAAAATTACTTGCATATTAACCCAAGAGTAATGTTAAATCAATACTTTCTTTTACTACAACTTTCCTTCTAACTACGGATTCTGTTGCATCCGCTACTATTTCTAATGTTTTATTTTTTAGTTCATTTCATATAATTATTTAATCGACATCTTTAATTTTTCAATAACGTTGAAATCCACTTGAATTGGTAACTGCTTTAATTCTAATAACTAACCAAAATATAATCCTTGCTACATGATTCTTTGATATTTTCAAATTTGGAAGCGATATTGTAACTGATGAGAGAACAATCAAAACTAGAATCTAAAGGACAACTACATTTTCTTTTACTATTTACATTCTTTTTATGTAAACGTTAATTGACCCAACACGTACTTTCAACGTGACCAGACTTATTTACAAAAATTACTTTTTTTTTTAGTTCAATTTCTTTCGGTTATTTATTAACTGGAAAGTAAGGTCAGTCATTCTGAATGTGACATAATTTAATACACCAATAGCAACTTTTATCAATTCTACAGCATTTATATGTTGGTTCAGACAATCATTTCAGAATAGTGTACTTGGTCTTTTCAAAACCGAAGTATTGAAATTTGCATCTGGGGGTATTGCGTGTATACACGACAAATAAGATTTTGAAAGTTGTTTGGCATTACAAAAGTTAGAGAGTTTTATAAACTTGAATCTACCACGCAACCATAACTACAATAAGGATTCTCATATCTTCAGGAATTTTAACTGGCAACCGATTAATTTGAAAAATTGGGTATTTCCATAATGAAATCATTGTATGAACTTTACAAACTACTTTTCTTAAATGGGGTACTATGTATAAACCATTAGGAAATGGGTACTAGTGATGCACGTAAATCGCTCGAGAGATATTGATGAAAACCATATTTTTTTAACCCATAATTATGCTCTTTCAAATAACCATGACTTAATTCGGGAAACAATATCTTAATATTCTAAGCTTTCTCATTTCACCCAACAGTCAACATCGTTGCATCATTTCTTTACATATGTAAAATCGGAAAGTAGGGAATCCGGCATTAGCTTGCTTTATATTACTAATTGAATTATATTCCCTAAATTAATAAAAAATTGTTCATCGATTGAACATTGGTTTCCCCATCCGTTTTTAACAATAATTTAAAAAATATATCAAATTACTTATCTTTATAAAATTCTAGCTGCTCTCTTGAAATATCTGTTTTTTTTTAAGCCATTTCAAACGTTCGGAAGTAACCTTTAAATTTTCAAAATGTCTTGACTTTTCTTGAAATTTCTTAAATTTTTCTGATTCTTCACAATATTCCTTGTAAACTTTCGCACATCCAATAAATTTGTACATTGTCTTCGATTTTGAAAAAAGTTCGTTTTAATTTTATTTCCTCAATACTTCGTTGTTTTTTTATTTTATATTTTTGTGTAGTATTGTTAGGTTAACTATCCCACTTCTGATGATAGAATGCACGATTACTTGTCTAGGTTGTATCACACAACTAGCTCTAGGGAAGTCTACGATAAGAATGTTCCTTTTCTATCGTTTCACTTTCCTCTAGACAAATCTTTATTTCCATTTCGTTCTAGTTCTAAACAATCAAAACGTTTGTTTCATAAAGCTTTTAGTTTTTATATCTACAGTAGATATCAACAAAGTATCTTTATCTATCATGTATATTTTTTATTTTTATTTTTTCCAAAATTATTAAGTTTTTTTGAGTAGGCGGCGTAAAATTTAAATCTTGCGGGAGGAGCTCGACCTTAGCTACGATGTCACAATGAACATTCTATACACGAGTGATTTGAGTGTACCTACTGTAATATTTCACGCAGGGACAACGGAAACTGCCCAGCGAGATCGCGCAATTTGAACCCCTAACACTATTATTTTTTTCCAAAAAGTCACCGAAAATTAGAATTCTCGAATGCGCGCCAGACATCGAGGATGCGGAGACCAATCGAACAATATCATATTCCACACACAATTTTAAAACTCTCAAATAAAATTTAAAAAAAGTGGTAAAATTTATTATGGCGATGGTCGAACTAGGAATCCCATGAAAACTTATCCATGTATGAGTTGCTCATGCGACATTGGAAAATACGCGGTGCAAAATATTCCTCCGAAATATTTCAAACATGAAGAGGGATTCTTCAAATGCGAAATTATATTTATTTCAGAGTGCGAGGAGAACTAATGAAGTAGAAGAGTTGGCCAAATTCGAATGGAACTATAAGGTGTAACCTACCAAGAACTGTGTGTAGTTTAGAAAGTCAAAACAAGTCCACTACCATTTCTCAAAGGAATGGACAACAATGCTTTAAATCAAACAGCCCTCGAATTGGAATCCCAGCCACCATGCTCGAGGCGAGATGAAAGACTCATAATCTCCGGTTTAGGGACAAATCCAATTGTGGATGCCAGAGCTTTTGGTATAGATGACGAGTTTCAGCGTGTTGGGGATTAAAGAGGATGGAAAGCCGCTTAAACATGTCTCAGGCAGCGACCCTCTGTAAGAAAGTAAGTTTGTGTAATTCAAGAGTTAAGAAAACGCCTGTTCGGATACTGAAAAATAAGGTTTACTATGTGGACAACTCCTTGCAAGGTAACACCCTCCATTGATTCAGGAGCTTATTAAAACATACGAATTAAGCAAATGCAGATCAACTCCTAAATATGTTCTTTGAGTTGGTCAATATTCTATAATCGGTTAAACAAAACGGGATCAACTCTTATCTAATTCTAACAGAAATAAATTACTTAAAGGTAAGTATTATTGGAACCGGGTTTTTCCTTACACCGAGAAATCGAAGTTGCTGCTTATCTAACTTCTTTCTGATCCTGTTCATCAGGAAGGTGACTGTGATCGTTATTATTGGTCTTCTTCTTCTAACAAACTTACAACCTTTTAGTTTCAATAGTGTGGTATAGAGATTGCGCCTTCAAATACTAATAAGAGTTCAACTCAAAAAAGACCTTCTCGTTGGAAAATTTAACTGCAAATAAAAAGTCAAAACGTTGCCATTTTTTCAACACAGTAATAGTATCTACACTTTTTCAATATAAAACAAAAAATCTTAGATAAAACCTTTACCACAATTTCTTTCCATTGGTAACTTCTATCACTGATGAATAAACCATTAGGTCCTGTTGTTTAATTTCTCTTAACTGTCAATTTCTATCAATTTTGCTTCAAAGTAGTTCGCCTAGATAATCAAGAAGTTGACGTAAAAAAGAATTGGTAAAATTGATAGAAATTGGCAGGAAGTAAACAAACGCACATTTCTCTCCACCAGTCCTTTCAGTTAAAATCATGTCTGCATTCTCTCTTTTAATGTGGAAAAAGCTTTCAATCAAACTTTTGTTTCTGCGTAGTATTTAAAAAATTGATAAAATTAGATAGATTCAGAGACCAATGCTAATAATTTGAATTCAGGCATTTTTTAATCGAAATCATGTTAGGTATATCGCAAAGTTGTCAGCAAAGGTATTAAATGAACCACACTCAACCAATCGAACTCTCTTTATTGAGGCAATTTCTATATTCTTACAAAAGCTCATAATTATTTTTGAGTTTTTGCAGCATTAAATTCTACGAAGTTTCCTTTCCCCCTTTGATAATGTTTTCTAGATCAGAATTTAATGACCTTATCATACGCTGCCGTTCTAAATTCACATCCGAAGAACAAGAACATGCATCGGAAGACAAATATTAGAAGCTGAGAGTACTTTTGTTATCAAAACAATTTATTGGATTAGAAGTTGCAGACAAAAGATCATAGACGAATATGAGATAGAAAGTCGGAGACAAACCGGAGCCCTGTGGCACACCAGCTTTATTTTATGAACTTCAGACTTCAGTCCAACACAACTTGAATGTCCGCAATTCGTAAGGTAGTTTCTAATCCAGTGAAGAAGAGATTTATCAACATCAAATGTATTCATTTTTGATATGAGAGCTTAATGTCAAACTCTATCAAATACTTCAATAACATCAATAATTCAAGGAATCTGAGAAATAACTGCGGATAATGTAAAATTGTAGTCGTTATTTATTAATAAAACAATAGGCAACGCAGCAAAATTTTACACAAGAATTGAATGAAAATAGTGCAGATAAAGCCTTGGAATGTTTGAAATAGAATGACACTGGCAGATTCTGATTATTTGAGGATGTGTTCGGTAATATTTGTTCATTATTGCTCTAAATGTGTTGGCATATGTATAATATGTGTCAAAGTGTCTTGGCTTCGAATTTAAAATCTATTCTTTTCCTTTTTGGTGATAGTAGTTAGTACTTACTCGTATTAGAACTATGCCATTTATATAGTTCGTTCCCTATCTGTCAGGTAAGAGTATACAATTTCATAATGGCTGCCATGTCAAAGGATTAACAAGCATTTGAGCTAAAAAAAATGGTGCAAAATTTTAAACGATTTAGTAATAAGTATGTTAAAGGCATTTTAGTAAATTACTAAGGATTATGCTAATTTTAAACGATTTTAACATATTACTACCTCTTAACATTTTACTAAAGTTAAAATCACAAATTGGCTACTTTAATGTTTAATAATTTGCTAAATCCATATGACTTCTGTCATTTCCCTCGGAAAAAATTCTTGGCAATTTTATTTGAAATGGTTAAATTGTGTTTTTTTTTCTGATTCTTGAGCTCATTGTTTTTAAAAGTAAATAAAATAATATAAAATGTTTTCGGAAGACGAAGATTTCGATGTGTTTGAAGACTCAGATTTGTGCAGAAAAGTGCGTATTTTAAGTCCCGAGCAAATTCTTTTGAAGAGCTGGACGATGGAGAATCTTACTCCAGTTATAGGTCTGACAAGACAACAGTTCGGTTCTTGGTTGAAAACCTGAAAATCCAAGACCGTGGGATTCCAATTTCACCAGTAAGTTACATTACACTTCTTTGGGAGAAATAAATTGTGGTTGTCACTTTGACTTCCGACAAATCAAATTATTAAGGCCGTTCCTCAGATTTAGTTTTGTTTGCTTTGTATTTTTTCACGAACTGTCATTGTTTGGACGTGTTCAGATGCACCATTTTTATAAAAGGCATTTATTAATTTACTAGTTAAGTTATAGTAAAACTAAAGAAAAGGTTTAAAATTTTCGAAGGGTTAGTAAATAACTAAAAGTTTAACAAGTTTCTAACTATTAAATTGCTAAGCCGTTAATAATAGGTTGCTTAAAATTTTGCCCCAATGACATTAAGTAAGACTTCAGCGCGTAAACACTTTTAGATCTGCCATTATTTCATCAGAACAAACCTGCAAATGACGTTTAATCTTGACTAAACTGGCATCGTAAAAATATAAAGAAACTTGAAATTTTCGCCAAGTTTATTTAAACTGACTTTTGCATACGAGTTTTGACACCAAATTGTGACAATTTGAGAGAAAATGTAATTTACCAAACAAACCTAATATTATCGCCAACAGATTGCAAATTGTGACATAAAGGAAGAATTATCTCGCTTATTTTTTCTGACACTTCGCCGCCGGTAAGAAATGATGTTGTTATTGATATTTTTATGATAAAAACTTCTTGTCAGTGGTCTAAATCCAGCATAATCCATTTTTGAAAATTATCTAAAACGAATATATAGCATACCTAAGCGAAGTTTTTAAGAATTTTATTTTTCACCTGCATATAAGTATCAATTTCAACTCTATTTCAACTTGACATACCTAAAATAACGTAAGCTTTTCCAACACATCCTTAAGCTTGTTTAAAAGTGGATTTTTGTTTTTGTAGATATGTAAGTATTTCATATTTTTGTTCACTTAAGGAGGAGCCTGAAACTCTTATAAACAAATATGATTAGTTAGAAGAAATTTGGAAACAATTAATAACCCTAAACTATTTTGTATCTTTGACCATTTTAATTTGTATTTGGTTTCTTAAAAATTACATAGGTAGATATTTATTTTAGGTAAGTATATTTGTTTTCCGAGTCAGCTGATTTTTCTATAAATGGAACGTACTTATACTTACCAACTTAAGGATTTAATTCAGCTAGAGACACAGTTGAAAGCCCAAACCGAGCACCCCAGCTGAAATATTCACCAGTTACAGGCGAAACAAATCAACCGGACTAGATTTCAATATCCAACTTTATCAAAAAGAGGATGCCAGAGACAGTTTTGATCCTTCTAACCATATCATCACGAAAAACTGTGTCAA
Organism: Chrysotoxum bicinctum; assembly: GCA_911387755.1. Lineage (NCBI taxonomy): Eukaryota > Metazoa > Arthropoda > Insecta > Diptera > Syrphidae > Chrysotoxum > Chrysotoxum bicinctum. Next base: position 86,724,209 of record OU426989.1, on the reverse strand, counting down.
CAAAAACTAGCTTCTTTCCTCAAAAAAAAAAAAAAAAAAAAAAAAACAGCGAAGATCGTGGCGATCCCGAAGCAAGCTGTCAGAAGCATGATTTCTAACTACAGGACTATATCACTTCCCAGCAACCGAAGCATATGCACTAGAAACAGCTGATACTAAAGAAACTTAAGAAGTTTTGTAGCGCTGCGCTCGCTCATCAATTTTCAGCATGACACCACCGTAGCTCTTATACCTACACAAACTATATCTGCTGCATCTACTCCCGCCACTAATAAAAATTCTTGTTTTCTTTTCTTTCTTTCAGGAACTTCAATGTGCAATTGGGAAACTGCTTATCATCTATGAAGAACATCAAAGCCGGAGCAGCACAAGGTTAAAAACATGGCGCCTTCCTCTACAAAAACCCACTGTTTGCTGATGATTTGCTGACGTCTGACGTATTCAACCTCAATGCCACCACTAGTCGCAGTCCGGATAGCAAAGGCTCACACACACACACAGAAGTATCAGGAGAGCCCGTGACGGCAGAAGTAGCTCAGCAGACACTTGTAGAAACTTAATACTGAAGCTCCTAGTTGTACCAGAAAAGCGAACTAAGTAATCCATCGACTACACTCCTTGATGGGGAGAAGATCCAGGGCTAATCCAACAGACGATAACTGCGGGCAGTTATCAGCTATTGCCTCTCAGTCTGGTTCACGATTTCAAAGTCAGCGATGAAGGAACTCCAAATCTTCAAAAGGAAGATGCTAAGAAGAATCTGCATCGGATTCCATTTCGAAGAGGAAAACATGACGGGATCTCTACAGAGAAGCAAGGATAATAGGTATCTACAAATAGGTACCTACTAATTCGACAAGGAAGATAATGCAGAACACCTAATCAGCAAATGAGAAATATGGCCACTGAGCAACGACATCACGAGTCGAATTAGGTACCTCAGTGTTGATGGAAACCATGGATGACAATATTTCTACGGTCAATGACGAATAAAAAACTTAAATAAAGCATTTTATTCGGACTTGCATTGTTTCCCTAGGTACCAATAAAATACGTTAAGTAGTGCCATCTAACTATCTACACACCGAACTAAAATTTACTTCCTCTACATTTAACTATCTACCTATATATCTATCTAGCAGGATATTCAAAACAGACAAACCAGCCAAATTTAAAGTGTCATGTAGATGCGTGTTCTGTTAAAACTAGGTACCTATTACAGCGATGGGTTTACCTACTTTCATATATACCTACATATGTACGTGCCTAACTTCCTACCTACCTAAACCAAATTTATTTAAATAATGTTGATCTAGTTTTAGTCTTACGGATACCTGATACCTATAATGATAAGCATGTTTAACGTAAGCTACAAACCTTAACGCATTAGGAAGCTGTTTTCAAAACAAAAACTAAATCTAACATTTTGTCGTTAAGAAAAGTTTCATGTTCAACAAAACATAAATGAACAATGCACGAATGAATTTTCTTCATTATTTCGGTTTGAAAACTCAGTGCTATACCACTACTGGGCTATAAAAAATACAAAAAAAAAATCATTACCCATCCCTTGGCTTATTCCGGATCAACCATCATTCTATTTACATCCTATACATAACTCTCTTAAAAAAATGTATGAAATAGTACTTTAGTACTAATATCATTCTAACACACCCAGGGTTACCCCTGGGATTTTTCAAAAAGTCGCAGAAAAAAGTCGCTTTTACAAAAAAAAGTCGCAAATTCGAATTCTTTGAAAAAGTCGCATTTTTGAACAAAAAGTCGCAATTGAAAAAAAAACTCGCATACCTAAATATTATTTTTTTTTACTATAGGAAAAACAATTTAGATATTTTTTTGAATTTCTTTGTTTGAACACTTAGATAGGTATACATTAAAAAATAAAAATAACAAAAAAAAAAACCTAATTTAAAGACTTCATTTTACATAAATTAATATGTATGTATAGGTTCAAAGTTAAAATAAATACCTAAAAAGATATGTAAATCACATTAATGTTTCGTTTTTTTAATACGAGTATCTAAAGTTTCTCTATACTTTTTAATTAGGTTGTTTTCAGGAACCCACTCACTTATATCACAGTCAATCAGATTTGTGGAAGCTAACATATTTTCGCAGGTTGCCCTTTGTAAACGGTTTCTTAATTTATTTTTCATAAGCGTAAGCTTTGAAAAAACTCGCTCAGCGCAAGCGCTGCTGTGTGACAACGTTAAAATTTTACAAACAAATTCGTAAAGGTCAAAGTATAGGTTATCAGTTTATCACCTAAACTATTTTTTCAAGTACCAACCTTGTACCAAAACTCGTCTATGTATATTTTTAATTTCAAAAATGTTGTCATAGTTTTTGTCAAACGCTTGAAGCTCTAGGTGTTTGTATTGCTCTACCACTTTTTCTGGCTCATTTGTAAAGCTATTAAAATTTGAAACCAACCGAAAATAGTTAAAATCCTGAGTTGACCTAATTATTTTTGGATCTATATGTTTTAAAATAGAAAGCTTCTCATCTTTAACATTAAATCTTGAAAAAATTTCTTCGCAAAGCGTCAAATAATATTGAAGTACATTTTTTTGTATGCAAATAATTTCAAAATTTGTGAGTTTTTTATCCTTTAAGCAATTTTCGGCTTCAATGCCGATATATACCTATTTCTTCAATTTTTTTAAAATAATTTTCGTTTCGATAATCAATCTCAGAAATAGATTTTCCAAGAACACATTCTTTCTATAAAAAATTTTGAAAAATAATAAATAGAGGATCCTATAAGAGCACAAATAAGCAATTTGTGATGTTTCACTCTGAAAAACTTTGTTTAAAATATTTATTTTTGAAAGAATATATGTACATATTTTAGAAACTTTAAATAAACTAAATTTTCGTTGTTCAAATTTTCGAGAATAATATCAATTTTTGAATTTGTACTTTCATCAAATTTGGCCCTTATAAAAAAATGTTGCAAAACAACCCATTGCTCTACGTTGCGGCATGTTACAATGTTACAGACAATGCACAAAGGTAAGGAGATATTCCAGAAAATGTCAGTGTCAGTCGTCAGTGCCAAACACGTAACAGAAAAAAAAAACAATCTGACAGCGCCCCCGTGGTGGGAATGGGAAAACAAAAACTACTTTCGAAAACGAGAATCCGAACAGAAAACAAAGGAAAACAAAGCAAAGACAATCATACTCATACATTCTCAGAAAAGTTTGATGGTAAATGTTTAAGCAAAGAAAAAGTCGCAATTTTAAACAATTTTAAAAAGGTCGTCGCATAGTCGCACAGCAAAAAAAAGGTCGCAAAAATGCGACTAAAGTCGCATAAGGGTAACGCTGAACACACCACACAGCCATGAATCCTAGAAAGTCGATAAATCAACTCATTCGCCCTACCTTACCGATACTTGGTTTTCCACTCTCTTCTAAGTAATATACAAAAATTATTCCCAGCGCTCTTCTAAACCGCACACAAATCTAATCAAAGAGAAGCAAATCTCTCTCCCCAAATCCAACATGGTCGATTTGCTATTTACTTGGAGAGAACGTTTATAAGTGTGCGTCTGTTCACCCATCTTATTTAACCACTTAACTGCACCCATATAGTAGTGGACACATTTTACAGTGTCACACGATTTTTCAAATCGGTTAGGCACCCCTTGCTCCTGTTCAAAACCAAATAGCTTAAGCATTCAAGAGAATCCATGTGTGTGTGTGTTCTGCAAGAAAAATACTCAGTTATGTATATATCATTCAATGGAACCCCACATATACTATCCCAATGCCTGAGGCACAAACGAATCACAATCACTCATACGGCACACGGGGTGGTAGTTGCCGTTGTCGTACTCGTTTCTTTGCATGTTTACTTATTCTTTTTCTCTCTTTCTTTTATTTTTTTTTTTGCTGTTGTTTTGTTTAATCTTTAATGAGGAGAAGAGTGTGTGTCATTGCTTGTATTGAGCACTGAAAAAAAGAGAGACATATTTTTTTTTGCTTTGGATACAATTTTTTTTGTTGGCTTTTTGACGCGGAGGGGGCGACACCTGACTTTAAGTTCTTGAAATTCTCTCTTTTTATTTTTTCTTAGACTTGAAGTTTATTTTTGTGTTGTTTTGGTTAGGTGTGTGTTCGTGTTGGCCCCCTCTCTTTGACCGATAACTGGTCGTGTGCTACGCTTAATTTCGCGGTTTGGATGACCATCGCCATCGCCGCAAACTTTTGCCATCTAAATGGAGCCCCAGTATCAATGGGTCCGTTCGATGGGACGCTTTAGATGTGACCCGCGGTTTTTTCTCAAAATAAAAGCAAATTTTTTTGTTGTCTTCTCGAAAAGTTTTTGCGGATTGAAACCAACACTTGGCACTGCCAACTGCCATAGATAGAAAGAGAGAGAGAGGGCGAGGCTTACGTTCTTGCATATAACCCACACTCTGTTTTGTTAGCCGGGTACGCATCCCTAGTGACATTTTGACAGCACCCTTACAGCAGCAAGCAATGTGGTGACAGAAGGACTTCTTGGATTTTGTTGCTGCAATTGCTTTCGCTAGTGCCTTGTGTGTGGGTGTGTGTGAGTTGTATTTGTATATAGAAAAGTTTTTTCTCTTCGTTTGTCACCTCCCTCTCTTTTGGAGGGATTATAAAACTCGTTCGTGTGAGTGCGTGGCGTGTTGCCTTTGCCTTTGCCTGGCCACTCTGTGTACTGTGTATGCATTGCACAGCACAACGGGAACGACACACCGAACGGCTCGGCTGGCTATGTAGTGCGGTGTATAGTCGTGTCGTTCGTTCATAGCTTTCGGTTTGTCATTGGCATCGTCGTTGGCGTTGTGTCTCCGTTCTCGTCGTCATCGTCGTCGTTATGTCGTCGTCGGTGTCGCCATCTCGTGCTGTCGTCCTCTCTTTGACATTATATACTTCAGCGTTGTGTATATAGAATTTCAGTTATATTCTTTCGATTTTTTTTTTTTTGTTCAATTTTTGTCATCGTCGAGTGTCATTGGTCGAGTGAGTGAAATAAAAAAAAAAATAATAAATAGAAGAGAATTCAAAGGAATCACAAAAAAGCAAAAGAAAAAAAAAATAAATAACAAGAGAGAAAAAAGTGCAATCGAGTAAAGTACATGGAACGGTGGTGGCTTTGGAGGACTGTGTCGCGTAATTTGGCATCTCTCGGACTCGTTTAGCGACAACAGCAGCACCTACGTCCAGTTTTTATTCGACTCGCGACATTTTTACTGCAACACCAGTCTGGATTATCTATGTACTGTTACAGTTGTTGCGGAAACGGAAATTTGCATTCAAATTATAACCAACCTCTACCTTGCTTACCAAGTTTGTCACTTCCAATTCCAATTGGAATTTTGTGAGGACTAATTAATATCCCTGACTTCCAGTTAAACGCCATTTTGTCTTTTTTCAAAAAAAAAAAGTGATTAGTAGCTACTCCGCCAAACTAACCATAACCGTGTCTTGGGCGTGTATGTGTGTGTTTTTTTTTTTTTTCGGTGGACTGATATTAAGGGTTAATTATTTGGTTCTTTGTTGAATCGCGTGGGAGTCAAAAAATAGTTGGCATGAATGTGTAATTACGCTACTTTAACGACGATTATGCAGTTTAATTGTAACGCGGAAGAGGCGGATCGATTCGTGTGTAATTGATGTTTAAACGTAAATACAAAATAAGAGTTTCTTAATTAGCATATACCAAGTACCTTCATAGTTATGTCCATGTACATACCAGCCTACCTACGTTAAGTTTGTAAAAGGATATCGAAAACAGGAAAATACCTACCTACCTAGGTATACCTAAGTGGAATACTTACCAACCTACCTTACTGAGTTTACTTAGTTAATTTTTAGACGTGGGAGTTTGTTTCCTTTGGTCAACACAAGAAGGAAGGAAGTGTGCAAAGTTAAAATTATATTGTTGTCTGTGATTTATTTTTGTATAATTTAAACAAAAAAAATTAATAATAGAAAAGGTATTAATACCTAACCTAGTGTCACAAAGATAAAGGAAAAACTTTTGGCAAACGGATTTATCAAACCTACTGGCTCCGCAGGCTCCTGCGACGGATGGTTTCGTTGGAAATTCATATATTGAACAATTGGTAAGTTAATTTTATAAACTTTAAAAGGTTATAAAGTAGGTACGCAAGTATCTAGATGCCTATTAGCTACATTTTATATCTACACGTAAGCTTGAAATTTTGGAGCTTAACATAACGAAGATATCTTCATCGATCCATGTAAAAAAAATCTGCATATGTAGATACATTTCATGGCGAAAAATAGAATGACATTAATTCAGCAGTCGGCCAGGTAAAAGAAGGAAGGTTGTAGATAAGGCAGGAATCTTTATCTAGGCTAGGCTTACCTACTAATCTAATTTATTTTCTAAATGAAATTAGATCCCTAAACCCTTTAGGTAGATATACAATTATATAGAAGTAAAAACATTTATTTAGGAGTTTAGGGATACATTTATTTCATATCTACCTAATCCCTCTCCATAAGAATGATAAAAAAGATAAAATCAAAAATTATAGACCTATTGCTAGATTATCGGTATTTCTAAGACTTTTCCAGGCTATTGTTTGTGAATCTTTATATTTTCATGTTAAATGATTTATAGTTCCAAATCAAAACATGATTTTACAAGAGGGCGCTCAACTGTATTTAGCGTTTTTATTGGTATTGGCTGAAAATTGTAGGTATTGTCTCATTTAAGAACAAAAGACGAGTAGATCGCCGACTTCGTAAGGCGTTTGACAACCCCTCTCATCGAGTTTTGGTGTTTAAATTTTAAAAACTAGGATTTACATTTTTTAATGTACCTTCAACCTTATTTATTTGATAGATCACGCTCGGTGCTTTATAATGGCTGCGAATTGAATAACTTTAGATTTAATTATGGATTACCACAGGGTAGCCATTTGGGGACAGTCCTTTTTATTTTATTTATTAACGATTTACCGTCTGTGTCAAATTGTCTGAATTATGCGGATGTGTAACAATCTTCAAACATACATATTTCGATGATTGTGAAGAGTTTCAGTATGACCTTGATTCCTTTTTTAATTGGTGTGTTCGTAATTGATTGGATCTAAACATCGATAAATGTAAAATTATAAGTTTTACGAGAAAGCTTTCTGTTTCTTATTTTAACTACCTATTTGCTTAACGAGTTACTCTTGTCACGTTTAAGTGATTATTAGATCGTAAACTTGAATTCATACGAAAATTCAACGCCATAGCTAGTAAGGCCAATTCAATTCTAGGTTTGATTAAAATAAGGGAGTCAAGACAGTTTTCCCATCCTTTCGTTATCAGACAGCTTTTTGTATCATTTGTTGGACCTGTTCTGGAATATGCTTGTCAGTTCTGGTCATCCCATTATGATTATCATAAAATCAGATTAGAACAAATGCAAAAAAGATTTTTGAGGTTTGCCCTCAGAGGTTTAGGTTGGGAAAATCCCCGTGAAATCTCTCCTTACAATGGTAGACTTAAGCTTATCGACGCGCCTAGCCTTGAGAGCATGGTATTTACCTTTTGTCTTCATTGTAAAACTTTTAAAGTGAAAAATAGACTTTGCGCCTCCTGTCTCTTATTAACTTTAACATTCCCCAAGGGCAATTTGGCTGATTGTGTACTTATTTCAAACTATCGGAAGAATTATGAAACTATTTAATATTCCCAATAAGAGATTCGATAATTTGTTTGACCATACTGTACATTATTCAAGTAAATTAAAATTAGCTTTTTTACAAAAGTAATGTCAGAATTATAAGTTTGACTATAAGGCTGTAAATGAGCTGTGTATTACATAAATAAATAAACTAAACAATAGTTATTTCTATAGATATAAAGGTAGATTATATATAGATAATTAGATATAAATTCATATAACATTTTGGAAAAAAAAGTAAACATCAAAATCCGACGGTGATGACGAAAATAGGCAGTTCTACATGTTTTATGAAATATTGACTGGGATTAGGTATTGACTAAAACTTCCAAGTCCTAGAAAGTAGGTAGATAATCAAATTAACTTTTCTACTTGAAGTTCAAAAAGAGTTGGAGACATAGGTATATTATTTCTTTGTGTGCTAAAACTCAATTTCCAAAATTCTGAAAGAAAGTACAAACTCTTGTATATTTAACCTATAGTATTATCATGGAGCGTGATTTTGTATTGCGAACTTTAGCCTTGGTAGTGGCGATAGATTTTACAGTGGAGAGTAGGATAAGATATAAAACAAGTAGTAAAAAAGAGAATATTTTATTATTAAATTTAGCAGAGACAAATCTAGGAAATATTGTCCCTTTACTTAAGATGATTGAAGTACTATAAGTTTTATGTACAGAGGTACAACTTATACCTACTTGTCAACGGCCTAGGCTTTGATGAAAACATCGCTTCCCATCGATCAGCAAAATCAAGCATCATTGTGCGTGGTTAGTAATTGGACGGGAGACCGTTCAATACCAACCGCGCTCTGTTGAAATGTGTATCTTCTGTTGTTCTTTCTTACTCTCTCTCTGTGTTGTAATGTCTAAGCCAATAGTCTCAGTTGCCAGTGCTTTCAGTGTCTCTACTTCCTAGATTTATCTACGGAGTAGCGTAATACGTAATGTAATGTACCTACTTATGTGCCATAATTTCTTGGTACGTATTTGAAAATTTTAAAGAAAACTTGTTTGGAAAATGAAACATTTAATTCATTTCTCATTTTGAATTTAACTTACCTACAAATTTGAATTCAAATAGTAGGCGCCATCCCACTCGCATTACCTACTAGTGGATTGTGTGGCGTAGCTTGAATAGTTTTAAATGATAACAATAAACTTGCAAAAGAACCTTAATCCCCTGCTTTTGAAACAGAATCATGTATAGTATTTCTGGAAAAGCAATTGATAGTTCGAGCCGCATTTTAATTGTATAAGTAGTTCAAGTTTTTAATTCATATCAAAGGTAACTGCCAAGTTTTAAATACAGTAAACGGGCTTTCCAAAGAAGCTTTCCATGTAAGCCGCTTTATAAAAAAATTAAAAAAAAATTCAGAGTGATGTTATGTTTAAAAACGAAGACAGTTGGCTGGTACCTAGGTTAATACTTGAAATGTGCTTAAAAAAAATTGCCTTACAAGTAGCCAAGTGTGAAATATTGATTTAACTCCAAACCATGTTTGATATTTTTGAAAGCTTCTATTCGGACTTGAAGCTTCAAATGAATTATGAGAAATGTGAAACTATTTGAGAAGCAATAGGAAAAACCTAAGAATGACGAGGTTAAATGGTCTTATTATCGAGTCAAAAACTGCTGTGAAGTAGAAATCAAGAGCGGCATTTATATGTCTCTCAAAAGTCTTTTTTACTTCATCTATACTTGAGACCCGATATGAAGATTATTTGTTATCAAGCATTCATTCATAAGAGCCTCTAGAAGCGCACATTCTGACTTTCTTTAGAATTTATCAAACAAAAGACTATTATGGATGCTTCAGAAATGCTCAGAATTGACAACGTCATACTAAACCTTAGGAGGAATGACTTATGTTGGGCAGACGTTGCTAAAAAGGAGTTCAAATCGGGACTTCTCTACCCGAATTCTGGGTATTTAAAAAATTATTTGGAAAGTGAATACATACCACCATATAAATTCTAATTTCTTGATGCAAATGGTTATCTATCAGACTCAATGAACGTGCCTAAAACATACAATGCTGCAAGACGAGCAACGGATAAAAGAATCCTTTACGTGTCTTTTGAATCATGGGATGGCAGTACTGACTTGAGATATTGCATTACCAGATTTGAAAGAGATATACATAAATAACTGAAATCGATCAAAATTTTAGTGTCTGGACTGGCCTGAGGCCAATTTAAGTTTAGTAACGACTTATATTATTTTGAAATCAATGCAGTTGGCTAAATTGCTCCACCTACGGTTGGATTCTGTAAGGAAAATTGAGAAGATTTTTCCCTTTAGAACACTTACAGGAATGTTAACTTTTTCCGAAATTAATATGAAGGCCTGATCCTTGCCTGGACTAGCTCGTGAGACCGTTCATTTGCTCTATACTATTGAGACTCGTAAACCATATATGTAACCACTTATAATGTCCAGTGATAAAAAGATAGCAGAACAGCAAAAAGCAGTTCTACGACGTAAAATATTATACCAAACCTGCAAAATCGTATATTCCCAAAGAATTGACAGATGCATTAACACAACTTTAATAGGTTTCTGATAGAGATTTCAGAGATGTTACTTTTAAAATTTAAAGGAGCAGCACATCTCTAACATTTTAAGAACCTCAACTATGGATTAGTTTTTTTTCATTATTTTATTTGACACATTGATTGTTCTTCCACGTGAACGTAGGACTGCAGGACGGGCAAACAATCCCGACATTTTAACCCTGATATCTATATCCTTTTACAAAAGCTCCATTTTTTCACACGACTTTAATAATATAAGAATGTGCAACGATTTTGACGATATTATAATTCTTACAATTTTCTAATATTTTTGTTGAATCTGTTTAGTACATCGACGCTTAACTATGAATACCTCTTATGTCGCATTTAGAAAACTTCAAAGGGGACACAAAAAAACTGATTATAGTCTCAAAATTAAAACGCATAATAATAAAATTTTATACATAATTATCAGTTTTGAATATCTATGATGTGAAATAGTTTAAATTTTAAAAATTCAGCGAAGCAGATGGAAATTATTAACGAAACTGCATCAAAAAGTGAGTTTCACAAAAAATGTATGTTAGGAGATATTCATAGTTAACCGTCGATATATAGAATAATCTTAAGCTGCTTCCATTTTTTACTAGAAATAATTTCCTTCGTATTTTGAATATAATTTTCACGATTGGAGTAAATTAAACAATCCTAAAAGCAAAATGACAGCTTCAAATTTGTTTGGTATTGATACAGGGAGGAAAAATTAGATTTGTAAAATTGATCTTTAATCGAAAAAAAAAAAAAATTTGTTTGCCCAATGGAATCCTTAAATTACCAAAAACTGCAATTTCAGGGGTATAAATCGAAAATATTTTATTATTGGTAATTGTTTTACCAATGGAAAACCACATAAGAAAGAGTTTTTTAAACATTCTATAAAGTAAGCAAATTGTAAAGTAGTATCATACTTTTTCCTTAACACCCAGGCTGTTTAAGATTTTGCTCCTTTATATCTGGTAGCCCTACGGGAACTTGGAATTCGTTGACCTTCTTGTTGATAAAAGGAAAAGAAGTGAAAATATTATTACGAGTATGTTACTAGGAGTATTTAATTATACCTACATCATCAAAAGAAATCCCACATTCAGTACGTCCATCACAGGGCATGCACTCCTTAGCTAAGAAATTAAAGCTCTCAAAGAGAATTCTTCAGCAATTTTTTTTTTACTTTTTGCTGTCAAATATTGAGAAACAAATAATAGGTTTGTTCGAGTACTAAAATTGACTTGACTTGTCTACACGAATGCCTTGAACGAAACTACATGTTTAACTTCATGTTAAAATCCCTCGATTCCATTGTCACAATTTATTGCCAAAACACGTTTCTTCGTTCAGAACAGATGTTCTGTTAATCAAAGTGGCTTTTGACAGAACTAATATTTCTCCCCGAAGAATTTTTTTCGACTAAAACTCAAAGAAGTAAATATAAATTTGATGGTGCAAAAGCTCGAAGCCAGGACCTAGTGATTTATAACTCTCAACTATTCCTGTGTGCTTGTTACCAGGAATGGAGGAGGCCTAATATTTTCTGCCGATTCTGACCGGCTAATGAGCAGCCCTTTTCATGACAAGAGGATCCATTAGAGAATTTGTTAATTCCTCATAAGAGGCACCTACACAAAAAAAAAACCCAAGAACTTCTGCATGACAGTCAAAAGCACTAACCATTATGTCAAGGGGTACTACTAAACTCTCAGAAAAGGGAAATAATAATTTATTCTCTGGTTAGGAGTCTGTTCTGTAAAAACATAATTTTCTACATTCTCCAAAAAAAAAAATATTGTAGTTTTGGAGATTACGTTAACGGACCTTATTTTAGATTTGCTTACTCACTTTTCGAAATTTCATTTTCCTGAACTGAAAAAAAAACCATGTTCCACTAAGACTCAATCAACCAACTTTTTTGAGGTGAATTCGATAATACGAAAGAAGTTTAATCACCACCAACGCATTTTGACGTTTAGCTGAACTAAAACAAAACTGAAATCTTTGATCGTTGAAAAAACTATTTAAATAGAAATTTTTTAACTTGAAAATACAAACTTAATCCATTAAACGTATTAAGAATTAACAAATATGTTACTATGCAAAATGTTAAATGTCAAAATAAAAGTTTTGACATAGTAAATGAATGTATTCAAAGCAAACGTCAAAGAAAATTAACAAACTTAAAAAAAATTAAATGCCCACTCTCATTTTACCTTCTCTTCTTCACATTCCATAAAATGGGAATGATAGGTCAAAATAAGTCGGCGAAATAAAGCTAACATCTAAATTTCAGATTTATGGTGACATATTTGCTGTTTTGACATTTATTTTTCAGTCAGATTTCTTATTTTGATACTTTTAACGCAAAGACTTATCTATATTTTAAAGTAAATAGACTTATACGAGTAGCTTTACAATAATTTATACTACAAAATTATCACACCCCAACTGTTATACATATAAGTACCTATTCCTGTGTGCTAGTTACAGAAAAATTTCACAAATCTCCAGAAAATCACAGAAATTCAGAGTTATACTATGTGGTCACCAAAGAATTGTCTTAGGTTATATTCCATCCATCGTATTAAAAGATCAACAAGTATATTAACTTTTACATAACCTTGCAAGTTACAATTAAAGGACTATTCACATGAGAGCGACCAACGAATAAAAAAAAAATGCGATTTAAAACATTTATACATAGATATACATAAGCCTAAATTCTTCACAAAAAGTTTACAAAAGGGTAGATATCTATTTTAATTTAATTTTAATATACTAATGAGAAAAATTTGAGAAAATAAATTGGTCGTCGCGAATTGCAATATGATTGCTACGAGCTGTCAAACACTATTCGCGTTTCACATACCATCCACACTGCAACGAATTACGAATGAATTGTTCGCGCGCGCGACTAACCTGAAAATCATTCTAACTTGTCTAAGTAAACGCCATTCGCGACGAATACAAAAAAAAATGCATGTGAACGAAATGTCAAAATGGGCGAATGTTCGTTCATTCGTTGGTCGTTGGTCGCTCTCATGTGAATAGTCCTTTAGTGTTTCATTGTTTCCTATGAAGTTTCAGTGAGACAAAATGTTATATTTTTATTAAAAATGAACAAAAAATAATCGATCGATTGTGCAGTAAATGCGTTCAACTCTATAAGGATATATGTAGGTTAGTTCGATTCGTAAGACTATTGGCCCTATGAAGATCAATTTCTTATTTACCTACAAGCTTATGATCTGATGGCCTTTTGGGTTTAATGAAAGTTTTTTTAAAGTGGATCTTATAAGTGGATTCTATTTAGAGAAAAAATGCTAAGTACAGTATTAATTTTCGAAATGAGCACTTTGGTAAATTTATTCTTAACCACTGGTGTTCAACAAGGTAGCCAATTATGTCCCTTTTTATTTATTTTATGTACAATTGACTTGACTTCGATTATTAGAAACTTCTCTCTTCTTATATGCCGATGACATTAAAGTTTTCAAAAGCATAACTTCTATAAATGACTGTACACTACTCCAAAGAGATCTTTATAGGTTTAGGAAATAGTTTAATATAAATCGCCTTCTACTGAATACTGACAAATGTTAAACTATGTGTTTTACAAGCAAAGAAAAATATTATAACTCATAATTACACGATTGATTTGTCTTCTTTGTGAAGGTTATATAACGGTTTTTTCCGTGTTCTTGACACAAAATTAACCACCATAAATATACAATACAGAAAGAACAATAAAAAAATAAATAAATTTCAATAAATTCAGCAGGACCTTTATATCGTAAAGATTTTGCATGTATCTTTTAATAGGCGAGTACTTAAATATGTACCCTAAAATACAGTTCACATAAACAAATTTCAATGTATACAGAGAAGCCTTATGACTTTTTGTTCTTCCTTTTCTTCAGTGGTCCCAAAGACTCATGCTAATTAATCTTCCCTTACTTCCTTGTAAGCTTTTTATCGTTAGGTCATGGGACCGAGTCGGGCGTTTTATTTTTTTTTCCATCAGAAGGTCGGTCTTATAACATACTACTACATACTCGTAGAAGCATCCATAATAGTGTTCCTAATAACCAAATAATAGTTGATCGGTTATGGTTAATTAGTGTCCAATCAAATGGTGATAAAACTAACAAAAACACTCTAAACCTCAAACCACACGCATTGAAACAAAACAGGGTATTAATTTATTTGACACAGCAGGCTCATTGTTCTCATTGACGGACGACGACGACGACCAACGACGACGACAGCGAGATTGTAAAACTCACTGAAGTGTGAAAATCATAATAATTGCGGCTTGTCCTAGAGAGTATAACTCCCGCCTTGGCTAAATGACCTTAGTCAAGTATAAAAGTATTTTTCTTTGAACGAAAAAAAAAATTGTATCTAGATAAAACTATTATTAATTCTTCAAACTTTGAAGCGAACAATCTATACCTACCTAGGCACTCGAATGTCCTTAAAATAAACCTGCCTGTATCTGATGATGAAGAAGCCAAATTTAATTGATTCAAACTTGATGCTCAGCCAACTATGCGACACAAAAACCATTAATTGTAAAAATTATTCGAATAAAATGAAAAAAAAAAAAATCAATAATTTATTAGCTAATTAAATTTTATAGGTAGGTATAGGTACCTATACAGTCGCAGCCGCAAAACAAAAGACACCGTTCTATCCGTCCACCCGTCAGTCAACCGCGCTCACAAAGAGCGTCCTTGTGGTGACCTTTTTTGTGTTTTGCTAAATTTACGTTTTCTCCAATTGCACACGCAGCTCAGTGCACCAATGAGTGTTCTACACTGTGCGATGTGCAATTTATATAAACAAAGACTTTTATTTATAAAAAAAAAAAAGATTAAAATAAAAATAAATAAATTACATTGCACGAGAATAAAAACTTTTATTATTGTTTGTTGCCAATGAAAAGCGCATCCACGTTCAAACCACTGCGACGCGACGCGACTATGACGACCACGACTACGACTACGTTAGACCTGATGGGTCGTCGTCGTTGGCGGTCGTTGTTGGCGTGTCGTTGTCGGTCGTCGTCTTCAACTACTGCAATACTATGACTTCTTCCAATGCAGACAGATCCACTAAGTTTATTGGGACAAATCATGTGATTGCACGACGCGAGATGCGACATCGTCCGCGGACGAACTTAATTTTACCAGAAGACCTGAAGAACTTGTATGTCCATATATCTTTAGCTAGTTTGTGCGTTTTTTAAAACTATGTAAGAAATTCATGTAGAAAATAGAATATCAGATGTTGTCGTCTTTCAAAACTCTCTTAGGTAGACGAATCAACTTTTTTTGAGATCATTATCGCAGAGGCGATAACCCCGCACGATTTTAATGAAAATGTTAACACGAAGATTAAATAAAAAAAAAAACAAATAAATTCTCGTTTATCTGCAAGAATACAAAGACTCAATAAAAATAGTTTAAATAGCATAGGTATAGGTGGAGGTGGGTAGGTATTATATATTTTTTCAATTTGATTTCTTCATTAATGTGTGAGCTTTTGTGCAAAGTCGTGGGTGTTTATTTGAAATGCATAATGATGGTGTTATTTATTTGGATGGTAGCTTGAAATAAAGGGTTTTCCAATAGGAATTTTCAAACTTTGAGGAGTGATTGAGGACAATGTGTGGAAGTTGCATCTGTCAGATTGGCTGTCGTTGGAGAGTTATAGCGATCAACAATATGTGCAAATGATTAAATTGTTTTATGAAAGAGCAACATTTTCCGAGATTCGCCAATTTTACGGTCGCCAAAATCTATCTATTTACATATCTCTTAGACCTAATTTTTTGCTAGCTAGATTTTATGAAAAAAATGCTATTTCAAGGTCTTTTGTCATATTTCAGGCAGTTTTGAGAAAAAAGGAAATTTTTTTGTCTTTTACGACAATTTTACGACAGTTATTTAAGTTGTCGTTTTCTTTTTTGGGTTTATTTTACCCTTTTTTGAGGTGTTGTAGTGCTAACTTGACTGTCCAGGGATAATTTTTTCTTTTACGATAAATTTACGACAGTTATTTAAGCTGTGGTTTTTCTTTTTCGAGTTCATTTTACCCTTTTTTGAGGGGTAATAGAGCTAACTTGACTATCAATTTAGCATTACTAGGGAATATTTTTAAAAGAAAATTGCGCTACAAAATGCTTGCTTTTACAACATATCTACAACAATTTTATTTTAACTTTTTTTTACGACAAATTTACGACAGTTATTTACGCTGTCGTTTTTAGTTTTTGAGTTTATTTTACCCTTTTTTGAGGTGTTGTAGTGCTAACTTGACTGTCAATTTAACCAGGGAATATATTTTAAAAAAAATTAACGTGACAAAATGTTTGCTTTTACAACATATTTACGACAATAATTAACACAGTCACTTTTATTTTTGAATTCATTTTAACTAATTTTAGGGTTTAGTAATGCTAACTTGACTGTAAAATTAGCATTACCAGGGATTAATTTAAAAAAAGCGTCAATTTTTTTCTTTTACGACAAATTTACGACAGTTATTTAAGCTGTGGTTTTCCTTTTTTTGAGTTCATTTTACCCTTTTTTGAGGGGTAATAGAGCTAACGTGACTGTCAATTTAGCATTACCGGGGAATATTTTTTAAAAAAATTGCGCTACAAAATTCTTGCTTTTACAACATATTTACGACAGTAATTAACACAGTTTTTTTATTTTTCTAGTTCTTTTTTCCCTATTTCGATAACTTGACAGATAAGTTAGCATTACCATGGGTTAATATTAAAAACAAGCGCGATAATTTTTTTCATTTCACGACAAATTTACGACAAATTCACGACAGTTCATTCAATTATTACACCTTTAAAATTTGAAGTGGTAGTGCTAACTTGACGGACATACGAATTTTTAACCTTAGAAACGGTTTATTTTCCGAAAGTAATCCTTCCATTGCTTGGACTTATTTATGGATAGATACTTTTCAAAGAAATGTTTCGGGTAACAAGATACATTTTAAACCATGGATACAAAAAACCTTTTTCATAAAATTAGGAAAAAGAAAAAATTAAGTAAAATTAAAAAAACATTATGAAACTTTTTGTAAAGCGGTCCACAAAAAAATCGCAGACACTCGCAACAACTTCTATTGTGATACACGAAAAGTGGAAAGTAGGAGTTAACATTTTAGGAAAAGATAGAAATTGTAAAGAAAATTGTTTGCGAATTGAAATGGCAATGGGAAATACCGCCGGGTAAATTTTTCATTATTGGTACTGTGCAACTAAGAAATTAATCTCTGTATTTGATGATGCGTCCAAAATTAGGATCAATGGTGTACTGATGAGCGAAACGGGTATCACGGATGAAATGATTCATAGGGAAGAATTGAACTGGCTTCTTCGAGTGATAAAACAAGGAAATACATAAAACATTCTGACGGTGGTGTTCAAGAGATGGGAAATCCATAATATCTCTGTTTCAGTTTTAACGCTCTGTTCTGAATTCTACGAGTATCCAATAAGTGGAGAGATTTTTTTTGCTGCACCTGCCCAAAGATGTGATGCCTTATAAATACGAGAACGAGTAGTAGCCAGATCAGAAGGGGTGATAAAGTTCTTACACCGACATAGAAGTCCTAAGAATTTAGCAGCGTTTTTGGCGGTCTCGAGAATGTGATCATTCCAACGAAGATCGTCTTAAAAACACATACCGAAAACTGAAGACCTTTTCGGCTTCTTTAATGCAAGTGCCATTTAAGGACGATTATATAGGGGGGCTAATTTCGCTTAAACGACATTAAAGAGCATTGAATTTTCGAAGCATTAAACTCAACATCTTTTTGTGTACCCTATTTAACACAGATGTAAAGATCGGAGTGTAATGTGATTATCATACGATACCGTCACAATTCCACTTCCGAAGAAGATGGACGTGAATTTGAGAGCGAGTATGAGAAGCTGAGTGTAGAGCCGTCGGCAAAACAATGAAGGTGATTAGAATTTTCGGACAGGAGACCATTTATACAAAGCATGAAGGTTTCGTTGATACTGAACGTACTCATTTTCGATGAGAGACCTTGATGCCAAACTGTATCAAATGCCTTAGAAATATCAAGCGCAATAACATTCCTTTCTCCAAAACAGTAGTAAGATCTTTTCCACTCTTCAGTGATTTCCATTCATTTAGAAGCTTTCGATCTCCGAGATATTTCTTGAGCTGATGATTTATCAGTGATTCCATGACTGTGCAAAGAAGGGACGTAAGTACTATTGGTCGGTATGAATGATTCGTAATTTTTATGTACAGGCTGGACAAATGCCACCTTCTAGAGAAGTTTCCAGAACAGGGAAGTTTCCAGAACTGTAGAAGCGATGGAAAAGTTTATACGCAATGGTTTTGCCCGCGATGAAGAACACCTCTTCAGAAGAATAATGGGTATACCATCAGGACCAGCGGTTTTTTTTTATATCAAGATTTCGAAGGGCTCTTGGAACTGTACGAATTCCATTAAATGATTGGCAGCAAAATGAGCTGCAAGTACATTTACCTGATCTCAAGAGCTAGTTATTGGTTTGTAGATGAGCGTTACAACCGAGGATGAGGTTTAAATTTTACCGTTCTTGAGAAATGACCAGAAACTCCCTTTAGAACATTGCAGGATTTTTTGCCTTAATTTCTGGTCATGTAAGAATTTGGTTGCAATTTTTCGGACTTGTTAATGCTTGTTCCGTTTTTCCTCAGTTGGGATGGCTTTGAAAAAGCAGAAACTTACTTCTCTCAACCTGATAGCTTCTTTACAGCTTGTATCGAACCAAGATTTTGTTTAAGCTTTTATACTTTTAATAGTAGTACCCCTTGGCATAATGGTTAGTGCGTTGGACTGCCATCATGCGGAAGGTCTCGAGTTCGATTCTCAGCCGCTGCAAGAAAGTGTTTTTCAGGGGTGTATTGCCTCTTGCGAGGAATTGTCAAATTCTCCAAGAGTATCTCTTGTCATGGAAAGTGCTGCTCATTAGCCGTTTAGAATCGGCAGAAAATTGTAGGTCCCCTCCGTTCCTGGTAACACGCACACAGGAATGGTTGAGAGTTGTAAGTCACTAGGTCTTGGTTCACTCCGAGCTGTTGCACCACCAACATTTTTTTTTAAATTTTATACTTTTATTTCTGTCAAGAATAAAAGTACGCAATCCAAGAAATAATACTTCTGTGACCATATTTGAACTTGCACCTACGTCACTGTTGAAGCAGCATAGTGACCAGGTAAAGATTTGGAAAAAGGTATTAAGACCGTCTCAGTTAGCTTTCTATTATTGCCAAACGGTCTTAGTGAAAAGTTTCTATGTAACTGGATGACTGGGACGAGAAATTGGCACATATTAAATAATGGTCCGAAGTACCGAATGGAGACTTTACCGTTGTATTATACTTACTAGGGTTAGAAGTAAGAAGGAAATCGAGAGTGTAGGCGTTTTTCCCAGCAGCACTTGGAATTCGAGTGGATTCATCTACAAGCTGAGTAAGTTGGTGAATCTCAGCAAAGATCTCAACAAATCTTCCTTCGGTTGTTGTCCGTGCTGTATGGCGGAGCCAACTTAAATTGTGTACATTGAAGTCGCCCGCAATGACGAATTCAGTGTGAGACTACAAGGAAACAATTTGGGAAGTGGATTAGGGCAGCGCATCAAACTCATTAATAGTTGAATTGTTTTCAAGATTTGGACTCATATAAATGAAACAATAATGAATGATGAGCTTGCGGAAAGTAAATTTGAGCCACATGAAGTTAAAGTTCGTATTAGAACAATGTGCGAACTGAGAAAGGCTCTGGCAAGCTACACCAAATCTAACAAATACTACAAGGCCATGATGGCGAAAGAGTTTTTTCAGGTTATTGGAAAAAAAAACTTTATAAAAATAGGATTGTCATATTTCTTCTTTTTTTTTTGGAAAATCGTCTTACTTTTTAATTATTCTCGTATATCACATCAATGACTTATGTTTCTTACAAAAAAAATTTATAAAAGTAAATAATTTTGACCTGTATAACAATGATAGTACCTACCTGCTAATAACCTATTACATACTTTTACGTCATGGCTTCAATGACTTGAACAATTAGAGCAACTTTGTGTGCTCCAGTCGTATTCGTCTTTGAATTTAGAAATGGCACCTTTTTCCTGATGCAAATCACTTTGAAAAACATTAAACGCGTTGAACCCATTTAAAAACTCTTTAAAACTCTTTAAAAAATTCTAGACACTTAACTCTAATCTTAATTACACCATCACCAAATCGCTTTGCCAAAACTAAACTTATAAAATGACAACTCAACTTAATCCCATCAAAAGAAAAGATACACACAATCATGGCTGAAATTATTTTATAAATAAATTCACATCAACAGATTCTGCTTAACCTCAAACACCAATAACAAAAGGTTATCAAAAGAAATTTACATATTTTCCAAACAAAAACTAATTTCACTTTAAATTGTGTGAAAATCTATAAAAGAAAAAATCACGGATTGTTTTGACTTTTATATAGAAATTTATTCATAGCTAATTCTTATGTAAGGTGGAGGTAGGCAAGGCATCGAGGCAAAGTGGGAACACATATTTTGCACGGTGTAATAGGGGCTTTTGGCAAAAATGTTTTTTAGTTCGGACTCGAAAAAATTTGAATAGGCTAACTAGCTGCCTTCCGCGCGGCATCATCAACAATAGATGGATGGCAATAGTTATTATTGTTCAGCACATTTGTCCATTTAATTTGCTTTTTGCATGCTAATGGCGAATTTATATTTTTTTTTATTAAGTTTTCTCATATACCTAGCTATTCGAGATTACTTAAAGGGTTACGGGCTTTAGATTAGGTTTGTTTGGTTAAGAGGATCTAAGTGAAGACAAATGAGATTAGCAAAGAGGAGGCGTTGACATGGATTTTTTTTGTTTTCAATTTAAAAATTTAAAAGCTTTTTATCAAGATTACAGATTTTAAAGAAAGGCAAATCTTTTTGTAATCACGGTAGGTAGGTACTTAGAGATAAATATATAGTTTCCATTTTATGAAACCATCATAGCTTCGTTTAAATTTGTTTAATAATACTCGTACGAAGGGAATATTAATTTGTATTAGGTTTTTGATTTATTTGACTAAAAGGGTTTCTTAAAAGCCCTGTTAATAACTCTTTAATATTTTTAACCCTCAAAGTGAATTTTTAAAAGTGCCGTTTTATGTTAATAAGGAAAAAGTGAAATATTTGCCAACTATCCAATTTACCTATAAAATTCAGCTAAAGTATACAAGATGGGTACCGTTCTTCGCTCTCATACTTAGACCAATCTTCATCTAATCCTAAAATAAGAAGAAGCAAATTTTCTTGCCAAGTTTTTCAAAAGATCGCTTTCGCATTGTAGATTTACTGAACCTGATGTACAATGGGTTGGGTACGATATCCCGCTTTTTATAATCCCGTTTTTTTAAATCCCGTTTTTATAATCCCGTTTTTTATAATCCTGTTTCTTACAATCCCGCTTTTTTTAAAATCCCGTCTCTTATAATCCCGTTTTTTATAATCCCCTTTCTTATAATCCCCTTTCTTATTGCGACGTGTAAGTAGTGAGGTATGTAAGG